>OU343221.1:269808866-270091453 GCA_910596185.1 Chrysanthemum makinoi
TTTTGACTATTCTAGACCGAATTTCTTTAACATCTCCCTTGATGTATTTAGAATGATTGAAGAAGATACCATCTTCTACTTGTTTTATTTGTAGACCAAGAAAGAAACTAAGTTCTCCCATCATACTCATCTCGAACTCGTCATGCATGATTTTAGAGAAATCATCACACATGTCTTGACAAGTGGATCTGAATATAATATCATCTACATATATTTGTACTATGATTATATGTGACTCTCTTTTCTTAGTAAAATGTGTGTTGTCAACTAACCCCATGGTGTAGTTGTGTTTAACTAGAAATGACTTGAGTCTATCATACCAAGCTTTTGGAGCTTGTTTAAGACCGTAAAGGGCTTTCTTTAATTTATACACATGTTTGGGTTTTTTAAAATCAATGAAGCCCGGAGGTTGAGCTACATATACTTCTTCATTTATGACACCATTTAGAAAAGCGATTTTACATCCATTTGATAAAGCTTTAGATCATTAGCACAAGCATACGCAAGAAGTATTCTTATAGACTCTAATCTAGCCACTGGGGCGTAGGTCTCATCAAAGTCTATTCCCTCTTGTTGGTTATACCCTTGAGCAACGAGTCTAGCCTTGTTCCTAGATACTACTCTGTTTGCATCTAATTTGTTTTTATAAACCCATTTGGTTCCTATTATGGTTTGATTACTAGGTGGAGGGACAAGTGTCCAAACATCATTAGAAACAAATTGATTTAGTTCTTCTTGCATAGCCATTTCCCAACTTTCATCTTTTATGGCTTATTGTGTATTCTTAGGTTCTAAGGTTGAAACGAAACAAAACAAGCTACTTTGGTTTTGAACTTGAAACCTTAATGTTCATTCGTTTAGTTTTCCTATGACTTTATCTACGAGGTGATCTTTGGACTCTTTAATGTTTATTATTTCATCACTTAGAGGTTCTTCATCTTCACTTATCTTTTTCTTTATTATTATGGCTTCACTTTCTATAATCTCGTCACTGACAAGAGGGAGAGGGTTGGGTGGACTTTCATCAAATTTTATATTTAATGACTCTTCTACCTTCATTGTTTCTTTGTTTAATATGACGTAAGCTTTGCTATTTGGCGTGTAACCTAAAAAGATACATTCGGTTGATTTAGGATCAAATTTAGTAAGGTAATCTTTGGTGTTAAGAATAAAACATTTACTACCAAAGACTCTAAAGTGATTTAAAGTAGGCTTTTTGCCTCGAAGTAACTCATATGGAGTTTTTCCTAAGATTGGTCTAATCAAGACTCGATTGAGTATATACGTTGAAGTATCAACGCATACACCAAAATTTTTGAGGTATGGATTGTTCATTAAGCATGGTTCGACTCATTCTTGTAGAGTTCTATTCTTTCTTTCTACTACCCCATTCGATTGTGGAGTTCGTGGAGCCGAGAAGTTGTGAGTAATACCATTAGCGTCACAAAAGCTCCGAATTGCACTTCATTATCGAATTCCCTATCATGATCCATCCTAATAGACACTATGGGACTTCCTAGTTGTCTTTGGATCTTTTTGCTTAATATTTCAAAATAGTTAAAGGTTTCCGTTTGGTTCTTTAAAAATTTTGTCCATGTATACCTAGAGTAGTCATCCACTATTACCAAAGTGTAGTAGTTGCCTCCATAACTTTGGATAGCGGATGGACCAAATAAATCCATATGTAGTAATTCTAGACATCTAGTTGTGGACACCATGTTTTTAGCTTTATGACTCGAATGAGCTTGTTTTCCTATATTACAAGCATCACAAAAAATGATGTTCATATTTTAACTTAGGTAGATCTCTTACTAGATCTTTGGATGATAGCGATTGAAGAAGTCGCATGTTGGCGGGACCCAATCTTCGATGCCATAAGGTCGAAATATCATCCATAGAGGTAAGGCATAGTTTGTCTTTAGGTTCATTACCGATTTTAATGACATAGACTCCATTTTTCCTAATTCCTCTTCCTATGGTTATGCCATTTTTAAGTATCTTACTACCGGTTCCGGTAAAAAGTACATTGCACTTTTTATCACATATTTGTCCTATACTTAAGAGATTAAAGTTTAGGTTTTCTACGGGACACACATCGTTAATGGTTAGAGATTTGTTAGAAATCGTACCTTTACCGATGATTCTACTTTTCTATTTCCAAAACACATTACCTCAATTTATGGATTCATAAGTGGAGAATAGATCCCTATTGCGGGTCATGTGCCTCGTGCACCCGCTATCCTTGACCATCATCTGGGGTCTAGGACGACCTTTAAGCACACCTAAAACAATAATAAACTCAAAAGTTTGGTCCCCATTTGTTCATGGGTCCATTAGTGTTAAACATTCCATTCATGTTAGACATGTATGGATAAGATGAGTATGCATTCCATGGAGCAAAGTTTTGAAGAGGAAAACCGTTTTTGCATTTTTGATTCCATCCAATTTGATGGTTACTTTTCGTAAAACGTTATTAGGTCTCCTAAATGAGTTAGGTTTGAAAAAATATGGAGCTTTGTTTCTTCCAAAAGTAGGATTATATTTTGGAGGTGGTTGTCTAGTGGTGACATGACTTGGTTTCTTCCTATTAACTATGACAAACTCGTTCTAAATGAAGAAGCTACATTATTGCTACTGTTGCTATAGTAGATCCACGGATCCTTTCTGTTACACTAGCCGGTTCCCTTTTAGGGGATCCATGGGATCCGCCACAATAGTTGGCTGGTTTTCTAGTGCCTTAACAAATTTTGTTTCTTTACTTTCACTAGTTGATGGATCAAGTTGTTGACTACCTAGACTCTTTTGATTGTTACCGGTTTTAACGCCATCGAGTATTGTATCTAAAGTGTTCGTGCTCATTCTAGCAATTTTAGAATCTAAGTGATCCACTAGTGTTTGGAGTTGAACGCAAAGTTCACATCAACCACTTGCTATTTTACCCTTCTCTAAATGTTTTAGTTTTGCCTTTAATTCTATGACTTCTTTATCTAAACGTTTATTTTGACTCTTTAAAAGCTTGTTTTGTTAACTAGTTTTAAGCTAATATTGCATAGTTTATCATATTCATTATGCAATGAGTCGTCATCAAGTGATGAGCTACTATAGTATTCATGACATACCTCGTCATTTGCCATGAGACAAATTTCTTCGTCCTCCTCGTCGCTCATTCCCCATGTGCTGCTCACGAATGCCTTTTGATCATCCCGTTTGGGACACTTACTAATAAAGTGGTTTGGGTCCCCACATTTAAAGCAAGTACGATCATCCTTGGCTTCTCGTCCTCTTTGCTTTTCCGAAAGCCTTTCTTATCGTCATACGGTTGTTTGACGTATTACCCTTTCTCTTAAGAACTTTTAAAGTCCCTTACCGCCATAGCGTACTCTTCGTCGTCACTACTCGAAGAGGAGTTCTCCTCATCTCTCGAAGCGTTTTGGCTTTAAGGGCAAGAGATTTGTGTTTCACCTTTGAGGCTTCGGAATCTTTAGCAAGGACAAGCTAGTAGACTTTTAGGTTGCCTATGAGTTCATCGAGGGTGAGGATTGTCAAATCTTTTGACTCTTCGATGGCCGTCACCTTGGATCTCCACTTCGATGGAAGTGCCCTTAGATATCTCCTAATCATGGTTACGGCTAGAAAAAGATTCATCAAGTGCTTGTAAAGATGTAATAATAGTATTAAAGTTAGCAAATGAATGATCTATAGTTTCCTCATCTGATATTGAAAATTGTTCATATTGTTGAACAAATAAATCAATTTTATTATTTTTAACTTGTTGGTTGCCTTGATGAGTTACAACTAAAGAATTCCAAATTTCTTTAGAGGTTTTAAGCATAGAAATTCTTTAATCCTTTTTCGCAAAAGCATTATATAAAACCATTTTTGCTTCACTATTTATAGAAAGCTTTTTCTTCATTTCATTGTTTAGTTTATCATGAGGTATGTGAACTAAATTTCCTTTATCATCATTTGAGGTAGCCTCAAAATCACCTTCAACAATAATGTACCAAAAATCAATATCTTTAGACTTCACATATGTTTCGAATCTATTTTTCCAATATATAAAACCATCAGTTTCAAGTAGTGGTGGTCGTTGCATAGATTGCCCTTCCTTATAATTTTCAGAACCCATAGTGATCGAAAAGTTTTAAAATACAATTTTATTTTAAAACTTTTATAAACTTAGCTCTTGATGCCAATTGTGGAAAACTAGAAGGGGGGGGTGGTTGAATAGTTTTGCCGATTTTAAGTTGATTTCAAAAACTTTAGATTCGATATAATGTGAAATCGTATGGATGTTGAGAACGTATAGATCTAATGATAATGCAAGCAAATAAATAAAGTTAAGGGATAGAAGACACAACCGATTTTTAGTGGTTCGGCTACAAGGTCACCTTCCTTGCCCTACTCCACTCCCCGAGTCACCTACTCGAGAGTTCAAGCACTATGTCAACAAACTCCTTCAATTGGCGGAGAAGCCTTCACAACGTTGCTTACACTTTTTCGGTACAAAGCTAGATACCGAGTCCGTAGCACGGTGGACCACCAACACAACAACTATTACACAACAAATATGTGAAATATCAAATACAAGATCTTTGCTACAGAAATCTTGAGGAGTGACAAATCAATCAAGGACCCTTGCTTGGATGACTTGTAGAATGCTCGTGATCTCTCCTTAGAGAAGGACCTATATGAGGATCACAAATAGAAAGAAGAAGAACAACTCTCTAGATCAAGTGATCTATATGTTAGAAGAGAATGAGAGTGTATGAGAGATTTAGTAAGAAGAGGGTGAGTTAGAATGAAGAAATGGCTCTCTATTTATAGGCAAATTTCTCCTCTGTTCCACGGATCCCACGGATCCCTTCAACTTGGGATCCGTCTAGTGTAATCCTAGGGTCCGGGGTCGCTCCTCTTTGCAATGGGTTTTGGTTATGGGTCATGGGTTATGGGTTGGTCCATGGGTTTTTCTTTAGATTCAATGTATCTAAGTATACATTGTATCTAGTCTTCTTTGGTATGGGTTAAGATCCATGGGTTATGGTCCATCCTAATAAACTATTACAACAAATGCTTAATTATTACATTTTTGTATTTAAATGGCTATATGTAAATGCTTTACAAAAATAACATGTATCCTTATAATTATACTTAAGATAACATTACATTTGTTATCAACAAAACACAAAGAGATCGTAAAATATTAATAAATGTTTTTACGGTTTATTTGTATTAACACTTACGTTTTCACATAAAACACTAAACAAGTAAAAGTGGTTTTATGATCTAGTAATACATATGTACAACAACTAGTGTTTACATATTGAGCAAATATATACATAACTAGTATGTATTAAAATGGGTAATATAATGGGTAGAAGCTTAAGTATTTGACCCATTGACCAAATACATTGAATGTTGTTGGGTAAAACCCAAAGTCCATGACCCATGCCCATGGAGCATAACCCATAACCCATTGCATGACATCATGCATAAGTCATATATGGATATTATCCATAACCCATGGTCTTAACCCATGACCCATGGACTAGATGCATTGCATCTTGTAGATACATTGTATCTACTTGGATACCCATGGTCCAATGTCTTGGACTTATGACCCATAACCCATGACCCATGACCTAAAACCCATGGGCAAAGGGGAGTGTCCCACGGATTCCTCAAGTGAGGGATCCATGGAATAGTAGCTATTTTTCTTCTATAAATAGTGAGCCATTTTTTCATTGTAACTTGCCCCTTTTCACATATATTTTCTCTTTAAGTTGTAAACTCTCTAACAACAAATCCAAGTGATCTTTGTATTTAGTTTGTCTTTTATTTTTGTGTGATTCTCTAGGTTCCTCTTAAAGGAGAGATCACCACCTCTTGAAGTCGAGCAAGCTCAAGTCCATGAGTTGCCATGCTTCGTCATCATCAAGACTATTGAGGTTCTCTTGTTGATAGTCATTTCTTCCTCCATAGAAGTGTTGTGTCAAAGGCATTAGTGAAAGATGCCGAAAGAGTCAAGAAGAAAGCATTAGTGAAAGGTGCTTAACGTCCATGTCAAAAAGCATTAGTGAAGAATGCTAAAGGAGTCAAGACGAAGGCATTAGTAAAAGGTGCCAAACGTCCTTGTCAAGGGCATTAGTGAAGAGTGCCTAGAAGTCAAGTCAAGCGGCATTAGTGAAAGATGCCAAGGGTGTATAATTGATGAAGTGCATCGATGTACATGTAGAGATAGGTTGTTTCCAAGGATATTGATATCCTTGATGATGTTGTAATAAGGAGTTGGTCTCCTTTGGGATAGGTGTTGTGTAGTGTTGGGTAGTAGTTCCTCCATTGTAATGGAACTCGGTATCTACCCTAGTACCGGATAAAGAGTAGGCAACGTTGTGATAGGTGTGGTTCTACCTTGTGGAAGAACCCGGTGGTTAGCCTAGTACCGGAAAAAGGGTAGGCGACGTTGTGAAGGCTTCTCCGCCATAAGGAGTTGGTGTCGTGTATTATTTACGAACTCTCGAGTAGGTGACTCGGGGAGTGGAGAAGGGCAAGGAAGGTGTCCTTGTAGCCGAACCACTATAAATATTCGTGTTGTGGTTATGTGCTTCTTACTCTTTATCTTTCATTGCACTTTTATACATCTATCTATCAACGTCCAACATACACATCCAAATAGATTGACATAAGTCGATCTAAATATTTTAAAACAAAGTTTTAATTGGTAAAACTATTCAACCCCCCTTCTAGTTTTCCACAGACCTGATTTGAAATATCAAAACACTTGGAGTATTTAGTAACGTAGAAAAATGGAATTTGAATTTATCATTCTTTCTCGTTACTCCATAAAATATTACTTTTACCCATGAGTCCCAATCGTCCCAAAACTGTGTACAAAAGATATGACTCGACTTAGCAACCATGCAAGTAACTAGATATTTGAACTAAGGGTTTAGTAATGATAACAATAATGCACAAAAGATGAGTGCATACAAGGTAGGCTAAGGCGATTTGGGTGTACATTTGGGGGTGGATTGTAAACAATGTTCTTCATTGATATTCTGGAAAACCAAAAAATCACGAGAACCGCGAAAAGGATAGGCTCTGAGGGGTTAGCTAGGGGTATCGTGTACTAAAGATGAGTACATCGCAAGGGTGTGGGGTAATTACTCAACCGATGTGGAAGATGTAATTATAATACAAGTTTCAAATAAGGGTTATCCTAATGCCTCTTTTCACTTAGTTATTCCTAACTTCACAAGTGTAGTCTCACTAGCGATCTCGAAATGCATCACAAAACAAGTTCTAGAATCTATTATACTACCGGTACACTTTCTAAGCATTAAAGATGAATTCTTTCATTCCAAAAGATCTAGGGGCGAACCTCACATTTTTGGGGTGGTCTTTTTGTGGTAAACGGTTTTTGTGCTAGTCATATACTTCCTATCCATGAGACGCTTTATTAAGACTAAAGTTTAGCTCGTAAATGTCATAAAAAAATTAAAATTTGGCACTAAAATTGCCCTAACGAATATTTCTCATAGTTTATTACACAAATTACCAAGGACAAGACAAATAATCAAATGAGTGAATAGTTTCTAAGTTCCCGTTTTATTCTCCCTCCCTACACTTAAACTGAACATTGTCCCCAATGTTCCCCGAAAGTATCAAAGTTATGATAAAGGAAGGTAAGTAAGGAAAAGAAACTAGTACTCCCCTGATTAGCTCGGCAGGATCCGTGTGAAGTTGAGGTTAAATTCTTTTCCAAGAAGAATGCTTGTGTAATAAGCTTCATCCAATTTGTGTTTCTTCTTCTCGCCAGATATAACCTGCATACATATAAGAAAACAGACGAAACCTTTGCGTAAAATCGGCGGTAAAACTATATATGGCACACAACTACACTAGAAAGCAAGTAAGATATAATGCTTGCGGAATGGATGTTTGCAGTTTCTCTGAAAAATTAAGACCTGGGAATTTCCTCAAATTTATAAGTTGCACAAAAAACGAAAAACTAATAATCTGTTTCTACATAGCCTGACGTCGTCAGACTTTAATTCTGACGCCGTCAAGTTGTCCTGATAGAAAGTGGTCTGCTGCATTTTTCTGGAAAAATTTTGGAAAATTTACATCTTTAAAACCTGGAAAAATTCCTGCAAAACATCCATTATTATTCGATACAAGCATTTGACTCTAACAAACACACATATATATCGATTTCACTAATTTTAATTCTCATGTTCTTGTTCTTAAAAACGTAATGTGATCTTCCTTACACTTATCCTTTTGTAAAATACCTTTATATGTAGTTAAGACCAGGTTAAAGACAAAATAAAGAATTTGCACAAATTCTAACATGAGAATAAACAACAATGAAAAAGATATAAGACATACTAAATAAGCAAACAATTAAGCATGGGTTGCCTCCCACGAAGCGCTTTTCTTTATTTATGAGTCTTGTAGCTAGACTCGAAGTCGTGCTCCTACGTGACTTCCTTACTGTCATCTTCTTCCTCATAATGATCTTTATTGGGGTTCTCCATGGTATAGTTATGTCCTATCGTGCATCTTTCTAAGAAGTCATCTTGCCCCTAATTGGTTCTATATTCCTGTGCTAGTTTCAAACAATCCTTAAAGAGCCCAAATATCTTATTCGTCACATAGTCTACTCCTCTCTTCTTATCCTCCTCATTCCTATAGTAGACCGATAGCTTAAGTTCCTTTTCATCATTGGATAGTGATGAAAATTTCTCAATCTTGAATGGTATTTGGTAAGCAACATTATCGGTCTCATCCTTGAATCTGACTATCCCTAACGACGGATCATAAGTCATCTCGGTGTTTTCTATGAATTGCTTTCCTGGAACTACATGGGACAAGCTAGGATCTATAGCCGTACTAATATCCTCCACAATCACAAACTCTGTAAGGTACGTGAAGCTACCTACATAGACTGGCAATCCCTTAACTCTACCAAGGAAATTACAACTAACTCTAGTATCATTTGGGTCTTGCCTATTTGGGATAGGTTTTTTCATCACCCAATTATAGTATGTGCTAGTCATGATGTTTATTGGGGATTTGCGATCAATGTAGGCCTTTGCCACAAAAAGATGTATTATACAACATGGTATGTTGAGATTTCTAGGATTTCCAAAGGTGATTCGTGGGCATCTCCTAACATACATGTGACGAAGGTCGCGCATTAGGTGTGGGTGGCATGAAAGTTCCTCTTCCATAGGAAACTTATTGAAATATTTATCACTTACTTTGTCTATCTCGTTGGTTGATTCATCCTTAGGAGTCTCACTAACCTTAAGTACCATCTCATGGTTCGCTTCGTCACTATTCCTATTTGGTTTCACTAGGGTGATGGCATTGACAAAGAGAACATGCTTGGATGAAGACGGATCCCTAGTTTCGAAGTACTTGCTTAGGTCTTTAATCTTAACACCGAAAGCTTCGAGAGAATGAGTCGAGATGGCATTAACCTTTTCGGTGGTCTTCCTAACACTATTGGTCATGACTTTCAAAAGGTTATCTATCTTCCTATCCATCTCGGCTTGTTGTTGGTTAAAGCGGTCCGAAAGCTTGGCTATTTGGGCTTCTTGGGATGTAACTAGGTGCCGCATCATATCTTCTAGGTTATTTTGAGAGCTTTGGTTATGTTTTTGGGGCCATGGGGAGTCGTTAGAGGTGAATTCTTTGGTTTAACCCCAATTATAGTCGGGTTTGCCCTTCCATGCTTCTCGCGCTTCGTTGAAAGTCCTAGGTCCGGGTTTTGTGGGGAATCTCCCTCCCATTACATTGGTACGCGAGGATGCGTAGTCCACGGAATCTTGTTCGAGGAGTCTCGTGCAATTACGAGTGTCATGGGGACCACTACATATCTCACACAAGGAGGAGACCATGTTCCCTTGGCCGACGACTTAGGATTATGTGACTTCTATACACAAACATACTAGTATATTGGTGTATACACACTCGATATCTTTCATTCATTTTATCTAAATGATGGACTAAACATATCTGCGTATTCCTGTTCTAAGGCATTATGGCACAAACATATTCTCTCAATCGTATATCTACTCGTACATTTTAGGATTACAAAACTTCCTCCAAGATATTGTAGCTGATTACAATGGTCTTTCCTATTTCCCAGACATTGTGAGTTACACAATGATCTTATTTATTTCTCAAGACATTGTGAGTTACACAATGATCAAATTTATTTCTCAAGACATTATGAGTTACAAAATGATCTCTTTATCATTTCTCAGACCTTGTGAGTTACATAGTGGTCAAATTTACTTCGCAGATATTGTAAGTTATACAATAAGTCTCTAGAAATTATCTTATAAACCTTATATGATATTGTTTTACATGAAACCCGTCACAGTCGATCGATTTCCCTAATGGAAATACAAGAAATGGGATTTCTAAAGGACAAACTGATTCATCATCTACAAAAGCTGAAGTTCAGCAACTTTCTCTACATTCATCAAAGTTCTATTATAAAACCTTCATTGTTAAAATATCATGATCATGGCCAAGTATGGACTGTTTTAGAATTACTTAAAACTTTTTTTCCACACGTATCTACCCGCACAATCTTATATGCAATGGAATGTGAAAACATAAGTTAAAAGCCTTGTAATGGCGGGACTTGTAACTGAATGGTTTGACATCACCTTTGCTTTGTGGACATTTTCTCAAAAGCTATGGACATATCACGCGTATAACTAAGTTAGGTATTTGAAAATTTTATCGAACCTCAGCTAAATATAGTCTAGTCACCTATATTTAACCTAGGGACAGTGGCACATAGTCTGACTAACTATGTCCAACTTAAAATTTTCAAATACTGAGAATAGTTGTACTAGGGTTTTGATCAGATTAATTTCCTACTTGAACTCGAGAAACCACCAGAATTCATTAAAAAGATCTAGTGACACGATAGTGTCTTACCACTCAGCGAGATCTTAACATCTTATTTATACTACCTAATTTTATTCTTGAAATTTTCATACATGAAATAATCTGAACTACTATCTTAGAATAGTCATCGACTCTTGTTTTTATTCATTAAATATACTAGCCTGTTTAGGTCCTAAGGATATCATTCGTCATAAAACCTTAAAACCCCGTAAGATTTTTAAAGCAAACTTGACATCTATACCAAAGAATAATGGTAACCATATACTATACTTTTCTATTCATCAACATACCCCATCATTATCTGAACCCATTATAAGATTACATGGATGGTAGAAAAATACTAGAACAAGATAAGTTAGTATGTAAATTTAAACAGTATCACGTTTTTTTCAAATTCTAGTTGACTTAGATATTGTACGATATGTCCTTTATCCCAAAAACTACCCAAAACTTTTCCTAGACTCCTCACTACCAGATAACACACAGTGAATTCTGGGACGGAATTCCTTTTAAGAGGTAGGTACTGTAACAATTCGCATTTTTGGGTTACTATTCATTTCTAATATTCACTTTTACTATTCAGTTTTACTATTCACGCTCGTATTTTTCATTCTCATAAGTTAATCTAATTCCATGATGACATAAAGGTTGGACACTCGTTAGGTCATTTTCGCAAAAATTATTTAGAAACCATGTCTTAAATTTACATTTTGGTCTAAACGCCATTTAAACATCCTGCGCATAACGGAAACCTGAATTTTTATCACATCAGATTAATTAGATCACTCACAATCATTTATGGGATTTTTAAAATTTAAATTCAAATGTTACCAAATAGATCCTGTAACTTACGATACTAAACTTACGTTTTAAGCATTTTTACTGATACGCAACCTTAACCAATACCTGCATCACACTTTCTAAGACATTTAGACACTTTTACAGTTTTAGAAAAAGACAACATTATTTCCCTCCTCCTTTAACCATAAAATCATTATTTGATTATTAACACTTTCGGTTTTAGACTTAACAAGCATTTAACATCAATCGACACTAGACTAGGCCCAATCTAGATATTATAAACCTTTTAGGTTCATTATAATCATAATAGAAAAGTTACATTTTACTTTTCTCATTTTTACGTAAACTTAGTACATTTTATGTTTTAAGCTTTTTAAACCTATGTTTTCAGATTTAACAGCATTTACGAGACCATTAAACTTATCACTCATTTTTATAAAATAATAATGAGTATATTGATAAAGTTTAACCATTTCTACAAGTTTCTTCTTTTTTTTACAATACCCGGTTTTTACGTTTTGTGATTTAAATACTTACCGTCAGCAATGACCGGGACCAAGACTCACTCCGTAAAAGCAAGATAAATGTCCAAAACTCTTAACCTCCTCAAATTCAGCCCTAGGTGGCGTTTTATATGAGTCATGAGGGCACTTGGCTTGATTTAGAATGAAGTCTTCCAAGATCCTTACACATATAGAACCTTAAGTCCCAAGTTTTGCTAATCTAGAGACACATGTCCACACTTAACTAGGATGAAAGATGACTAACCATCTTTGACTACTCTTGTACCTCCTCAAAGTCCTATATAAAGTCCCTCCCCCCTCCATGTTGACGCCATACACACAAACACAATCATACTTCTCATTTTGTTCTCTACTTCAAGTATTTCAAGAAAGATTCAAGCTATAAGTAAACTACATCAAATCCTTGCAAGTTTTGGTGATCCTCTTGAGTTTAAATCTACTAAAGTCACCTAAGATCTCATCACAAGCCCTTCAAGAATAGAAGAAGTGTAGAAGGTTGTTAAGGTGTGGGAAATTGCTTAAACTCCTAGTTCTAAGTTCTTGATTTCCTTTCATAATTGAAAGCCAAAAGTTGTAAGAAAGACTAACACCCACTCTTGCTCAACATCATTTACATGTTTCATATTCTTAATCTATACTATATATGCTCTTATATTGGATCATGATGTAAAAAGTTGATTAGAAAAAGTATAAATCTTATAAACATTTCTATGTTATGTTAACAAGTGAATTTATGTACAAAATTGCCACAGAACTGACAACATCTAGATTTAGTACTTTACGTATTATTGTAGACAAAGTTAAAATGAAAATATAGCAATTTGAATCACCTAAAACAAGTACGCGAGTCAAGAGATACGGCCAAATGAAGTTACCAAAAACTTTGCCGGAAAGTTGTCCACTTTCTGTGACACAAACATAAAACAATCAAAACGAGGCATTTCTGATCCGATTCATCAAAAAGTTAAAATATGAAATTTTTCCAGAAAAATATTTTCTTTTAGGCTTAAGGTGCATGGGTCCTAAAAACGCACGACAAGGGTTGTGCAGTAGGGCCTGTTGTGAACCCAAAACTTAAACTTTCTAAAAATCTTTTCTTAAACGATCTAGTTCCCGAACTTGATAAATTGCAAAACTTACCAAACTTCACTTGTAACTTATAAGCGTCATTTTCATAAAATTAAATCATACACTTGACCATCGAAATAGTATTTTCTTAAATAACAGGAATAATGACCATTTTACCCTTTTCCGCAAATTATAACCAAACACCATTTTAGACCATATTTATAGGGTATAAAATCTTGTAATCAACAAGGACTTGTAAAAC
Organism: Chrysanthemum makinoi; assembly: GCA_910596185.1. Classification (NCBI taxonomy): domain Eukaryota; kingdom Viridiplantae; phylum Streptophyta; class Magnoliopsida; order Asterales; family Asteraceae; genus Chrysanthemum; species Chrysanthemum makinoi. The sequence continues at coordinate 269,822,457 of OU343221.1, forward strand.
TATTTAAGTTACTTACATATAGTCAAGGCCTTAACTATAGTAAAATACACAAACACAAAACAATTTGGATCTACTCCATCGATAAACCATGAAACATTACAAATATCATCACACACTTACTAGACATAATAAACTTGATAAAGATAACATTCTTCATTCAAAATAAACCTTTCTAAGTTTATTCGACCTTCGGAATTGCAATTATTGCAAAATGACCAAAAACATATATTTTCTATATCGAGTGCTACAACACTAGGAAGCTTCATGTGAGCGGTTCATTACACCGTCTACTAGTTTGATGGATTTACGAATTAAAGTAGCCTGGCTCCTCGAACGTTTACTGCATGACCTCTGAATTATGATGGCCTGAACGGTAGTGCGAGATAAACTATAAATGTTTTATAAACCATTTCTAAAGGACGACCTACACAAACTACCATATAAAGCATCACGATCAATAGAAGGTGACATATATAGACATGTTTATTCTTTAGCATCATTATTCCATCAACTAAGATACGAAACCATATTATAGGTTGTTCGTAGACACTTTCACGACTCGACTACTATTTTCACTACTCACTACATAGCTCACGGTGAGTTCGTAGCCCCACTTTCTATTACTTAATTGTTTTACAAACCCTTGGGGGAAATACATGCTATTTTTAAACTTAACACATTGCTTTGAAACTATATGTTGTATCTGACTGTTTTATTGGCACTAAGTAACTGACTGCCATGTTCGAAGTCCATATATAATGAACCATTAATCACGAGCGAGTGAACGTGAATAATGTGGATAAATCTATCGGGATTGACGAAACCCATTTTTTTGACCAAGACCTAGCAAACAAACGCACTCTATTTGAGAACTCTAGGTATAACGGCAGATTACCTACTTGGGCCACTATTACTATTATATCAATTTCTATTGATACACTGTTAACATTTTGGTTGTCATGAGCTTAGTGTAATAATAACAGTTTTGTTTTCAACTATGAGAGTAAGCCTATAGCTCACACTACGATTAATTGTGTTCAACTACTTAACTATAAACTCTATGAATTCACCAACCTTTGTGTTGACTGTTTTAAGAATGTATCTCAGGTCCATAATGAACGAGGTTGGCACGAAGAAGCACGAATACTCAAGAAGGCTATAAATTTTATTATCATTCAAAAACTCATTTAATGTAATTTGTAAACCGTGAAACTACTGGGGCCTTATTTTTGTAAACTCTGATATTTATATAATTCGAATGATAAATGTTTTAAAACGACTCCATTAGAGTTCATTTTCTATTGTTATAACCATTGTACCTTGAAGTAACACCAAGTTTGAATTCCACTGCGTATCACGAAATTGGAGGTGTTAAAATGAATGTTATGCTTTTTTTAGAAAATTGAGCAACGCTTTTTCAGAAAACTGATGAACATTATGATTTTTTTTAGAAAACTGATGAACAACGTAATTTTTTTTATAAATCTGATTAATATTATATTTTTTTTAGAAAGCTGTTGAACTGATGAATATTTTATTTTATTATTTATTTATTTATTGGAAAACTGATGAAAGTTATGCATTTTTTTAGAAAACTGGTGAATATTATGATTTTTTTTGAAAATGAACTGATCAAAATTATGATTTTTATTTAGAAAACTGATGAACGTTATTATTTTTTATTTGTTTATTTATTTATTTTTTTGAAAACTAATGAACTGATGAACATTTTTTAGAAAACTGATGAACATTATGAATTGTTTTAGAACACTTATGAGCATTATGATTTTTATTTAGATAACTGATGAATATTATATTTTAAAAAAAAATTAATGAACTGATGTACATTTTGAATTTTATTTAGAAAACTGATGAACTGATGAAATTATAATTTTTTTCTTAAGAAAACTGATGAACTAATGAACATTATGCTTTTTTTTTTAAACTGATGAACATAACACTTTTTTGAGAAAAATGATGAACATTATGATTTTTTTTAGAAAAATGATGAACAATGTGATTTTTTTATAAAACAGATGAACATTATAATTTTTTTAAGAAAACTGATCAACTGATTAACATTATGTTCTTTTTGAGAAAACTGATGAATATTATACCTTTTTTTTAAAAAAAAACTGATGAATATTATGATTTTTTAAGAAAAATGATAAACAACGTGATATTTTATATATAAAACTGATAAATTGATGAACAACGTGAGTCATTTAAGAAAACTGATGAACAATATTGATAAGAATTTAAAACGTACACTTTTTAGGGGTCATTTAAGCCCTAAATCGACCACTTTTATATCTGTTACTGCTTAATTTCGTTCATTTTCACTTTTTAGGTCTCTTGGAAGCAAAATGCTGGAATGAAGCATTTTTGGACGCAAAGGAGTGAATACATGAAGAAAATGGCAAAGTCAAGATCGAAGCCACTCAAGCTGCTCAAATTGAACCTGACGGTGCCCCAATCAAAGGGCGACGCCGTCCCTCTTTACAGATTTGATCAAAACACGCACTAGACGGCTAAGTGGAATTTGTGTTCACATAACCTGACGGCGTCAGGCTTTGAAGAAAAAGGGTGTCACTCAGATTTTTCATCTCAGACGGCCCAGATCCAGAATCAGACGACATCCCAACTGAAGACTGACGGCGTCACAACTCTAAGGTGACTCCGTCCCATCGATGACTTGGCCAGAAAGATAACCTAATGACGACGAGCTGACGGCGTCCCATCTAAAAGGTGACGTCGTCGCACTTGTAAAACTATATATATAATTCTATTTTTCTGCATTTGGAGAGGTAGACTTTTGGAGTAAAAACCCTAAACGTTTGTAGTTCGGCTTGGACAGTATCTTAGGGTCCCAAACCCTATTTTACACATCAAGATAAGTGTTTTAATCCAAAGTATCATTATGTCTTCAATTGATTGTGTTTATGCTTGCTTGTTTAACATGTCTAGCTAAATTTCTTGTGTGTTTGCTTAGATCTATGAAACCTAGTTATTAATTATTGTTAGGTTGTCTCTTATCTTAATCGTAATTAGCTTAGGAGTGCAACTAGGCTTTCGTTGTGTTTAATGCTTGAATTATCTTTGTGAAAGTTGGCTTATGAATGAACTAGTTTAAGGACTCGCGGATTTCGTAGGCTAAACCCAAAGGTAACCTCAAAGAGTTAGGGCATAGGCACACCCTACGACTTTAGAGAATACAACGCGTTAAGATAAGGTGTGACAATTCAACTATCAATAAAAGATAACTAGGGAGTAATAGTATCTAGGTAAACACATTTTTAATCATCATACGAGCACACATCAATTAGACATAAACTACCCGTAGAATTAGATAATTAGAAAAATAGAGTAATCGGTAGAAGTACCACCCCCAAACCAATTGCCCCGAGATATTTACCTTAGCTTTCTAAAAAACAATAAAAATATATAAAAGAATCATCCTCAACCCCCACCTTCTCGTAATATATTTCTTGCTAGCATTCCTATTCCCCTAGAGAACGATATCAATCCCCGAGGCTTACCCAATACTATACTACAACGATTAGTTTTTGGCGCCGTTGCCGGGGAATAGAATAGCTAGTTAGATTTTTATCTCGTTTAGGTTCCCTTGCTCGATTCCTATCAAGTAAGTTTTTTTTTCTCATTTTTAGCTTCCTTGTAGTCTATCCCCCTTCTTCGGGAATTTGTTAGTAATCCCATCACTTTTCATAATGGAAGGTGATAACCTGCCACCAAACCAACCATTTCCCCCCACCAACACCTTTAGACAGCTTAGGACCCGTAGTTCCACCAAAACCCTTCTTGAGCCCTTTGTCGAACCCGATAGAGAGCTGTATAAACGAAGAAGAGCCCTCCATGAGTCGGAAGCACAAGGCACCACCATCAATTTTGATGAAGTCATGACTGACAAAGAGTCCACACATTCCCCCTATTATCCTGAAACTATCAACAATGATAATCTGAGCCTACATAACGAGGAAGTTCCCGCTACTCCTGTCAATGAACCCATCATCGAACCTAAGAAAAAAATCCTTAGAGATTACTCTTCTCCTACATCATCTGGATTTACTGGCTCCATCGTCTACCCTTCTGAAAAAATAAATGAGGTTGATGCAGATTTTACTGACCAGGTTTTAATATTTATATTAACTCGTTATACCTCTGGTCTACCCTAATGCACTAACGGGCAGTGTACCCGGTCGCGTTTAGTGTAGTAATCGGTAAAGCCGAGGTCGTCCCAAGAGGTATGTGTGTTGGATTGATATTAAGTCTAGTGTCACAGATTAATTAAGGTTTCGATAGGGAATTAATTATTAAACTACTAATGCAGAATAAAAGTAAATAAAGCGATTAAATGGTAAAGGGAAATCAATAGAGGAGAGTGGTGCTAACCTAGTTAATCCTCCTAGCTAGTTATGTCTATGTCTACTTACTTCCAATTACTTCAGGTAGGGTCAAAGTTGAGAGGACAGAATTTGGTCAATTCGCCCGAACCTATCAGCAAAGATGCCACCACAGGAGAAATCAGGCGCACCGTCATAAGTCATGTTGTTCCTGGTCCCCTAAGCCAAGTCATTAAGTACCGCTACATGTTAGATTTATAATAGTGAATGCCCGGCCGTTAGGAACTTAGACACGCACCCCCTAATTCTTAAGTTCATCCAAACGATAGGTGATCAGTTGGTCAAATCGCACAAGTAGAAAGGGTCGTCAATTGGTCATATCTTACCCTTCTCGTCTCAGTCCGCTCACCTAGGGTCAGTTGGTCATATCTCCTAGGAAATTGGCCTCTACCTCCATTCAAAACTACCGAACCAAGGGTGGCTACTAATAAACTATGCATGCATACACTTAGAAATAATTATGTGGAAGTAACATAAACACAGACAAAACAATTAAGGAATCATAACTAGGCTAGCACCAAGAGGTGCTTAGCCGCTCATATTAATCATACAAACCAATTCAATATTCAAAGGTACGAAATACATGAATTGAAAGTAAAAGAAATAAGAAATGCTAATGCTTATCGTAGGGGAGTGATTTCTCCCTTTGAGACAGCTCCGTATGCTCCTCTGGACCTTCGTCTAGCTTTTTTCCCACGTTCTCTGGTTTTTGTGTGTGGAATGGGATGATTAGAAATGCTGGAATTCGTGGGTATTTATAGGCCAGATCTGGGTTACGGCGTAACTATAACAAGAGTTACGCCGTAACCTTTAGTTACTCCGTAATAGCACTAGATCTGCTAGTTATGGCGTAACCTTATAAGTGGTTACGCCTTAGTCTTCATAAAACATGGTTACGCCGTAATTGATGTAGTAGTTACAGTGTAAGTATCAGCGGCGTGGATCCTCATTTGACCTAATGTAGTTACGTCGTAACCTTTGGGAAGAGTTACACCGTAACCTCTTGATATGTTGGTATTCTAAGTCACGCAATAGTTACGGCGTAATGTGAGAGTGGAGTTACGACGTAACTTCTTCAAAATGGCATACTCTGATAAATCTTTAGATATTTCTCCAGTTCCGCGTCTCTTTAGCTCCAATGATCGTAATTTACCTGAAAGTGGAAAACAAGCGTAAATCCATATAAATGATATAAATTACAAGCATTATCGGGGGAAATTGACACTTAATAATCAGGACTATTTGATGTTATCAAATATCCCCCCACTTGAACTCTACTTTGCCCTCAAGTAGACCTTATTAGAAATATTCCTAAAAAGATATCTTCCATAACCTGGAAAATATAAGTTTACAAATCCCTTATGCTAGAATAAAACAAAGTCGAACACCTCACGAAAGGTGAACAAACACTCAAATCTCTCAACTATTCTAAGTGTCAATTTCAGGGTAATCACTCAATCGCACAGTCATAGCATGTATTCTATCATAAGCTTGGCGGTTACATAAATCTCCACCACTAGAGTTAAGGGCTAAACAATTCTCGAAGGCAATGTGGGTAGACACGACAAAGGTTAAGGGGTGACTCGTCATTACTAACATGTCACGGCGAAGTGGACAAAATCAATGATACATGACCAAATCCATGGCCAAGACACAAAAGATTGCTCGCTGCATCACCTAGATACGCTTCATGACTAAAGGGTAGTCTAAATCTATAACCAAGTCATCACCACTTACCTTCCGCCCAAAGTTCAAGCTTAGAAGTCAAGAAACCGGATCATGAAATGTAATGTAAGGCAGATGTGTCATTAGAGGACGTCATGATGGGCACACTACCTTTTCTTCAGCTGCTGGCATAATTACCAACTCCAATCTTCGAATGTGACCGAGGTGGCCTCCTCGATACTAAGTCTATTAAGCTCATACTAGAGTGCTTATAACAATGCGCTTTTACAATAATTGAATAACAATTTTTTTTGAATCATAACAATAATAACATAATATCCCCCCACTTGAGATGAACAATACTAGAATTGAGAGTCTTCAATGATCTTAAAGAATGTTATGCGATGGCGTGATTTGAACCTTTCCACTTGAACAGACTTGGGCAAATGATGACTTCCCAATTACAAATAAAGACTTCTGAGGGGTAGGCTAAGGTGTGGGTGTAACGAAGCAGTATATGGGGTTATCAATATGAAGGAATGGTGAGAAGGGTTTATCTAGGGGTATCTTGCACTAAAGGTGAGAGTGCAACAAAGAGGTTTTCACATGAGGGTCAGAAGTCGATGTGATGTCGAAAAGACACACAATGGTAGGTTGTTTGGGTGATAATCCTATAATATTGCCTTCTAAAACGAAAGAGATCCAAATACATCGAGCTAACTCAACATACCTCGTCTATGGTATCGAAATTATGCAAAGGCCAAGTTCTAAAGTTTACAAGCTACCGGCACACTCATAATTTGGTGGATTTGGGGTAAAAATTGGGAAACGGATAAGGCTAATCTCACCATATAATATCAAGGGTTGTATGTGCTCGGCTAAGGTCTAATCTAGTTAGGTTAAGAAAAACATGTCAAAATTTTAAAAATGGCATAATTTTTCAAAATAAACTAGAAAAACTGAGGGCAAAATATTGTTCAAGAGATAATTCTACTCCTGTCCCCCCACTTGAATTGTACAAAGTCCCTTTTGTACTAAGCATTAAATAAAGGTGAAGAGAAAAGAGTAGAATTAGGCGAGAACTTCGTGAAATTTGCTCCATAAGAGAAGGCCACGAAAAGAGGCGTACCTTAGTATAAGCGTTATGAACAAAATTCAATCCCTGAAATCACACTACCGACAAGTATAATTCTAAAAAAAATAAAAGAAAATAAAAACAAACCTAACTCACTTTCGTAGGAATCACGGTTGCATTTAGCATATGCAACAAGCCTTTTAAACCACTTGGTGTCCTAAGTGGACGAGTGAAGTCTTGTGAGGGTTTACAGGGAACACACCTACAAAGTTCATTTAAAAACTAATACAAGGTTATTATGTTTTAAAATGAAAGAATTAAAGCAGAGGAGAGTTACGTCGTAACTCTTTTGAAGGAGTTACGCCGTAACTGGAAAAATCTAAAATAAGCTTCAAAGCGAATGGTTATGGCATAACCACAGAGATGGTATTACGCCATAATTGGTAATTCGTCTAATGATTCTGCTGCACAAGGTTGGTTACGGCGTAATCATATACATGAGTTACGCCGTAACTCTGTTCAGATCAACAAACTGTAGCAGTAATCTCTTCCTCATTTCCTACAAAAATGGTTAAAACACAAAACCCAACAAAAATAAAAATAAAATAAAACAAAAGATAGGGATAATTCGAGTTGTCTCCCGAAAGAGAACTTTTCTTTATTTACGAGTCTTTAAGTTAGACTCAGAACCGTGGGGCTCTATGGGGGCCTTTGGACTTCCCCAACTTCTTCAATGTCTTTCATCAAATTATGCCTCATCCAGGCGACATTCGTGGCAGTACGGAGATATTCCTTGGCTTCAATCTTTCGGATCTTGCAAAATTTTTCTTCAGGTCCCAAGTGGTAGCGAGTGAACTCCTACTTCTCTACAATAATTGGTGGCGGTCTCTTGTAGGGAATCCCAAGGAGTTTTCACCTCCTTTGCTCATCAGCTTCATCATCGGGGTCAGTACACTCCTCATTTTCTAGCAACTCAAGGTAATCGAGGATCCCTTCAATGTCATCGTCATCAGAAGCTGTACCTTTGAACCATTCTTCATCGAGCAGATTCTCCACTAGTATACGCTTGCATTCTTCCTTGTCATCTCTAACCAACTCCTTGTCATTTTCCATTGTTATTTCACTCGAGTTGTTATGACTTTCGTTGTTAAAATTTTCTCTACCCATGTACTCCTTCCAAATTTTTTCTTTGGTTAACGTATCAACCTGTCCATACTTAATCTTCACCCAACTATCGAATCGAGGTTGTCGACCAGGAAAACTCTCTCTATTCATCGTTCTTTGGAGGACCAAAAGAATTAGTCTTTACCTATTCTCCTTGAGGCGCTTCCCCGTTACACATATCGTCATACGGGGTTTCATGACGCCCAGAAAATTTCCCCAAGAGATTTTATTTTTTCGCACAAGTGACTACGGATCTCATTGTTTTCATTTTCACTAAAATGCTCATCCATGCAGTAGATTTTATTAACCACTTCCTTGTTCTTATTGTGCTCCTCGTAATCAACTTTTAGCCTTTTAAGAAGATTCGGGCTAATCTTGGCATCCTCGAACTGTATTGCGTACCAGTCGTCAAATCCCAAATTACCAAACTTTATACAATGTCTTTCACGCTCATGAGGGCATATCCACTCTTCCTCTCTTTCACTATCCCCACGTTTCAATATTACCGGCGGAATGGGTGCGCCCGTGAAGCGGGCAGTGTGGATTCGTCGATTATGATTATTGGAGTGCACCTATGAGTGATGGGTGCCTCCTTCTTCTCTTTGAAGGAGAGCTTTTCTAATCTTTCTTCATCAGGTATAGCGACCCATAAACTTGTTATCCTTGATTCTCTCCTTATCAGCTCCTCCGTCGCAAGCTTCATTTCTAGGGTCGCATGAAACCCAAAGATCAAATGACTCTCCCTTAGTTACGGGTATAGATTTGCACCAGTGATATTTCTTTTTGGATGGGGACAAAGGGCATAGATTAATGTCATGGGACCATTCGTTAATTACCTGCGTTCCTGATTCGTCAACTTCAAGAAGCTGTCGCCCATGTATCGATTCGGCCGTGGCGAGATTCTTGTTCTGCTTAACTCATTGAGTTGTTTTCCTCAACATCCTTCATAACCCGTTATGTTGTCAAAAACGATTCTGTAGTAACTCGTAAAGGTAGGTTCGGCGTAACTTCGGATCTGTCACGACGGAATCAACCCGAATCCGTATCATTGTCTGAACCGAGGTTACCATCGGCAAAATCACCTTACATTCCATGCGGTTTTAGATCCTTGAGTTTTATTGTTATTCATCCTCACTTTTTCACTGAGCTTTTCCACCATCGATTCTAGGTTTTTTAGGGTTGTGTCGTGCTTGGAAAGGTTTCTGTCAGTGTTTTCCTGGAATTCTTTTAACCACTCATCTTGCTCCTTTTGTCTTTGGGCTGAACCCTCCAAGAACTTGTTAATTGTTTCTTCAAGGCTAGTCTTTCTTTCTCCATAGGACCCACGGTTGTAAATTCCACGATACCTGTTATTATTTCGACTATCTCCGTAAAACGGTCGATTTTCTCCATACTTGGCTTCTTCCATTATATTTTCTTCATCAACGTGAGGACAATTTTTTGTGAGATGTCCTCCCCCACAACTTTCACAACCCACTTGAATGGCATGGAAGGTTTCTCTGATTTTTAGCATGTCTCGACTCAGGTTTTCAATTTTGCTAGCGATTCTTTGCAATTCCGTCAAAACTTCCGTCTTGGTTTCTTTTACTTCCTCCGTCGTGCCATTTTTGAGAGTGATCAGCCATTTTTTGAATGGCTTCAATAGCATTAGTAGGAGTCATGTTTGGGATTGGTCCTTGATAGTCCAGCATATGTCTTGTTGTTACGCTGATTCCTTTGTAGAAGATGTTGACTTTTTGATGGTTGTTCAGATCATTAGTAGGACACTTGTAAAGAAGATAGTTGTACCTATCCCAGGCTTGGTACAATGTTTCGCTGTCTTCTTGTTTGAAATTATGTATTTCCAAAAGCTGGTTGGAAATTTTTTACAGCGGACAATACCTCTGAATGAAATGCCTTTTGAGTAGAGCCCAAGTATTAACTGTCCCGGTGGGCAATCTTTCGATCCATCTTACGGTGGCTCGATAAGAGTCATTGGGAATAATCTTAACATAATAGCATCATGAGAACCGCTGGAATGTTGAAAAGGCTAGCGATATAGGACATTTTCAAGCGTGCTCATATGCATCTTTGTCCACATTTCTGAAAAAGGGTTAGCGAAAGCTCCCTCATAAATTGGTCTTTGATTTGAACGGACATCGGCCAATTCTTTGGTCTTACGGACCGGACCTTGCTCCACTCTTGTCAACGCGAAATATTCATCAAGAGTGAGGTCATCGATGTTAACAACTTCCATGGTACCTGAAAACTTGAAATATGATAGTGAGAAAAGTTTAAAACGAAATTAAAGACTTAATATGATTCCTAATATAACTCCCGTGACCAAAAAACTTGATGCGAGGTTCTTACGACCAGGGTTTTAATATTTTATATTAGCGTTATACCTTTGGTCTACCTAATGCACTAAGCGGCATGTACTTGGTCGTGTAGTGTAATGTCATTAAAGCTAGAGATGTCCTAAGAGCTATGTGTGTTGGATTGCTATTAAGTCTAGTGTCACGGATTAATTAAGGTTTCGACAGGGAATTAATTATTAAACTACTAATACAGAATAAAAGTAAATAAAGCAATTAAATGGTAAAGGGAAATCAATAGAGGAGAGTGGTGCTAACCTAGTTAATCCTCCTAGCTAGTTATGTCTATGTCTACTTACTTCCAATTACTTTAGGTGGGGTCAAAGTCGAGAGGACATCATTTGGTCATCCCCTTAACTATCGGCAAGATGCCACCACAGGGAGAAATCGGTAGCAAGTCATAAGTCATGTTGTTCCTAGTCCCTAAGCCAAGTCATTAAAGTATGCTACATGCTAGATTTATAATAGTGAATGCGGCCATTAGGAACTTAGGCTACTAATTCTTAAGTTCATCCAAACGATAGGTGATCAGTTGGTCAAATCGCACAAGTAGAAAGGGTCGTCAGTTGGTCATTCTTACCTTCCGTCTCATCCACTCACCTAGGGTCAGTTGGTCATATCTCCTAGGCAATTGGCCACTACCTCCATTCAAAACTACCGAACCAAGGGTGGCTACCAATAAACTATGCATGCATACACTTAGAAATAATTATGCGGAAGTAACATAAACACAGACAAAACAATTAAGGAATCATAACTAGGCTAGCACCAAGAGGTGCTTAGCAGCTCATATTAATCATACAAACCAATTCAATATTCAAAGGTACGAAATACATGAATTGAAAGTAAAAGAAATAGAAATGCTAATCTTGTCATTGGGGAGTGATTTCTCCCGGAATGCTCCGTATGCTCCTCTGGACCTTCCTCTAGCTCCACATTCTCGGTTTTGTGTGTGTGGGAATGGGGCGATTAGAAATATGGAATTGTGGGTATTTATAGGCGAGATCTGGGTTACGCGTAACTATAACAAGAGTTACGCCGTAACCTTTAGTTACCTAAAATAATAGCACTAGATCTGCTGGATTCAATTGTAACCTTATAAGAGGTAGTTACATGCGTTTTCATAAAACATGGTTATGCGTAATTGATGTAGTAGTTACTGGCGTAAGTATGGCCGTGGATCCTCATTTGACCTATGTGGATTACGTCGTAACCTTTGGGAAGGATTCGCAGGTAACCTCTTGATAAGTTGGTATACGAGTCGCATAATGATTCGCGTAATGTGAGAGTGAGTTACGCCATAACTTCTTCAAAATGGCAAACTCGATAAATCTTTAGATATTTCTCCGGTTACTGCGTCTCTTTAGCTCTGATGCTTTTAATTTACACGAGTGAAAACAATGGAAAAAAGCGTAAATCCATATAAATGATATAAATTACAGCATTATGGAAATTGACACTTAATAATCGGGACTATTTGATGTTATCAAAGGTGTTACATGCCACCGAAATTTGGCTTATCCAGAATGCGTGTCAATTTCAAGATCGCAATTCATCACATCAAACAATTTTTGGTTGTGGATACTATCTATAGATGGAGCATCTAGGAGACATCTAGACTACGGTTTTCTCATTTTTCTCTCCAGGCCAAAAGAGTGGCTCGATAAGCTAAGTCCAGGTCCATATTTACTTGGGAACAACTCACTACCAAGTTCACCAAAAAGTTCTTTCCTCCTGGGAGAACTGCAGCCATCAGGAGCGAAATTCTTCACTTCCGTCAAACCTATGGAGAATCTATCGCTAACTCCTAAACTCGTTTCAAAGATCTCATTCAACAAGCCCCACACCATGGTATCAACCTTTAGTTTCTTGTCCAAATATTCTACAACAATGTCTCCCGCGATGATCAGAAAGGGATTGACCTCTCGACCGGCCGAAAGATCTCCAATCTCAGTGCAGAGAAAGGATGGGACCGCATTGAGGAGTATGTCCAAGACCAAGACAACACTTGGAATGAGCCAATAAACTTAATGATTATCTCTGTTACCTCGTATAATAACCCATTATATCTCGACGATCGGATGAAGAGGCATAAGAGAAGCTCGCATACCTCACAAATTCACAAGAGCCTAAGAGGTTGTTTAACCCATACCTTATATGCGACATTTGTGGAGGGCCACACGAGAGCAATGGGTGTGATGATAATACACACCATGAGCAAGCTCTCCTTTCCAGCCATGACATCTATGATGACCCTTCCCTCCTTGTATTTTATCAGAATAATGATTACTCTTTGGGGTAATCTAAAATGGAAACATGAGGGGGAAGAGGGTCCAAAATACACCATCCGTGATACCCTTTGATACAAATAAGCCGTAAAAACATTTATTTATATTTTACGATCTTCTAATGTTTTGTCGATAACAAACGTAAAATCATGTTAACGAAACAAATAAAATACGTAAATGGTTTGAACTAATAGTTTCTAACATATTCACATTTTCACATAAAACACTAAAACAAGTATAAGTGATTTTATGATTTAGTAATACATATGTACAACAACTAGTGTTTACATATTTGGGTATAATATACACATAACTAGTATGTAGTATATTGGGTAATATAAATGGGTAGAAACTTAAGTATCACAAACCATTGGGCAAATACATTGAATGTAGTTGGGTACAACCCAAAGCCCATGACCCATGGAGCTTGACCCATAACCCATTGCATGACATCATGCTTATATCATACATGGATAATATCCATAACCCATGGATCAACCCATACCCAAGTGACCAAGTGCATTGCACTTAAATATACATTGTATCTAGCTAAAGATCCATGGTTCAACCCATGACCCATGACCCATAACCAAAATACCCATGGGTAAAAGGGAGCTTCCCACGGATCCCTAGCTTAACACTAGACGGATCCCTTGTGGAAGGGATCCGTGGGATCCGGGGAACAGTAGAGTTTTTCTTCTATAAATAGTAAGCCATTTCTTCATTATCTCTCACCTTTTTCTAACACACTTTCTCCCTAAGTGTAAAACTCACTAACCTCAGATCCAAAAGATCTATGTTTGTAGTTTTGTTTTTGTGTGATCTTTTAGGTTCCTCTTAAAGGCAAGATCACCACCTTTGAAGTCGAGCAAGCTCAAGTCCATGAGTTGCCATGCTTCCTCATCATCAAGGCTACTGAAGTCTTCTTGTTGATGATTCCTTTCTTTCTTCAAAGAAGTGTAGTGTTGAAGACATTAGTGAAAGATGTCTCAAGAGTCAAAACGAAGATATTAGTGAAGGGTATCTATCGTCTATATCATAAGCACTTGTGGTAGGTGCTTAGAAGTCAAGATTAGAAGCATTAGTGAAAGGTGCTTAGAAGTCAAGACTAGAAGCATTAGTGAAAGGTGCTTAGAAGTCAAGACACAAGACATTAGTGAAAGGTGTCCTGTAGATCTAGTCAAAGGCATTAGTGAAAGGTGTCTTATATGTACATTCGATATGGTGTGTTTCGATGTACAAGATAAACTAGTATTAGATCCAAGGATATTGATATCCTTGATGATGTTGTAAAGGATTAGATCTCCTTTGGGATTAGTTGTTGGTGTAGTGTGGTAGTAGTTCCTCCATTGCAATGGAACTAGGTGCTTAGCCTAGTGCCTAATAAAGGGTAGGCGACGTTGTGAAGGTGTAGTTCGCCTTGGAGTGAAAGAACTAGGTTCTTAGCCTAGTACCTTATAAAGGGTAGGCGACGTTGTGTAGGTGTGGTTCACCTTGGAGTGAAAGAACCCGGTGGTTAGCCTAGTACAGAAAAAAGAGTAGGCGACGTTGTGAAGGCTTCTCCGCCATAAGGAGATTGGTGTAGTGATTACGAACTCTCGAGTAGGTGACTCGGGGAGTGGAGTAGGGCAAGGAAGGTGTCCTTGTAGCCGAACCACTATAAATACTTGCGTTGTAGTTTTGTGCTTCTTACTCTTATCTTTTCATTACTTACCTTTATATGCTTGTTTATCAACATCCAACACACACATCCAAATAGATTGACATAAGTCGATCTAAATAGATTAAAAGGAAGTTTTAATTGGTAAAACTATTCAACCCCCCCTTCTAGTTTTCCACAATTGGCATCAGAGCTTCGTTACCAAGTTTCTTGAAGTATATTGTACTTTAAAAGCTTGATACGATCCATAGTTAGTTGAAAACTACAAAGAAGGCTTTTCATAAAAACAAAACACAATGTTTTTAAAACTATATATTTGGATGTTGATTTGATAACAACATTTTTTTTATTATTTACTTTTTATTTAATTGCACTAATCTTCTTTGTCATGTTGATTAGTCAAAGCTCATACCCACCAAGCTATAGGAATCGCTTGGTAACAAGAATACCTTCCTTAAGAAGTTATCTTAAACGCAAAGGAGCGGGAATCGTCTAAGTGACATTTGTTGTGTCATTTGTAAAGACATTCCTAAGTGCGCTAGAGGTATGTTTTTCTTTTTGTTGTGCTTGATAATTAAGTATGCCTATTTAGGTATTTATATGATTATCTTTTGTGCATATATATGTATTACATGAAGCTTCATTAGGAAGCCTTTTCCTTTTCTCACATACGTGTCACTCTTTCGTCTAAAAGTCACGGTATATAAAACTTGTGTTTCATTTCTTTTAATCCTATAATAAAACAAAACAAAAATTTCAAAAATTCCTCCTTCCCTATTTATAAATCGTCCGTCAATCACTCCATCAATCCCCACGTTTTCAAATCTTCCAATTTCAAAAATTTCCTCTCTTTCAAAACTTCATCTTCCTCTCCACTTCATCTAAACCAAAGCCAAGAAGAATCATCTTCAACATGGTTTACATCGCCTTCTTGCTCATCGTCTTAACACTCATCGCATTTGTGTTCCCTATGATGAAGTTCACATACGGAGACATTTACTTTGTGTTGTTAATCTACATCGGGGTTATATACCCAATCCTTTGTATCATTCTTAGCATTGAAATGAAATATTATTAATAGTCTAGTTTATCTAGGTTATTATTATCATAATGTGTTTGTCATTTCTTTTGATTTATATGCTTCATATTCTTTCTTGATACATTAGAAGTCATGTATGCATGCTAAAAGAAAATGTAGGATAAAACACATTTCGTGGTATAAAACTGTAAAACCTATGTTTTTATCAAATCTGTTTCTGTTACTACAGATCCACGGATCCCGGAAGATATACTATCTGGATCCCTTTTGTAAAGGAACCGTGGGATCCGTCCTACTGGAGAACAGTTTTTCATGCAAATTAAAAATTACTTTTCTTCTAAAAGTAATTCTCCACTAGTATGTCAAAACCATAAGTGAGTTAAGTGTCTTTCTTGTTAAAAACCATTGTTAATAAAAATATAATAAAAAACGTTAGATAATCTTTGATTGACCACAAACATCACTTTCTATTAACTCGTCTTTTCTCTAGATTCTACCATGTCGCACAAATATGAGTTTGATTTTTCACTCACAAGCTTCAACACCCCAAACATGTCCCTTGAGCCCAACACACCGAGCAACCACGTTCGTGGGTTCAATAATCTTAAAACAAGTCATTTCCATGAAGGACGTATTGTAGACACTCTTCTACAATTCGAAGAAGATATCAATACCTCCTTCCGAACCATAGGACTAGAATGTCTTCTCGAAATCAACGAGAAAATAAGTCCAAGGTTCATATTGGAATTCTTCCACCAAGTCGAACTCGTTCGTAACGAGGATCGCTCTCGTTCCCTTTGGTTTTGGATCAAAAACCAAAAGTTTATCCTAACCCTTGGGCAATTTGTCAACATCCTCCAAATTCCCAATCATGGACAATGTGCCTTCACCGAAGATTGGTCTCTTGACTCTCTCTTCAACTTTCATGAAGAAAATAGTCCGTATTGCTCTCACATTCCTTCCCCGCAAGACTTGATTCGCATATTATGCAAACCCCATCATTCCAATCCAAACATCATCTACACACGGGATATTTTAGAAGAGTACAAGCCCCTTGCACTCATCCTACGTGTAAATGTTTGGAGCCTTAGGGGAAATCGAGTAATCCTTCCCGCTTGTTGTGCTCACATAATGTATTGTCTGCTAACACAACAACCATACAATCTCGCCTACTTCTTTGCTAGGCGAATTGTAAATCTTCAAGGGTCCAAGAACAAACTTATTCCTTATGGAATGTTCTTGACGCGCCTTTATCATAACCTCGTGTTTCATCATCCTCAATTTCAAAGTCCGTTGTACGTACTTGTAAACAAGATGATGGAACTTCTAAACACATCCCTCATGAAGACGTTCTTCATTCCCGAATCGGAAAACACTCATCAACCATTTGATGATCCTTCGAACGAAAATGCTCAAGCAACTTAGTAGTCTTTCAAATAGGACCAATCCTTTTTCTACTCGTGCTTTATCAATGTAATCCAATTTCCTTTATGAAATAAAACATCTTACATTTGATATCTTAGTATTAGAACCCCTTTTAAACCAACCTTGGGATATAATGCATTGTCAAGATCATTGCATACCTTTAGTAAAGGTTCTGCTGACCAGATGGACGGATCCCAATGTTTATGCTAGACGGATCCCTATACTTACGGAACCGTGGGATCCGGCAAACAGAAAATGCAATTGTAAGCATTATATTTCAAACATATCCTTAGAACACCTCACACTAAGCTAAACATAGTGTCTTAAGGCAAATTAAGTTCTTATCAAGATAGGTAGATCCTTCCTACTCACACATAACTCACCAAGATCACACTCTAAGAAGCTTGTAGCTCTATCGTTTCATTTTTAATCCATTACTCTTCCGCTCTTAAACTCACACTTCATTTTTTACTTGATCCCTCACTTCTAGTCTTAGAAATCTTTTCGATTATGGCAAAATTGATCATAAATCATCCTCACCTCAAAATTGATCAAATTCTAGTTTTCCCATCTTAAAGCTCCTAGGATATTTTTCAAAACACTATCCTAAGTCACAAACCTGATCTCTAGGATCATTTAGCTTCAATTGACACTCTCATCTTTAGTGTCATCCTTGCTCATCCATTGGTACTCATGAAAGTTCCAAATCTTTCCATAAAAGACAATCATTAGCTACATCACTCATTACCTTCAAGTATTTAAACACCCCTTCATTTAAGACACTTAGGAGGACTGAAACACTCAAGATGATATAGATCTTAGATCTTAGAAACATCATTTCCACTCTTTCATAGCTGCTGAGCCGGATCCTAGGATTAGCCTAGACGGATCCCTCTGAGGAGGAACCGTGGGATCCGGATGACAGTTTATGTCAAATCTTGCTAAAACAATCATTTCAACTCATCTTTCTAACTCAAGCACTCCATCTCATCTTAAATGAGTTCCTAGATCAGTACAAACTCTGAAGTTGACTCTTGTGCATGTTAATCATCACAGTCCAAAGAATCCTAGTGGCTTAAGGCTTAAAGGCACTTGCCAAATCTCTTGGTTTATAAACCACTATGTTAGGACCTCCATAGTCATCACCTTCATCCTAACTTTCAGCACTTTAGAAACTTTTACAAACCTCTTGAAATCATCTCATCATGAGGAAAACTCCAAGTAGTAACTTATCCAACAAAGAACCACCCAAGAAAAAGGCTCGTGTCATACACGAAATCTCTTCAACCGAATCATCTCCGGTCAAGCCAACAAATGCTAGGATCCTTCCTCAACCAATCAAACCAATTCCTAAAAGGATAGTACCCACAAAACTACCTATGCCAAACACCACCATACCTCCTAGGCCAAACAATATCATCTCCACTAAACCATCACCATTGGTTCCTAGAGCTATCTCTTTTACATCTCCACTACCATCACCACACCTCTACAATTTAGAGGATTTACCTCCTAGGCCGTCTCATCCGCCTTCGCCGACAACATTCTCCTCATTAGGAGGAATAATGGTACAAAATCAAGGTGTTGAGTCAACACTTGCTCCGGCTTCCTTTTCGCCGTTTCCATCATATAATCCCATTTGGATTATGAGAAATCATCAAAGTGAACCACCCGACCCTATGGAAGTTGAAATTTCTCTACCACCACCATCATTCTTGGTCGAGCCATTCTCAAATGCGCCACCACCAATCCCTCCATCGTTTGAAGCTCCACAAGCCGCTTCACTTGATCCTTCGAATCAAGCCATTTCATTTCTTCCATCACCACTACCTAGCCATGACAAAGATTGCTATCATTGTCAACATGTTGAAAGTTTGATACATGAAGTACGAGAAGACCAACGTTTCATGTTCTATTATCTCCTCAAACGTTTCGACGAGATTAAACCTAAACAAAACTTGAGCTAGAAGATTTTTAGTGGTGTCCTAGCATCAAGCGATAGTTGGTTTAGAAATTCCTAGCCATGTATTTTCTTATTTTTTAGAGTCATGTATATCATAACTCTAGTTTTATTAAATGAAATTACATGCTACTTGTTATATTTCCGAGCATATGATTACATTGTACTCATATCTCATTTTTGTGATAACATTACTTGTTATATCACCTTTCTTTGAAATTAATCATCGCTAATATGGATCCCTCATAATTGCCTAGAGCGGATCCTACTAGGAGGAACCGTGGGATCCGTGTGACAGAAAACTATTTTCTACTAACTTGGACCACATTTGCAGGAAAATGTGAATTATACTTGTTATCTAACCTTTGTTTTGTAGTTATTCAATTTACACATGAAGACTTTGACATCCTAAAGCTAGGGGGAGCTTTATGTCAAAGCAATAAATTGCAAATTACTTGCAATATTAGGTTTACATTTTGTAACATCCACTTGCAAAATTGCAATCATCAAGGGGGAGCACATTCGTCACTTAGACGAAATCTTTTGCAAACTTACTTGCAAACAAACTAGATTAGTATTACTTTCTTGACGCCCTTACATAGGGATGGACTCGTCAAGGGGAGTAAAGACGAGATTCTTTCCCGTTACTTGCTCTTTATTTTCTTTTTATTTCTTCCACATATTTTTCTTAAAAACAATGTGTTGCTTTCTTTCAAAGCTCTTTTTGTTTCGACAAAAAGGGGGAGATTTTTCTTAAAATAATTTTACGAATTTTAGATTTTCCTTAAAATAATTTTATGTTTTGTCATCAACAAAAAGGGGGAGATTGTTAATACAAATAAGCCGTAAAAACGTTTATTTATATTTTACGATATTCTAATGTTTTGTCGATAACAAAAGTAAAATCATGTTAACGAAATAAATAAAATACGTAAATGGTTTGAACTAATAGTTTCTAACATATTCACATTTTCACATAAAACACTAAAACAAGTATAAGTGATTTTATGATTTAGTAATACATATGTACAACAACTAGTGTTTACATATTTGGGTATAATATACACATAACTAGTATGTAGTATATTGGGTAATATAAATGGGTAGAAACTTAAGTATCACAACCCATTGGGCAAATACATTGAATGTAGTTGGGTACAACCCAAAGCCCATGACCCATGGAGCTTGACCCATAACCCATTGCATGACATCATGCTTATATCATACATGGATAATATCCATAACCCATGGATCAACCCATACCCAAGTGACCAAGTGCATTGCACTTAAAGATACATTGTATCTAGCTAAAGATCCATGGTTCAACCCATGACCCATGACCCATAACCAAAATACCCATGGGTAAAAGGGAGAATCCCACGGATCCCTAGCTAAACACTAGACGGATCCCTTGTGGAAGGGATCCGTGGGATCCGGGGAACAGTAGAGTTTTTCTTCTATAAATAGTAAGCCATTTCTTCATTATCTCTCACCTTTTTCTAACACACTTTCTCCCTAAGTGTAAAACTCACTAACCTCAGATCCAAAAGATCTATGTTTGTAGTTTTGTTTTTGTGTGATCTTTTAGGTTCCTCTTAAAGGCAAGATCACCACCTTTGAAGTCGAGCAAGCTCAAGTCCATGAGTTGCCATGCTTCCTCATCATCAAGGCTACTGAAGTCTTCTTGTTGATGATTCCTTTCTTTCTTCAAAGAAGTGTAGTGTTGAAGACATTAGTGAAAGATGTCTCAAGAGTCAAGACGAAGATATTAGTGAAGGGTATATATCGTCTATATCATAAGCACTTGTGGTAGGTGCTTAGAAGTCAAGATTAGAAGCATTAGTGAAAGGTGCTTAGAAGTCAAGACTAGAAGCATTAGTGAAAGGTTCTTAGAAGTCAAGACACAAGACATTAGTGAAAGGTGTCTTGTAGATCTAGTCAAAGGCATTAGTGAAAGGTTCCTTAGATGTACATTCGATATGGTGTGTTTCGATGTACAAGATAGACTAGTATTAGATCCAAGGATATTGATATCCTTGATGATGTTGTAAAGGAGTAGATCTCCTTTGGGATTAGTCGTTGGTGTAGTGTGGTAGTAGTTCCTCCATTGCAATGGAACTAGGTGCTTAGCCTAGTACCTAATAAAGGGTAGGCGACGTTGTGAAGGTGTAGTTAACCTTGGAGTGAAAGAACTAGGTACTTAGCCTAGTACCTTATAAAGGGTAGGCGATGTTGTGTAGGTGTGGTTCACCTTGGAGTGAAAGAACCCGCGGTGGTTAGCCTAGCATGGAAAAGGGTAAGGCGACGTTGTGAAGGCTTCCTCGCCATAAGGAGATTGGTGTAGTGATTACGAACTCTCGAGTAGGTGACTCGGGGAGTGGAGTAGGGCAAGGAAGGTGTCCTTGTAGCCGAACCACTATAAATACTTGCGTTGTCGTTTTGTGCTTCTTACTCTTATCTTTTCATTACTTACCTTTATATGCTTGTTTATCAACATCCAACACACACATCCAAATAGATTGACATAAGTCGATCTAAATAGATTAAAAGGAAGTTTTAATTGGTAAAACTATTCAACCCCCCCTCTAGTTTTCCATAATACCTTTGAAGAATAACTCGGGAAATTCACCATGGAAAGGGGGGATGCTTTTAAAGGGCCTTGAAGGATTCATTCAAGAGCAATAGGCTAAATTAGAAAGCCAGTTCGCCGAACTCCACAAAAGAATAAGTGAACCTGGTCCAATCCAACATGATCCAACTTGTGCTATTACTACTCGATCTGGAACCACTACTAAGGATCCACCATACCCGTTTCAAAACCCCACTACCAATGAGCCTGAGTTAGACAAGGAGGGAACACCTGAACCCCCTCCAATCTCTCACGACCCTCCTCCACAAGCATCGACGCCCGTCCAACGTTCAACTCTCACACGGATTCCTTATCCATCGCGTCTAAAGAACCAAAAGGCCGAAGAAGGCAATGAAAGATTGTTGTCTTACTTCAAGGGAGCCGTCTTTATCATCCCACTTCTCGATGCATTCTACCATCTCCCTAAACATAGCACATATTTCAAAATATTGCTCTCAAATCGGAAAAAACTTGAAGGGTTGGTAACATTAGGAGAAGAATGTTCAGCTATCATCCAAAAAAGCCTACTCAAGAAGAAAGAAGATCCGGGTAGTTTCACCATTCCTTGCTTTATAGGGGCACTCTCTATGAAAAACACGCTGGCAGATCTTGGGGCAAGTATTAACTTAATGCCTCACTCCTTATTTCTTAAACTCGGATATTCAGGGCTGAAACCGACCAGAATGAGTATTCAGCTGGCTGATCGATCAATTAAGTATCCTATTGGAATTTGCAAAAATGTTCTAGTAAGGGTAGGATAGTTCAAGTTTCCGGTTGATTTCATGATCTTAGAAATAGAGGAAGATAATTGAGTTCCGATAATCCTTGGGCAACTGTTGGGATATGAAAGTCTTTGAAGATATCAAAATCTTGAAGATATATAGAAATCTTGTAGTGAAAAGAAGCTGGAAGAAGTCAAATAGTCAAAGTCTTGCTAAATGACAGAGTCAAAGGCAAGAGGAAGTCAAAATCTTGCTAGAACAAATAAACTGTTATATTAGTTTATGGAAAGTATTGTAGATTACTTGTCGTACAAGGTTATCAATTGTAAACCGACTAGGATATCCTTGAGCCTATAAAAGGACTCCTAGATTGGCATTAGAGTGCGATTTGAGAAAAAGAGTTTTAGAGTTTACGAATTAGAGTTTAGAGAAAAGTTCGATTATCTTAGAGTTGTATTAGAGTATCTGCATAATAAGCGATTTAGAGTTTGTTAATAAAGTTTTTCTTCTTAGCTTTGTTAAGTAAATTCAGCGTACTTAGTAAAGATTGCTCAGTGTTTCTTTGTTAATAACTTAGGATTTATCTAAGGTTATTAAACCTTAACAAGCTAGTTAAGTTAGTTTGATTAAAGTATATCGATCCAACAAGTGGTATCGAGCTTGTGTGGAAACTCTGACTAGGAAGAAACCCTACAATATTCAAGATGTCGACTGAAGCTGTTCCACCACCCTCAATCACCTCACTCAGAATTCCAATTATCAAAAACGGAGAATATGATCTCTGGTGCATGAAGATGAGGCAGTATATTGCCATTACTGAGACCATGCTCGTGGAATGTAATTGTGAATGGGAATGAAGTTCCTCGAGAACCCATTCAAGTTCTTTGGACAACCTATAGCACCAAAGGCGGTTTACCGGCAGCAACCCTAAGGAATCAAGAGAAGGCTCTTAACATTCTCTTATGCGCCATTCAGATGGTCATCTTCTCACATTTCATGATGCTAAAGATGCTAAGCAGCTTTGGGCTGCTCTCAAGACTAGATTTGGAGGGAATGAAGCCTCTAAGAAGATGCCAGAAACTTCTTTGAAACAACAGGTTTGAAACTTTCACAGTTGGAGAAAGAGAGTCTTGATCTTTGCATATGATAGGTTCAGAATCTTCTTAACATGTTGGAATTATACAAAGGCAGAAGTATCGAGTTGAGGATGCTAATTTGAAGTTTTTAAGGAGTTTGCCATCTAAATGGCATGTGATTGCTACTATGATCGAGGAGGACAACAGGGGTCGGATGTTATGGACTTTGATGATCTTTATCATCAACTGAAGGTGTATGAACATGAGATGAGTGGTCAACCAAATTCCAAATCTCACGGTATTGCTTTTCTATCATCTGAAAAGAAGAGCGTACTTCCAAAGTCTGCTTCTCCTCAAAGTACTTGTTTCTCAAAGTCTGCTTGTTTACAATCCCCATCATATACTCAGGCGAGGCCTCACCATCTACCACCTTGAACTCAGATGAAGTTGTGTGCTCTTTCTTTGCACAACAAGCAAGCTTACATGTCACTTATGAAGAGGATCTAGCACAGATTGAAGAAGATGCACTTGAAGAAATTGATATCAGGTGGCAAGTTGCTATGATTACTGCAAGGATCAAAAAGTACATGAAAAAGACAGGCAAAGCTATTGATTTCAAACCCAAACAAGGAATAACTTTTGACAAATCTCAAATTGAATGCTTCAATTGTCAAAAGACTGGTCACTTTGCAAGGGAATGCAGATTTGCTAAGTATCAAGCAAACAGAACATCTGAGAAGTCAAAACTTGAGCTCAAAGAAATACCAATAAGCGAGACAAAGGCCTTGGTAGCTCAAGAAAAGTTATCAGAAGTTGACTGGAGTGAAGAGTTCGATGATGAACCGGTGACTTCTTGTATGATAGCGATGGGCGATGCGATTAAAGAACCGTGGAAGCATTGGATTGGAGCATGCTTTTGATGAAGAATCGAACATCTTTGCTTTGGAATCGATGATGGCTTTGGAAGATTTGATTGGAGCAGAGAAAGTGAAGATGATTCTGCTCTTCTTGCTATGGTGGCTACTTCACCAACTCGATCTCCTATCTACGAGGTATGCTCAAACTGTTATGAGTTTTATCAAAAATTGCTTACAGATTATGTGATTGAAAGAGATAATTGTATTAGGGCTAGGTCCGAGGTAGCAGGTTACCAAATCACTTTAGAGTCTATGGAAGCTAAAATCATAACACATGAAAATAATGAAATGGCTTGGGCTGAAAAGTATGAACAACGGGATTACGGTTAAAACTTAGTGAATGGAAACTAAAGCTGTAAAATTCTTTGAAATTGAGAAATTAACTAAGGAAAGAGATGATTTGTTAGCTAAGTTTCTTTGCTTGGGGTGAAGCTGGTTTGTCACATGTTTCTTATGTTGAAAAAGCAGAGAAAGAGCTTACTTAAAACTGGATTAGGTTTTGGAATGGATTTTAGTAAGATAGAAGAAAACCAATCTAGTAATCGGGATGAAGGTGAGTATGAGGATATAACCACTAGTGATGAAGAACTCATTAATTATGTAGATTCATCTAGTAATGATGGTTCATTAAGTGAC
Organism: Chrysanthemum makinoi; assembly: GCA_910596185.1. NCBI lineage: Eukaryota > Viridiplantae > Streptophyta > Magnoliopsida > Asterales > Asteraceae > Chrysanthemum > Chrysanthemum makinoi. The sequence goes on from OU343221.1 coordinate 269,847,488, forward strand.
TCACCTCCTGCATATAAGAAAGACAATGATTATCATCTTTGTTCCACATCCTCATTAGTCATCAACCCCTTAGGCCTGATGTTTCTCGTTTTGGAGTAGACAGTCTAGAGTTCAGGAAAAAGCTTGTTGCTCAATCTAGGTGCGAGAAACCCAAAGCTGTTGAACACAATGTTCAAAATCAGCGATACCTTTAAAACAAAGTCTTGCTCAACAAGCATACCTTACTGTGAAACCTTTTCAAAAGCGATCTTGCTAAACCTTTTTGGGATAATTTTAGTCAAAACAGATTTTATCAGTCATCAAGAAGGCCAAATAATTTTGTGCATAGACACAAAAGAAATCACTTTGGACATATGGGTCAAAAGCGTGTTTTGTGTGTTATAATCCTACTCACTTAATCAAAGATTGTGACAAACACTCAGAATATCTAAGCAAGTTTCCAAGGAATATGTCTACCAACAGAAAGACCTAGAGAGCACAAACCAGTTTGGACTAATTCAAATAGGATTAATCACAGAAACTTCACATCAGATCATAGATACCCACAGAGAAGACCTTGATATCTCAGTACTTTCCAAAGTCTTGCTCGAGACAAGGTACTGATCACACTGCTTGGAATAGGAATCCTAGGAGATCTCAATATCAACCTAGAATGTCTTACAATTCATATAGGGGATCTAGATCACAGGAACCACACTTAAAAGCTGAATGGGTAAAAAGGGAAGTCTTGGTAAGGAATACCAGTACGTTCAACAAAAAGTGAATCAGCTTTGTTTTTGTGACACAAGAAAATGCTAAAAAGCTGGTGAAAGAGATTTATGTTGAAAAACCAGAAAGTTTTGAAAATCCACATGCTAAAACTCAAAAGATAATTTTGGATCACCATTTGAAAGATAGTGGAAATTACATACTCAAGGAATTTGAGTTTGTAACTCCACAAGGGGAACACAAGTCAGTAATGGCTTGGGTTCCTAAGATTTTCTAACTCTTTTCTTTGTGTGCTTGAGGGCAACCCGAGAAGAGGAGCTTAAAAATCATCTTATTGTGGATAGTGGTTGCTCTGGAAGTATGACAGGTGATAAAGAGATCTTGTCTGATTTTAGAAAGATTAGTGGAGGAAAAGTTGCATTTGGGAATGATCCCAATGGAGGAAGGATTCCTGGGAAAGGAACAATTAAAGCTGGAAGAATTGACTTTGAGAATGTCAGATATGTGAAGGAGCTAAAGTTTAACTTGTTGTCAGTTTCTCAAATCTGTGATAAAAGCATCTGTGCTATTCAGCGACCGAGAATGTCTTATTCTTTCATCGACTTCAAACACATTTGATGATGACTTGGCAGTACTTAGAGTACCAAGGACAAATGATGTGTATAGTTTAGACATGAAGAGTCTAAATTCCTATGGAAGAGCCACATGTTTGGTGGCTAAAGCAACATCTGAAGAGGCACATCAATGGCATAGAAGATTGGGCCATGTGAATTTCAAGAACATCAACAAACTGGTCAAAGGCAATTTAGTTAGAGGTTTACCTTCAAAGACTTACAAGAATGATCAATCATGTTTGGCATGCAAGAAGGGTAAACAACACAAAGCTTCTTGCAAGAAGCTTGATGAAAGAAATATTAGGGAACCATTGGAGCTATTACACATGGATTTATTTGGACTGTCTCGTGGCAAGTTTAAATAAGAAGAAGTCTTGTTTGGTTATTCTTGATGATTGTAGTAGATTCAGTTGGGTTTTCTTTTGGGGCTTTAAAGATGATACCTTTGATGCTATTCAGACTCTCATAATAGCACTTGAAAACCAATTAAGACTCAAGGTTAGAGGTATTAGATGTGACAATGGCACTGAATTCAAGAACAAGCTTATGGATGACTTTTGTGCTAATAAAGGCATCAAGAGGGAGTTTAGTATTGCTAGAACACCACTGCAAAATGGTGTTGAGAGAGAGGAAGAATAGGACCTTGATTGAAGCTGCAAGGACTATGTTAGCGATTCCCATCTCCTATTCAATTTTGGGCAGAAGTAAGTCTTGCATGCTATGTACTCAACAGGGGTTTTACGTCACCAAACCACAGATGAAGACACCCTATGAATTGTTGATGGGCAATAAACCCAACATTTGTTTTATGAAGCCTTTTGGATGTCCTCTTACTATTTTGAATACCATTGATAATCTGGGGAAGTTTGATGGCAAGTCTGAAGAAGGTTATTTATTGGGATATTGCACTAACAGTAAAGGCTTTAGAGTATACAACAGAGTTACTAAGAGGATTCAAGATTGTCTTCATGTTGAGTTCTTAGAAGATCAAGACAATGAGAAAGGAAAAGGTCTTGATTGGATGTTTGATCTTGAGATTTTATCTCCTTCAATGAACTATGTACCTGTTAGAAAAGAAAATCAACATTTGCACCTTGATGAGGATATTCAATATGTTGTTCATGATGTTCATATTAGACGATCAGTCCTGCTAAAGTTCTGAGAGTCCAAAACAAAGTCTTGATGTTCCTAAGCAAAATCTTGATTCTCCAAAACAGTCTTGTTGCACCACAATCCTCATTATCTGCGAGGATCAATCTATTCAAGAGGAACTCAATCGGATGCTTCTCAAGATGTATTAGCACATTCTTACGCTGATGAACAAAGGAGAGCTTATGAAGAGGCAAAGAAGAAGAACCAGTCTGTGAGTACTCTCACGATACTTTGGGCGTACTTTCGATCAAAGATACTTCTGCATCTGTTGACAATACTTTAGATGATTTGGATGAACCTACCATGCCAGGGTTAGAAGATACTGATGATGAGCTTGAAGATGAAGGTATTTTCACAAATTTCAATGAAGGTCTTGATTATACTAACTTGGATGATACATATGCAGTTCCACGGTCACCAATCTTACGAATTCATAAGACTCATCCAGCTGATCAAATCATTGGTCCTTCTACATGCGGAGTTATGACAAGATACAAAGCTAAGGGTTTCACAAAACCTCACAATGCTTTACTTAGCTTTGTGTATAAACAAAACAGGCTAAATCATAAGGACCATCAAACACCTTATTTACTTGTTTCATCTCTCAAGAGGAACCCAAGAATATTGCTCAAGCTTTGACTAAAGAAATTTGGGTTGAGGCTATGCAGGAAGAACTTCTAGAATTTAAACTTCAAGAGGTTTGGGTTTTATGTGATCTTCGGATGGGAAGAGTTATTGGAACAAGGTGGGCTTTTAGAGTTAAAAGGGATGAAAGAGGCAATGTTATCAAAAACAAGGCAAGATTAGTTGCTCAGGGTTATAGACAGGAAGAAGGGGTAGATTATGATGAGGTATTTGCTCCTGTGGCAAGGATTGAAGCAATTAGAATTTTTCTTGCTTTTGCTTCTTATATGGGTTTTCGGGTATATCGGATGGATGTCAAGAGGGCCTTTCTTTATGGTACTATTACAGAAGAGGTGTATGTGAAACAACCTCAAGGTTTTGAAGATCCTAAGCATCCAAACAGAGTCTATAAGGTGGTTAAGGCTTTATATGGTCTTCATCAGGCACCTAGAGCTTGGTATGAGAGGCTCTCTACATTCTTATTACAACATGGATACGGGGAGGGAGCTATAGACAAAACTTTGTTTATCAAAAGAGACAAGAAGGATATCATGTTAGTTCAAGTTTATGTGGATGATATCATCTTTGGGGCTACCAAGCAGTCTATGGTTAAGGAGTTTGGCGGTGATGAAGAAGGAGTTTCAAATGAGTTCAATGGGAGAGTTAACATTCTTTTAGGACTTGAGGTTAAGCAATCCAAGGAAGGAATTTTCATTAGCCAAAACAAGTATGTTTGGACATACTTAAGAAGTTTAATTTTGATGATATGAAGGCAGTTACTACACCTATTAAATCTATCAATTCATTGGGAAAAGATGAAGATGGACTGACTGTTGAAGTCAAGTTATCTGAGATCTATGATTGGCTCTCTTATGTATCTTCGCATCAAGGCGATATCATGTTTGCAGTTTGTATATGTGCAAGATATCAAGTCTCACCGAAGATCTCTCACATGAATGCGATAAAGAGAATTTTCTGTTATTTGAAACAACAACCTAAGTTGGGGTTGTGGTATCCTAAAGAGTCACCTTTTCACTTAGAAGCTTTTTCAGATAGTGACTATGCGGTGATAACTATGATAGAAGATCCACAAGCGGTGGATGCCAATATCTTGGAAGAAGGTTAGTCTCACGGCAATGCAAGAAGCGGACAATTGCAGCAACATCATCTACTGGCGAATATGTAGCTGCTACAAGTTGTTGTGGTCAAGTTTTATGGATGCAGAATCAACTCTTGGATTATGGGTTCAATTTTAAGAATACTCCTATCAATATTGATAATGAGAGTACTATTTGCATTGTGAAGAATCATGTGTATCATTCCAAGACAAAGCATATTCAGATTAGGCATCACTTTATCGGAGATTGTTATGAGCATAGGCTTATTAATGTGGTTAAAGTTCACACAGATGACAATGTAGCTGATTTACTCACTAAAGGTTTTGATGTGTCGCGATTCAATCACTTGGTCGTGAGCATTGGAATGATTAACTACTAAGCTATGTTTAAGGGGAGGACTATAAGGTGTTAGGTATAGTCATGTGTATTGCTTGAGGGGAGGATGTTTGTGTATTACTTAGTTTATATGAAGGTTTTGGCAAAGTCTTGTATTTCACGAAAGTCTTGCTTGGGAAAGTCTTGCTTGGGAAAGTCTGCTTATGTGGAAAGTCTTGTTTGTCGTATTAAAGTCTTGTTCAACGGTAATATTGGAGGGTAATTAAAACCAGCGGTTATTTTATTTTGGGTAGTGATTTTTCAAAATCCTACCTATAAATAACAACTTTCTGATTTTCCCTCTCACATTATTCATTACCTCTTTTCCATACTTATCTTCCAATTACCATCTCTTTATTATTCGATATAATCTTTCTATTGTGATTACTTTTTCAACAATGGCGAATCGTTTAACTGTTTCGAAGCACAATATGGTGGCTAATTTGGATAAGGCTGAGGCGAATGTGGCTTTCTATGATATCATTGATTATCTAGTTGGGTAAGCCTATTAGTTATGCTCTTTTAGTTGAGCGGATGTTATTGAACCATGGATTCAAAATTTTGGGCTAATGCTAGAGAATATGGAGGAGGATGAATATTATATTAGATCCTCGAGTTCTTTGGAAAGACTATCAAAATTACAGAGGTCTCCATTCGTGATGATTTATTATTTGGAGATGAAGAAGGGGCTATTAGATTTGCCAAGCAACTGATTTGGGATACTTTTAGTAATTTGGGCTATGAAGGTTCTTTGGTGAACAAACTTTTAAGAAGGCATTATTACGTCCTCAATGGAAGTTCTTAATTCATGTTTTGCTCCATTGCATAAGTTCTAAAAGCACTTCTTGGGAGCAGTTTGGGTCGAATATTGCGTCTGCGGTGGTTGGCTTAGCTTCTGACAGAGTGTTTAACTTTTTACGACTTATTTTGGATGGAATGCTCTCTCATATATCATCTGGGGCAACTTGGTTGATGTATCCAAGGTTTATCTGAGGTTTTCTTGAACAAGCAATTGGTGATGTTCCAAAACCTCTGCTTTACTACTGTTATTGTGCAACAATCTAAAATCTATACTTTCATGGCTAGGAGAAGTAACTTGTTTAGAGGTGGAGATATTCCTTTAACACCATCCATGATGGAAATTGTACAAGCGTTACGTGATGCGGCTGCGAGGATGAAGAAAGCTGAAGGTACTTGCTCTTGATCATGAATGCTTGCTTCACAAGGTGCTGCATGCAAATCTTGCTTCTCGTGAAGGTCTTGCTTCGTTACAAGGTGATGTTTCTTGGTCACGAGGTTCAAGTAGAAATTGAGAAAACGCCTACTCCATCTTACGAAAGTTCTATTCTGTTTAGAGGGGCATTCACAACCTCAAGGTGATGCTCATTCTATACCTCGTGAAGATTTGGCGTTAGATAACTATGCTTTGACAAGGGAGCTAGCTAGGTTAAACAAGGCTGTTGCGCGTCAAGCTAAAACAATTAGGAAGTTGAAGCGTAACTATTTACGGTTGAAAATTTTGTTAAACCATATATTCAAGGATTCAACTTATGGGTTAAGGAGGAAAATAAGCGTCGTAAAGCTCTTGAAAGGAATTAAAAAGCAAGAAGGTTCCTCAACCATCTTCTGTCAACTTGGGGAGGAATTTAGAAAAGGAAAATTTGAAAGAAGATGTTATGAAGAAGAAAGAGTCTGAAGAAAATATTACAAAGAAGAAAGAACTTGTAAGTATTGGTTGATTAGAGGAACAAGAAGAAGTACAAGTTCAAAATCTTGGTGTTCACTTGGTGTTCAAAGTCTGGTGTTCAAAATCTTGGTGTTCAAGGTCTTGAACATCAAAGTACTGATTTTCATGATACATCAAGGGAAGAAGTAATAACACCAATAACTCCAAAGGTATTAAATTTTGATGAAGAAGCTGGTCCTTCTACATTTGTTAGAGAAGAAGAGGAGGAAGCTACTTACATACCTATTCATTCAGCTAGTGATGATGAATTAATTGCTACATTATTTGATTTGTCACAACCAAGAGGAGGAGTTACTATTAGAGAAGCACAAGAAGAAGAACAACCAAGAATTGATCAACCTGCAATTGATCCAAAAGACAAGGGAAAAGGTGTTATGGTTGAGACTAAGAAAAAGAAGCTCACTTTGGCAGAACTTAGAGCATTTGAAGTGGCTAGGAATGAAGCTGCTGCTAGAAAAGTTCAAGAAGAATTAGATGCTAAAGACAGAGAAGAACAGCAAGCTCAAGAAGCTAAAGACAGAGAAGCGACTCAAAAGGTGCAAGATGAGTTAGATCTTTGAAACTCTTGAACCTTCAGTCTCCAACACTGTTAGATTCATGTCACGAAGACCTAATTTAGCTAAAGAAAGGAATGCAATGATGGCATATTTAAAAGGCAGAGGATTTAAAGGATTGCAAAAGCTAAATTATGTGGATATGAAGAGATTATATGATTCTGAGAGAGAGGCTTATAAGAAAGATGTTGCAGGCATTAAAGACTTTAGAGAAGAAACCTATTGAATTGGTGAAGGAAAGGAAGAAAAGCTTAAAGAGGAAAAGAAAAATTGATGTTACAGATGTTCAATTTTCAAAGAAAGAGAAGGTTGAATTAAGATCTGAGACTAGTGATGAATTGAAGAATTATCTCAGAGTGGTAGATTTTGATTATACCAAGGAAGATGATGATTTAAAGATGAACAGATCAAAGATCGGTACTTTTAAAGTTGTGAAAACCAAGAATGAAGAGTACATGGCTTTTCATAAGGAAGATAAAAGTTTTAAGGTTTTCAAAAGGTTATGGGATTTGTTGCATGTTATTGATAGAGTAGATCTATTCTACTTATATCAAGTTATAAAGGCGTATTTTGAAGATCATCCATTAGAAGGTATTGGATTGGTTTTACATGGGGATCTTGTAACTATGTGGGAAACTGATGAAGAAGCGATAATATTTGGAATGATCAAGAAAACTGGGAAATAGTTTCTTTGGAGATTCTTTGAAGAATTTGGAGTTCATGTCCTGGAGCTAGAAAATGGAACAATGATTCACATGTTTGCAGAAAGAAGATATCCTCTTACAGTTGATCTAATGAGAAGAATGCTTGAACATGGTTTGGAAGTAGAAGAGGATGATGAAACTGCTTGCATGGTGATTAATTTGTTTATAAACTGGACTACCATTCTTTGAAAATGATCTTTAAGCGGTATGAATTTTATTTGAATAAATGCTTTTTGATATATCAGTACTTTTATTCAAAATACTGCTGATCAGACAGTACTTTCATCAAAGTATCTTGTTTGATGATCTAATCGAGTTAAATGACTTTTAGAAGAAACCGTTTTGCTTAATAATAAATATTTTTGAAATAAAGGTTGAATAAATGGTTTTTGTGATGATAACATCAATAGGTTATCAATCCACCATGGTTACAAAAGGATTGACTAATCCATGAGCAAGCGGCTCTGGTAAAGATATATCAAATCCGTTTTTAGTTGTCAACTTGCTAATAAGTTGGATGGTCATCAACTCACCATATCAGTAAATGTGAAGAGTTGGCTAGCCCACAAGAAATGGCTTGTGGTAAAGGCAGTGGAAAAACCATTATTGGTAATTAGTTCACCATTAGATAAAAGAACTAACTAGTCGAGAAGGTACAGCTTTTGGTAAATACTAAACAAATCTGTTGATAGCTGGTGATTTGCTAAAAATCATATGGTTATCAATGTACCATGGTCTTACACACCAAAACATTTGGCTACTCCAAAGATAATGGCTTTTGGTAAAGAGTTCTAACTCCATTGAATTTTCAATGATTCACTTTGAAAGTGATGAGAATAGTATGCAACTTAAACTGAATCAATGTACAAATTGTCATATGTTCTTTGTGTTCTTTGAAAAGATGGAGATTCTTTGGATGCTGCTTTGTGAAGAAAACAATTCTAAAGAGATACTTTGAAAAAGCACAGATTCTCTGAGATATAATCTAAAGACTGAAGAACAATCCGTTTTAAAGATGAAAATTGTTAAAGATATATTCATAAAGAAACTTGAAGTCAAGCAAGTAGAATTCAAGTTAGGGGAGGATTGTTGGGATATGAAAGTCTTTGAAGATATCAAAGTACTGAAGATATGAAAGTACTTGTAAGGTGAAAAGAAGCTGGAAGAAGTCAAATAGTCAAAGTACTTGCTAAATGCCAAGTCAAAGTCTGCAAGAGGAAGTCAACGTACTGCTAGAACAAATAAACTGTTATATTCGTTTATGGAAAGTATTGTAAATTACTTGTCGTACAAGGTTATCAATTGTAAACCGACTAGGATATCCTTGAGCCTATAAAAGGACTCCTAGATTGGCATTAGAGTGCGATTTGAGAAAAAGAGTTTTAGAGTTTACGAATTAGAGTTTAGAGAAAAGTTCGATTATCTTAGAGTTGTATTAGAGTATGCATAATAAGCATTTAAAGTTTGTTAATAAAGTTTTTCTTCTTAGCTTTGTTAAGTAAATTCCGCGTACTTAGTAAAGATTGCTCAGTGTTTTTTTGTTAATAACTTAGGATTTATCCGAGGTTATTAAACCTTAACAAGCTAGTTAAGTTAGTTTGATTAAAGTATATCGATCCAACAGCAACCATTCTTGGCCACAGCTCACGCCATCATCGATGTTCATGATGGCAAGCACATTTTATGAGTGGGATCCGAGAGCTTAACCTTTGACATCAAGGATACTCTGAGTCGTCCTTCCTCTTACTATCATCCCATATATTTTGTTGAAGAATTTGATGAGTTTGTTGATGATATAGATAGTTGTATTAATTAATATATGGTAAACGGATTCATGAATGATGACAACAACATGATGTATGATGATGAAGAGACTGAGATGGTTTGAGTCGTTTCCTTTTACCCACGTAGGGTAGAAATTGAACCTTTTGACTTCCAAAAGCCGGAAAATAAGCTAAACCATCAATCAAGGAACCTCCTACCTTAGAATTGAAAGATCTTCCAAGCCATCAAGAATATGCCTTCCTCCAGGGAGCGGATCAACTCCCTATTATCATAAGCTCATCCCTAACCACTGAACATAAAGGGAAGCTCTTAGAAGTTCTAAGAGAGTACAAAGGAGTGATCGCATGGAGTGTTGCTGACATTAAAGGAATTGACTCTACTTTTTGTACTCATAAAATTCTTATAAAGGAAGACTACAAGCCCATCATTCAACCTCAATAAAGATTTAACCCCAATATCAAAGAAGTGGTGAAGAAGGAGGTCATCAAGGTTCTCGATGTTGGCTTAATTTACCCCATTTCAGATAGCCCCTGGGTCAGCCTAGTCCAAGTGGTTCCAAAAAAAGGAGGGATGACTGTTGTGAAGAATGAAAAAGGTGATTTAGTGCCTCAAAGAATGGTCACTGGATGGCATGTATGTATCGACTATAGAAAATTAAATGATGCCATACGAAAAGATCACTTCCTTTTACCATTCATCGATCAAATGCTCGAAAGGTTAGCTGGGCATGAGTACTACTGCTTTCTTGACGATTTTTCAGTATACTTCCAAATCCCCATTGCTCCTGAAGATCAAGAAAAAACTACTTTCACATGCCCCTACGGGACTTTTGCATACAAGCAGATGCCTTTCGGATTATGCAACGCCCCCGCTACCTTTCAACGATGTATGATGGCCATATTCCATGAATTGGTTGAAGATAGCATAGAAGTATTCATGGATGATTTTTCAGTGTTTGGGAATTCTTTTGACCTTTGCTTATCCAACCTTAGGAAGATGCTAAATCAGTGTGAAGAAACCAACTTAGTCCTGAATTGGGAAAAATGCCATTTCATGGTAAGAGAAGGAATTGTCTTGGGACATAAAGTCTCTAGGAATGGGATCGAGGTTGATAGGGCCAAAATAGAAGCAATATCTAAACTACCATATCCTACTACCGTTAAGGCCATTCAAAGCTTTCTTGGTCATGCAGGCTTTTATAGGAGGTTTATTAAGGACTTCTAAAAAATTGCCCGACCAATGACACAACTTCTCGTCAAGGACGCTCTTTTCAATTTTTCAGAAGATTGTAAGGAAGCATTCACTCGCCTAAAGAAGGATCTTACCCAAGCTCCTATAATGGTTACTCCTGATTGGTCCCAACCATTTGAGATCGTATGCGACGCTAGTGATTATCTTTGTGGGCACCGTTTTGGGCCAAAGAAAAGAGAAGCATTTTCAACCAATTTACTATGCTAGCAAAACCATGAATGTGGCGCAAGAGAATTACACAACCATCGAAAAAGAGCTTCTAGTTGTGGTTTTTGCCTTCGATAAATTCAGGCAATATCTCGTCCTTTTCAAAACTGTCGTCTTCACCGATCATTCCGCCTTGCGATACTTATTCTCCAAGCAAGATGCAAAACCCTGACTTATTAGGTGGATTCTATTGCTTCAAGAATTTGACATTGAAATTCGGGATAAAAAGGGGGCTAAAAATCTTGCTACTGATCATCTCTCGAGATTGGAAAACCCTGATTTAGAGGAATTAGACTATGACGAGATTCGTGACTCCTTTCCTGAGGAACGGCTGATGGCTATTAAGGATATTGAGCCATGGTATGCGGATTATGCTAACTATATATCCAGTAGGGTCTTACCAAATTACATGACTAGGCAAGATAAAAAGAAATTCTTCACTGCGTTGAAATACTATTTTTGGGAAGAGCCATTCTTATTCTGTATATATGTCCCCAATCAGATCATTCGACGTTGTGTTGTAGGAAGGGAGATTGATCGGATTATGAGACAGTGTCATGCTGGAACATCTGGGGGGGCATCACGATATAAATGTCATGGCACGAAAAGTTTTCGATACCGGATTCTACTGGCCTACAATTTTTCGCGACGTTAACAGGTTAGTTCAAACGTGCGATGCATGACAACAATCGAGAAACATCTCGAGAAGCTATGAAGCACCTCAAAACTATATCTAAGCCTGCGAAATATTCGATGTTTGGGGTATCGATTTCATAGGACCTTTCCCATCATCCATAGGAAATGAATAAATTCTAGTTGCCATTGATTATGTATCCAAATGGGTGGAGGCACAAGCCCTTATGACTAATGATGCAAGGGTAGTCATTCATTTTCTCAAGAAGCTCTTCACACAATTCGGGATTCCCAAGGCATTGATTAGTGACAGAGGAACCAATTTTTGCAATGCTCAAATGGAAAAGATAATGAAGAAGTATGGTGTTCCGCACAGGTTCTCTACGGCATATCACCCTCAAACTAATGGGCAAGTAGAGAACACAAATAGAGCATTAAAGTGAATACTTGAAAAAAGGGTCCACCAGAACATAAATGATTGGGCATTCAAACTAGATGAGGCACTCTGGGCATTTAGAACGGCTTATAAAACACCCATCGGAACAACCCCTTTTCGCTTAGTGTACGGGAAAGCATGCCATCTCTCTATTGAGCTTGAGCAAAAGGCATATTGGGCACTTAAGGCTTGTAATATGGATCATTCTGAGGCAAGGTCAAATAGGTTCTTGCAGCTTCAAGAGCTGGATGAACTAAGACTTGAGGCCTATGAGTCCTCAATCACATACAAAGAAAGGGCGAAAAGATGGCATGATCAACGAATAAAGAATCCTAAAGAGTTTGTGGAAGGAGATAACGTGCTCTTTTATAATTCAAGGTTGAGACTATTTTCGGGAAAACTCAAATCAAGATGGTATGGGCCCTTTTCAGTAAAGAGAAAAATGAGCAATGGAGCCGTGGTATTGATAGATAATGATGGAAGAGAGTTTACCGTGAATGGAAAACGTGTGAAACATTATCAATTGGACAATAACGAACTAATCAACGATGAAGATATTGTTTTGGAAGAAGATAACGGAAAAGAAGTCACGTAGGAGCACGACTTCGAGTCTAGCTACAAGACTCATAAATAAAGAAAAGCGCTTCATGGGAGGCAACCCATGCTTAATTTTTTGCTTGTTTTTGTGTCATATATCTTTTCATTGTTGTTTGTTCTCATGTTAGACTTTGTGAAAATGCTTTATTTTATCTTTAACCTCGTCTTAGTTACATATAAAGGTATTTTACAAAAAGACAAGTGTAAGGAAGATTACATACGGTTTTAAGAACATGAACATGAGAATTACGATTAGTGAAATTGATATATATATGTGTTTGTTAGAGTCAAATGCTTGTATCGAGTCATAATGGATGTTTTGCAGGAAGTTTTCCAGGTTTTAAAGATGTAACGTTTCCAAATTTTTTCCAAGAAAATGCAGTAGACCAGTTTCTGCTCATTATAATCCGAAAGTGTCAGGATTAAAGCCTGATGCCATCAGGTTAAGCAGAAACATCTTATCAATTTTTTTTGTTTTCTGAGCTACTTATCAATTTTTAGAAATTCTCAGGTCTTAATTGTCCAGAAAAACTACAAACATCCATTTCACAAGCATTATATCCTAGTATAGTTGTGTCATATATAGTTTACAGCCGATTTTACGCGAGGGTTTCTTTTATTTTCATAAGTGTGCAGGTTATATTTAGCAAGAAGAAGAAACAACATTGGATGGAGCTTATCACGTATACATTCTTCTTGAAAAAGAATTTAACCGCAACTTCACACGGATCCTACCGAGCTAATCAGGGGTGTACTAGTTTCTTTCTCTTCTACTTACCTTCCTTTATCATAAATTTGATACTTTCGGGGAACAGTGGGGACAATGTTCAGTTCAAGAGTAGGGAGGGAGAATAAAATGGGAACTTAGAAAGTATTCTTATCCTTGATTATTTGTCTTGTCCTTGGTAAATTGTGTAATAAACTATGAGAAATATTTGTTAGGGAAATTTTAGCGCCAAATTTAAATTTTTTTATGACATGTACGAGCGGGACTTTAGTCTTCATAAAGCCTCTCATGGATAGGAGTTATATGACTAGCACAAAAACCGTTTACCACTCAAATTCCACCCTAAAAATGTGACGTTCGCCTATAGATCTTTAGGAATAAAAGCATTCACCTTTAATGCTTAGAGAGTCACCGGTAGTATAATAGATTCTAGAACTTGTTTTTTGATGCATTCCGAGATCGCTAGTGAGACTACACTTGTGTAGTTAGGAATAACTAAGGGATAAGAGGCATTAGGATAACCCTTGTTTGAAACCTGTATTATAATTACTTCTTCCACATCGGTTGAGTAATTACCCCACACCCTTGTGATGTACTCATCTTTAGTACACGATACCCCTAGTTAACCCCTCAGAGCCTATCCTTTTCGCGATTCTCATGATGTTTCGGTTTTCTGGAATATCAATAAAGAGCATTGTTTACAATCCACCCCCAAATGTACACCCAAATCGCCTTAGCCTACCTTTTTTGCACTCACCTTTAGTTCATTATTGTTATCATTACTAAACCCTTAGTTCAATTATTTAGTTACTTGCATGGTTGCTAAGTCGAGTCATATCTTTTGTACACAGTTTTGGGATGATTGGGACTCATGGGTAAAAGTAATATTTTATGGAGTAACGGGAAAGAACGATAAATTTAAATTCCCTTTGTCTACGTAATTGAATACTCCAAGCGTTTTTTATCTTTTCAAATCGGGTCAATTTAGTGTTAGAGAAATAAAAACTCAAGTGTAGGGATGCTTCTATAAATCCCTTATATTTTGATATTATCATAAAGGATGGTACAGTAAAAATGTATGAAAAAAAAGTATTCAAAAAAAAAAGAAAAAGAAAACAAAACCAGGCTACCATCCTACATCTATCTTTATGTTTATGTTTTTAAATTTATGTATGTTTGTTTCATGTTATCTAGAGTTAGTGAGTCGAGTCTTGGCTTAGCAACGTCACACTTTTCATGCTTGTAACATAAGATTTTTGACTTGCCACAACTAAATATTGCCAATTCAACAAAACCCTTTGTTTTCCTACCGTAAGCCTAACGTTACAACCCTTGAAAAGACCTCTTAGATAGTTTTTCCTGGGTGCTTGATAACATCAAATTAGCCTGATCTTTTATATATCAAATTCCCGTGTTTATGGCCTCATTTATATTAATATGATACTTAATTCATTCATATTCGTTCATAATTGCATTTCAGGATAAATGGAGCGTTGAAGCGGAAAAGATGTGATATAAGGCCAAATATATGTTCTGAAGATTGATTTACGAAGGCCTATGATAATGATTTGTGAAGGTTACGCCGTAACCGATTAATAATGTTACGGCGTAAATATGATGCTTTGAAGGATACGGCGTAATCATTTCTTATGGTTACGTCGTAATTATTTTTGTGAAGGTTACGGCGTAACGTAGCAATTTAGTTACGCCGTAGAGATAATTACAGAGCAGATAAGAATATACGGTTGAAGAATTACGGCGTAATTCGGTAATTTAATTACGCCGTAATTATTAACTTGGACGCGAAGGAGGTGAAGTCCAGGAGCTAAATGAAGTTAAATGATATTTATTTCGAGGATTAAAAGTAAAAATAACAAATACGATCAGGGACTAAAAGTGAGAATTCTTATGAAGTTTATTTACTTCAAGGACTTGTTATAAAAATATGAAGTACGATGAGGGGCCAAATGCGTACACATGAACAATTTAGTTTCAAGAAATTCTATTGATATAAAAAACTACGAAGTAAGATATTTATGGCATAATTACATTTTTAGTTACGGCGAAACTTAGTTGCGACGTAACTAAATAATTTAGTTACGACGTAATTGTTCGAGATCCGATTTCGTTGTGCCAACATTAGTTACGGCGTAATTTGCCCTTAAGGTTACGCCGTAACCATGTCGCGGCTTATAAATACAGCCCTAAATCCGCAATTTTTAGCATCTCTCTTTACCCCTCTCCTAGGGGTTGATTAGGGCACCACTCCAGGGCAATTTTCAGCAGTCCAAGACCATTTTCCAAGGAAGAATTCACCTGCAATCATCATCATTATTAGCTTTTCATCAAATAATTTGTATCAAACATTATGTTTAATTCTATTCATGTTTTATTCATTATTCTTGGATTAATTTACTATATGTTTGGCTAAGCACCTAGGTACTGGCCTAGTTATGATTCCTTAATTATTTTATTTGCGTTTACAGACTTCCGTATAATTATTTCTAAGTGTATCCATGCATAGTTTATTGGTAGCTACCCTTGTTTCGGTAGTTTTGAATGGCGGTAGAGGCCTATTGCTTAGGAGATATGACCAACTGACCCTAAGTGAGCGGACTGAGACGAGAAGGGTAAGATATGACCAACTGACGACCCTTTCTACTTGTGCGATTTGACCAACTGATCACCTACCATTTGGATGAACTTAAGAATTAGGGGGTGAGTGTCTAAGATGCTAGCGCCCGGGCACTCACTATTATAAGTCTAGCATGTATCAGAACTTAATGACTCGGCTTAGGGGACCAGGAACAACTGGACTTATGAGGGGACACCTGACTTCTCCAGTGGTGGCATCTTTCCTGATAGGTTAGGGCAAACTGACCGAATCCTGTCCTCTCGACTTTGACCCCACCTGAAGTAATTGGAAGTAATTAGACGTAGACATTACTAGCTAGGATGAATAACTAGGTTAGCACCACTCTCCTCTATTGATCGCATCTCTTGCCTTTATCTGCTTTCCTTTATTTCCTTGTTTTATTAGTTAGTATTAATATTTCAATCTTGAAAGCAATTAAAATCGTGGCATAGACTTAAGTTAATTTCCAATCCACGTAGCTCTCGGGACAACCTCGGTTTTACCGAATACTACACTACACACGACAGGGTACACTGGACGTTAGTGCATTAGGGTAGACCATAGGTATAACGAGACAATATAAATATTAAAACCTGGTCAGTAAAACATGCATCAAATTTTCCTGATCTTTTTATATATCAAATTCCCGTGTTTATGACCTCATTTATATTAATATGATACTTAATTTGTTCATATTCATTCATAATTGCATTTCAGGATAAATGAGGCGTTGGAGCGGAAAAGATGTGATATAAGGCCAAATATATGTTCTTCAGATTGATTTACGAGGGCCTATGATAATGATTTGTGAAGGTTACGCCGTAACTGATTCATAATGTTACGGCGTAAATATGATGCTTTGAAGGATACGGCGTAATCATTTCTTATGGTTACGTCGTAATTATTTGTGTGAAGGTTACGGCGTAACGTAGCAATTTAGTTACGCCGTAGAGATAATTACAGAGCAGATAATAATATACGGTTGAAGAATTACGGCGTAATTCGGCAATTTAATTACGCCGTAATTATTAACTTGGGCGCGAAGGAGTTGAAGTCCAGGGGCTAAATGAAGTTAAATGATATTTATTCCGAGGATTAAAAGTAAAAATAACAAGTACGATCAGGGACTAAAGGCGAAAATTATTATGAAGTTTATTTACTTCAAGGACTTGTTAAAAAATATGAAGTACGATTAGGGGCCAAATGCGTACACAAGAATAATTTAGTTTCAAGAAATTCTAATGATATGAAAAACTACTACGTAAGATATTTACGGCATAATTACATTTTTAGTTACGGCGTAACTTAGTTACGACGTAACTAAAAAATTTAGTTACGACGTAATTGTTCGAGATCCGGATTTCGTTGCGCCGACATTAGTTATGGCGTAATTTGCCTTTAAGGTTACGTCGTAACCATGTCGCGGCCTATAAATACAGCCCTAAATCTGCATTTTTTAGCATCTCTCTTCACCCCTCTCCTAGGGGTCGATTAGGGCACAACTCCAGGGCAATTTCCAGCAGTACAAGGCCATTTTCCAAGGAATAATTCACCTGCAATCATCATTATTATTAGCTTTTCATCAAGTAGTTTGTATCAACATTATGTTTAATACTATTCATGTTTTATTCATTATTCTTGGATTAATTTACTATATGTTTGGCTAAGCACCTAGGTCTTTGGCCTAGTTGTGATTCCTTAATTATTTTATTTACGTATACATTACTTCCGTATAATTATTTTTAAGTGTATGCATACATAGTTTATTGGTAGCTACCCTTGTTTCAGTAGTTTTGAATGGCGGTAGAGGCCTATTGCTTAGGAGATATGACCAACTGACCCTAAGTGAGCACACTGAGATGGAAAGGGTAAGATATGACCAACTGACGACCCTTTCTACTTGTGCGATTTGACCAACTGATCACCTACCATTTGGATGAACTTAAGAATTAGGGGGTGAGTGTCTAAAATGCTAGCGCCCGGGCACTCACTATTATAAGTCTAGCATGTAGCGGAACTTAATGACTCGGCTTAGAGGACCAGGAACAACTGGACTTATGAGGGGACTCTTGACTTCTCCAGTGGTGGTATTTTTGCTGACAGGTTAGGGCGAACTGACCAAATGTTGTCCTCTTGACTTTGACCCCACCTGAAGTAATTGGAAGTAATTATACGTAGACATTACTAGCTAGGATGAATAACTAGGTTAGCACCACTCTCCTCTATTGATCGCATCTCTTGCCTTTATCTGCTTTCCTTTATTTCCTTGTTTTATTAGTTAGTATTATTATTTAGATCTTGAAACCAATTAAAATTGTGACATAGACTTAAGTTAATTTCTGATCCACGTAGATCTTGGGACGACCTCGGTTTTACCGAATACTACACTACACACGACAGGGTACACTGCCCGTTAGTACATTAGGGTAGACCATAGGTATAATGAGACAATATAAATATTAAAACCTGGTCAATAAAACCTGCATCAGTGCTTACACCAAAGCGGTGGAGGTTTGATCTAATCTCAAGTCTATGGTAATCTATTTGCTATGTCAGGTAATGAGTGTTTATCTTCCATTTTCATTTATTATATTTCATATAAACCCGAGAGATGAGAGAATCCAAACACCCTTTCGAGGTGCTAGTGTATAATTTCCGTGCTTGTTATGACTATTGCGGTGCTTTTACTTGTTGTGAATTATTTTAAACCCATGCTTCATGCCCCATAACTTATAAATTGATTGGCCAAAAGCACATTTTGTTGAGAACAAGCAAATACCAAGTGTAGGGATATTTGATAAGAATTTAAAACGTACACTTTTTGGGGGTCATTTAAGCCCTAAATCGACAACTTTTTTATCTGTTACTGCTTAATTTTGTTCCTTTTCACTTTTTAGGTTCCTTGGAAGCAAAATCTTTGGAATGAAGCATTTTTGGACGAAAAGGAGTGAATACATGAAGAAAATGGCAAAGTCAAGATTGAAGCCACTCAAGCTGCTCAAATTGAACTTGACGGTGCCCCAATCAAAGGGCGACGACGTCCCTCTTTACAGATTTGATCAAAACATGCACTAGACGGCTCAGTGGAATTTGCGTTCGTATAACCTGATGGCGTCAGGCTTTGAAGAAAAAGGGTGTCACTCAGATTTTTCATCTCAGACGGCCCAGATCCAGAATCAGACGACGTCTCAACTGAAGACTGACGGCGTCACAACTCTAAAGTGACGCCGTCCCATCGATGACTTGGTCAAAAAGATAACCTAATGATGATGAGCTGACGGCGTCCGATGTAAAAGGTGACGCCGTCGCACTTGTAAAACTATATATAGAATTCTATTTTTCTGCATTTGGAGAGCTAGACTTTTGGAGTAAAAATCCTAAACGTTTGTAGTCCGGCTTGGACAGTATCTTAGGGTCCCAAACCCTATTTTACACATCAAGATAAGTGTTTTAATCCAAAGTATCATTATGTCTTCAATTGATTGTGTGTATGCTTGCTTGTTTAACATGTCTAGCTAAATTTCTTGTGTGTTTGCTTAGATCTATGAAACCTGGTTATTAATTATTGTTATGTTGTCTCTTATCTTAATTGTAATTGGCTTAGGAGTGCACCTAGGCTTTCATTGTGTTTAATGCTTGAATAATCTTTGTGAAAGTTGGCTTATGAATCAAATAGTTTAAGGACTTGCCGATTTCGTAGGCTAAACCCAAAGGTAACCTCAAAGAGTTAGGGCATAGGCACACCTTACGACTTTAGAAAATACAACGCGTTAAGATAAGGTGTGACAATTCAACCATCAATAAACGATAACTAGGGAGTAATAGTATCTGGGTAAACACATTTTTAATCATCATACGAGCACACATCAATTAGACATAAACTACCCGTAGAATTAGATAATTAGAAAAATAAAGTAATCGGTAGAAGTACCACCCCCAAACCAATTGCCCCGAGATATTTACCTTAGCTTTCTAAAAAACCATAAAAAGATAAAAAAGAATCATCCTCAACCCCCACCTTTTCGTAATATATTTCTTGCTAGCATTCATATTCCCCTAGAGAACGATATCAATCCCCAATGCTTACCCAATACTACACTACAATGATTAGGTTCACTGCCTAAGTGGTTGAAAAACTTGCTTGAAGAAAAGGAAGTTTCCTTTGACCCCGAACACGCTTCGTACGCGCATCAAATATAAAGAAAAACTGATGAACATTGTGATTTTGTTTACCCAAGGAAAAGAAAAAAAAAAGAAAAACTCATGAACTTTTTTTATTAATGAACTACTTCTAGTTATGAACTCTTTTTCATCCGCAAATAATAAACGACAATTTTTACTTGTTGTTTCGTGCATTTAACATGATGAGATATCTCGGAAACAATTGCAGTCACTAACAAGTTGCAACCAAGACACAAATCCACCATGAGAAAATATCAATATAGATCCCATATTTGTCATATATCCAATGAACCAATCATATCTATTTATTTTTTAATCAAAACAAAAAACATAAACTTTCACCATTTTAAAAAAAATTAAATATCTTGCAAACCGTTAATCGTTACTTGAAAAAAATCATACCATCGCGACGAGAATTAAATTATCTTTATATAGATATGCACTTCTATATATACTTTCGACTATTTTTTTTAAATTTCCGCCTAAAAGAATCACAATCACATGTGATTTTTTATTGTCAGAAATTTTGAAAAAAAAAGTTCGTCAAAAGTATATAGAAGTTCATATCTATCGAAAGATAATTTAATTTTCGTCCCGATGGTGTATTTTTCGTAGTTTGAAGATTTACCGTTTACAAGATAAGTTTTTAAAAATAGTTTTTTATTAATTTTGATGAAAAATAAATGGCTAAGATTGATTCATTAGATCGATGAAAAATATGAGATTTATATTTATCTCAACTCAATCCACCATTTCAACCAAGTTATCCGAAAATCTTACCCAAAAGAGCATACCTATACAGCATATACGAATTAAATTGAATTAAAAAACCATTTAATCAAATTAATCATTTTTCCTTTTCTTTTTTTAAAGCTGGATGAGAAGGATAGTGCATACTCATTTTACACATCATCGCCACCTCAGTTTTCTCTCTCCTCTCACTTTTTTTCACACACACTCACCTATTTGTGGTCAAGGTCACCTTACCCTCACATTTCATTAAAATACTCACTTTATACAAATATACTCCACTAAAATACCCCCACATACACTCACAAACCAAATATAAAACAATGAGGTCCACTTCACACCATTACATTTAAGGTGACTCAGTCACCATAATTCTTCTTGGTTTGCGAAATTCACACGTGAATATTTTGGAAGGCATGGTTTTTTTATCAACTCTACAATTTTCTGAAACAAAATCAAGCTGAAGCCAATGAAGTAAGGAAAGAAAGAATGGCAAAGAATCATGATCCCTTGGCACTAATTGCAAAGACACAAACTCCAGTGAACACACAACAACAACCTTCTTCATCATCTTCTACCAACAACAACAACTTGCAGCAATACATTCCACAACAACAACATGTCATCCCTCAACAACAATTCTACCCACCCGAACAACAAGTCATTCAACAACAACAGTATCCACAATACCAGGATCCAGGAATCACTGATATTGAAGCTGAACAAACAGAGGCGTTGTCTAATGCATTCGCTTATTTGACTAAAATATTCAAATGACGCTATTCCACACCAACTAACAACAACCAAAGGATTTCATCAAACACTCGCAATAGGCAAATTGCACAGCCGGGTTTGAATATGGGCCATCAAGGACAAGTGGTTGGAGTTATTGGGAACTAGCAGGGATATGCTACTGGATTTCACATGGGTAATCAGAATATGCAGAATACGGGTCAATATGCAGGAAATCAGGCGGTTCAGTATCGGGTAGTCAGATGGGTCAGCATGTTGGAAATCGGATGGGTCGGAATGTTGGGAACATAACTGATGGAGTAATCTGAATGGGAATGTTGCGACTCGATCGTTGGGAATTATGGAAATGTTAATCAGGCTAATCGGGTTACGTGTTACAACTGTCAAGGAGTGGGTCACATTGCAAGGAATTGCCCTACTAAGCCGAAAAGGAAGGATTCAACGTATCTCCAGAAAGCATTGCTGTTGGTACAAAAGGCTGAAGCGGGGATGCAGTTGATTGCTGAGGAACGTGACTTTGTAGCAATTATGGATGAATTGGAAGACCGAGAAGATATCAATGCAAACTGCATCTTCATGGTAAATCTTCAGGAGGCTAAGTACGACACTGATTCTGACACACCTCCTATTTATGATGCCAATGCAGTATCTAAGGTACCAATCACTGATCCATGCTA
This sequence comes from Chrysanthemum makinoi, assembly GCA_910596185.1. NCBI lineage: Eukaryota > Viridiplantae > Streptophyta > Magnoliopsida > Asterales > Asteraceae > Chrysanthemum > Chrysanthemum makinoi. The sequence continues at coordinate 269,869,717 of OU343221.1, forward strand.
TAACAATGTCATATTTGATGTGTTTACTCATGACGAACAGCATTCTGTGACACCGACACCTACCAATGATACATACTTGGACAATCCGAGTTGTAGCAATGCTAACTCTGAAAATCCAGATGTCGAGTGGAGGCTTTGTGGCACAAAATACTGAGACTGATGAGGAAACACGTGCTTTATTTGAAACATTAATCAGTAATTGTGGCATTGAAATTGAGAAAGTTAAAACGGTCAATCGTGAAGTTAAGGCCGCGAATGATAAATTGACCGCTGAGCTTGAGAGGTACAAGGAGCATGCAAAAGCCTCTGAATTTCACAAAAACAAAGAGTCAGAATTAGAAATTGGTTATCGAGATTCCGTTTTAAGAGAAAAACAATTGCAAATCAAGTATAACACGCTTGATGTTAATTTGAACTTAAAAATCAAATCTTTAAACGAGGTAATTTCTGATCTTCAAAACCAACTTTCTAAAAAAAAGAAACTTTTTCTGATCTTGAAAAAGAGAAGAAACAGTTGATTGCAGACTTTTCAAAACGAGAAGATTCTCTTCTTGATGAAATTCTTGATAAAAATAAAAAAATCAAAAATTTGGAAAATTTGCTTGTTATAACGGGTCATTCAGCCAAATCAACAAATATGCTAATTAATCAAACAAATCCGTATTTTCATACAACTCAAAAAATGGCTCTTGGTAACAAACTTCCTTGTTTCCTCAAGACAGCTCAGAAAGATCAGAATGTGTTGAATAATGGAAAACCTTTGCATGAACCCATAAATGTTTGTGATTCTCATGAAACGTTAGAACTAGCTGATGAGAGTAGATCAAAAATGAAACAAAAGAATCTAGAAATCAAACCAATTGATTACAACAAATGGAACAAAATGTCTAGAATTAATTTTGTCCCTCAAAAAGAAAAGTCAAAGTTTTCTATCACACCAAGTGTTTTAAACAAAGAGTCAAAACCTGTTTCAAAACCCGTTTCAAAACCAGTTTCAGAACCCGTAGTAGTTTCCAAATCTCTTTCAAACATAGAACAAATGTCTTCAAACAATCCTTTTAACACAAGTGATGCTAGAAGCATTTTAGATGATGTTAAAACTAGAATTGGGCAACTTCAACAGATTGTTAAATCAAAAATCAATATCAGTACTAACAACTGGTTTTCTAGTTTTGATGTTGAAATGAAAAAGGTCTTTGAAAATCAGATTGCCACTCCGCTAAATAACATCAGTGCGAGGGTAATACATTTTGAACAAGCATTTTTAGAAGAAACATGTGACTTTGTCAAGGACCATAAATCCCTGGTAAAGAAAGCTAATGAATGTTTTGAACACATCAAAGTTTTGGAAAATTTGAATGATTCTCTCTTCGAAGATGTTATGTGTACCGATATTATGTCCATTGTTTTACAAACATATTCTGTTGAAGACCATGAAAGACTCCAGTTTGAGACCTCCTCCATTGTTTCAAAATATGAAAAAGCTCTTTAAAAACTTGAAAAAGAAAATGTCTCATATTTTAAACAACTTGATCGAAAAACCGAGGAATGCAAGTATGACAAACTGTCGTATGAGCGTGCCTACAAGGACATGAAAGAGCAAAATGATCTCCTGAGGGCTCAGCTGGAATGTCAAAAAGGAAAGGTTGTGGACACTAAGATTGCAAAACCATTGACTGAGGAGAAAGCATATGTTCCCAAACCGGTTTTCAAACCAAAAATATTTCTCTGCCTCCTCCAAAAGTCAATGAGAAAAATGATTTGTCAAAACCAGTCACTCCACCTGCCTTGCCTAAGCTAAAAGAAAAGATTGTTGAAAATGAAAAAGCGGTTATCGAGAAACCAAAAGTTTTAGCACCTGGCCTTTTTAGGATGAGTACCACTAATGCGTTTGCCTCCACATCCAAAACATATGGAACAAACGACATAAGTTTAAACAAGCACTCTAAAGAGACTAGGATAGCCAAAACCACTTCTCTTGATAAAAATGTGAATCCTAATGCGTGGGCCTTACCTTCTACAGGACTAGATAGCACCTCTAGGAGCAGCAGACTAAAGCCTAGGAGCAATACAAGGAACAATAGAGTCTCGCATGCCTCTAAGAGTAATAGCTTGAATAAAGAGAAGAAAGTAGAAGACCACCCTAGGAATTTACCGCTTTATAATAAGAAATACATTTCATCTGAATGTAATGAACCTATGAAACTTGCTATGTCTAATGAATGTGTTGAATCTCTTTGTTTAACTTGCAAGAAATCTTTAATTAATGTTCAAGATGATTGTGTTTCTAAGAATGTGAATGATAAGCCTGTTAAAAAGAACGTTCCAAAAAGAACTTATGCTAAACGAATAGGAAGACTAGTGGCAAGACTTAGGTTTTACACTACTGATAGGAAGCATAGTGTTTACTTTAGGGATGACATTTGGAAACCCACGGGTAGAATTTTCACACTCCAGAATGGTACAATGAGTGACAAACCAGTATACCCAGTAGAAAAATTCTTTGAGTGTGATCAGGATTTTACCTCTAACCCAAAGGAACCAAAATCAAAATGGTTTCAAAAATATTCTTCTTCTGTTATTGGCAGGTTATCGAAATATGTCTTTGGATCGTCGACTCGGGTTGCTCCAAGCACATGACCGGGAATCTGAAGTTGCTGATCAATTTCGTCTGGAAATTCATGGGAACCGTTCGTTTTGGAAATGATCATGTAGCAGCTATCATGGGTTATGGAGATCTACCTTTTGGAAATTATTTAATCACTCGGGTTTATTATGTTGAAGGGTTGGGACACAATTTGTTTTCAGTCGAGGCGGATTACGTGATGCGATTTAGAGGTTGCATTTAGGAGAAATTCTTGCTTCGTTAGAAACTTGGATGGCACTGATCTCTTAACTGGGAATTGTGATACAAACTTGTATGCTATCGACATAAACCAAATGGCCTCTTCATCTCCAATATGTCTTATGACACGAGCATCTGGAACAAAGTCCTAGTTGTGGCATAGAAGGCTATCCCATCTCAATTTTGACACTATCAACAAACTTGCCAAAGACAACATCGTCAACGGACTTCCAAAGTTCAAATACACCAAGGATCACTTATGTCCATCATGCGAACAAGGAAAAAGCAAAAGAGCATCATATAAACCTAAACTCGTACCCAGTTCGGAAGCAAAGTTACATATGTTGCACATGGACTTATGTGGCCCAATGAGAGTTGAAAGCATAAACGGGAAAAAGTATATTCTTGTTATCGTTGATGACTATTCAAGATATACATGGGTTAAAATTTTGAGGTCAAAAGACGAAGCACCAGACATCATCATCACCTTTCTGAAGCGTATTCAAGTACTTCTTCAAGCTCCAGTAAGGATTGTAAGAACAGACAACGGCACAGAATTTACAAATCAGGAGTTAAGAACTTATTTTGAAGATGTTGGAATCACTCATCAGACATCAGTTGTAAGAACTCCACAGCAGAATGGGGTAGCTGAAAGAAGAAACAGAACTCTTGTGGAAGCTGCTCGCACAATGCTAATTTATTCTAGTGCACCGTTATTTTTATGGGCTGATGCCGTTGCCACTGCTTTTTTCACTCAGAACCGATCCCTAATACATCCAAGATTCAATAAAACACCATATGAGCTAGTTAACAACAGAAAACCTGATATCTCTTACCTTCATGTTTTTGGCGCTTTGTGCTATCCGACGAATGACAGAGAAGATCTAGGAAAACTGAAAGCTAGAGGTGATATTAGAATCTTCATTGGATATCCAGATAACTCGATGGCATTCAGGGTGTATAACAGAAGAACTAGGAGGATCATGGAGACGATGAATGTGAATTTTGACGAAATTTCACAAATGGCTTCTTAGAGACTTGCTCTAGAACTCGCGCTTAATCCGTTGGCTTCTAATCAAAACAGATTAGGACCCGCACCTAACCAGCAGACTTCTAGACACATCAGTTCAGGAATCTTACCCCAAAGTGCTCCATCAACTTCGTTTGACACACCTTCAGAACAAGAATGGGAGAATTTCTTCGAGTTAATGTTCGATGAATACTATGGTGGAACTTCGACAAATGCATCAAACGGTCATTCCGCTGCACCCGCTCAACATCATCAACCACCGCCACCAACAGAAGATGCATCTACCACAGTCAAATCCAACACTCCAACTCCATCAACATCTACTCCAACAACTCCAATTCTTGAAACCGTTCTACCAACAGTTGATGAGCAAAACCAAAACATATCATTTCAAGAAGAACCAACGCAAAACCAAAACGATGCAACGTTAGATGAAGACGTATTCGAAAACCCGTTCGCTACGGAATCAGCTGAATCATCTTCAAACTTACGAGAACCATCTAACTCGTATACATTTAACTTACGGTATCCTTTTACTCTGAAGTGGACAAAAGACCATCCAATTGAACAAGTTATTGGTGAACCTTCAAGGCCAATCCAGAAGAGATGCCAACTTGCCACAGATTGGGACTTGTGCATTTACCTTTGCTCAATTAGCAATATAGAGCCAAAGAACATTCGAGAGGCAATGGCAGAACCCGCATGGATAGAAGCGATGCAGGGGGAACTTCTCCAATACCGTCTACATGACTCATGGGATCTTGTTCCAAGACCAATTGATATGTGTGTCATTGATCTCAAATGGTTATGGAAGAACAAAAAGGATGAAGAAATGACTGTCATTCGCAACAAAGCTCGTCTTGTGGCCAAAGGATACAGACAGGAAGAAGGAATAGATTTTGAAGAGTAATTCGCGCCGGTAGCTAGACTTGAAGCGGTCGGGATTTTCTTAGCCTATGCAGCTCACAAAAACATCACGGTTTATCAGATGGACATTAAGACCGCGTTCTTGAATAGAACTCTGAAAAAAGAAGTATATGTGAGTCAGCCAGAAGGCTTCATAGACATGGAACATCCACACTACGTCTACAAACTCAAAAAGGCAATCTATGGTTTGAAACAAGCTCCGAGAGCGTGGTATGACGAACTGTCCTATTTCTCGATCAAAAACAATTTCACCAAAGGAACGGTTGATCCTACCTTGTTTACAAGAAAATACAACGATGACATTTTGATTGTTCAGATTTATGTGGACGACATCATTTTTGGGTCCACTAATCCGAATCTCTCAAAACATTTTGAAAATCTCATGAAAAGCAAATTTGAAATGTCCATAATGGGGGAACTAAATTTTTTTCTTGGTTTACAAATACATCAGTCCCTGATGAGTGTCTAAATACTCATCATTTTTGTACCATTTAAACTGCAAAAACATCTGAAAACACTCAGAAATGCATCAAAATGATAAAAATATCACAAATCAGTGTTTTATGTGTTTCAAATGCAAAAATACCAAAATCAGATGAAAAATGTATCAAGTTTGCATAATTGGCGTTTAGTCCCCAAGTTTCAAAAGTTGTCAAATCGGTCCCGGAATCCAAAATGTGGAGTTTTATCATTCAAGGTCCCTGAAATACTCTAAGTTGTCAAAAATGGTCCTTGAATGAATCTTTGATCATATGGCAGAAAAGGTCCTTCAAGTTTGAAAAGTGTCATAAATAGTCCTTGGATATTTAAAAAGTGAAAATTATCAAATATTATCCTTGTAATATTAAAGTTTGTCAAGTTTGGTCCTTTTGATAACTTTAGAGAAATTACAGTTTTGGTCCCTCATAAAACAGAAATTACATGATTGGTCCTTGTGATTATTAAGCTAAAACAAACGGACCCTTGTGTTATTACTAAACCCAAAACAAACACCAACCAAATCCAAGCCCAGTCACAAGCCCAACCCACACTTGACCCATGACCCTTGGACCTTGAACCATGAGCCAGTTCACAATACCACTTGAACCCTGCCAAAACCAATTGTGAACCCCCAACGTATTAATATCAATTGGTCAAACCCAGGTCAATGCCCGCCAAAATACCACTTCTACTGTACATCTCCTTCACCCATGCCTGTAAACCAAAACCAGTGGTTTCACCACTACCTCAGCACTTTTCCACCTCACCCATACTACTCTCCAGCTCATCCCCCCTCCTCCTATACCAGCCACCAAGCATTTAATGCTTCCCCACCATCAAACACTTCACCTCACCTTACATCCCTTGTTTTTGCTGCAAAATCACTCCTAGCTCCATATCTACTTCTCATTTTGTCCCCTCCACCTCTACAATCTTCCAAGAACTCTTAATTGAAGAAAACCTGCTCTAATCCACTAGTACTACTTTTTGGTGCCAAAAGTGAATTTGAAGGCTGAGATTGCTTTGACTCATCCAATGGTCAAGATTGTTGATGGGAAATATTCAGAGGCATATGGGGAGTCTCAAAATGCTATAAAGATAGAGGAAAAGCAGAGGAGTGAAATATCTAGAGTAATTTTTATTAATGTATGTCGAATTAGTTAACTTTTAAATTCTAGTTTATGTTTAAGCTTTCAAGCTCTGTAATTCAAGTTTTTAGTGTGTAATAAAGCTTTTCTGAACATCAATTTTAGTTTTAATTCAAGTTTTCAGTTTATGCAAAAAATTCCTTGTTCAAAAATCTCAATAAGTTCGAATGTTGTTTGTAGATGTTATTTTGGACTCATAAGATCACATAAGCTCCTATATAGCTTATGTAAGCTATTAGTAACCTTTAAAATCAGTTTAGAAGTAAAAAAGCAAAAATACCAAAAATACCAAAAAATTAGTGAAAAATAAAAAAAACAATGAAGATGGTGATCACAATGGAGCAAGGTTGATATTAGATTGCCTTGGTTTAGTGCTTCTTGGGAAGCTATAGGTTGTGTTTGTGTGCCTCAGTTCTGTTTGTGCTTGGACTCATCTTGTAAGCTTTTTACTCATTTTGGCATTTCCTTTGTTTGAGCCATTGATTAGCTTAAATCTCTGTGTCTTTATGTTCATTAGTTATAACTAAGTAGAATTAAGCATTAATAACAGTCACTTGTTCTTATTAATTTGTAGTTAATAAAAATCTTATTTTAAGCAGTTAATATAGCATAAGTGTAATTTCTTAGTTTTATGTTATTAGTGTTGTTTTTTAATGTTTATTTAGCTTCAAATATGATAATATATGGTCATGAATCAAATGCATGGTGAATCATGTGGAATCCTTTGAAAAGCTTCATACAGACCTTGTAAAGGGGTGTTTGATTTCACTTGGTAAACTGTGTTAGAAAGTATTCTAGCATTTGTTCTTGTTTGTGGCATGTCTCATTAGGTCATATTAGCTCAAATAAACAAGAAAAACCAATCCTTATTTGGTGAAAAGTCAAAATACCTTTTAATCTTACACCATTTGTTAACTGTTGGAATTTTAGATTGCAAATCTCATCAAAGTTGTTAATAACTTGGTATTCTAGCTTAAATCCATCTTATTATAGCTTAATACAACTTATTTAGTCAAATAGAAGTAATCAAAGTTCATAAAAGTCAACTTAGTTCATTTCTTTAAAAAGTCAAAATTTCTCAATAGCAGTTTTTGAATAAACTTAAGGATTTTAGTGTGTGTTTAATATCAAGTTTTAGCTTCTCATCTTTTGGGATATTAAACTTTTGCTGCTTAACTTAATTAGAAAAATATTAGCTTATATATATTTAACTTATAAATTGCTTATCTCTTTATTTCTTTTAAGCACTTTTTCAAAATCATGCCACATGTTGCACAGTGTTGCTAGCCTATTTCACAAGCCCTCAGAGAGCTTATTAGTGACACCTAGCTTGTGCACTTTAGTTTTTTAAGAAGCTCACCTAGCTATCTCTCTAGTCCAAAGCTTATTTTCACCTTATTAGCTTATTTAATAGGACTGCTCATTGCTTTTTATTTGTCCCATTTCATATAGTACATTGAGTAACCAGTGTTTACTAGCTTTTTCAAAAGCTTGTCACAAGCTTGCCAGTGGACACCATAGTTAGAGTTTTAGCTTTTTGGATAGCTTAGATGGTATACTTAATAGTTCCAGTGATCCTTTTCATTTCTTAGCTTATTCAAGTACTTAAAATTAAGCTAGAAAGTGTTTAGAAACCCAAATAGTATCCTGTGCAACACTTAATCCTTGTGCTTATTTGGATATTGTTTAAGTGCTTATTTCTAAGTTATTGTGTTTTTCAGTTAAAATATTAGCTTATAATCAGTCTCTTAGCTTATTTTCAGATTAGCTTTTTCTTATTCATTAGCTTAATAGCCATTTAGCTTAACCTTGTGCTTATTCTAATCTTTGTACAACGGTTAGTAAACATAAGCTTATTCTGAGCTTATTAGTGGTTTTTGTAAAAGGTTTTAGTTTTAAAAATTGCTTATTATCATTAGCTTAATTAGTTTGTAAAAGAAAAATCCAAAAATAAAATATTTTTCAAAAAAGGGAGTTGCTGGGATTCGAACCCTGGCTACCCAGCTCACCACACACACACCTTACCATTCGCCCTTGGGTCTTTGACTGGTTATGGTTTGCACAATTTAATATATAACTCTTGTTTTCTATTTAGCTTATACGTTTAATTTAGCTTATTTACAGCTTATTAAAATAAGTTGTTACACCTTTTGTATTTTTCTTAGCTTTGTATTAGTATAAAGTATTTTATAAAAAAGTTTCAGATTTTTCTTAATAGTTTTAGTATTTTTAATCATTTATTTAGTTTAAAATAGTATTTAATTGATAATAAAAAATATAAAAGTCAAAAAAATATAAATCTTTTTTCTAAAATTTTCTTTTGTCATATTGTAAGTAAGAAAATTGTTTTTACACTCGTAGGACTTTTATTTTATAAATTTTACGTTTTTCCTTGCGCACTCGCGTAATTTTTATACATAACGCACGTTTTCATTTTAGGTTACGTTTTTAGATAATTTAAGTTTACGTTTTAGTTAAAATAGTTTATTTAAGTTATTTTGTTTTATAAATCAAGAAAAACATTATTTTAAAAATAGTGATAGCGTTTATTTAATATATTTTAGCTTTTTAATTTTCTTTAATTTGCATTTAAGCCCCTGTAATTTACAAACTTTCTCTTTAGGTGTAATTATCATTCACAATCCTTACTGATCACTATCCTTAGTGATTATTCGACATCTGAAAGTGTTAAACACCATTAATCCTCCGTAGGACTTAACGACCTGTGGAAACACTATACTCTCCAGATCATAATTGCATTGTTTCTGAGCTGTTTGAAGTTTTTTACGGTTGACCATTCACTAGTGGTTAGCTTGTGTGAATAAACTTGACGGTTCGGAAGCAATTAAATTTTGGCGCCGCTGCCGGGGAGGCTTTAGCGTGTCTTAAACCTTTTCAGACCCGTACTTGCACATATACCACCGTTTGTAAACAGTTTTTTGTAAAGTTATCAAGAAATCAAAAAGTTCATTAACACTTTCCCTAAAGTGTTAACAACACCAAACAAAATATAAAACAACAAAACAATCGTAACGTTTTCTATCTTGTATTTTCTTTAAGGTGATTCTTGAAGAGATACGATTTGGTTAAACGAGACGATATCAAAAATATTGTCCAAAAGTTTTTAAACCCTTAGCACAAATCCATACCTACGTCTTTTCAGTGGTACTTAATAAATACATAAAAATCAACCACCGCAAATCAAGGCAGTACACCTACCAACTGGGGGTGTGACCATTAATAAGTTCCCGAACAAAAGATTTAAAACTTGCCTTTGTGTCCTTGTGATTTGGTGTACCTTTTTCAAAGAAGCCATTTCATTTGTGATTATTGGTTTAAGTTCACTTGTCGTTTTGCCTCGCATTTGTTTTGGAAATTGATTTTTAAACTTAGTGCATGCGCACTCGTTCTTCCAGCTCTACAAGTCCACTTTCAGAGCTTGCAAATATTCCTCGTAGACGTAGAGGACGCGTTCGCTCCTTCAGCCGTGAGGAGCGTCTAGTACCACCACCCCCTGTCGTAATGGCGGAAGACAAACCGATGAATGAGCTTCTCCAAGCACCCATCGAGGGTTACGGAGATGCCATTATTGTCCCAGCCATCGTGGGTGATACCTTCGAGCTCAAAACCGGGTTGCTTAATCTTGTAACCCAAAGCCAATTCTATGGTTTTGAGCGGGATGATCCTCATGCACATATTCGATGGTTCAACAAGATTGCATCTACCATCAAATACAAGAATGTCCCACATGAAGCAATTAAGCTTCTTCTGTTTCCATTCTCTCTAGAGGACAAGCCCGAATTGGCTTGAGAAACAACCCCCTCGTTCCATTGAGACATGGGAGGATCTAGTCACTAAGTTTGTTAACTAATTCTATCCTCCATCCCGAACTACAAGTCTTAAGAATGAGATAATGAAATTCTCTCAAAGATTTGATGAATCATTCGGGAGGCATGGGATCGTTACAAAGAGTTGCTTAGCAAGTGTCCGCATCATGGTTTTACCGAGTTAATGCAAATGGATACTTTCTACAATGGTCGCACCAAGCTGACCAAGACTCTTTAAATGCCTCCGCGGGAAGTAATTTCCTGAGCAAGACCACAAAAGAAGCCTTGCAAATCATAGAAAACAAGTCCTGTGTCCGTCCTTTCCGAACAAAGACATATCGACTCATCTAATGCCGACCTTCTACTTCATCTCCACTGAGTACATCTAGCACCGATGCTAAGATTGACAAACTCACGGATATTGTTCAGGCTTTGGTTCTTGCTAACCAAAAGAAAGTCACTTTCACACAGACACCATCACATGGTGAAGTGAAGAAAGTTGAAGTCTGTGTTACTTGTGGTGGCCCTCATGCATACTACAACTGTACTGCCACCGATGGTAGTCCGTTTGAAGCCAATGCCATAGCCGGTACTTCACATCAAGGAGGTAATCAATACCGTCCTCAAAATGAACCAAGCTACCGTGCTAATACTTATCAGGGACCAACCGGTTTTAACCAGAATCCTAACGTGCAAAACCGGAATCAAAACCAACCTAGAATGAACCAAGGTTATCAAAACCAAGGTAATTTCTATCCCGGACCAAATCAAGGTTTCCAACATCAAGGAAATCTTAATCAAAACAATTTCAATCGAGGGAATCAATTTCATGGGAATATGAATCCTAATCAAGGAAATTTTCAAAATCAAGGCCCTAATCCGAACAATAGAGGCCAGAATTTTCCTAATTAAACTCAAGCCATTATTCCAACTGGACCATCATCTGATGAGTTATTGAAACAATTCATGAAATCCCAAGATGAAATGAACAGGTTGTTGGTTAGTCGATTCTGATCTTAAGAAGTTTTTAAATGATCAACCCTCGGGCTCAGGAAAACTTCCGAGCAACACGATCGCTAACCCGGGGTGATGCAAAGGCGATCCCAACCAGAAGTGGTGTTTCATACAATGGACCCGCTATTCCTACTACCTCTTCTTTTCTCCCGAAGGTAGTGGAAAGTGAACCTGAGGCGACAAAGGACAAGGAACTTCCTACTAATAACGGAGGTACCAACGATGTCCAACCTCAAGTTGTCCAGAAACCCAAATCCAATCCAGGAGTTGTTTTTGAACCTCCGGTAGCTCCCGTTGAAAATCCCAAATCCAAATCTTCTATTCCTTACCCATCGCGTTTGAATGAGCAAAAGCTCCGCGAAAAAGCCAGTCATCAAATGGACAAATTTTTTCAAATTTTCCAAGAGCTACATTTTGACATAAGCTTTGCGGATGCTATCATGCTGATGCCCAAGTTTGCATCAACTCTCAAACACATGTTAAGCAACAAGGAAAAGCTGTTTGAAATGGCTAAAACTCCTCAACGAGAACGCTCTGCAGTTATCTTGAAGAAGCTTCTAGAAAAGCTTGGAGATCCTGGAAAATTTCTCTTACCTTGTGTATTTCCAGGAATGGTTGAATGCTTTGCCTTAGCAGATCTTGGTGCAAGCATCAATCGATGCCTCATTCATATGGAAGAAACTTTCCCTTCCGGACCTTATTCCTACATGCATGACTCTCGAGCTTGCAGATCGTACGATATCCCATCCACTTGGCATTGCCGAGGACGTATTTGTGAAAGTAGGAAAGTTCCATTTTCCAAGTGACTTTGTAGTTGTTGATTTCGATGCTGATCCACGAGTTCCTCTCATTGTTGGACGAGGATTCCTGAGAACGGGCCGTGCTCTGATTGATGTATTTGAGCAAGAAATCACATTACGTGTGGGTAATGAAGCTGTCACCTTTAACCTTGATCAAACTTCGGGGTACTCCGCAAACTATGATTCTGAGTCGGTTAACCGAATAGATATCATTGATGTTGCTTCTGAAGAGTACTCTCAAGAAGTTCTTGGTTATGATCATAATTCTTCGAGTGATAATCTCACTCATTCATCTCAACCCATCATTGCCAATTCTACTCCATTTGAGGAAAGTGACTTCATCTTGGAAGAGATTGAAGCATACTTATCTAGTGATTCTGTTCCTTGGGAAATTGATCACGCTCCCATCGACATCGAGGGGGACATACTTCTCATTGAGAAGTTGCTTAATGATGATCCATCATCACTCCCTCCCGTCGAGCTTCATAACAAGGAAGTCAAGTCGGTTGAGAAAATGAAGAATTTCCTGATGTAGAACTTAAGGACTTACCACCTCATCTCGAGTATGCATTTCTTGAGGGTGATGATAAATTACCCATCATTATTGCTCGAGATTTGAGTAAAGATGAAAAGACTGCTCTCATAAAGGTCTTGAAGTCACACAAGCAAGCAATTGCTTGGAAACTCTCCGACATTAAGGGTATCAACCCTGAGTTTTGTACTCACAAAATCTTGATGGAGGATGACTTCAAACCAGCAGTCCAACATCAGAGAAGGGTTAATCCTAAGATCCATGATGTTATTAAACAAGAGGTTCTTAAACTTCTTGATGCAGGATTAATTTACCCGATCTCAGATAGTCCTTGGGTTAGCCCAATTCATTGTGTTCCTAAAAAGGGTGGCATAACTGTTGTCACAAATGAAGAAAACGAGTTAATTCCAACTCGGTAGTAACGGATGGCGTGTTTGCATTGACTATCGTAAATTGAATGACGCCACCCGAAAAGACCATTTTCCTCTACCCTTCATGGACCAAATGCTTGAGAGATTAGCAGGAAACGAATACTATTGTTTCCTAGATGGTTTCTCGGGTTATTTTCAGATCCCCATTGATCCACAAGATCAAGAAAAGACTACATTCACCTGCCCATACGGAACTTTTGCCTCTAGACGTATGCCTTTTGGCTTATGTAATGCTCCTGGCACGTTCCAACGATGTATGATAGCCATTTTCCATGACATGATCGGGGAAACAATGGAGGTGTTTATGGATGACTTCTCGGTCATTGGGGACTCGTTTCAAACATGTCTCTCCCATCTAGATAAAATGCTAAAACGGTGTGAAGACACCAATCTTTGTCAAAATTGGGAGAAGAGCCACTTTATGGTCAAAGAAGGCATAGTCCTTGGCCATAAGATTTCGAAAAACGGGATTGAGGTTGATAGAGCAAAAGTCGATGTTATTGCTAAATTACCTCATCCTACTACCGTCAAAGGTATTAGGAGTTTTTTAGGTCATGCCGGTTTTTATCGCAGATTCATACAAGATTTTTCTAAGATCGCCCGGCCTATGACTCATCTTCTTGAAAAAGATGCTCCTTTTATCTTCTCACCCGAGTGCATCGAAGCTTTTGAAACATTAAAGAAAAAGCTTATGGAAGCACCCATTCTCGTTGCTCCCGACTGGGATTTACCCTTTGAGCTCATGTGCGATGCAAGTGATTTTGCTATCGGTGCAGTCCTAGGGCAATGTAGATCCAAGCATTTTCAGCCTATCCACTATGCAAGTAAAACAATGACTGAAGCTCAAACTCATTACACCACCACAGAAAAAGAGCTATTAGTTGTGGTGTATGCGTTTGAGAAGTTTCGGCCATATCTAATCTTGACCAAATGCGTGGTATATACGGATCACTCGGCTCTTAAATATCTCTTTGCAAAACAAGATGCAAAGCCGAGATTGCTTCGTTGGGTTCTCCTTCTGCAAGAATTTGATATCATAATACGTGATAAAAAAGGTGCTGAGAACCTGGATGCTGATCATCTGTCACGTCTAGAAAACCCTCACCAAGATGTTTTCGAGAAAAAGGAAATAAATGAAACATTTCCTCTCGAGACACTCAATGCGGTTTCTTTTCGTGGAGACTCTACTACCCCATGGTTTGCTGACTTCGCAAATTACCATGCGGGTAACTTCATAGTGAAAGGGATGTCGACCCAACAGAAGAAAAATTCTTCAAAGATGTTAAACATTACTTCTCGGACGACCCCTACTTATTCAAAATCTGTGCGGATCAAGTCATCCGACGGTGTGTTTATGGACGGAAGCTATTGACATTCTCAAAGCTTGCCATGCTTTGACCCACCGGGGCTATCATAGTCCAAACTACACCGCCAAAAAGGTGTTTGATTCTGGATTTTATTGGCCTACTATTTACAAGGATGCCCACGAATTTGTCAAAACCTGTGACGCTTGTCAACGTCACGGAAATATCTCACAAAGAAATGAAATGCCGCAAAACGCCATCCAAGTGTGTGAGATTTTTGACATCTGGGGCATTGACTTTATGGGGCCATTTCCATCATCTCGAGGAAACAAATACATACTTGTGGCAGTTGACTATTTGTCAAAATGGGTTGAAGCGAAAGCTTTACCTACTAATGATGCCCGAGTTGTTGTAAAATTCTTAAAATCTCTTTTTGCTAGGTTTGGAACTCCATGAGCTATAATCGTGATCGTGGTAACGCATTTCTGCAATGACCAATTTGATCGAGTTATGCAAAAGTATGGTGTAACCCACCGTCTCTCTACTGCGTACCACCCCCAAACAAGTGGGCAAGTGGAAGTTTCCAATCGAGGGATTAAAAGAATTCTTGAAAGGACAGGAGGCGAAAACCGTGCATCCTGGTCGGATAAACTAGATGACGCACTCTGGGCCTTCCGTACAGCTTATAAAACACCAATCGAGTGTACTATATACAAGCTAGTATACGGAAAGGCATGTCATCTGCCGATTGAGCTTGAGCAGAAAGCATCTTGGGCCTTGAAACATGCCAACTTCGATATTCAGACAGGTGGTGATCACCGGAAAGTTCAAATGAATGAATTAAATGAACTCCGTGATCAAGCATACGAGAACTCTTTGATCTACAAACAAAAGACAAAGAAGATTCATGACTCCAAAATCAAGAACCGCGTTTTCAACGTTGGTGATCGAGTCCTTCTTTTCAATTTAAGATTGAAGATATTCTCGGGAAAGCTCAAGTCCCGTTGGTCTGGTCCATTTACTATTGCTAAGGTTTATCCTTATGGTACTATTGAGTTATCTCAAGACGATGGTCCAAATTTTAAAGTGAATGGTCATCGATTAAAACACTATTTTGGAGAGGACATTCCACTCGTGGTTGTCCCGGATCTACAAACTTTCCCCATGAACCAATGAATGCGGGGATCGAGTCAAGCTAGTGACTCGGGAATCAAAAATAGTAGCACACACCATATGGGTTTTCACCCATATTTCTGACTTCTTTCTATTTTCTACCACCCTAAGTGTGGGGGAGTTGCCCCCCGCTGTCGTATATAAGATCTAAAATTAAAAAAAAAAAAAAAAAATTTATTAAAAAAGAGAATAATTGTTGTGTTTCTACACTTGGCTAGTAATGTTATCTTTTTACGTTCAAGGATTCGCATAATATCGGGACTTTGAATATTGAGGACAATATTCATTTCTAAGTGTGGGGAAATTCGCAATTTGATCATAAATGTACCCTTTTAGTCCCTTTTTCCCCAAAATGGCCAAATAAATTTTTTTTTAGTGGAAGTACTATGTACTAAACACAACAAATGGTAATCATTCCACCATGTCTAACCCACATAAGGATTGGCTAATCCAGGAGCAAACGGCTCTTGGTAAAGATATCTCAAATCCGTTTATGGCTTACAATTTGCCTAAAATTGTATGGTAATCAACTCCCCATATCTTTAATTAGTTAAGAGTTGGCTAGTCCAGAAGCAAACGGCTTCTGGTAAAGACAAATCTAAACCGTTGAAAGCTGGCGATTTGCTCAAAATCATTTGGTTATCATTGTACAAAGGTTCTTACTTGAACTGAAACAACTGGCTACTCCAGAAGTAATGGCTTTTGGTAAAGAGATGAAATCCATTAAGTTTTTTCAAATGATTGCTAGGGACTAGCAATATCTTAGTGTGGGGGATTGATGAGTGTCTAAATACTCATCATTTTTGTACCATTTAAACTGCAAAAATATCGAAAACACCGAAATGCATCAAAATACTAAAAATATCACAAATAAGTGTTTTATGTGTTTCAAATGCAAAAATACCAAAATCGGATGAAAAACGTATCAAGTTTGCATAATTGGCAGTTTTAGTCCCCTAAGTTTCAAAAGTTGTCAAATCTGGTCCTGGAATCCAAAATGTGGAGTTTTATCATTCAAGGTCCCTGAAATACTCTAAGTTGTCAAAAATGGTCCTTGAATGAATCTTTGATCATATGGCAGAAAAGGTCCTTCAAGTTTGAAAAGTGTCATAAATAGTCCTTGGATATTTTAAAAAGTGAAAATTATCAAATATTATCCTTGTACTATTAAAGTTTGTCAAGTTTGGTCCTTTTGATAACTTTAGAGAAATTACAGTTTTGGTCCCTCATAAAACAGAAATTACATGATTGGTCCTTGTGATTATTAAGCTAAAACAAACGGACCCTTGTGTTATTACTAAACCCAAAACAAACACAAACCAAATCCAAGCCCAGTCAAGCCCAACCACACTGACCCATGACCCTTGGACCTTGAACCATGAGCCAGTTCACAATACCACTTGAACCCTGCCAAAACCAATTGTGAACCCCCAACGTATTAATATCAATCGGTCAAACCCAGGTCAATGCCCGCCAAAATACCACTTCTACTGTACATCTCCTTCACCCATGCCTGTAAAACAAAACCAGTGGTTTCACCACTACCTCAGCACTTTTCCACCTCACCCATACTACTCTCCAGCTCATCCCCCCTCCTCCTATACCAGCCACCAAGCATTTAATGGTTCCCCACCATCAAACACTTCACCTCACCTTACATCCCTGTTTTTTCTTTGCAAAATCACTCCTAACTCCATATCTACTTCTCATTTTGTCCCCTCCACCTCTACAATCTTCCAAGAATTCTTAATTGAAGAAAACTTGCTCTAATCCACTAGTACTACTTTTGGCCAAAAGTGAATTTGAAGGCTGAGATTGCTTTGACTCATCCAATGGTCAAGATTGTTGATGGGAAATATTCAGAGGCATATGGGGAGTCTCAAAATGCTATAAAGATAGAGGAGAAGCAGAGGAGTGAAATATCTAGAGTAATTTTTATTAATGTATGTCGAATTAGTTAACTTTTAAATTCTAGTTTATGTTTAAGCTTTCAAGCTCTGTAATTCAAGTTTTTAGTGTGTAATAAAGCTTTTCTGAACATCAATTTTAGTTTTAATTCAAGTTTTCAGTTTATGCAAAAATTCCTTGTTCAAAAATCTCAATAAGTTCGAATGTTGTTTGTAGATGTTATTTTGGACTCATAAGATCACATAAGCTCCTATATAGCTTATGTAAGCTATTAGTAACCTTTAAAATCAGTTTAGAAGTAAAAAAGCAAAAATACCAAAAATACCAAAAAATTAGTGAAAAATAAAAAAAGCAATGAAGATGGTGATCACAGCTGGAGCAAGGTTGATATTGGATTACCTTGGTTTAGTGCTTCTTGGGAAGCTATAGGTTGTGTTTGTGTGCCTCGGTTCGGTTTTGTGCTTGGACTCATCTTGTAAGCTTTTACTCATTTTGGCATTTCCTTTGTTTGAGCCATTGATTAGCTTAAATCTCTGTGTCTTTATGTTCATTAGTTATAACTAAGTAGAATTAAGCATTAATAAATCACTTGTTCTTATTAATTTGTAGTTAATAAAAATCTTATTTTAAGCAGTTAATATAGCATAAGTGTAATTTCTTAGTTTTATGTTATTAGTGTTGTTTTTTAATGTTTATTTAGCTTCACTATATGATAATATATGGTCATGAATCAAATGCATGGACTGAATCTGTGAAATCCTTTGAAAAGCTTCATAACAGCCTTGTAAAGGGGTGTTTGATTTCACTTGGTAAACTGTGTTAGAAAGTATTCTAGCATTTGTTCTTGTTTGTGGCATGTCTCATTAGGTCATATTAGCTCAAATAAACAAGAAAAAACAGTCCTTATTTGGTGAAAAGTCAAAATACCTTTTAATCTTACACCATTTGTTAACTGTTGGAATTTTAGATTGCAAATCTCATCAAAGTTGTTAATAACTTGGTATTCTAGCTTAAATCCATCTTATTATAGCTTAATACAACTTATTTAGTCAAATAGAAGTAATCAAAGTTCATAAAAGTCAACTTAGTTCATTTCTTTAAAAAGTCAAAATTTCTCAATAGCAGTTTTTGAATAAACTTAAGGATTTTAGTGTGTGTTTAATATCAAGTTTTAGCTTCTCATCTTTTGGGATATTAAACTTTTGCTGCTTAACTTAATTAGAAAAATATTAGCTTATATATATTTAACTTATAAACTGCTTATCTCTTTATTTCTTTTAAGCACTTTTTCAAAATCATGCCACTGCAGTGTTGCTAGCCTATTTCACAAGCCCTCAGAGAGCTTATTAGTGACACCTAGCTTGTGCACTTTAGTTTTTTAAGAAGCTCACCTAGCTATCTCTCTAGTTCAAAGCTTATTTTCACCTTATTAGCTTATTTAATAGGACTGCTCATTGCTTTTTATTTGTCCCATTTCATATAGTACATTGAGTAACCAGTGTTTACTAGCTTTTTCAAAAGCTTGTCACAAGCTTGCCAGTGGACACCATAGTTAGAGTTTTAGCTTTTTGGATAGCTTAGATGGTATACTTAATAGTTCCAGTGATCCTTTTCATTTCTTAGCTTATTCAAGTACTTAAAATTAAGCTAGAAAGTGTTTAGAAACCCAAATAGTATCCTGTGCAACAGTTAATCCTTGTGCTTATTTGGATATTGTTTAAGTGCTTATTTCTAAGTTATTGTGTTTTTCAGTTAAAATATTAGCTTATAATCAGTCTCTTAGCTTATTTTCAGATTAGCTTTTGCTTATTCATTAGCTTAATAGCCATTTAGCTTAACTTTGTGCTTATTCTAATCTTTGTACAACTGTTAGTAAACATAAGCTTATTCTGAGCTTATTAGTGGTTTTTGTAAAAAGTTTTAATTTTAAAAATTGCTTATTATCATTAGCTTAATTAGTTTGTAAAAGAAAAATCCAAAAATAAAATATTTTGCAAAAAAGGGAGTTGCTGGGATTCGAACCCTGGCTACCCAGCTCACCACACACACACCTTACCATTCGCCCTTGGGTCTTTGACTGGTTATGGTTTGCACAATTTAATATATAACTCTTGTTTTCTATTTAGCTTATACGTTTAATTTAGCTTATTTACAGCTTATTAAAATAAGTTGTTACACCTTTTGTATTTTTCTTAGCTTTGTATTAGTATAAAGTATTTTATAAAAAAGTTTCAGATTTTTCTTAATAGTTTTAGTATTTTTAATCATTTATTTAGTTTAAAATAGTATTTAATTGATAATAAAAAATATAAAAGTCAAAAAAATATAAATCTTTTTTCTAAAATTTTCTTTTGTCATATAGTAAGTAAGAAAATTATTTTTACACTCGTAGGACTTTTATTTTACAAATTTTACGTTTTTCCTTGCGCACTCGCGTAATTTTTATACATAACGCACGTTTTCATTTTAGGTCACGTTTTTAGATAATTTAAGTTTACGTTTTAGTTAAAATAGTTTATTTAAGTTATTTTGTTTTATAAATCAAGAAAAACATCATTTTAAAAATAGTGATAGCGTTTATTTAATATATTTTAGCTTTTTAATTTTCTTTAATTTGCATTTAAGCCCCTGTAATTTACAAACTTTCTCTTTAGGTGTAATTATCATTCACAATCCTTACTGATCACTATCCTTAGTGATTATTCGACATCTGAAAGTGTTAAACACCATTAATCCTCCGTGGGACTTAACGACCTGTGGAAACACTATACTCTCCAGATCATAATTGCATTGTTTCTGAGCTGTTTGAAGTTTTTTACGGTTGACCATTCACAAGTGGTTAGCTTGTGTGAATAAACTTGACGGTTCGGAAGCAATCAGTCCCCTCGTGGAATTTTTATTAATCAATCTAAATATACAATTGAGATTTTGAAAAAACATGGTATGGATAATTGTGATTCGGTTGGAACACCAATGGTATCTTCACAAAAAATTGGAACTTATTTATTTGGGAAACCTATCGATCCGAAGAAATATCGGAGCATGATTGGTTCTCTCATGTACCTTACTGCTAGTCGACCCGATATTCAATTTGTTGTTTGCTTATTAGCACGGTTTGAGCAAAGCCTACCTGCACCTCAAAGAGGTTAAACGGATCTTCGGTACTGAAGACATCCATTAACATGGGACTTTGGTATCCGAAGGAATCCGGATTTGATCTAATAGCCTTTTCAGATCACGGACCCTTGCAGTGATCAAGTTACAGCAAAAAGTACATCAGGAGGAGCACAATTTTTGGGTGAAAAGTTAGTAAGTTGGTCTTCAAAGAAACAAGATTACCTTTGCACTTTCAACCGTGAGTATGTGTCTCTAACTGCGTGTTGTGCTCAAGTTCTATGGATGAGAACACAACTCACAGATTATGGCTTTACTTTCGATAAAATACCTATGTATTGTGACTCGAAAAGTGCCAGAGCCATATCATGCAATCCTGTTCATCACTCAAAGACTAAGCATATCAGAGTCCGCTACCACTTCATAAAAGAGTACGTCGAGGAAGGTACTGTTGAATTATTTTTCGTGAAGACAGATTACCAACTCGCCGATCTATTTACTAAAGCCCTTCCAAAAGAAAGGTTTGACGATTTAGTTCGACGAATTGGAATGCGAAGCCTAACCCCTGAGAAGTTAGAACATCTTCTCGAATCTTCTTGAAAATGATTTCCAAAAAGCTTCGCTGTAAATATTTTTGAAAAACAAAATACAAAATTTGAAAAACCAACAAAAGCAAAATATAAAAATATAAAACTTTCAAAAAATACAAAAACAATATAAAATCAAAAATACAAAAATATTATTCTCACGACATCTCTCTCGTATAATCGATATTCGGTACGTTTCTAGAAATGTCATTCAACAATGATACGGACATTTACAGATGCTTGAGCGAGAGTTCTTTAAATATTTTCTAAAACATGTCGTTTCTAAAAAATATCTTCAAAAATGGCTTTCGTATACTTCAGTACGAAACCCGGACTAAAATGATGACTTTTGATTATATGAAATCAAAACTCGTTTTCTAAAGAAAATCTAGTGTACGCTTCAGTGCACTACATTTAAAACTGGTGTGAAATCATCATCATCTTGAGCACCTTTTCAAGATTGTTCAAAAAGATTCTTCAAAATCTTTCAAAATATTTTGTGCTCAAGATAACTCCCTCCAAAACCCTTTATTGATTATGCTTTATTAAAGGGGGAGTATAAAACAAAAATGTTCCAATTTCATGCTTAAATCAAATCCGTTTGTCTCCCTAAAAGATTCTAAAATGTTGTTTAATCCGTTGATATCAAAAATATCACGAATATGCTATTTTGAGGGGGAGAAAACGTGATTAAAATGTGATCAAAATGTTTAATGATCGGTGTTTGAATCTCAAAAGAGCTCGACTTAGTTGAAACCAATGAATTGACGGAAAGTCGAAATGTACCATCTCGAGAAACTTGTGATAGACATGCACTTTCATGGGTCTAACCTTCTTTTCAAGAAGAGTTTACAACTTCAAGGTAGTTATTAGAGCTAGCTGTCACCTAAAAACTGACAATGGAACTCTTTAACTAAGCTACATAACCGTGTCTCGTGGGGAATTGTCTATCATGAGCCGATCAATTCAAAAAGTGCGAACTCTACCCTCACTGTGCAAATTTCTGCCAAAACAATATAAGCACATGTGAAGGGGGAGTATTTCTGAAAATCAAAACTCTCAAGGTGATAGCAAAATGTTTTGATAATCATAAAAACTTTGAGAGATTTTCAAGAAAATGGTTTTATGGCAACAATAGGACAGTCATGGAGTTATAAGGTGTCTAAGGATAGGAAAATTCGTCCTATGATCCGCCAGAGCCGGAGGGATCTACCCAAGGACAATACCCATAGTTAGTATTAGAAGTCCTTAGGTATGATTGAAAAAAGGAGTAATGTGAGAAAGGAGAAAGAAGGGGTTGAAGTATTAAAAAGAAAAGTAAAAGAAAGGGTGAAAAGAAATAGCCCTCTATAATCAACCTTAGGGCAGAAACCGGGTTCAATCCATATGCTACTGGTTGTCACTAAGATGACACTGGTATTGAAGCCAAAGACGTCATGGACCCAGTGACGCACTGCACCTAACCTTCTAACCACTCAAATTCCTCTTAAAAGGATTTGTTTCATTCTTACTGGGAACCCTACATAATCTATTGACTTTCTCTTAGAGATCGTTGGTATTGAAAAAGGAGACCCTCTCCCTAGTCTCCGCTTAAGAAAACCAAAATTCACTAATTGAGTCTAGAGCCACGAGATTCATCAAAAGATCTCATAGGAACACATGACATCTCATCGCTTGTTGTTCATCAATAAGGACACAAGTGATACATTCTAGAGTCCTACGCAGATCTTAGCAATTTGCCAGAACATTTATGAGAGGATTCACAATTGTGATCCTCAGTGATTAAATGGAAATTCCTGCCAGGGTCAACATCAAGCAGCCCTGACAGCAGGTCACTTCGGTAATTCTTTATGGGTTACGCTTAGTGTGTCTCAAACGGTCTACAGTCGTGGAGTGATGCTTCGGTGTACTTCAGCGACTCACCTGAACTGTAGATGTAGTTCGGTATGTCGTGTTAGCCTTCTTGAGGGCCTTCAGTTTCAGGAACAGCCTTTGCTAGAATTAGATATGTGTTTTCACACTATGCTGTTAACACCCTCGACATTCTTACTTGTAAGTGCTGGAAATCCCGCTAAGGAGATTCCTTTCACGAATCGAATCCTGAAGATGTGGGTCATTACTTGAATTTATTCTATGTAATGCCAACTGTCCCTTATGGGATTAGGAAGGCTGATTCGCCCGACCAAGGTGAATGGAATCAAGACATTCATTAGTAGAACAATTGTAGTAATCAATTCTTTAAGAAAAGATTACAATGATCAATTGGTGTTCGTGACTGTACCTGGGAAGCTGCTGCTGATGGATGCTCGTGGAAGGAAGAGATCGTGTAGATTCTCCACATGCTCATACCAACAACATCACAAATGAAGTTCTCATTAAAATCAAAGGCAACACAAAGTCAGAATGATTCTTCATCAATGTCAAAGAATCTAAAAAGTTTAAAGACTAGACAACTTCATCATTTGAAATTCAAAGTCAAAAAGAAGTGTGAGCATGGCGGAGAAAGACGTGGAGACACCTATCCTAAAGAAGTTGACAAAAGGCAGAAAACACCATTATCTTATCACAAAGCATGAAGGAACAAAGAATCAAGACTATTCTATATCTGCAAGCAAAGTTCAAGCTCAAGGAAAGTAAAGACCTAATCAAGTGGAGCATCATTTGAATGACCACCCCTTAGGGGGAGATTGATAGCCTTAATAATAATTAATTGAAGTGATGGTCATTCACGTTTAGGAACTTTGTAACGTGTGTTAGATATTGTATTAGAATAGTCATTGGGCTCGTGGATTGGGCCAAGCTAACCGGTTATTAGTTATGTTATGTTTAGTCATGTATTAATGTAAGCCCAATCCACAAACCAAACAAAGCCCATCCAAAGCCCACAAGGATTTTATGTTCAAAGTATAAAAGGCACACACCTAGTCATTTGGTGTGTGTGCTTGAGTGTGTAGTGTGTGTTTTTCATGGAATAAACCTCTTCATGTTTCATCTTTCTCAATAATATCATACGCCTCATATACATATTCAAGTCACCATTTCCGAGCTTCATATTAATGTTAGTGTGATAGAGTTGATAGATATAAGGTCCTACACGGTGTGACTTCGCCAGTCACCTAAATGGGTTTTTACCCCTTTGCCGTTTAGTTTAACAGTATTTATGTATGTGTTACCAGTATGAGAAATAGGTAAAGCTGTACCATATCCGAGAACAATTTCATCTGGACCGCCATACTCGGAAACATTGTGAAGGGTGTTCCGATCAGAAGTGACATGATTCGAGGCCCCGGTGTCAAAGAGCGATGATGGTGAAACATGGGCTGATGTGGTTACATTTGCCACTGGTGTTGCTGGTTTTGTGGAGTCATTGGTCACATTATTGTCTCGCAGGAAACGAGCAAGTTTGCGACAGTCTCTTGCAAGGTGCCCTGGAATATTACAAAATTGACAGGAGTTGTTGTTTCTGTTAGGGCGATTTCCATGAGAGTTGGCACCTGACCATTGAGGCTGAGATGCTCCCCTCGATTGGCTTGAGAATCGATTTAGCCTAGAGAAAGAGTTGTTGGTGTTGGAGCGATTATTAGATCCCTGCTGGCGAGAGGTGTAGTTGACTGTAGTGGGAATGGATTCCAAGGTGGAAGAGGTTTCCTTGAGTGCTCTTTCATAATCAGTAAGTTTGTTAAAGAGCTCAGAGTATGAGAGCGGGGTGTCTCGTACCTTAATTTCAGCAGCAATGGTGTTGTAATCTTCACCAAGTTGAGAGAGAATGTGAATCATGAGATCTTCTTCAGAGACAGGACTTTGAGCAAGGGCTAATTCATCAGCAATGGCTCGCATTTCATGGAGAAACTCTGTGATAGAGCGGGTTCCTTTAGGGTTTTTGGCGAGTTTGGATTTTAAGGAGATGATGCGAGACCGTGAGGATGAGGCGAAACTTGAGTACAGACGATCCCAGGCCTCTCGAGCAGTGGAGGCAGACGAGATGAGGGGCTGAATGGAATCGGAACAACTCCCTAGTATTGCGCTGAAGATCATTTGGTCTTTGCGATACCATGGGAGATATTCGGGATTGGATATTGGTTTGCCGTCCTTGTCATTAACCTGCTTTGGAGGTTGATTGGAGGGTCCGAAGATGAAGTTAATTCAAGGCTGATAAGTGTGGATTCAACTTGTTTTCTCCACATGGGATAGTTTTGAGATGTGAGTTTGGTGGGTAAATGAGTGGCAGCGGTGATTTGAATAGTGTTTTTGGAGGCCATCGTTAAACCCTAGTTGAGAAGCACGGGGATGATGACTGAGATATGAAGAGGATCAAAATTCGTGAGAGCAAATAGGCTCTGAAACCATATTGTTGGCATTAAACATCGTCACAACCTTGTGCGCGATGTTCTTGTTGACATATGCTCTCGATCTGGGATTTCCGCTCTCAAGGAGGTGGATATCGGGCTTTTTGGAGATGGGGACAGATTCTTGCGTCTGGCTGACATATTACTCTACTCTTGGGATAGTGGACGCGAAGTATGTGTTGATCTTACGGGTTCGTCGCCTTTGACGCAATCCGGGTTGATTGAATTTATACCTGTGGGCGGCGATCGGTGATGCTTTCAGTAAAGCGGTCAAGTACGATGTCAAATGTGCGGATATTGGGTATGGGTTTCTCCCCTTCTCTTTTTCCTCTTTTGGAGAACTTGAGAAAGATGCGTCACCTTACTGCGCATTGAAGTTTCTCTATGACTCAGGACATTGGAGCGCGTGCAGCAGTTCATATCTTTAATAGGATTGGTTTTACTATTGCTAGAGGTGTGGGAGCTGAGTTGGTTTCGAGGCTCCCCACTAATCTTTTGTAATCCTATGAGTTTTTAATAAAAGTGTGATTTATAAAAAAATAATAATAATAAAAAAAAAATTAAAAAATAATAATAATAATAATAATAATTAAATAAATATTAACATAATAATAATAAAAATAATAAATATTATTATTATTATTATTTTATAAATATTATTACTTTAATAATTGTATTAAATATTTATTTTTATTATTATTATTATTATATTGTTATTATTATTTTATTTATTATTATTATTAGGTAAATATTATTATAATAATAAATATTTTTATTACTATATTATTTTATTATTATAATTATTATAAAAATATTATTATAATGAATATTTATTATTATTAGTATTATTATTATAAAAATATTATTATTTTAATATTTATAATAAATATTTATAATTATTATTATTTCATTTTATTTTATTTTATTATTATTATTATTATTATTATTATTATTATTATTATTATTATTAATATTATTATATAAATTTTATTATAATAAATATCTATAATTCTAATAATAATAATAATAATAATAATTATTATTATTATTAAATTATTTTATATTATTATTATTATATTTTATTATTATTATTATTATTATTATTAATAAAATATAGTAATTATTATTATATATTTTTTATTATTATTATTATTATTATTGTTATTATTATTATTATATAAATATTATTATTTTAATATTTATATTAAATATTTATTATTATTATTATTATATTATTATTATTTTATTATTATTATATAAATTTTATTATAATAAATATATAAAATAATAATAATAATAATAATAATAATAATAATAATAATAATAATAATAATTACTATTATTATTATATAAATTTTATTATTTTAGTATTTATATAATAATAATAATAATAATAATAATAATAATAATAATAATAATAATAATAATAATAATAATAAAATTCTGAATTACAACGTAATTCAAAACTTTCCATCCAACATCCTATGTAATCTGAATTCCCTCCTTGGATGTAATTGGGGTGACTGAATTACAATTACAACGCAAACCAAACAGCCTACGTAATGTAATTTGAATTACATTCCCTCCATTCTGCGAACCAAACAGACTACATAATGTAATCAAATTACAATTACATCCAATTACGGCGGATTACGGCGAACCAAACACCCCCTTAGTGTTTTTTTCCTTTGTATTAGTTGGCTCATCTTCCATTTTTATTTATTTATTTATTATTATTTAAACTGTTTAGTGTTTTTTCCATTTGATTTGTTAGTCCGCATTTGTTTTATAGGCTTATATGTCGACCCCGACATCCTCAAAAATAAAGATGAGCCACTACAGCAGGTGAAAAATGAAACGTTAAGTTTACACATCCAAATTATCCATCAACACGTCAGTTTTGTTGTAATAAATCTTTCCCCACCCTTTGGTAGGAAACTTCGTAGATTATTATGAAAAGATGCAAAGCAATTACATGTAAGCAAAGAATCATCTTAACAATTATCTAGCTGACATTATTCTTTGTTTCCGTTTTGTTGCTCTCCAGATTCGTAAACGATTCATAAGTCTTGCAGGTGTGAATCAAAGTGTTAGAATACATTCTAACAACAATCAAGTTCATATATTCGGAACGCTGAAAAAAGGTTGAAGATGGGATGACAGTTACTGCAGGTTGAAAGTTTTATTTATCTGCTTCTGAACTTTTTTATTGGTAATGTGAAAAACAAATTGAGTTATCAAAATCCTAAGATTGTTATTTTTAATTATTTTTGGTGCGGATACTTGAAAGAGCTTGGTTTTTAACTACTAATTACAACTAATAAAACTAAATCTAAACTAAATGCAAGGAAAAGTAAATTGGTGAACTTCAAGTATGACGAATGTGTAATTACTTCGAATTTTATTACTCCCTGGTTACCTTTTATTGATTAGTCGAATTGTCACGTCCTTGTTTAATTGGTATAGTTGTATTTCTTATTTTTTTAGCGAGGGGTGGTGAAGCCCTAACTCCTATGAACTATGTTTAATTGAGTGGCGCCTAAGAAGGCCTTGAACCCAATTTCCATAATACAAGCAAAGTTCACACACTAAATACAACTCTATCAAGTTAAATAATCATTAACTACATGTTTAAGTGGACGTTCAAGCTAGTATAATTTTACTTAGCTAGTTTTCTAACTCTTAACGCAATACACTAATCAACAAGAGACGACACACAATAATCAATAACTATATTTCACGCAATCCTAAGCAAATACTATTAAACTTAGCCTAGCATAGTAATGAAAACAAAAGCAATTGAAGAAATCAAACAATCACAAGTAAACATAATTGAATGATTGATTAAATAACATATCTTTTCAATACATTGAAGTTCTTGGGGCAAAAGGCCTGTAAAAACACTTAAAAACTGCTAGGGTTGTGAATTCCAAAAGTTATACCAAATTTGCACACTTTCAATAAAAATAATGTGAATATATATATATATATATATATATATATATATATATATATATATAGATTTGCGTTCATGTGGTGACCAAGTTTAACATAGAAACAATAGGAACCAATGATAATTCGACAAGTGCTATTTAAAGGATTAATTTAAAATAAAATGATAAACTTAAATACAAGGGTATTATGGGTATTTGGTGCATCATAATTTTATTCATTTTCCTTAAAACTAGCATTCTATCTTCAAAATATTTCAACCATCATCACATTTACAGACCTACATATTTCATCCAAAAATCATAATACTACCCCAAAATCGTCACTTGTAAATTCCAATCATCTTCCCATATCTCTTTTAAATCCGACGATATACCCCCAAAATCGTCCTTTTTTAATTTCGATCCCGATCGGACTTGAAGTTGACTACTATCGATCGTTACGACTCTATGTGATCTTAGGTGTCATCTATATATTCGAAACCTGCTTGGAAATCTTCATCAAATACGAACTCTATGCATCAATCTTCGCGGTCGACTTTCAAGAGAAATTGTGACTGATGTTGCTCAACCAGAACATCAACCGCCTCTCTGTCTCTTGTTGGCAAACAAAATCTACCGGATCTGTATCTCGTTACCGGATCTGCATGCAATCTTAGTCATTTTCTGATCTGGAACGGTGACAACCATGGTTTGAGTACTCGACTCGCGAGGAACCGAAATATGACAACCACGTATCTGCTAAACACCACGACGTATCAGTTTATGATGAAACACTAGTTTTGTGAAGCACTTGTGTATCAGTTTTTGGCCGATTCGGTTTCGCTTTTTCGGCTTTAAAATCATGATATTTCAGTTTCATGTTTATTATGATTTTGAAGACGTGACCATATAATTAATTTGGGTCGTTGTTCTATGAATTTTGTATCAGTAAGATATTTTTTTGTCAAAGTTATATATTAATTAATTGTATATGGGGTGTTAGTGACTTTTTGCACACTTTTTACCTAAGTTTAGCGCAAAAAAAAAACAAGAGTTGAACAATGAATTGTTTCTACATCGGTTCGGTTGTGTAATATTTGATTTACAAAATTTATAAGGTTGATGTATCATTTTGTTAATTCTTGTGTGTCATTACACATATGTTAAGAAAATTTGTATGATAAACATAATGTGTCACTATAAATGTATTTAAAATTTTTTAGTGTGTCATTAAAAGTGTATTAAAATTTTAGTGTGTCACTTTATATATGCATCAAAGAATTTAATATCACATTACAAATGTGTCACTATATATGTATCAAAATATTTATGTATATATGTATCAAAAAATTTGGTGTGCACTTTATACGTATAAAAAATTAATGTGTCACTTTAAATTTAATGTGTCATAAATAAAGTATAAAAAATTCACTGTGTCATATCGTAAATTTAATATTCTACTAGCAGGGTACTAGCGATCTTGGTACTTATGTGATTAAATTTTCGTGAACAATATTATTTTGTTTTGGTTTGGATCTCAGATTTATGTCTTGGAAGCTTAATTAGATTGTACATTGTGGTAAAATTTTTGTTAAGAGGTGTTTTTAATAGTGTATTAATTGTATGTCTTGAATATTGTTTTTTTTTTTAAGTTTTATTTGTGCTTTAAATACTTGTAAATTATGCTTATTACTTGTATGTGTGGAAGCTTAATTATATTGTACTTTGTGGTTAAAAAGTTTTAGTTTTGGATGAAAGGGTGTTTTTAATAGTGTATTAATTGTATTATATAAGTAGTGAGTTTTTTGTTTTATTTGTGCTTTTGATACTTGTAAATAATGCTTATAAGGTAGTATTTGCTTAAAATTTTATTTATGATTGTCTTAAAATAATAAATATGAGGGAAGTGTCTTCCTCCATTATAAGTAATATAGATATAGATATAGATATAGATATTTATATACTTTTATGTATATTTATTTATAAATAAATGTTATCATAATATAATAAAACACTTTTTATGCTTTAAATATATATTTTTTTCTAAATATTTATGTAATTATTATTATTATTTAAAATAGTGAAATTGGTTATTGTCAACCCAAGAACCGACGAATTAGAATTCAACCGAATCAACTAAAACCGAATTTGAATTTGGTTCGGTTCGGTTCCGAAGTTAACTAAAAAACTTTTAACCAATTAACCGAACCAAATAACCAAACAACCCGAAACCGATCAACACCCCTACTAAATTTCATCCCTTCTTGGATTAGCAGCCCAAATGAAAGTCACCTAGTCCAATGCAATTCTTTTAAATTTTTGGCCAACTGAAATTACGAGTCCAAGTCCAAAAGTAATTAAACCTAACAACCCCTTAGTTTCGGACATATAGCACACCCTTATCACACAATAACCCTAAAAAAACTCTTACACACACTAACCCTAATCCAAAAATGCAGCCAACAAAAAAATTTGTCCCTTTGTTTTTCTTTCAGATCCGAATTACAAAAAACCCTTATGAAAGTTTCTTTATTTCTTATCTAACATAAGAAAATGAACCACAGTTATTCCAAACCCCTATGAACGAAGGTTGTAACCCATAAACAAATCTCCTCTTTGGTTCTTTCTGATTTCAATATAACCGAACACAAAGAAACCTTTATCTCGTTTTTTTGTCTTGATATTCGAAGGACAAGGACCACAGTGTTTTGGCTTCTAGATCCTTACGGGTCTTGGGTAGGTGTGTTGATTTTCGTATCTTGTCTACCGAAAGAAAGAAAAGATGATAACAGTTTTGTTATTGTTTTATCTTTATTACTTTCGGATGTTAAAAAAGTTGCTTCTTAAAGATCTATGATGTATTATGTTCACACTTAAAAGCTTTAAGATTGTACGAAAGTGGAACAACAAAAATACTGAGACCTATATTGTTATTTTAATTTTCGTTTTAGATCTTGTTTGAGTTAGGATAGATTGGGGAAAACAATATTTATATTGGTTCGAGTTGTTTTTTTTTTTTTTTTTTTTGGGATGTTTTGGGGGAAAAACAGTATTTATATGTGTTAAATAGTGTTTAATTAGATTGTACAACGTGAATAAATAGTTGTATATTTTGGTGAGGGGTGAATTAAATTGTGTATTAATTGTATGTGTTAAATAGTATTTTTTTTTTTTAAATTTATGCTTCAACTACTTGTAAATTATGTTTTTTCACATGTATTTTTGAATGAAGTGGTGTTTTTAATAGTGTATTAATTGTAATATATGAGTAGTGTATTTTTAGTTTTATATGTGCTTTAGGTACTTGTAAATAATGCTTTCAATATTGTATTTGCTTAAAATTCTATATATGGAAATCTTAAAATAATTAATATGGGGGAAGTGCATCCCTCTATTATAAGATAGTAAGATATGAAAAAATTAATTACTGAATTTATTAATTAATTAATTTGACTAAAAAAATTTAATGATCCATCAATTAATGATTTAATGATCTATGTAGCGTTTTTTTTATTTACACATCATATTGTGCCATCAATTTTCTTGTTAATTACAATAATGCCATCTATTTAATTACATGTAAATCTCATCCACAATGCTTATCCAACGGTCCACATTGGTTCTTATTGTTTTTATTTTAAGCTTGGTCACTACAAGAACGCTACCCTATATATATATATATATATATATATATATATATATATATATATATATATATATATATATATATATATATATATATTTACAATTGTGATGGCGTCACTTGTTAAGTGTGACGCTGTCAGCTCGCCATCATCTAGGGTTTTGTTAGTGCACCGATTTAGTTGTGACGGCGTCACTTTGAGGTTGTGACGTCATCAGCCTTCATAAACTTGGTCTTGACACCGTCATCTTGGGGCCATCACAAGATCCTGTATGGTTAGCACCCCCAGGTGACGGCGTCACACATTTTCAGTGACACCGTCACGAAGCCTTCTCGTGACGGTTTTTTCGGATGTTGTCGTTTTCTTCGTTTTCCTGTCCAATCGACCTCAAAACGCTTTCTTTCCAGTATTTGCTTCCCAAGTACTTAAAACTCAAATAGAAACGATTTAGGGTAATAAATGATCAAATATATACGAAATTAGAGGCTAAATGACCCCTTAAAAACATATAAAATATGACCTCATCAAATATCCTTACACTGGTATTTGCTTGTCCCCAAGCAACTATGCTTTTATCCCAATCAATTTTACAAGCTCGGGGGCAATATGATGAACAACTTGACGTATATCGATATACAACAAGTAAGTAACAAATGTTATGAGTGCACTACGCTAACTCTACAACACTTTGTATGTTCTTGATCCGGTGTGTTCTTCTCTTGCCACTAGTAAAGGAATGCAGATGATCACTTGATTGATTGATTGGATCACTTTTAAATAAAAACAAACTGTTAATACAAATAAACCATAAAAATATTTATTTATACTTTACGATCTTCTAATGTTTTGTCGATAACAATCGTAAAATCATTTTAACAAAATAAATAAAATACGTAAAAGCTTTGAGCCAATAGTTTACTAACACACTTTTACTAAACATACAAAATCATCAAAACATGTATAGTTAAATAAAGTTATATAAAACCAAAACCATTTTTATAAAACACTTACAAGTAATTTTTGTTTAATTATATTTTATAAAAATGTATATGTATTTAATATAACTTGTAATGGGTAAATGATCGGTAAAAATCAAAGTTCATAACCCATACCTATGGAGCATGACCCATAACCCATGATCTATTGCATGACATCATGCATGAAGTCATGTTGGATATTATCCATGATCCATGACTCAAAGACCATGATCCATGACCCAAGACGCATGACCCATTGACTAGGTACAATGTATCTTATTGGGTATTCATGATCCAAAGTCCATGACCCATGGACCATAACCCATAACCCGGTTTGCAACCCAAAATCCGGACTAGTCTAACCCAGCCGCCGGATCCCTTAGATTGCACTGGCCGGATCCCTTGGGTAAGGGATCCGCCGGATTTGTAGGAACTGTAGGCATTTTGCCTATAAATAGTGAGTCATTTCTCTCTTGCTCACAACTCCTTTTAGACATATCTTCTCTGTATGTTCTAACCTCAGATCCAAAGGATCATTCTATATAGTTTTCTCTTTGTGTGATTCTCTAGGTTCCTCTTAAAGGCGAGATCACAACCTTTTAAAGGCGTGCAAGCTCAAGGTCATGAGTTGCTAAGCTTCGTCATCATCAAGACCACTAAATTGCATCTTGTTGATCATTATTCTCTCTCTCCATTAGTGTGTCAAGTTGAAGGCATTGGTGTATAGTCCCGAATGTGTACATTCGATATGAGGATTCCATGTATATTTGTGTAGTTTAGGTAAAAGGATATTGATATCCTTTAAAGTGTTATAAAAAGGAGTTTGTCTCCTTTGGGTTGTAGTGTTGGGTAGTAGTTCCTCCTTTGTAATGGAACTCGGTATCTAGCCTTGTACCGAATAAAGTGTAGGCGACGTTGTGATATGTTTGGTTCTACCTCGTGGAAGAACTCGTTGTCTAGCGTTGTACCGGATAATCTGTAGGCGATATTGTGAAGGATTATCTACCATATTAAGGAGCTTGTGTTGTGTAGTGCTTATAAAATCTCAATTTGAGTACTCGGGAAGTGGAGTAGGGCAAGGAAGGTGTCCTTGTAGCCGAACCACTATAAATACTTGTGTCGTAGTTTTGTATTCATTTACTCTTTATCTCTTTGCATTATTTATGTATATGTCTATCTATCAATATCCAACACACAATCTAAATGGATTGACATACGTCGATCTAAATACTTTAAAATGAAGTTTTAATCAGCAAAACTATTCAACCCTCCCTTCTAGTTTTTCACAATTGGCATCATAGCTTCGTTACCATGTTTCTTAGAGTATATTGTACTTTAAAAACTTGATACGATCCGTGTATGTTTGAAAACTACAAAAAAAAGAAATTTCTTAAAACAAAAATCATGTTTTAGAAATTATTTTTTAACTTTTTACAAATGTTGGATATTGATAAATCTTTCTAATAGTTTTTTGAGAAATCTTCATGCTAGGATTCTTCCAATGACTTCGTTCTATCCGAAGAAAAATAAAGTCAACACCCAAAGAAGAATACAAAGTTATGTCAACTTGCTTTTAAAAAATACGATTAAGTATTTTAAAAGCTCATGAAGTATTTCGCGTCTATGGTTTCTAAAAACGATAAAAATATTATATTGTAAAGGTATGTTCTCTTAGGTACAATTAGTTGGTCAAATACATGCTAATTGCTTGTGGTTAAAATGATGATATATGCCTTTCTTATAATAAGCATCTTCAAAAATAATTTGCGTATATTAAATGCTATATGTATATATACATGGATTATGTGTTTGACATCAAGTCACAATTTTCTAAAAAGTCTCTTCACTACTTTTCATCTCAACATACCATCATGAATAGTATTCCTCTGTATCCTCCCTAGACTTTGTAAGCTATTCAATCTACTTTTTATCATAAAAAGAAATATTGCTAACTAACGTCTTGATCCACTATTCCTCGTTCTATTCTCTTTTAAACACCCTTGTTTCCTTTCAAAACGTCTTCATTAAATGTTCACTCAAATAGGATTATAACCAATCTCATCTTCTACAACCTCTTCTCAAAAATAAGTTATTGTATAACTTATTACATGTAGGAGAATACTCCAAAACATCCTAAACTTGTCTGTAGTCCCGGATCCCTCAGGTTGTACTAGCCGGATCCCTTATCCAACGGAACCGGCCAAACAGACAACAGTTAAGTCGCTTTTTAAATCACTGTCCCTCTCCAATTTCCCTCTCCCCAAACCTAAAATGACCAAAACTCAATTCTTCTCATCCCAGGGCTTCATCTTCCTAAGCATCTCATTCTTAAACATCATCGTAAGTGATTACACTCATCCTTCCTATTCTTTGTCATCTCAATCCCAGGGTTTATGATTATAAATTTTCTTTATTCAATTGGTTTCATGTTTTTCTGAAAATTATACCATCAATTGGTAATTGTTCTTATAAAATTAATTTCTAAACAAAAAGCCCCATACGAATAAGGATTCTAGAAAAGGCAATGTTAATACAAAATAAGTTCATAAAATGATAAACCAATCTTGATCAAGTCATCCATTAAATCATTTACCTTATTGGAATATTTTTTTTTCTAGGATCAAACATGCCTAAATCCACCCAACAAGACCACCATGACACCGTCCACTATATCCCTAGATATTATCGCAAAGAAGGCTTATCAACTAGTGACCGCAAAGCCTTCAAAATGCTTCAAAAATGACTCATCCACGAAGGTCGTGTAATTGAGGAATCCTTCCTTGAAAACACCGACATTCCTCAAGTCTTTTTCGCAATCAAATTTGATTTTCTCCTCAAAATAGATGAACAAATTTTTACAGTTTTCATCTTTGAATTCTACAAAAGCGTTAGGATTATTCGAAACAATGATGGTACCATTTCAATCACTTTCGTCATAAACAACCAAAGTATCATCTTACCTCTCACCACATTCGCAAAAGTTCTTCGCATACCATGTGAAGGAATTTGTATGCACTCTAAGGATTGGTCAATCCCTTGCCAACATCTCGCCTTAGACTCTAACCCCATCTATCACACTCCACTTGATGATCTCGTTGTAGTTCGAGATAGCATCTTCATAAAAATACTCGACCAAACTCGTTACAACCGCAACAAAGAACTCATTCATCGTGAACCCTTTCAAATGGAACTCTTTGAAATGATTCCTATTTACAAAAAGTGGGAAGAAATTCTTAGAGAGAATGTCATTTGTTTGGTCAGAAACAAAGACCATCCTAATGCTTGTCTTGTCCAAATGATCTATCATCTCATCCACCAAAAACCCTTCAATCTCGCCTATTACATTGCCAAAAGAATGGTAGGTGTTTTCAAAACTGATAAAATGGTCCTTCCCTATGGTATGCTCCTAACCCATCTCTTTGAGCATGTTAGTGCAATGCAACCTACTCCTATCTCCGATGACCACTTTCTCGCAAACCATGTTATGGTACCTCTCACCAAACGACCCACCAAAAGGCTTATGATCAATGGGAAAAGGCCTCGTCCTCTCTCGGATTTTTCAGACGAAGATGATGATGAAATCGACCCCGTTTCCACTTATCAACTTAATCCCATGACCTACTTTGAACAACTTCCCATACTTCCAAAGGAAACCGAAGAATTCAAGCAAACGAAAGGAATGTTCAAGTGTCTAACTCATTTCCTCATCAACATGGGAAAGAAAAAAAAGTGAAGAGATTGACGAAGGAAAAACTAAACTTTTTGTCTGTTATGTGGTTATTTTGTTATGACATCTTGGATGTTTTGTGATTGTTAAACCAACGTATGATCATGACTTTATCTTGTGTAAAACATCTTGGTTTGTAACATGCTTGTTTCTTTGAACGTTTTTTCAATTGTTAGTCAAATTCTTATTTGCATGCTCATATATAACTTCTACATGCTATCTTTACTATGTTTTACTTATATACATATATTCTTGTTGTAGAGAACATTGGTTTCAATATTTGATGTGTGGAATTACGTTTTTAAAACTCTCTGTTAAGAATTATGTCTCAGAAGTTGGATCCCTTGCCTATAACTAGTTGGATCCCTCAACGGAAGGATCAGGAGGATTCGGGTAGACAGAAGCATGTTTTATGCCTTTTAGCATTACTCCAACCTTCCAGACCTTATTAGACTAGTTAAACATGCTATATTAGGATCACTTAGGTTTTCCTTAGGCTCAGTTGATCCCACATTCACTCATGGATGACCTAGGACCACATTTAAGGTGTTTTTGATTCCTCATTACTACAAAACTCACCATCTTTTTGCTCCAATGTTTACACATTGTTTCTCTCATCTCAAAACACCTAGTTTGATATTTCTATCATTTTTAACAAATTGATTTTACTCATTTTACCGTTAAAATGCACTAAAATATTGTTTTTCATTTCTAATGATTTTTGAGGAATTTTCTAAATTTTTCCTTAATTACCATCTGGTTTCTACAACCATTTATCATCCTCAAAACTCTTAGTGTCATCCATTATCACTCATTGATGTTTCTAAAACTCCATTCTCTCCATAAAATTCATCATTGGCTATTCTCACTCATTATACTTGGCCATTTAAGTCTTCTACCATTTAAGACACCTTAGTGGACTAAATCACTCGGGATATGTAGGTACTAGACCTTTCTAGAACCCAATCATTCCTTTTCCTACCTTTTGTTAGCCGGATCCCTAACTTAAAGCCAGCCGGATCCCTCAAGTGAGGGAACCGTTGGAACCGGCTGCACAGAAAGATTATTATCACTTGAGATAATCATTTCAAACCCTCTTAGTTAACTTAAACACTACACAACGTCTTAAATGACTCTAGAATAGAGCAACACTGTAGTTGACTCTTGTGCAGGCAAATCATTGCAATTTGAAGAACTTTAGTGGTTTAGGCTTTAATTCACTTGCCTAATTTCTTCCTTTATAAACCACTTGCGTTTATGCTTCTAAGCCACCATCCAAACACTCATTCTCAATAGCAAAACTTCTTCTTTCAACTGTTACCTTTTACCATCTAACCATGAGAAAAGCACCTAGTGCAAACTCATCAACCAAAAGCCCTCCAAGGAAAATTGCTCGTTTTGTCCTTGAAATCTCATCAACCGAGTCATCACCCAACAAAACTCCAAACATTAGAGTTCCTCTCCAACCAACTCTACCCATTAAACCAATTCCTCAAAAACTTGTTCCCACCAAACACTACCATACCTCCGAAACCAAACACTCCGTTCTTTACTAAAACAACCAAACATTAACCTCTTGAACCTAGAGTTCTCTCATTCACCACACCTCACTCATCACCAAACCTATAGAATATTTTCCACTTAGGCCTTCTCATCCACCACCATTGCCAACATAATGGCAAGCATTTAAAATTAGTGGATACCACATTACTTAAAACATGCTTTAAACAAAACCGCATAAGTCCTAATTCGGCATTCTATCATATAATCAACACTTCATATAATTTTCAAGACATACAATCATATAGCAATCTCATAATATTTCAAGCTCAATAATCATATCGAAATTCATAGCATTTCAATAATCATATTGCAATTCATAGCATTTCAACAATCATGTTGCAATTCATTCCATACTCAATTCAAGAGGCTTCGGCTTGGCAGGCTGGCATGCGTCGGTCAAGGATCAAGTTTTATAAAAAGTGGTTATAGTTTAGGTTTTAATAAGTACCTAGTTCTTTATAACCTTGGCTCTGATACCAATCTGTAACACCCCCAAAATTTGGTACAACGGAAGACTTAATCAAGCTTTCGAGGTGCTACTGGATTGGTACACAATACAAGTATAGGAAAACAAGATAGCATAAAAAGTTCACAAACCCATCCCATTATTAGTTATCCGATTACATTTATTCAAAACATTTAACAGAAAGGCCCAAAAAAATCATAAGGTAGGTCCACAATTATTATCAAAGTCTAGAATGATCCTCCAACCATGCCCTTTCTGCCAAGCCTCCAAGAAACAAGCAATCCAAGCATTATCTTAATTACCTGAGAAAATATGCTAAAAAGGTCAGCTAATCTTTGGTGAGTTCATAGGTTTAATCATAAATTCAGTAGTGGACCTGATAGAGTTTATTTGCTATGTGAGACAAAGACAGATATACAATAAACATTCCAATCACATTCCATCAACAATCTTTCCAATAACACAATTGAGATCTCAGCAGGGCCCCGGGCGCCTCTAGCCAGGTACCATAGTCATAGCAAAGCTTATCATCAATGGTACCCTGGTCTAGGTCGGAGTAGATATCTATTCTTAGCTAGGTTGCATAGTTATTGCAAGGGATTGCTATTCTAGTCTAAGTCAACATCTACCACACATATATCCTTTACTAGTCAACACATACGCAAATCAAAAAGTGTAAAAGCAGGTCCAAAAAAATAGTAGCATGCTTTCTCACCCCAATTTAGATAAAAAAAAATAGTTAAAAATGGGGCTATGAAACTCACCTCGATCAAGCAAAGCACAAATAACCAATAGCAAAAGCAGATAAGCAGCTAACACAGCTCGTCAACTATTGACTCGGCACAACCTATTAATATAGATCCATCTTTAATACATTTTCCAATTTCAATATTTTCTATCACGAATATATTCCATTTCTTATTTCCCAAAAATAACTTGTTCTCAATTTAGTTGTAAGTGTTTGGTATCATCGTGTGAGGTGTCGCCTCGATAAGACTCTATGAATGCATTAAATTTCTAGCAATGCAACTCATGACAATACAATGCAACCTCTAAGTGACAAGATTTATAGTTTAACAAGTTTCAAAATAAATCGTTAGAACTTATCGAATTCCTCAACTCGATAAACACAACAACTTATTTATTTCACTTATTATTCCAAAAACTAGTCACAACCTAACGAGTTATAAGGATAATTTGTTCATTACTAGATTTGTCCTACGTACATAACGGTCTCTTATTGGATTCGTCAACCCAATAAGTCCGTTATCTACGTGGGTTAAACATATTAATGGCAAGTCATCCGTAACCCATGCATATTCCACAATGATCATTAAATACTCATTAAGGACATATTTTAGTAAACGTGCACTCGAAACATTTAATAACTCGTTATTATAAAACCTTTCCATTTTTAAGTCGTTAGTTCCCTTTTTAAATATCGAATAACAAGTTGTGTCTTGTTACTAAATATTTAATACAAGAACTTATAAATTTTATTTTCTAGTTTATATACACATGTTTATATATCGTGTCAAGTTTTCGATTTACATTTCAAGTTATTATCCGTCTCGAGTTCACAAGTCCGAGTCATGACTCTCGGCTTTTATATGTCACATTGTCCAATAAATAATATAAGTCCATGTTACGGCGTTGTCGGGGTCAACCGAGACTAAAAAGTCACAGTAACACCGACGTTGCAAAAAGCTCACATATATATAAGTTTAAGTCCAAATAAATATTTTCACTTGTTACCGGCCCTAAACCTACGGCTCGACAACATATCCACATTTTCAATCAACCTCCAATTCAACTCACCATCATCTCCGGCACCATTCAAACATCAAACCATATCTGAAACCAATGCCGAGACCCTAATGGTCTCGGCTTGGTCACGGTCAACCCACACGAACCAAACAAACCAAAACTGTTCTTTGGCTCATTCTCGGCTCAACCCAACGCAACCCGACCGGACCTCTTGGTCCTGGTTACTCCCAACAACAACAACAATCTCCACAATCATTCCAGTACAACCAAACCCGGACCTCGTGGTCCCTTGGGGTTCTTGGCTTCAACCAAACACAACCCAACCGGACCCTAGTGGTCGTGGTGGGTTTTCTAATAGCATCAATCCTCCATTTCCACTATTAAACTCGCAACAAATACATAAAACCATAAAATAAAATGCACACGACGTGACACGACACGACACACACGATACCAACTCGTTTTATTTCATTTTTATTCTTTTAAAACTTGTTTTTAGGTTGTTTATCCCACTTAACCCGAAGCAAACAGACAAAAGAGACCTGGAGGTCACCAAAGAGTGTACAACTCATTTTCCCTTACCTTCTTTCTTCCCGATCTAAACTTGGAACAATAAAACACGAAAAAAGGATTGCGTTTGGGTGTGTTTGGGTGGCGACAAGGTGGAGATAGGGAGAGTGGCGTACACCAAATGAAAGAGGAGAGAAAGTGTAGTCGTTTGGTGGTGGTGGTGGTTCACGAACGGCGAGGTGGTGGCGGCGTGGGGTGGTAGTGGCGGCGGTGTGGATGGGGTAGAGAGAGAAAGTGGTTCTAGGGTTTTGGATTAAAGAGATGAAGTGTGTGTGTGTGTGTACGTGTGTGTGGTTTTATATATTTTTGAGGTGGGGAGTGACGTGTAAATTATTTTTGAGTGGGGGTGGGGGGGCCGGCTAGCATTAAACCTCGAGGACCCAAGTCGTTATTTTTATTAACTTTCCCGATTTATTACTTAACGTCTCGTATATTTTATAATTTGTGACCTACAACTTTTATTATATGCGCCATTGTACTTAATTATCTCTTTCTACAAGTTTTGATTATTAACACGTCTAATTTCCATGTGACGAGTTAAATGTTACTATTTCTCTTGCTTTTAGGTTTTTACTGTGCCGACTCGAATAGTGCCTAACATTACATGTCATAATTCATATCATAACTCATTCAATAACATAATCATTCACGAAATCAAATTAACGATACCAAGTCAAGTCATCATAATTCCAAAATAGCTCCTACAGGCCATCTACTCGTTCTAACTAGCGTAATGCGGTACATAAAAGGGCTCCTTAATTTTCCAGTTGTCACAGTGATGAAGTACGTTTCATGTTCTATTACCTTCTTGAGCGTTTTGATGAAGTCAACAAAGCTAACCGTCCTTAAACCTTGAAATGCAAGCACAAGTTGTGTTCTTCCTAGTCTTAGGCACAACTTAGGTTGTGTTGTTCCCATTTCACAAATAGCTTAAAACAGTTAAACACTACTACTTGTGAATCATGACTGAAGTAATGCAAGCAAAGATAAGTTTTAACAAGATAAACACACTGAGTAATTTTCAACGTTTATATTCTTTATTAAAACGAATAAAAAAAAACATTACCCAAGTACTTATGAATAGTACTTGGGATTGAAATGACAAGTATGGTATAACTCCTCATGAAGCTTAGGCTAAGTCTAAGCACAACTATTCAGTACCACGGCTATCTGGGGACATAGTCGATTTGGAGGAGTGAAAAATTGCTTGTGTGTGTTTTTCACAATTGATTGCACAAGCTTAAAATCTTTCACTCCAACTCTTATGCTATTTATACAAGTATGGTTTTAACTTTATCCGAGAGAAAAGCGACAGTTAGAAGACAAAATACGATGTATTTTGTCTCGTACAAAGGCTATATTTAGTAAGGGACAAAGAAACTTTCGATTGTCACTTTGACACCTGAACCTTCAGGAAAGTTGACTTCTTGAGGATAAGCACTCCGCCTTATTCGCTTCACGCTTAACCGTTTGTCCCCCATTCTTCATCTTCTCGGCCTTGTCTTGTTCTTTAGTCTTGTCTTCATAATAGTTGGTGAGAGTTGGGATTCATGAGTTATTGTCATCACTCACTGAATCCACCATCTTCTTCTTGAATCAGTCTTCACCCCTTATGTTCCTACTGAAGTGGAGAGACTTCTTCTTCATCTCTTCTTGAGTGTCAAGATAGTTCATGAGTGGTCAGGGCTTGTTTGTGTTTAAGGATCTAAACACTTAGGGTATTTTCTATTCAAATCCTAGAATTAAGGGGTTTGGGTTTTCTTGAACCCAACGGTCTCCAATTGGATATACAAATATCCTAAGTGTTTGATCAGTGTAAGTGAGCAAATGGCTTCTTCTTACACTGAATGTACTAATGAACATAATAAGGAACACTGAATTTTTTAACAAAAACATACATTGTTTATTCATCAGATTACAAAGTTCCTAATACTAGTACATAAGAAGAAACGATAGGAGTTTCAATGATGTCAGTCTATATGGATTCCCAGTGCTTCTAGCTTTGGCTTCTTGGAGAGAAGAGTTGCTTTGTTAGGATGATCTCTCGCTTTGGCATTGAGGTCAGCACAAAACCTGATGTTTGCAGGAGACTAGATTTGAGAGGCCACTATTATGTAACTCATCATTGTAGCTACACTTCCTGATCGATATCACTCCACCTTTGAAATGTTGGGTTTCAATATACATCAATGAAGAAGAGTCCTCTTTCAGGCTCTTCAATGAACAAGTAGTTCACAAACTTTACCCCTTCAGGTAGCTCCCTGTTACAGTCAAAACCAGGCACTTTGGCTTCAGGCTCAGATTCAACCCTTTTTCTTTTTCCTTGGGATGATTAAGGTTGAGATCCTTGAGCCTTAGGAAGAGCTGGCTGTATCCCAAGCTGAGCTGGTGCATCCCTTAGTCTTTTATAACGTCTGCTGAGGTATTTCATCATTTCCTTGACCACCACAATTTTCTCTTTTTCAATGATAGGATCAATTTCATCAAGCTCAGTGATCCCGAAGTCAGTGAACTTCAAAGGATCATGAACTTCAAAGTCCCTTTTATCATCCCCCCTGTAGACATTCATTTCCAGTGGTTTGGATTTGGGGATGATGTAGACATCAGAGATCTTTTCAGATGCCCTTCTGCTTGTCATGGTCCAGTTGTAGTGATCAATCTTTTCTTGTCTAATTGCAGCAGCCTTCTTAGCTTTTTCATCACTTATCTTTCTTAAGGAAGTTATTTCAGCATCCTAAGCTGCTTTGAACTTTTTGCCTGCTTGTCCTTTTTCAGGTTTCTTAGGATCAATCCCCAACTTCTCAGCTTCTTCAGACACTACTTTGACCAGGGCTTCTCTACTTTTCTTTTCCTCCCCAGCTTGTTTTTTGCGTTTGTCTTCCTTTTCAAGTTAGACACTTAGCTGATCTGGAATGAGCAAGTACTTTATGCCACCAATCTCATAGGGAATCTTGACTGGCTCAGTTGTGGTCATGATGGCTTTGCCTTTGTCTTGGACTGATGATGAGGATGATACCAGTGGGGGTGTAGTTGTGACTACTGGTGGTGTTGTTGTTGTTGTCACTGAAGTTGGTGTTCCTGATGGTGGGATGGATGAAATGGGTGTTGCAGATACAAGTTGAGCTGGCTCCCCCTCAATTTGAGTGGAAGTCCCTGTTAGCTCTCTCCCCCTCAACTGTTACCGAAGCGTTAGTGAGAGCAAGAGTTGGATAAGACACTGAGGGAGAAGGAGCAGCTTGACCTTTGAAGGCCTGATAGATCTCCGAGACAATGGACTTGATGTCAGTGGTTTCTTGTGGAAGGCTGTTGACATTTTCTTCAAGATTGGCCTGAGATAATTCCAAAGCAGTCATTCTAGGCCCTAGATTCCAGGCCATAGAAGATGAGCATTTAGCCAGATCAGTAACTTGTGCATCCAAGGAGTCTAGGGTGGACTGCATTGCCTGAACTGAAGAGTGGAGACCTTGAACTTTAGAGTTGTTGAGCATTGTGATCAGTTCAGTGAGGCTGGAAGAGTTCTGCTTATAGATCTTTGTGGCCTCGAGTACTTTGGCATTAATTGTATGGTCCTCCTTGACTGATTCTTTGATGTCATCCAGCTTAGTGTGAGCATACTGAAAGGATTTGAGGAATTGCTTCAGGTAACCATCCAGTCTGTCAAGATGATCATATATGAAATCCCTGTGCTCATCATTATTTCCATGGTTAGCAACCACTTCA
The DNA here is from genome assembly GCA_910596185.1 of Chrysanthemum makinoi. NCBI lineage: Eukaryota > Viridiplantae > Streptophyta > Magnoliopsida > Asterales > Asteraceae > Chrysanthemum > Chrysanthemum makinoi. The sequence continues at coordinate 269,914,550 of OU343221.1, forward strand.
GCTTTCAGATCGGCATAACTTGCGGCTGCTTCAACATGCTGATCCCAGAGAGTATCAGTAACACTAGAGTATAGCCTCCTTGTAGCCCTTTTTAACCACATGACAAGCTGCCTTTCAATGAGTGGAAGAGTGTTGTCATATTGCTTCAGTTCGTTAGAGGTTTAAGAGTCTGAAGAAGCAGAGGAGTCATCATCAACTTGAAAGGGTGACTCCTTAGGCTTCTTTGGATCAGGCTGATGTTCTTGTTGTTGAACATCAGCGTCCATTTCTTCTCCAGCAGAAAAAATCTTTTCCTCACTGTCAGCAGCTATTTCTTCATCAGAGAATAGTATGTCATTAACTTCAACGACAGTAAGAATACCAGTGGGGGTGATGGGTTCCATATCAGCGGGTGATTTTTGTCCCCCTGAGTCTTTGTCCCCCAGTGACCCCTCAGACATTGATGGGTTTTTCCCAGTTTCTTCTCCATATTCAGGATTGGTTGTGAGTTCTGTATTGGCGGGTTGTTTCTTTCCCTCCGAGTCTTTGTCCCTCGATGCTCCTTCAAGCACTGGTGGGTGTTTCCTAGTGCCATCCTTAGAAGCAGTGGCAGTGATATCCCTATCAGTGGGTTGTTTGTTTCGCCCATGAGTCTTTGGGATAAGTAGTTGCGCCCTCAGACAAAAGCTTTGATATGCAAATGTCCTCATCAGGCTGTGTGGAAGGCGCTCGCCTACCAGTGGGTTGTTTGTTTCCCTCTGGATCTTGGGGAGTAGTCGTTAGGACCAAGGGCACTGACTGTGATGTATCAGTGTCCTTCGCTGTCACCAGGGTAGATGTTTCTTGGTCTCCCTTGGGTGTCTTGGCAGTCTTGGTCTTTTTGGGCTTTTAGGCTATGTTCCAGAAGCCTGAGGGCCCTAAGACTTGGGTTTGGTTTTAGTCCCAGTCTGAGACTTCCCCTTTCTCTTTTTGGGAGCAGGGTTTGGAGAGACTGAGTCCCTCTGGTTGTTTACAGCAACCATATGGGCCGTCAATTCTATTTCAGTGACAAGGGATGGGTCCTTTTGAAAATTTGAAGGGCTCAGGGTGGCAGGTAAAGCGCCATATTTATATTCCTGAGGATAATTGCAATCCAGTAACACTTGTAAAGCACAAGAGACAAACCTAGGGTACGAAACGTATTTCGCCCTAGTTTTGCTTTGTAGCTTGGTTAAAAGATCACTGTAAATGATCTCCCCTATGTCAACATCAGTCCCAGTCATCAAGCGGTATGCCATCATCAACTGAATAGAATTAATCTGTTCAGTGGATGAATGGTTCCCGCCAAGAACTTGAATCATGAAAGTGAACAAGATCTTCCAATCCACGGGAAAGGAGTTTTTGGTGACTGGGGTTTTGTCCAAAAATTTTGGATCTAAAACAATTTTACCTAACTCAGCCTTAACAGTGGTTGGGTCAGGGTGAGCAACATAATTTTCTAGATTATAGTCAAGCCCTGTAGAGGTGCAAAAAGCTTTATAGTCAAGGGTGACTGATTGTTCCCCATTTAAAATTGAAAATTTGATGAGAAACTCCCTGAGGGGTCTTAGGTCAGTCTCATCAGTTGAGGGTGTCGGGTCATAGGCCACTACAGTAGCCCAAAACTCCTTGAGGAGGTTTTGGTACAGTATAGAGGGGGACTGAATAAAGGCCTATTTAAGTGGGCAGTTGAGTAAAAATTTCATGATTCCCTTATAGGCTGGGACATCATATGGGTATTCAAAATTGCCTATAACGTTGATTTTTTAAACTCAACATTTTCAAGGTCACCTACCCACTGAGGTGTAAACTGAAGACTTTGTGTTCTTGCCATTTCCATTCAGAAAAGGATTTTAGGGTTTTTAATAATAATTTTGACAAGAACAATCAAAGAAGTTACTTTCCTTTTTTTTTTTTTTTTTTTTTAAGTTTGTGATGAAAACTTTTGTAGAATGTTTGCAGAGAAGATTTTTGCTTAAAATACTAGTTTTGGTGATAAGAACACACAAATGTTTCAGAGTTTTGAAAGGATTTTGACAGCGTTTAATTGCAGAAATCAAATTGTGTGTGTGTTTATGTGTTTGTGAGAGGGATTTTATAGAGTGGTGAAGGGGTAAATTTTGCACATGTGAGGATTTGTAAAGTCGGTTTTTGAAAACATTTTATTTTCTTCATTTAATGCAGCCACTTTAGTACCCGCATTTTTCTCACGTTTTTCAAAGAAACAATTGCAGTGCACAGTAAAAGTGCATTTGCAGTGATTAAAATATCCTGAGGATATTTGTTATGAGAGGGGGCATTTAATGCCAAGTGGGATGAGGTAAGGTTGAGGTGGACCTTTGACTAGGATGACAGAAGGATATAGAGACATATATTCCTATATTAAATTGGTATGTCTACCAACTTAGGACATTAAGTAACTGAAATACTTGGAGCATTTAGTTACTTATTCAATGCTCTATATCCATTGTCAGGGTCCTTGAATGAGTCTTACTCATTCAGTGAGAAGATTAATTTGGGCATTGTTCAGGGATCAGGGACCATTTCAGAGAGAACTTGCTGAGATCGAGTTGATTATCGGGTTCTTTGACTTTCAATGTCTAGAATTCCTAATTCAGCTTTCAGTCTCCTGAAGGTAGGTTCATCCAAGGGTTTGGTGAAGATATCAGCAAGTTGATATTCAGTAGCGATGAAGTAGAGTTTAATGTCTCCTTTCATGATGTGGTCCCTGATAAAATGATATATGATATCAATGTGTTTGGTTCTTTGGTGAAGGACGGGGTTGTTGGAGATTGCAATCGCACTGGTGTTATCACAGGAGATGGGTATCATTTTGTAATGGATGTCATAGTCACTGAGTTGACTTTTCAACCATAGCACATTGGCACCTGCAGCTGCCACATATTCAGCTTCAGCTGAAGACATAGCCACTGATTGTTGCTTCTTAGCACTCCAACGAACCAGTTTTCCTTCAAGAAATTGACAAGACCCTGAGGTACTTTTTTTGTCCATATTGCAGCTTGCATAATCAGAGTCGGAATACCCTTTGAGGTCAAACCCTGAACATTTTGGATAGTAAAGTCTAAGGCTTGGAGTTCCCTTCAGTGTCCGAGGATTCTTTTGGCAGCAGTGAGATGGGATTCTTTAGGATTGGACTTATATCTTGCTATTAGACATATTGAAATTGTATGTCCAGTGCGAAGCATTAGATACATCGATGATCCTACAATCCCCAAATGAGTTTGATTGGTGATTTGCAAGTGAGATCAGGTCCAAGGTTATTGGTAGGGACCATTGGTGTCTTCACTGAAGCACAGTCAGAGATCTCATATTTCTTCCAAGAGATTTCTGGTATATTTCTCTTGATTGACGGTGATTCCTTTATCAGTTTGCCTGATTTGTAGTCCAAGGAAGTATGTGAGTTTAACCATCATGCTCATTTCAAATTTCTTAGCTATCACTTTTTCGAACTGTTTGCAAAGAGTATAATTTGTTGAGCTAAAGATGATGTCATCAATATACACTTGGACTATTATCACATCATGTTTTGTCCTATAGATAAACGGTGTGTTGTCTATCTTTTCTCTGACAAACTTGTTTTGAATTAGGAAGGCTGAGAGAGTTTCATACCATGCTCTGGGAGCTTGTTTAAGTCCATATAGGGCTTTGTCAAGCTTGCAGACATAGTTAGGGTATTCACTACTCTCAAAACCAGGAGGTTCCTGAACATACACATCCTCCTTCAGTTCACCATTCAGGAATGCACTTTTTACATCCATTTGGTAAACCTTGAAGTTCATGTATGTTGCATAGGCAAGGAAGATCCTGATGGCTTCCATTCTTGCAACAGGAGCAAATGTCTCATCATAGTCAATGCCTTATTGTTAACTGTAACCTTTGGCTACAAGTCTGGCTATATTTTTAATGACAGTGCCATTTTCATCAGTTTTGTTTCTGAAAACCCACTTCATTCCTATGACAATGACATCCTGAGGACATTTGATCAAGGTCATGACCTTGTTTTTATCAAACTATTGAAGTTCTTCTTGCATAGCATGAACCCAGCTAGGATGTTTTAGAGCTTTAGTGACACTTTTGGGTTCTATTTCTGATAGAAAATCAACATATATACATTCATTGGTTGAAGCTGCTGTTAACTTATCAGCCATGCTTCTTGTGAGCAAGCCTTTAGTGGGTTCACCAATGATGTTCACAAGCTCAATGTCTTGAGATTTAGTCCACTTACTTTGTGGTCTAGGATCTGAGCTTGATGAGGTCACTAGAGACTCAGGAATGGGTTCAGGTGCTGGAACCACAAAATCATTTAGATCATCTGTTGAGATGCTTTGTTCAGGTTGAGGTTCATGAATTACAGGTTCCTGAACATTTGGTTCAGTATTACCTATCTCACTAGAGACTGATGGAGTATCAATAAATTTACTGATTGTTGGTTGAGGAAGGTTGTGAGGTAAGACATAGTATGAGATGTCATCATCAGCTTGATATGAGAAATTGATTTCAGTGTTGAACCCATCAGGAGGGTATCTTGATGAGTCATCAATTCCTATTTCTTCCACTGAGGTATTAGTAAACCTGATGCTTTCTGAACTTTCATCAAAGGTGACATGAAAAGTTTCCTCAACTTGTTGTCTTCTGGTGTTAAACACCCTGAAGGCTTTGGATATCAGTGAGTAGCCTAAGAAATATCCATCATCAGCTTTTGCATCAAATTTGCCTGAGTGATCCTTATGATTGTGAATGAACACAAGACACCAAAATACATGAAAGTAGTTGATATCAGGAAGTCTTCCTTTGAAAATCTCATATGGGGTTTTGTTATGCCTCTTGAAAATGATTGACCTGTTTTGAGTGTAACAGGCTATTTTGACAGCTTCAGTCCAGAAGTGCTTTGAGAGTGTTGAGCCATTTAACATGGTTCTAGCAGCCTCAATGAGAGTTCTGTTTTTCCTTTCAGCTACCCCATTTTGTTTAGGGGTATAAGGAGATTAAAAGTTTTGGGAAATTCCTTTTTCATCATAGAAACTCTCAAGCTCTTGATTTTTGAACTTCGGTACCATTTTCGCTGATTTGTTTAACAGTAATGTCATTCGATTTTCAATTTTCTGATGAATGACATTATGGTTTCTCAGCTGCGACTCTTTTTGGAAAGAAAGTATACCGGTGTATCTTGAGAACTCATCAACAATGACCGGTGTATACTTCTCATCTTTGGATTGATCTTGGGTGACGAGGTCCAAATAGATCCATATGCGAGGAGGTGGCACTTTGATGGAGAATTTTTTTTGTTTTGAATGAAGCTCTCGTGATGTTTGCCTTTTCCACAGGTGAGCATGGTTTATCTTTGCAAAACCGGTGATGGTAAACTAAGGACTTTGTTTTGTTTTGCCAAGTTGTTTATATTTTGAAGTTTAAATAGAGAGTCTCTTGTGCCACAGCCAGTTGACAATTTCAGTGGCTTTGGTAAAGAGACATGTCCCATTCTGAGAGAGAGTTGACATGTCAAGAACATATACATCATCTCTCTTGGGAGCTATTAAAACAACTTATTTGTTGTCATCAAAAATAGTACCTTGTTTATCATTGAACTGTAATATGTACTTAGCATCACATAACTGACTAACACTGATGAGATTGTATTTCAGACCATTGACATAAGCTATTCTAGAGAAAACTATAACATTGCAGTTCTTGAACCATAACCGGTGGGACATGATGAGTTATCACCAAATACTACCTTGGGTCCTGGTTCCTTTACATACTTGTCAGGATATTCTTTAACACCAGTCATGCTCCTTGAACATCCACTATCTAGATGCCAAATAGGCTTCCTGGCGTGTCTCTGCACAAATAGTAATCAATTAGTTTCTCTTCTGACCCACTTACTAGTGGGCTTGGGTTCTGATGGTGCCTTAAACTTAGCAAGTGATTCATGGTCAGTGGTTGAGTGCAATGTGCTACCACAAGTTTTGCATTTGCAGATGAGGACGACTTCGATGATGTGGGGTTGTTTTGAACTTCTCCTTGCTTGGATGACTCTTTCATGCTGAGATGTCTCATGAGCTGGATTTCCACATATATCACAGCATGAGTTCATGAGACAGATCATCGGGAAGATGATCATTAAAGCCACAATGTGGGCAAGGAGGAAAAGGTTTTGCTTTAGGTCTTTGACCGCTTTGATGAAGAAGCATACCGATAACCAAGATTGGTATGACTTGCTTCTTGGATGATCTTACATGCTGTAAGCGATCAGAAGTTCTGTGATCATCCTTTTTGCATATCATGCAAAAAAGGATTCTGTAGCAATTATCAGTGGTATGGCTGGTGTAATGGCATAGATCACACTTCTGTTTGGGCTTGGTATTTGATTTTGACCTTGATGAACTAGAGGAGGCTGACTTAGGTTCCTTGATTATTGAATCAGGAGCTTTCTCAATAGAGTTCATCTTTTCAGTCAACTTCCTCACAAGTTTAGTCAATTGTTGGATTTGACCTTCTTCAGGGAGGAATCGAAGATGTGGAAATCTCAGTAGGAACTAAATCTTCTTGGATTGGTTTAGCTGGCCTTTTCAAAATAGTTCTGCCTAGACATGACCTTTCTTTTGGAGAGTGAGGGTTGAACTGTAGAGGAGTAAGCTCAGAGCTAGGTGCAACACCCTGAAGAGGTTTCAGAGGTGGAAGCGGTGCTTCAGATTCAGCTTCAGACTCAATGATGTGTTCAGTACTAATGGGTACATCAGGGAGTCCAAGCATGCTCTTGAGAGCTTGACTCTCAGGCTCAAGAATCCTTCCAGAATCGAAGTTTGGAAGCTTACTCTCAGGGTTTACCCTTTTGATAACATCAAATTATCCTGATCTTTTATATATCAAATTCCCGTGTTTATGGCCTAATTCGTTCATAATTGCATTAATATGGTACTTAATTTGTTCATATTCGTTCATAATTGCATTTCAGGATAAATGAGGCGTTGGAGCGGAAAAGATGTGAGAAAAGGCCAAGAAATATATTTTGAAGACAAGTTACAGCGTAAATGGTACTTCTGACTCTTGAAACCCACAGTACGAGGGTCTGAGTATTTTGTGTGAAAATTACACCGTAACTCGTTAATAATGTTATGGCGTAAATATGATGCTTTGAAGGATACGGCGTAACCAATTCTTATGGTTACGTCGGAATTATTTTTGTGAAGGTTACGGCGTAACATGGCATTAGTTACGCCATAGAGATAATTTCGGAGTGGATAATCATGAGCGGACGAAGGATTATGGCGTAACCCAATGAATTTGTTACGCCGTAATTAATTACTTGGGCGCAAAGTTTTGAAGTCCAGGGATTAAAAAGGGCAATTTTATATCAAGTTTATTATTATTAAGGACTAATGATGATATAATGAAGGACGATAAGGGGCAGAAGATTAATATTTAATAACACATTTTAATGTGTAATATACCACAAGGACTTCATGTGAAGAGTGGCGCAGCTCAGGGACTAAATCCGGTCAAGTACAAACTTCATTATTATATATATGAGATATTCTCATCACATGGGGCATTCATTATCAATTAGGTAAAAAAAGAATTCCTTTGGTTCCTGCTACTGCTATACGACGCACTAAACAGAAAAAAGAGAAAAGGCAGCATCTTGCGTGGCTTTTCAAGGGGCAAACCCTTCGGGGTTTCGCCGCGGTACTCAACTAGGAGATCGATAGCATTTTACTGGCACGATTCGTAATCACTTTTCCAACTCTTTTTATTAATTTGGTCTCATTATTTTATTAGTTTTGATTCAATTAATTGTTGGTCCATTGATTTTAATTGTGTCTTAATTAATTGTCTTTTAATTTATTATTTGGCAATTAATTATTTGATTTTTATTTCTTGTTTATCTATCAATTTATATGTTTGTTTTCTTTGTTATTCCACTAGAAATATATCGGTATTGTGGAAACTAGGCGCTATCCTAGTTTTGATTATTTTATTATTAATGCTTTTGAGTTGATTAATTATTTCTAGTGTATGAATTCATAGTTTGTTGGTAGCTACCTTTGTTTCGGTAGTTTTGAATGGCGGTAGTGTCTAGTTGCTTAGGAGATATTACCAACTGACCCTAAGTAGGTAGACTGAGTGGAAGGGTAAGAATTGACCAACTGGCGACCCTTCTTCGCATGTGCGATTTGACCAATTGATCACCTACCGTTTGGATGAACTTAAGAAGTTTGGGATGAGTGTATAAGATGCTAGCGCCCGGGCACTCATTATTATGAATCTTGCATGTAGCGGTACTTAATGACTTGGATTAGGGGACTAAAAACAACTGGACATTCAAGGGTAGTAGCTTGATCTCCGGTGGAAGCCTTTGCAGATAGGTTAGGACGAACTGACCAAATGTTGTCCTAGCGGCTTAAACCCCCACTTGAAGCAGGAATCTAGTGACTTTTAGAACCCATGTAATACGATAGTAAGCGCCGGCTCTTAATGACTGGTATTAAATTGCCAAATGATCCCGGGTAACCTGTTCATCTTGGTGAGGATTCTAAGAATCATAGGGTAGACGAATTGACCATAGGAGTCTACCGACATTTTCCACGATCCATTCGTGGCTAAACACGGTTTGTGAATGCATCACTATCTTTCCCATTAGCTTGTTTTCCAGAAAACCATGCCTATTAATCATATTGAATTTGCTTCTATTTAATTTCCGCATTTCATTTCTGTTATTAGTTTAATCAATCAATCAATCAATAATCTCTAAAAATCGTGACATAGACTTAAGTTAATTTCCGATTCACATAGCTCTTGGGACGACCTCGGTTTTACCGAATACTACACTACACACGATCGGGTACACTGCCCGTTAGTGCATTAGGGTAGACCATAGGTATAACGAGACATTATAAATATTAAAACCTGGTAAGTAAAATGATCCGTGCTAAACCGTCAAGTTATCTCACACAAGCTAGCCACTTGTGAATGGCCAACCATAAGAAACTTAAAACAGTTCAGACACCAATGCAATGAAGATCAGAAGAGTATAGTGTTTCCCCATGTCGTTATGTCCCAACGAGTTGTGCGAGAATAATCAAACGAATAGTGATCGAGGAAGTTTGAGCGGAAAAAGATATATGATTGTGAATGATTATACCTAAAGAGAAAGTTTATAAATTACAGGGGCTTAAATGCAAATTAAAGAATTAAAAGATAAATTATATTAAATAAGCTATCACTATTTGCAAAATGATGTTTTGATTTTTCTTTTATAAATCTTAAATTAAAACTACATGTTAATGAAAATGTGATGAAGCAATATTAATCATAAAAATATAAAAATGACATTTTTACAAACCTAATGATAAGAGAAAATTTTTAGAAAAAGAAAATTATTTTTAAAACTATTTATCTAATTATTATTTATTAAAAACTATTTTTAACTATTAAATAATAGCCTAAAATACAAGAAAATATGAAATAAAGCTAGAAAAATGAAATTATGACTTGGAAAAATCTAAAATAACTAAAGAGAATTTTCAAAACTAATTTTATATTTTTCTGATTATTTTTCTATTTTTTTATGAATTAAAAACTATTTAAAACTACTTAAATTGCTTAAAAATACAAATTTAACTAAGTAAAATCTGGAAAAATATTTTTTTGACTTTTTATATTTATTTCAACCTAGAAAAAATGAAAACTTATTTTTTGAAGTTTTTTCGATTTAATTGTATTAAAAGCTAATTAAAAGGCTTAAAAGCTGTTTTAAATGAATAAAAATAGCAAAGCGACCTAGAAAATATGAAAAATTCAAGATAAGTCTAAATTAATATTCTGATTCTATGAAAAATATAAAAACAGTAGCTTATGTGTAAGAAAATATAAGCTACTGATTACAAGTGCTTATAAATAAGCACTTGGTATAAGCAAATGAGCACAAAAGACCACCAAATGATTACAGAAGCTATAATAAGCTAAAACTACTCAAATGCAACTAATTACAACTACTCTATACCACTGACATGCAAACTACAAAGATTTGGTGTTTTGAAATCAAGTGTCAAAAAACTTGATTTTGGGGGCTACTTTGGAGCTTAAAAATAAGCTACCCAATAAGCTGGAAATCAAAACCAGAAGTTGGGGCCTAAAGTAGACCTGGTTAGCTACTTGTAAACCAAAGCACAGACCAAGATAAGCTCTAAGGAGCTTTTGACAAGCCTGCACAAACCCTGTGCAGACTCAGTGAATACTGAGTCAGTGCACAAGGCACTTTAAGCCCATATGACAAGCTACTTTGAAGCTTATAGAAAATTACTAAAATTCAATAAAAATCATATTAAGTAACTTGACCAGTTGAACTTATTGAATCCAAAATTTCACTGAACTTGAACCAGTAATGAGTCAATTAAAAATCACCCAAGTTTGGCTGAAAATGAAAGGACTTTTTCATTTTTTGACTTTGTGACAGATTTTGAGATTTTGACTTATTTGAGATTTGATTCAAATTTATTGACTGGTTTTGATGTTTTAAGGTGAAATGAAACTAATGCCAGCTATCTCTATGAATTCTAAACACAAAACAAGATTTTGATTTTACAAGATTCCAACAGTTGTGAATTTAGGACAGTTTCATGGTGATTTTGACTTTTTAAGCAATAAGGTGCAAAGTAATGATAGAATATGACTCAATGAAACTAGATAAGACTAATGCAACTTATATTAACCTCTGACTTAACCTAAATCTCAGATTACTATTTTATGCCAAACATTACTTAAGGAAACTGAAATACAAGCTACTTAATCAAGAACTCAATGCTAATCTAAAACAGTTTAAATATTTGATCTAGCAGTTAAATGAGGACCTCTAGGCACAATAATGATGATCATATCAAGCAAGTTAGAGCTAAGAAAAACTATGCGAGTGAAGCAGTTATGTCAGAGGATTCAAGAGCGGGCTCATGACACTTACAAGTTCCCTTGACACTATGGCTTGCACAAGCTACTCAAACCCAATCACTACTCACCATTACACCAATTCCAACCCAATTCCAGCTCTGTATCATCAATCCAGTACCATAGTTGACTTTCGTTTACCAAATGCCATTTTTACTTGAATTTGAGTTATGATCTTACTAAAAGCTATAATAAGCTCAAGTAAGCTTGTTTGAACTATAAATAAGCTAGTCTAAGCTTGAATTCAAGACCATGTAATCGATTTTATGACGGAAGCTTAAAATAATGAAACTTGGATCAAACCTTGAATTGATACTAGAAAACAATTACATCCATAAAATGACTTGAGTTTAGTACATTGAAACAAAAGATTACAGTTTTACACTTAAACTAAAACATTTGTATTAAAAACGACATGTAAGAAATTTAAAACTAAGAACTACTCCTCTCCTCTCTTCTCTTTCTTCCTTTTATACACCAAAAGGCTTCCACTTGACTTCTGAGCAGTTCCCACTTTTATTTGGGACCATTGGATGGCTTGAGCTATTATTGGCCGTTTGATCACATTTTGGCGCCAAAATGGTTTTAGCAGTGGGGGTTGAGTGCAATGGGGGAGGGAAGCATTAAATGTATTTTGGAGTTTGGTGAGGGAGGAACAAGGAGGGTGAGATAAAGGATGGGAGTATGGGTGTTGAGAAAGTAGGTGAGGAAAAAGAAAAAGGAGGAAATGGGTATTTGACTTGCTTAATATATGAAGGGGGTCCAAAAGGCAGGGGTCCAAATGGCAGGGGTCACATGGGTTTTGATAGGGTCCAAGGTGTTTAGGCTTAATAATCATAAGGACCTTTTGCAATTTGAAAGTACAAGGACCAAAATGCCAAATTTCCAAATTTGTTTCAAGGGACCAAAACTGACAAGCTTCAATAGTACAAGGACAAAAATAGACATTTTCAAAATTCCAAGGACTATTTTTACCAAAATTGAAACTTGGAGGACCAAACTTGTAATTTCTCAAAACTTTTGACATTTTTTACCAAAGGACTAATTATGACAACTTATGATTTTAAAAGGACCTTTGGTGATTTTTCTTTTGAAATTAAGTGCTCGGGGACCATTTCGACAATTTTTGAAACTTGGGGATGAAGCGCCAATTATGCAAACTTAGCTCATTTTCATCGAATTTAAAATTTTGCATCGATCTGGAACATATAAAATGCAATTTTGGAATATTTTCATATTTTGATGCATTTCGGCATTTTTAAGTGTTTTGTAGTTGATTTGACCAAAATGATGAGTATTTACACACATCAATCCCCACTAAACTATTGCTAGTCCTGTTAGCAATCTTTTGAAAAATTTAATGGATTTAAATCTCTTTACCAAAAGCCATTACTTCTGGAGTAGCCAAATGTTTCAGTTCAAGTAAGAACTATGGTACAGCGATAACCATGTGATTTTGAGCAAACCACCGACTTCCAACGGATTTGATTTGTCTTTACCGAAGCCGTTTGCTCTAGACTAGCCAACTCTTAGATAAATTATCAATATTATCTTTGGTGAGTTGATTACCAATTATGGTTTTCCACTGCCTTTACCACAAGCCATAAACTTACTTGGCTAGCCAACTCTTCACTTTTTAGGATATGGTGAGTTGACAACCATACAATTTTGGGCAAATTGCAAGCGTAAGGCGGATTTGAGATATCTTTACCAAGAGCCGTTTGCTTCCTGGATTAGCCAATCCTTTTGTTTATTAGACATGGCGGATCGATAACCATAAGTTGAGTAAGTGCGTAAACACTTTTCTCCAAAAATTTTGGCCAAAAACAGGGGAATTAGGCGGTATAATTACATGATAAAATTCGTGAGAATTCCCCCACACTAGAAATGAATATTGCCCTCAATATTCAAAGTACCGCGGTTATCTTAAAACATAGAACGATAAAGGGAAATACTACGACCATTATTTTGAAAATGTTTTTTTTTTAGAGATGTTAGAAAACTTATATACAACAGTGGTGGGCAACTCCCCACACTAGGGTGGTAGAAATAGAAAAAGGAACTACGGTTGAAAACCCATATAGTGTGCTACTGTTTTTGATTCCCGAGTCGCTAGCTTGACTCGACCCTGAATTAATTGGTTCATGGGGAAGCAAAGTGGAAAACAATCTCCATCGGACTTTCGTTCAAGATGTTTGGATAAACATTGAAGTACGTGAAAGTTCCACACCGATGAGATATACGAGATCCGGCTCACAGATGATAAATGAAAATGCCGGGTCAAAGATAGTGTCCTCACTCCCGACGAGTGAAGAAGAGAGTCACTTGGTAGGTGAAGAAAGAAGGAAAATCACGATGACGATCATGATAAGATCTTCTTCCTCGGGATCAAGTGCAGTTGCACTCGTTTGGATTTTATCGGTTGAGCTCTTTGGTTTGGACAGCATCTCGGGAGGGAGGGTTAGAAAATTTGTCATAGAAATACAAACTCTCATGATTGAGAACTTTTCCCCGCGATCATGATTTTTGCCATCCAGCGATCATACTCCTGAGTCATGATATGAGTAAGTTCACCGGCGAACTCCTCATGAAGAGAATCATTCACATGATGTGAATTTGTGAACTCTTGTTCCATTGTGGACTCATCACTATCCTTGTCAAAGATGGATTGTCGAAATCAAGGTGAATTCGAATTCAAATAGAGGATTGGTGAGAGTTGTTTTGAATGCTTCAGGAACAAAGTGATTAATATTCTCTATTGAACTGTTGGGGTGAAAGTGAGTGAGCGATCATTATAAAGGAGACTTTCAATCTCTCAGTGATCGAAATCAAAGAGAACATCATCACTTTCCGATGAAAGTGGATTGATGTGAGTGAGTTCATCGGTGAACTCCTCAAGAAGAGGATCGGAGCTATGGGAGTGATGCCTCAACATACTCGATGTTTCCATAAGAAGCACAATCGTCGCTAAAATCGGAGAAAGTTTCAAAATGATCTTTTGAACACTCAAGAGGAAGAGAATCACACATATGATCGAAGTTCCCACGTGACTCTCTCGGGATTGGGACAAGGTCCTCAACACTAGACTTTATGAATCCGTCCGATTCCTTTTGAACAATGTCAAGATGCTCGGTCCCGTGTTGTGGTAGGGCTGGTGTGATAGCGGTTGTTTGAGATGGAATCTCAAGGGATATCAACGGCCGAGGAGTTGAGAAATAATATTCTTAAAAGGATAAAAACTCTCCTCGTCATCATCATATAGAGAACAAGAAATTGGGGCGCCTTAGAAACGCATGCTCTAGGACTAATAATTCTTCCCTAGATTTGCGAGCCTCTGCGTTCTTCATTGCAATTCTCCTATGGTTTTTTCACCACTCACTTGATTCTTAAAGTTTTGAATTATATCATCAAGTGTTTTCATTACGGTTTCAAAATCTTGGGAAATTTCTTTAGTAACCGGTGGAGTTTGAACCGTATGGTGCTTCGTGAGGTTGGAAATTGTCAAAACAGATATAGTAATTTTGATTCCACGGTTGACATTGAAAAATTATCTCCACAATTCTCAATGATAGCTGTTGAGCTGAATGGTGAATCATATGGATATTGGTCATAACCAAAGTTCGAGCATCAGAGCTGCTTCATAGACAAAGCGTGTTCCGGATTGACCTCAAATCCTGGTGAGGTAAAATCAAGCCAGTTATGTTTGATTATATGAAGATAAATCGGGCGTGGTGGGTAGTTGGAAAATTTTGAGGGTTCGTTAAATGAGTTGGGATTAGGATCATAATCAAATGAATTCTCGAACCAAACAAACAACTCCGTTCGAATATCATTACCTTACATTACAGCGAACCAAAACCTGACAGGAATAGCGATTCCATTTGAGGTTATGAGAGGAATCGGTTCATTCAAAAAATCAACAAAACCAACATGGTGATTCGAATGACTATCAAGTCTCGAAGAACATTTTGAAAAATCCGGAGGTGGGACAAGTGGTGTGCTCGGAGAGCTAGCAATTTCCACTACTCCGTTATGGTCTCGGTTCGGGGTTCTTGAGAAGCGTGTGAAGATTAGGCAAGTCATTCTTGCTAGTCAGGTCTAAATTCTACATGATTGCTTTTAACCGTGAAATTGTGAAAGTTTAGGATCAATTTTAGCGGCTTAGAGCAATTGAGGGGTTAGATCTTTGGATAACCGTAGGTTGGGCGTATTAAGCACTTCCATTATCGGAGGAAGTACACGGTCCTGTCACCCGGGTCTCGTTCCATTTCTCTCTAGCGAAATTAATGGATCATCTTGAACTACACGGAATTCTTGACATTTGTGATAAAGTATGAAGTTTTTCAAATTGTTCGAAGAATGTCGTAATCGAGAGATTCCATGAGATGAAGTTAGAATCAAATGGATAGAGGGTAAAGGGATAAAGAATCAAAAGGGTAAGAGGGTAAAGAGGAATATTTTTGGTATTTTTGAAAACATTTTGTAAAATAAGAAGAAAATCTTTTGGGGTTTTTGTGTTTGTTGAAAACTGATTTTAAAATGTTTTTGGATTTTTGGATTTTTATAAGAAAATAAAAACATATATAGATGGTATGAACAAGGAGTGAATATTTAAATCACTAATGCGCTAAACGTAAGATAATTAGCACGACTCTCGGCAATGGCGTAAAATTTGATCCAGTCTAAAGTCAAGTTATCTCACACAAGCTAGCCACTGAATGGCCAACCGTGAGAAACTTAAAACAGGTTCGGACACCAATGCAATGAAGATCGAGAGAGTATAGTGTTTCCCGGTGTCGTTATGTCCCCAGCGGTGAATCAAACGAATAGTGATCGAGGATTTGAGCGGAAAAAAGATATATGATTGTGAATGATTATACCTAAAGAGAAAGTTTATAAATTACAGGGGCTTAAATGCAAATTAAAGAAAATTAAAAGATAAATTATATTAAATAAACGCTATCACTATAGATGTTTTGATTTTTCTTTATAAATCTTAAATTAAAACTACGTGGCGCTAAAAAATGTGAACAAGCAATATTAATCCTAAAAATATGACATTTTTACAAACCTAATGATAAGAGAAAATTTTTAGAAAAGAAAATTATTTTTAAAACTATTTATCTAATTATTATTTATTAAAAACTATTTTTAACTATTAAATAATAGCCTAAAATACAAAAAAATATGAAATAAAGCTAGAAAAATGAAATTATGACTTGGAAAAATCTAAAATAACTAAAGAGAATTTTCAAAACTAATTTTATATTTTTTCTGATTATTTTTCTATTTTTTATGAATTAAAAACTATTTAAAACTACTTAAATTGCTTAAAAATAAAATTTAACTAAGTAAAATCGAAAAATATTTTTTGACTTTTATATTTATCTCAACCTAGAAAAATGAAAACTTAATTTTTTGAAGTTTTTCTGATTTAATTGTATTAAAAGCTAATTAAAAAGCTTAAAAGCTTTTTAAATGAATAAAATAGCAAAGCCGACCTAGAAAAATATGAAAAATTCAAGATAAGTCTAAATTAATATTCACGATTCTATGAAAAATATAAAAACAGTAGCTTATGTGTAAGAAAATGAAATACAAGCTTAAGTGCTTATAAATAAGAACTTGGAATAAGCAAATGAGCACAAAAGACCACCAAATGATTACAGAAGCTATAATAAGCTAAAACTACTCAAATGCAACTAATTACAACTACTCTATACCACAGACATGCAAACTACAAAGATTTGGTGTTTTGAAATCAAGTGTCAACAGTTAGGGCTACTTTGAGCTTAAAATAAGCTACCCAATAAGCCGGAAATCAAAACCAGTTAAGGGCCTAAAGTAGACCTGGTTAGCTACTTGTAAACCAAAGCACAGACCAAGATAAGCTCTAAGGAGCTTTTGACAAGCCTGCACAAACCACGTGGAATAGTGAAATCGAGTCCGGTCAAGGCACTTTAAGCCCATATGACAAGCTACTTTGAAGCTTATAGAAAATTACTAAAATTCAATAAAAATCATATTAAGTAACTTGACCAGTTGAACTTATTGAATCCAAAATTTCACTGAACTTGAACCATGTGAGTAAAATCACCCAAGTTGGGCTGAAAATGACTTTTTCAATTTTTTGACTTTTGACAGATTTTGAGATTTTGACTTATTTGAGATTTGATTCAAATTTATTGACTGGTTTTGATGTTTTAAGGTGAAATGAAACTAATGCCAGCTATCTCTATGAATTCTAAACACAAAACAAGATTTTGATTTTACAAGATTCCAACAATTGTGAATTTAGGACGCTTCATGGTGATTTTGACTTTTTAAATAAGGTGCAAAGTAATGACCTAATATGACTCAATGAAACTAGATAAGACTAATGCAACTGATATTAACCTCTGACTTAACCTAAATCTCAGATTACTATTTTATGCCAAACATTACTTAAGGAAACTGAAATACAAGCTACTTAATCAAGAACTCAATGCTAATCTAAAACAGTTTAAATATTTGATCTAGCAATTAAATGAGGACCTCTAGGCACAATAATGATGATCATATCAAATAAGTTAGAGCTAAGAAAAACTATGCGGAAAAAGCTTATTATGTCAGAGGATTCAAGCGGTGCTCATGACAACAAGTTCCTGACACTATGGCTCACAAGCTACTCAAACCCAATCACTACTCACCATTACACCAATTCCAACCCACCTATTCCAGACTCTGTATCATCAATCCAAAGCCATAGTTGACTTTCGTTTACCAAATGCCATTTTTACTTGAATTTGAGTTATGATCTTACTAAAAGCTATAATAAGCTCAAGTAAGCTTGTTTGAACTATAAATAAGCTAGTCTAAGCTTGAATTCAAGACCATGTAATCGATTTTATGACGAGAAGCTTAAAATAATGAAACTTGGATCAAACCTTGAATTGATACTAGAAAACAGTTACACCGATAAAATGACTTGAGTTTAGTACATTGAAACAAAAGATTACAGTTTTACACTTAAACTAAAACATTTGTATTAAAAACGACATGTAAGAAATTTAAAACTAAGAACTACTCCCTCCTCTTGCTTCTCTTTCTTCCTTTTATACACCAAAAGGCTTTCACTTGACTTCGAAAGCGGTTCCTACTTTTATTTGGGACCATTGGATGGCTTGAGGCTATTATTGGCCGTTTGATCACATTTTGGCCAAAATGGTTTTAGCAAAGGGGGTTGAGTGCAATGGGGAGGAAGCATTAAATGTATTTTGGAGTTTGGTGAGGTGGAGGGAACAAGGAGGTGAGAGATAGCGGAAGGATGGGAGTATCCGGGTGTTGCAGAGAAGCGGTGAGGAAGAAAGAAAAAGGAGGAAATGGTATTTGACTTGGCTTAATATATTGGGGGGTCCAAAAGGCAGGGTCCAAATGGCTTGGCAGGGGTCACAATGGGTTTTGATAGGGTCCAAGGTGTTTAAGCTTAATAATCATAAGGACCTTTTTGCAATTTCGAAAGTACAAGGACCAAAGCCGCCAAATTTCCAAAGTTGCTTCAAGGGACCAAAACTGACAAGCTTCAATAGTACAAGGATCAAAATAGACATTTTCAAAATTCCAAGGACTATTTTTACCAAATTTGAAACTTGGAGGACCAAACTTGTAATTTCTCAAAACTTTTGACATTTTTTACCAAAGGACTAATTATGACAACTTATGATTTTAAAAGGACCTTTGGTGATTTTTCTTTTGAAATTAAGTGCTCGGGGACCATTTCACAATTTTGAAACTTGGGGATGAAGCGCCAATTATGCAAACTTAGCTCATTTTTCATCTGAATTTAAACATTTTGCATCCGAAACATATAAAATGCAATTTTGGAATATTTTCAGTATTTTGATGCATTTCTGAGCATTTTTAAGTGTTTTGCAGTTCAGATTTGACCCAAAAATGATGAGTATTTACACACTCATCATAAAACCTGCATCACCTTTCAACCCAATTACTCAATGTTGACCTTAAGTTTGTAGAGGAGCAACGATTAAATCTTTTTTCTAAATACAACAGTTAAACACTACTAATTGTGAATCATGACCGAAGTAATGCAAGTAAAGATAAGTTTTAACAAGATAAACACACTGAGTAATTTTTAACGTTTATATTCTTTATTAAAACGAATAAAAAAGAATACATTACCCAAGTACTTGCAGAATAGTACTTGGGATTGAAATGACAAGTATGGTATAACTCCTCACGAAGCTTAGGCTAAGTCTAAGCACAACTATTCAGGTACCACTGAGCTATCTCAGAGACATAGTCATATTTGGAGGAGTGAAAGATTACTTGTGTATGTTTTTCACAATTGATTGCACAAGCTTAAAATCTTTCACTCCAACTCTTATGCTATTTATACAAGTATGGTTTTTAACTCTATCATAGAGGACAAACTGACATGTTACAAAAGACGAAATATTGATGTATTTTGTCTCTGTTTACAAAGGCTATATTTAGTAAGGGACAAAGCAACTTTCTGCTTGTCAGCTCTGACACTGAACCTTTCAGGGAAATTTGACTTCTTGAGGATAAGCACTCCGTCCTATTCGCTTCACGCTTAACCGTTTTGTCCCGCCCATTCTTCAATCTTCTTAGCCTTTAGTCTTGTTCTTTAGTCTTGTCTTCAGTGATAATAGTTGGTGAGGAGTTGTGGGATTCAGTGAGTTATTGTCATCACTCACTGAATCCACTATCTTCTTCTTGACCCAGTCTTCACCCCTTTAAGTTCCGCCTTATGCGAGTGGAGAGACTTCTTCTTCATCACTTACTGAGTGTCCTGAAGATAGTTCATTGAGTGGCTGTGCGCTCAGTGACTTGTTTGTGTTTAAGGATCTAAACACTTAGGGTATTTTCTATTCAAATCCTAGAATTAAGGAGTTTGGGTATTTACTAAACCCAACAGGTTGTTAGGATTTTTCTTATTTTGTTACATGTTTGTATCATTTTCTTAGTTTTAGAGAAATGAAATATGTGTATCATTTCTCTCATTTTATTAAATGAAACTATATGTGTGTATGTTATATGGTTATGTGAACATGTTTGGTGCAACAATACATGACTTACTTGGACTTTTACGTCAATATTTGTGTATATATTGCTGCTACTAAGCTGCAAGCACCCGGATCCCTCAACTTTGTCTTGACGGATCCCTCAAGTGATGGATCTGCCAGAACTGGGTGGACATATATACTTTTGAGCTAACTATAAAGCTCATTTTCAGGGAACAACGCACCATATACTTGTTTTATAACCTTTGTTTTGTAGATTTTCAAAATACACATGGAGACTTTGACTCCCTCAAAAAGGGGGAGCTTTTCATCAAAGCAAAACGTTGCAAAATACTTTCAATACACTCATTTAGTGTTCCTAATTACTTGACGCCATCATCAAAGGGGAGCACGCGTCAAGGTGGAGCTTTTCGTCAAAGCAAAAACGTTGCAAAATACTTGCAATACACTCGTTTAGTCTTGCTAATTACTTGACACCCTCATCAAGGGTAAGCATCCGTCAAGGGGGAGCTAAAACGAGACTCTTTTCTTACCTTACTGGTTCTTCTTTCTACGCTTCTTTTTATAAATCTTTCTTTCCTAAACTTCTTACTTTCTATAATATTTTCTTAAAGCTCTTTCTAAATCTTTCTCTACTACTATGTGTTAATTTCTTTTCGATGCTCTTTTTGTTTTGACAAAAAGGGGGAAAAGAGAGTAAAAACTCCAATTCAAAATTTTACGAATTTTATTTTTTACTTAAAATAATTTTATGTTTTGTCATCAACAAAAGGGGGAGATTGTTAATACAAATAAACCATAAAAACGTTTATTTATATTTTATGATCTTCTAATGTTTTATCGATTACAATCGTAAAATCATTTTAACGAAATAAATAAAATACGTAAAGATTTGAGCCAATAGTTTACAAACATACTTTTACTAAACATATAAAATCATCAAACATTTTTATAAAACACTTACAAGAATTTTTGTTTACTTATATTTTATAAAAATGTGTATGAATATAATAGCTTGTAATGGGCAAATGATGAGTAAAAAGCAATGTCCATAACCCATACCCATAGAGCATGATCTATAACCCATGATCTATTGCATGACATGATGCATGAAGTCATGTTGGATATTATCCATGATCCATGACCCAAGACCCATGAACCATTGACTAGGTACAATATATCTTGTTGGGTATTCATGATCCAAAGTCCATGACCCATGGTCCATAACCCATAACCCATAACCCGGTTTGCAACCCAAAATCCGAACTAGTCTGACCCAGCCGCCGGATCCCTTAGATTGCACTTGCAGGATCCCTTGGGTAAGGGATCCACCGGATCCGTGGGAAATGTAGGAAGTTTGCCTGTAAATAGTGAGCCATTTCTCTCTTGCTCACAACTCTTTTTAGACATATATTCTCTCTATGTCTAACCTCTCTAACGTCAGATCCAAAAGATCATTCTATGTAGTTTTCTCTTTGTGTGATTCTCTAGATTCCTCTTAAAGGCGAGATCATAACCTCTTCAAGACGAGCAAGCTCAAGATCATGAGTTGCTAAGCTTCGTCATCATAAAGACCACTGAAGTACATCTTGTTGATAGTTCTTCTCTCCCTCCATTAGTGTGTCAAGTTGAAGGCATTGGTACATAGTGCCGAATGTGTACATTCGATATGGGGCGTCCATGTATATTTGTATATTTTGGGTAAAAGGATATTGATATACTTTAAAGTATTGTAAAAAGGATTTTGTCTCCTTTGGGTTGTAGCGTTGGGTAGTAGTTTTTTCTTTGTAATGAAACTCGATATCTAGCCTTGTACAGGATAAAGTATAGGCGATGTTGTGATAGTTTTGGTTCTACCTCGTGGAAGAACTCGGTGACTAGCCTTGTACCGGACAAAGTGTAAGCGATGTTGTGAAGGCTTCTCCGCCATATTAAAGAGCTTGTGTTGTGTAGTGCTTAGAAACTCTCGAGTTGGGTACTCGGGAAGTGGAGTAGGGCAAGGAAGGTGTCCTTGTAGCCGAACCACTATAAATACTTATGTCGTGGTTTTGTGTTCCTTTACTCTTTATCTCTTTGCATTATTTATGTATATGTATATCTATCAATATCCAACACACGATCTAAATGGATTGAAATAAGTCGATCTAAATACTTTAAAATGAAGTTTTAATCAGCAAAACTATTCAATCCCCCTCCCTTCTAGTTTTCCACACAAACTAACCAAATGATCAAAGAATCAAGATTAGGAAGGGTGAATTTAACTCAGAATGTTCTGTATGAAAATTGATGAGTTGAGAGTAAAATCTGATCCATTATTTATATACAAGAAAAAACTAGTCGTTACAGTGGAAGGTACCGTTAAAGTTCAGACGGTACCGTCCGGTTTAATGGTAGCATCCCAGACGAAAGCGCTTCAATTTTTGTTTTTAGTGGTGAAGGTTTATTTGGGGATTTGTGGAGCTGTTTTGGGGGGAAAATAGTTGGTGTGGGATTTTTAAACTTATTTTTCAAATAAAATATTTCTTTTTAATTTAAAAATAATTTGTAAAATGTATTTTTGAAGAATTATTTTGTCACATTAAAAATGTGGAGTTTAGAACATAAAAATTTAATCTTTTGATCATTTGTCAAATTATAAATTTGTTTGTTCTTACCTAGAGTGATTTACGTCAAAACGGAATATTACGACTAAAAATTTGTTTACGTTAATTTTGACGTAAAGCGTTTTTACATTTTGTTATTATCAAAATGTAGAGATATTGAATGATTGAAATAATTTTTTTAGACATTATTTGTATTAACAAATACATTACTTTCCAATTGTAGACACTCTTGTAAAGGGTAGTCGTTCTCGATTCCTTACTAAACAAGATAGTTCTACATCTACTTGTAATGCTAATATCTATGACATAATCATATTGTTCACATAAACAAGAGTATGTCGTGTTGTTTGTTTGTTAATTGATGTTGTTCCATTTACACTTGGGAGAAATCTTTATTGTGTGCAATGTACAATAAATAGTAATATGATTAAAGGATTCTCTTAAACAGCAAGGTGAGAGACTAATGTTCTAATAGGACTTATACACATACAATGTAAGATTGCCCTCTTTAGAACATGTGTCAAGATAATAATAAAAACTACTTCAACCTAAATATTTATGTGTTTTTGCAATGTCATAAATAAATGGAGTAATCGATTAACTTCAAATTACTATTGAAAACCAAGAGTTGGTGTTCATAATTACTTTAGTTAAACATGTTTATGTCTCTTGTAAAGCTACAAACATGAAATCTTTTTAATTGTTACAAGACTTATAATAAAAGTAAGACGTTAACTTGTTATGTTTTTTTATAAAACGTATACATGAAGTCATTGAGTTGATCAATAACTTATAACGTATAGTGGGATTATAAATGTTTATGTCTTCTTTTCGAGACTTGGACATAAAGTCGTTGACTTGGTCAAAGACTTTTGTTATAAAGCATGCAATTAGCTTGTAAATTCTATTATACTATTCAGTTTGACTTAGATGGCAAATAGATACACAAATGAGTATAAGTTCATCTTACTTATTGTTAGATTGTCTCACAGTATTCTTATGAAATACCACTACTTATGGTATGTTCGATTAGGAAAATCAAACTCTATTGATATCATTTGATTCAAGATAACTTTAATACCTTTTTGCTCAAAAAGCTATCAAGGTTATGCAATTGAGTATGTCTGGTATATACTCAATAAAACTCCAACCTAGAAGGTTAATAAAACTCTATTATGTTATGGAATGTAAATCACATTAAGTCTTAAAAATTAAAGTTATGATTTTGTTAATCTTCTTATAAAGCAGGTTATTAACAAACTAGAGTCAAGAACTGTCAATGTATTTTGTAATGTCCCAAAAAAGAACAATTTATTGTTACTCTGCATGCTAAGTATTTATAGATAGTCTTGACGAGATACAATTACAAAATACATAACCTCTTAAAAGATACTAGTGAATGTCATGATGAGACTAACTTGTAAATGTTACACCTCAGGATGATGTAATTCTTGTTCATAGATCCGCAAGGATACTTCAATCACTTGACTGATATATTTTATATCAATGCTGAAGGATATGAGTCACAGGATCATGGTGAACGTGTTAATCATAAAGATGCTTTTCCGAATCTTGAATTCGGTAAATTACTCATACTATAAATATTAAGATGTTGTCCATTAAAATAATCAATTTTTTGAAACTTGATTTATCTTAAACTAAACAGTTAGACTGTGAAATAAATGTGAGTTTCTTCAAAAAGAACAAAAACCCAAGTGGTTTGATTCTTATGACAAGCTCATAAGGACAATATTGTATACATATTTAATGCATGCCTTATGACAAGATTATTAATCATGTTCAAGAAATTGACTATGATGGAATATTATTTTTTATGCATATTAAATATATAAATATCATTAATTATCATACTTGTTTTCATTAATATGAAATATGAGAATAGAATATTAAAACTCTTTCTTGAGTGATTACTTTTGCGAGGACGATAAGTAATTAAAAGAGTTTTATGAATTCATATAATCTTTGGTGTACAAAATGCAAGAATCCAAGTATGGATCAATGCATGTACCTGGAAGATGAATCTTATGTTTAATTATTAAATTCATGTTTTGATTTATAATTAAAACTAAGATAACTGCTAAGTATTCCTAAAAGCTAGTGAGAGTATTCTATTTATTTTCCTAAATCATATATGTTGTATAACATACGGGTAGTAACATTATATCTAAGCTGAATGTTAATTCTTAGCTTAGAATGAAACTTTATTTGACAGATTTAGGAAATTAAAACATATACCTTGGAATATATATTTATTGTTGTAAACATATTCGGTAAATAAGTCTAAGAACAACATGACATACCATTTAGAAAGTCTCAACGGATACATATATTTTGATAAGATAGGACATTAATAAGATCTTAAGTCTGACTCAAAGATTCATCATGTACATCACGCTGTGTAAAGGAATTTTTATATCATGCTTGAATGCAAGATGATTTGACAACATTGGTATCTAATTGAAAGTTATTAGATAACTAGTGTAAAAGATATTTTAATGGAATATATTTGGATTTAGAAATTCATTCCTGAGCTTAAAGCCATTCTTAGTCATGAAAATTCTATGGATGTACAATGCGGTAATTATTGCGCAGTTTTCATAGACAACAAACTTGGAGTTTAGAAAGGCATCAAACATTACCAAAGGAATGTTTATAGTTTACGGATATTTAAACGAGCATATGGTTATGTGAATACAATGATGCTAGTTTAATTGAGATGACACTCAATATTAGTTATGGTAGAACATCATCCTTGATGACGACCATGTGGACTAGTTGTGCTCATCTAAAAGCATAGTTGCATTATATAACTAAAAGGAATTTATGTGATTCTCTTTTATTTAAAATAAGGGGTAATCTACATGGGCACCCCATGTTTCACTTTCCAAGCACCCCATAGGGTGGGGCCCATGATCCGTACGACCCAATCATTTTTTTTTGTATTTAATTGTGTAAGTTAATTTGTGTAGTATTGTTTAAATTATGTAGTGTTTTTATATGTATAGTATATTTATTTGTGTAGTGTTTTTATATATAGAGTATATTTATTTGTGTAGTTTTATACGTTATATTTTTTTAATTGTGTATTTGTTTCCATTTAATTAAACAATAACAATAAAATTAAATATTATCACATTAAACAAGTACAATAACAAATGCTACTACTACTACAACGAAATCTACTCAACATGAAGATTATTAATGTCATCTATAAGTTCATAGAGTATTCCACTCGACTGACATGCGTGATCAACTGGATTTCTTGCCAATTTCAGTGATGCCCCCAACGTCTTTATTTTTGCCTTCAACAAATTGTTTTGAGCCAATAGCATGTTGATCGTGTTATCTTTAGTTTCGCAGTTTGAGCACTGCGTTGAAGAAGAGCCTTGACCAAAGTACTTTTGTTGAAATACATCCTTCCACAAAAAGTATTGACACCCAGAGTCTTCACCCCACGGTTACATGGTGAAACAATTATAAGAAATGTATTCTTAACAAACAAGTTATTGATATATTTACGTAAATAAGCAGACGTTTAGCTATTTACCTTTCATAAAGGACATGCATAATACTTCTGACCACAACTTTTGGGCTTTTGGGATGTTCTTTCAATTATAAGTCCCCGTCGACAACGACACAAGAAAGGATTTTCTTGTTGCATCTGGCCAAAAGAATTTGTATAATTATTTACAACATAAATCAGTAATATCATGGTTCACAAAATTAGAAGCTTCGAATACATAAATAACCAATCTTGTTATAGATTAATAGTTGATACATGGTTCACAAAATCACAATATAACTAGAAACTAAGATCAATCACGCCGAGGCGTAGTCGCTCCAATGATGCTGCCATCTGTCCCACACAAAACTCTAACTCTGAAATGCGTCTCGTCAATCCAGTAATATCTCGCCGACTCGTCAACGCGAGACGGCTGTGAACATAAAAGATGAGGAAGAACCGGAGGACCGTGTATAAAATTCTCCTCATCTGCAGATGGAGATATAGCTGGAGAGGGAGGCACATAAGATGGAGAAGAAGGCACATAATATGGACTCTCAACACAAGCGTGTGTGTTGCTTGACACACGAATGTCATCCGATTCCTGTAACAAAGATGAGGAAGAACCGGAGCAGAGCGAAATCTGTAACAAAAGATGAGGAGTCGTTTACTATAAATCAGCAATCGTTTACTATAAATCAGTAATCCGTAATCGTCTATACATGTTTTGTCATTTACAATATAAATCAGTAATCGTCTATATATGTTTTGTCGTTTACAATACAAATCAGTAATCGTTTTCTATAAATCAGTAATCGTTTGCAACATATGTCTATACTACGTCCTTCTAAACATGCTTTGTCGTTCAGCAAACAGAGGTGCCCATCCCGTAGCCAAGTCATTTATGAACCATCTCCATTGTGGGTGAGTGAGCGGGAGTGGTGAGTTTTCATCCAGAACCGCATGAACGTAGTGAGCAGCATGGTCTTCCCCCACACGAAGAATCACAACGGGGGGACAATAGTTGTGTTGTCTCTGGACCTGACCTAAGCGGAAGACACGTAATAGATGCTCTATTGGATATGAATACAATTGGACGGTTAAGAGCTGTAGCAATAGCCGCTCCCGTGTTTGGCATAATCATCCAGTAATCGTGGGGTGCTGGACCTGATTTAAACCAATTCAGCGAGTTGACCATATGTGTAAAAAAAGTCCCCCACATTTGCATGTAAAGTTCCCAGTGATTGTCTACCTCTTCCCTGACAATAGTTCAAAGTATGGGCCATATCCCATCGGGATGACCAAGACCTACGCCAAGAGCTCGATACCCACAATTTCCATCACCTTCCACGTTAACAATCTCTAGGATCCACCGTCAAAAAAGAGGCGGAATTCGAGCCATAAAATATTCGCTACTGTCATCTGGAATGTATAACTCGTGTCTTAAATCACCCTCGCTAGGTTCTTCGTACAATTCTGGGACGTTAGAAGGCTCTCCCACGTATGAACTATGTCTCGCAGTTTCTTCATTTAAGTCTCGAACTTTTTTAGGTTTTGTATAGCTTCAAGGTGCCCTACGTGGGGGTTCTTCATTTAAATATGGGATATTTTGTTTAGCCTTGTACTTTTTGTCCTTTGCTTCGGACGTCCACGCAGTACTTTCTTTAATAGCGGTTGACGGGTTGACACAAATTGGAGCGTATATACCTCGATCATGTTTAACATATTTTTCTTGACAAACGACGATGTTTTGTTAAAAACATTTTGGAATTTTTCTACGCCATCTTGATAAGAAAATATTGAGGCTCTTCGTGCCCTTGAGGCTCTTCAGCTCTTGAGGCTCTTCAGGCGTATGAGTATGTCAGACTCTAGGCCAGGGAACACTTAGTGTTCTCCAAAAGTTATCAACAGCATTAAGCGGAATAGGCGATCCTGTATTCGAAAAAAGTGACTAGTTAAAATTATCGGTATTGACGGGGAGAATAACTTGATAGGCATAAATTTAATATACATACCATAAATCTGAAGGTAATGCAGTTCGTGATTGCATGGTAAACCATAAACTAACTACAATTGATGACCACATTCATGTGGGTCCACATCCCGTTTACTTTCTGCGAGTATAAGTAGTAAAGCATCTTTTGAAACATTATACCGCAATTCGTTAAATAGTGTGCCCTTACACGAATGAAGTTTCTTGATTTTGCTTGTATTCAAAGAGTCTCGTATCGCAGTTTCTTGCACAGCTATAATATTGTCGACCGAACACAACAACGTGTCTAAGCTGGACTATGTGGAGCCCAAGTATAACTTCAACAACGCGTGTTGACCCTCAACTCTACATGTTGTTATCCGCCGGCGATATTGATCGGTAATGTACGACACAAACATGCGGTCGTAATGTTGCAGCCAGTTATTAAAATACCGCAAAACATCTGAGAAAACACTGAATTAACAAAGTGAGAAAAAAATTCGAGTAGTTATTTATTAAATACAAAATTACATGTTTGGTCCCTATGGTTTACCCCAAATAACAGGTTTAGTCTCTAAGTCATTTTAATTACACCACACATACCTATTTTTGAAACATGTTGCACATTTAGTCCCTATTATAGGAAATAGGGACTATCCGTATAAAAAATAATTATTGCATGATCCCTATTTTTTTTAAATAGGGACTAAATGGGCAACATGTTTCAAAAATAGATACGTGTGGCGTAATTAAAACGACTTAGGGATTAAACCTGTTATTTGGGGTAAACCATAGGGACCAAACATGTAATTATTTCTTTATTAAATAATAATAAAAAAATGTATTAATGCGTAAGTACCCTGTTTTTGGACCAATAAATCCTGTAGGTGATGATAATAGTGCGTGAACACATCTTCGGTCGGAGCTTTAACCATCAAATCCCATGTCCATCTAACGGACTCATACTCCTCTTCCGTAGCGAATTTGTGTCTGCAATGCTTGAGCACATTTTGATTGATATGTCGATCTAACAACTTCATCACGGAACACCTAAAAAATAATAAATACAACTTTTAATAAAACTTTTAAAAAATACAAATTTTAATAAAACTTTTGTAAAACTTTTATAAAACTTAATAAATACAACTTTTAATAAAACTTGTTATAAAACTTTTAATACAACTTTTGAAAAACTAGTTATAATACTTTTAAAAAACTTTTTATAATACTTTTAAAAAACTTGTTATAATACTTTTAAAAAACTAATAAAACTTTTATTTTAAAAAACTAATACAAAAATTTATTTATAATACTTTTATTTTAAAACAACTAATACAAAATTTTATTTATATTACTTTTATTTATAATACTTTTATTTTTAAAAAAAAGTTATATAGTGTGTGGTTTCGGTTGTATTTACGTGTTTGGTTTTTGTGGTGTGTGAGGTGTACGCGTTTTCTATGTGCGCACATGGTTTTGATTTGTGGTTTTGTTACTAGTACTCTGGTTTCTCTCTCTCACCTCTCATATCAAACAGTTCCTATCTCTCTCTATCCTCTCGTTTCTCTCTCTCTCTCTCTGAGTTGATTGTTAGTTTGAGATCTAGATCTAAAAACTTTTTAAATCTAGATCTAAAAACTTTTTAGATCTAACAAACTTTTAGATCTTGAGGTGGTTTTTCTTTGTGGTTTTGGTGGTGATGTTTCTGTGAGGTTATCTGTTTTGTGGTGGTGATGTTTCTGTGAGAAGTAGTTCGGTTTCGTTGATTATTTTATAGATCTAACAAGCTTTTAGATCTTCAAAAAAGATGAAAACTTTTTTGAAGATCTTGTGGTATCTTTTTATCTGGTAAAGACTGATTTTTTTTTTAAAACTAAAAACTTGTTAGATCTAAAAAAAATATAAAGTGGTTGATATTTCTGTGAGGTTATCTGTTTTGAGGTGGTGATGTTTCTGTGAGTAGTTTGGTTTCGTTGATTATTTTTTAGATCTAACAAGCTTTTAGATCTTCAAAAAAGATGAAAACTTTTTTGAAGATCTTTGTGGTAAAGACTGATTTTTTTTAAAACTAAAAACTTGTTAGATCTTGAAAAAAGTTGACTTGTTAGATCTAAAAAAATGAAAACTTTTGGTATCCTTGTGGTAAAGACTGCTTTCGTGGCAATGACTTATTTTTTGTGGTGATGTTTTGCAGGTGATACTCTAATGAGTCACCTGATTATTTGTTGTGGTGATTTTTCATGTTGAAACTTGTTGGGGAGCCTATGCAGTTTCATTACTGGATGTTAAAGTGAGCAGTTTTATCTCACTTTGCAACTTTAAAAGAAATAAATAGGTTTTAAAAAAAAGGCAATGATGATTTTTATAAAAAAAAAATCTTAAGAGTTTTGGCATGGAAAATATGAATGGACGGTAAAGTGAGTTTATATCTTACTTTGCAACATTCATATTTGCGTACTAACATGATTGTTTATATCTCATAAAGAGCTAATAATCTGAGCCTTACCTCTTGTGTGTCAAATGGTGAACTAGACATGGTTGTTTGTGGTGTTGTTGCTTGTTGTTGTTGTTGCTTGTTGGTGTTGTTGCTTGTGGTGCTGTTGCTTGTTGTGGTGGACCACTTGTGTTGTCTGCTTTCTTGTTGGTGTTGTTGGTTGTTGCTTTCTTGTTGGTGCTTAGTTTTTTAGTTTTTAGTTTGTGTTGTTGCTTATTGCTGTTTGGTGTTGTTGCTTTTTGTGGCATTATAAGCCTGAAGTGCCTGCACTTTGAGAATCTTAGTTACTTTCTTGTGAACTTTTGCAGTTTTGGAATCCTACTTACCACATTCATGTTGAAAACGTGTAAACGTGAATATTGTTGAACTTTTGAGGCTTGTGTCCTGATAACTTGTGACTTGTGCAGTGAGTGACTTGTGGAGTTTGAGACTTGTGAGACTTGTGCAGTTTGAGACTTGTGAGACTTGTGCAGTTTTGGACTTGTGAGACTTGTGCAGTTCCTGTGAACTTGTGACTTTGTGCAGTTGTGACTTAAAATTTTCCGAGGCGATGATGATAACCGAAACCGAATGGACGGTAAAGTGAGATCAAATCTCACTTTGCAACCTTCGAATTTCAGCCTTAAAATTTTCCGAGGCGATGATGATTTTTGAGCCTTAAAATTTTCCGAGGCGATGATGATAACCGAAACCGAATGGACGGTAAAGTGAGATAAAATCTCACTTTGCAACCTTCGAATCTGAGTCTCAAAAATTTTCCGACTACTTTTTTTTTTAAAAGTTATAAAACTGAAACTAATAAAAAAAAAAAACTTGTAAACAAAGTTATAAAACTTTGTAAACAAAACTTGTAAAAAAAAAGTTGTAAAACAAAAAGGTTGTAAAACTAAAAAAACCCTAAGTCACAGCACCCCAAGCAGCACCCCACCTTATAATATTTTGATACGGAAATCGAGAAAAAACATTCCCCCATCACATCCTCAATGATTAAGAACAACACAAAAATGCAAATACCCCCTACATAGGGTGCCTTGATAGCAGGCCCCTTAAAATAACTATAAGGAATCTTGTGATTTGACGCAATAAAAAGATGCCTTTTAAGGCCCACTATAAGGAATCTTGTGATTTGTTGATGTTTATTTCTTCTTTGTATACACATCCTTTCTGTCTCCTAGAACATTTGGTCAGTAACAATCTTAACCGTGCCTAGTTACGTTATCAATTCAGTATATCTTTTACCCTATTGATATTATGTTAATAACAAAATGTATTAACACTTTTTTCTTTTTCAAACATGATATTTGACATTTTATCCGAATAATCCATGAGCTTCGAGCCAACGGTAACAGGCTCAAATTGGACACTCCTGTTCGAAAAGGTTGGCGTATAGTAGCCACTTCACTTTTTTTTTTCACCAAGTGTGTTTCGAACCTAATAACTTTCACATATTTTAGTGATGATAGTCACAAAGTCCTATTAACTGTCGGTCACCCTAGTGGTTAAATATTTAACTTCTGTTATAAAGACCCTTTATATCATCTCATCAATCATATGTCTGTTGCTTGAGTAGAACACAAAAGGGTGAGTACTGTTGGAAAAATAGTTTTGCAAAATGAGTTTTTGCAAATTTTGGACACTATTTAATATATGTATATGTTATATATATTTATATTTATTGATAGCTTTGCGTTCTCCTCGACGAGAGCTTCGCAACGAGCTAAAGTATGTCCAAAATGGAGTTAATATGAATGAGATATCGTGTCTCAAAGTGGGACACGTGAAACACAAATTTGGGAAAATAAACACATCCCACATCGCCTAGAAAAGGAAGTGGGAGTGTGTTTATATAGAAATCTTGATATGAACCTTCAAAATGATTTGTTGGTTTTACTCCAATACCTACGCAGCGCTAGGGTGTGCAGATTTCAGATTTCGGGCCAAAATGGGTTCAAGCTTCAACTCATGTGAGCCCGCTAGACTATAACGCAGACACGAATGCAGCTCCGAAACCTCGCATACCTGCGTATCTTTTTGCTGCAGATTTGTGTCCATTTATTTTTGGAACTGATTTAAACTTTGTAAACAAGTTAGACAGAATCGGTTTCAATAAATGGAAGATATTGAAATCGTGTTTAATGTTTAACAGATTTGCGTATCTGTGTATATTCAGGAAAATATCTTTTCTTGGTGACCAAGATAGGTTTAGCCTATATATTAAACACATCTCATTCGGTTTTATACATTCAGAAAACGTAACTCCATTATGAAACGTTCCAGCAGAATATCTTCGATCGAAACGCCAGCTCCGTGATCTTTCATGAAAGTGGTCTACTCCGCTAAATGTACCAGCTACGACGTGCTATTATTCTCGGGAAACGACGACGAATCTGTTTTTAAGGAATCGTGTTCAACACGAGCCTCGTGCAATTTCTTTATCGCTTTTATTTAAATTACGTTGAATAGTGTCTTCTTCCGCTTCTCCTCCATTCTGTGCTGTATTTAATTATCGCCGCTTATTTATTGTAATTATAATCTGATTTTCATAAATAAAGTGTACACCATTTCCCACAGTCTTAAAACATATTCGGTTTAACCGAATTTATATCACTTTGTTAAAAATCGGATTAATAATTATCAGGTTTTTATAAATTGGTTTCTGTCGAAACCTTGTTGAGTTCTTTGGAAATCAGTTTCGATTAAACAGTTTTAACATACAGATTTGGTCTAACAGATCTATAACGTTTTTTTAAGCGGTTTATTATCGCTTTAACGAAACCAAGATAGAGTTTCTTAAACTGATTTACTCGATCCATCAAAACCAAGCTAGAGTTTTGTTGAATCGATCACGGTACAAGTAGATACCATTTAAAATAGTTTATTTAATTGTTTGTGTTTGATCTTTCAGGATGACAAACACCACTTCTATGACTACTCCGTTAACGGATGCGCCAGCTACTAACACTGTGCTAATCATGCCGAGAAACCGAGAAATTCAATGGGCAGAATTTCAAGAGGTGGCAACAAAAGATGTTCTTCTATCTCACTACTTTGAACCTTGCGCGGTTCTTAAAAGAGAACCCACCTAACGTGGAACCTCCTGCAGAAGGTCAATCCTCTAATCAACAGGTTGTTCAAGCCTTGGAAGCATGGAAACATTCTGACTTTTTGTGTCACAACTATGTTCTGAATGGTTTGGTTGATTCTTTGTACAACGTGTCGCAAGAACAAGACCGCCAAAGAATTATGGGAGTCATTGGAACGCAAGTACAAAACTGAGGATGCCGGTACAAAGAAGTTCGTGGTAGCTCGTTTTTGGATTACAAGATGGATGATTCAAAGAATGTGATGAGTCGGGTTCAAGATCTGCAGGTTTTGCTACACGACATTCATGCCGAGGGAATGACTTTGAGTGAAACTTTTCAAGTTGCTGCTATTATTGAAAAGTTACCTCCAAGCCGGGTAGAATTCAAGAACTACCCGAAGCATAAGCGAAAGGAGATGAGTGTTGAAGACTTGGTTGTTCGTCTTCGTATTGAACAGACAACAAGTCGGCTCTCGAAAAACATGTATACCGATTCTGCAAAGGCAAAAATGGTTGAGCATGTTTCGTCATCTTCAAAGTCCAATGTCAAAGCTAAAGGCAAAGGAAAACGAAAGAATGACAAGAAGGGAAAAAGGAAGTCTGATTACCTTGTTCCTAAAGCTGCAATTGTGAAACAGAAGTTCCAATGGGTGTGTTTCAATTGTGACCAGCCAGGTCACCGTGCTGCTAACTGTAAGATGCCGAACCGCAAACACATACATATCTATACAAATGAGTTTTAAACAGCCAACTTCAAACCGCAAACACATACATATCTATATAAATAAGCTCAAGGCCCTTCTAGCCTTTCATAATTCAAAAATGCATTTGCTTATACAGCTTTTCGTTACCATTCTAGTCTTCATATCTCATGAACATGAATTTGCCACAGCTCAATTTGTACCACCTTACTCTTCCGTAGTTGTTCCCGTAAACAAACATACTGATGCTGCTAAGCCTCTCTTTATTGTTCAGATCATGACAACATTCGTAAACTTACAATACTTACATGCAAATTTCCTTATAGACCTCGATGCTCCATTCATATGGCACGATTGCATACTGCAATGGAACTCGTTTCCAGGTAGCTATCCAAACAACACCCTTTGCACCTATCCCGTTTCATGTGAAGAATTTCAGTGCACGGACGTGAGAACTACTTACTCGTATAAGAATCCTTCTTGTGTTCCAGTAAACAATGATTCAACCATCCCAGATTGGGGATATTGTACGTGCCCGGTCAATGTGGTGAACCCGACATGTGATCGTATGCGGCCAGCCGCCAACTATGACGAATTCACGGTGAACACAAGCAACGGTAGAAATGTGTTTACAGGTTTATATGGTGCTTATCCTAACGCTGCGTGTGCCCCTTCTTCAGAATTTCAATCATTCCTTGCCAATGTTTCTGGTGTCATGGCGCTTTCATCCTCACCTTATGCATTACCAGCTTATCTGTTTGAACCAGTAAAAAGAATAGTAGCTCTATGTTTGCCTAGCACCGTGTCTGCTCCTGGAGTTCTGTTATACGGAACTGGTCCATATGGTTTTCTCCCCAACTCAAATGTCGATGTAAGGAGTTTACTTTCTTTTACTCCGTTGATAAAGCATCCAGATTCGTTTGGATACTTTATCGGTGTCAGTGCAATTGTAATAAAATTGAGATCAATCGATTTCCCTGCGAATACCACAACCAAGCTTAGTACAGTTGAGCCTTATACCACTCTCAATCGACATTTATCAAAGTGTGGTTCGAAGGTTTATAAAAGTTACACAAAGAATACCTCCTGCAAATCCAGTTGCACCATTTGGCCTTTGTTACAGCACATCTAACAAAAGTTCCTGATTTTGATTTCATTCTCACGGATGGGAAGAAATGGACTGTATTCACAGCTAACTCCATTAAACAAATAACAAAAGATGTGGCATGTCTAGCGTTTGCTGACGGTGGTGCAACAAGTGAACCTGCTATCGTGATTGGAATGTTTCAGTATGAGGATAACTTTCTGGCGTTTGATTTAGAAAACTCGACTTTTGGGTTTAGTAATTCCTTGTTAAGTAAGAAGACTTCTTGCTCAAACTTCAACTTTACGCTCACGAATTAATAGCCCTTGAAGCTACCTTTAAAAGGTATATGTGAGTGGACAAGGATGCATATCCGTCAACAGGTTTCTTTCACTACAAAAAAATTGTCTATTTTACACGGTTATTTCTCCACGGTTTAAAAACTGTGTACTTTGTTTTCCTTGAAACATAAGAAAGAGGAGTTAACTCTGGTTGAGTTGGGTAGTCATCTGCGCATTGAGGAATCTCTCAAGATGCAGGATAATGACAAGCCAAAGAGTAGCAATGCTGCTGGTGCATCTGTTGTCAATATGGTGGAGCATAACAACTCCACCAGGTACAATGACAACAAAGGCAAGAGCAAATATCATGACAACACAAGGGCATATCCTAACAAGAAGGCAACACCTACTTGTTGGAAATGTGGCAAAACTTGTCATATTAAAAGGGATTGCAAAGGTGTTAAGGTTGGTGGTAAAGCCAATGGATCAGGCACTAATGGTTCAGGGAGTGGTGGTTCAATCAACTCACTGAAAAGTCAGAATATGTTTAATAAGTCTTTTCAGATTTATTATGTTACATATGTATCTAAATCTTATTATGTGCAGGATGATGATGTTGCGTGGTGGGTTGACTCTGGTGCAACAGTTCATGTGTGCAAAGATAGAAGCCGGTTCAAGACTTATGAGTCACTGAATGATGGTTCTATTCTTCACATGGGAAATGAGTCAATTGCCTTGGTGCATGGTCGTGGTTGTGTAGATCTTAATTTTAGTTCTGGAAAGATTGTAACTTTGTTTAATGTTATTCATGTTCCTGATATAAGGAAGAACTTGGTTTCAAGTAGTTTATTGAATAATCATGGATATAAACAAGTTATTGAGTCTGACAAATTTGTGCTATCTAAGCATGGTGTTTTTATTGGTTTTGGTTATTTATGTAATCAAATATTCAGGCTTAATATTGTCACTAATAGTGTTATTTCAGCCTTTGTGACCACCACTGACCAGACTGACTCTACCCTATGGCATGCAAGACTTGGCCATGTACACTATAAAAGAATGCAAGATATGTCTAAGGATGGGTTACTCCCGAAATTTTGACATGGACACTGAAAAGTGTAAAGCTTGCATGTTGACCAAGATAACCAAGAAACCTTTTCAAGGTGTTAGTCGTGAGACTAAGCTCTTGAGCTAATACACGTGACATGTGTGATTTGCATGCCACTCCTTCTTTGGGGAATAAGAAGTACTTTGTGACATTTATTGATGATGCTTCTAGATTTTGTTATGTCTATCTTTTACATACCAAGGATGAAGCATTAGATAAATTCAAAGTGTTTAAAACTGAAGTTGAATTACAACTTGGGCCTTTGATCAAAAGATTAAGGACTGATAGGGGAGGTGAGTACATGGATACTCTGTATTTTCAGTCGGTTGGTATAATCCATGAAACGACTGCCCTTTATACTCCTCAAAGAAATGGTATTTCGAAAGGAAAAAACAGGTGTCAAGGAGATGGTTAATTTCATGTTGTCCTATTCAGATGAGTCAAGGGTTATGGGGTGAAGCTATGTTGAAAGCTTGCTATTTATTAAATAGGGTTCCCAACAAAAGGAACAAGGTTACCCTTATGAACTCTGGACTAAAAGGAAACCCAACCTGAACTATCTCAAGGTTTGGGGTTGTAGGGCGGTTGTAAGACTCCCTGATCCAAAGCTGAAAACTTTGGGTGAAAGAGGCATTGATTGCATCTTTGTTGGATATGCTGAGCATTCCAAGGCTTTTAGGTTCTATGTCATTGAACCTAATGATTATGTTTCAATTAACTCCATAATTGAATCAAGGGATGCAAACTTTGATGAGAATAGATTCTCATCAGTCCCTAGACCAAGTCAGAGGATTCCTAATGAAACTCATGACACTGGTGTATCAGAGGTCCTTGATGATGAACCATCAGTGGTCGCAGATGAGGTTGTGGTTCAACAACCTGAACCTCGCCAGAAGAACAAAAGGGTCAGGACTCCAAAGTCATTTGGACCTGAGTTTCAACTATACTTAGTTGAAGGAACAAGGGATGAGGTCTCGGACCAATACTCCTATTGCTTCATTGTTGAGGATGATCCCAAGACATTTGAAGAAGCAATGAAGTCCCGAGATATTGCTTTCTGGAAAGAAGCAATCAATGATGAGATGGATTCCATCATGGGGAACAACACTTGGTATTGGTTGATCTACCACCAGTGTTGCAAACCTTGGGGTTGCAAATGGATTTTCAAAAGGAAAATGAAGGTAGATGGAACTATTGAAAGTTCAAGGCTAGACTAGTCATTCAGGGCTTTAAACAAAAGTCAGGGATATACTATTTTGATACTTATGCCCCTGTGGCTCGTATCGCTCATAAGACTGTTGATTGCCTTGGCATCTATTCACAATCTGATTATTCATCAGATGGATGTGAAGACAGCTTTCTTGAATGGTGAATTGGAAGAGGAGGTTTATATGAACCAATGATGAGTGTGTAAATACTCATCATTTTTGGTTAAATCTGAACTGCAAAACGTTTAAAAATGCTCAGAAATGCATCAAAATACTGAAAATATTCCAAATTTGCATTTTATATGTTTCAGATGCAAAATGTTCAAAATCAGATGAAAAATGAGCTAAGTTTGCATAATTGGCGTTCAGTCCCCAAGTTTCAAAAATTGTCAGAAATAGTCCCTGAGCACATAATTTCAAAGAAAAATCACCAAAGGTCCTTTTAAAATCATAAGTTGTCAAAATTAGTCCTTTGGTGAAAAATATCAAAAGTTTTGAGAAATCACAAAATTGGTCCTTCAAGTTTGAAAATTGGCAAAAATGGCCCCTGGAAAATTGGAAAATGGCAAGTTTGGTCCTTGTACTTTTTGAGATTGTCACTTTTAGCCCTTGGAGCAACTTTGATAAAATGGCAGCCATGGTCCCTTGTTTTTCATAATTTACACTAATGGTCCCTCATATTATTAATACCCTTTAATACCATTTTGGACTTGTCAATACCCATGGACCCCTGCCATTAGCTTTTTGAACCCCAGCCAATAACCTTTTGGACCCCCTATTATTAAACTCCAGTCAAACACATTTGACCCTCACGGGTTTCCCTCCCATTATCATCCCCTACACCTGCCATGCCTGCAACTCATACACCATCCCCCCAGCTCACACCTTTTCCACCTTATCACTCCACCCTCAACTACATCCAAAATTCATTAATTGCATCCCCTCCCCAAACACTCAACCCACAACTGTCAAAAGTCATTTTTCCCGCCAAAATGCAATAAAAGGCCGAGATCAACTTGAAGCCATCCAATGGCTCTTAAAGCATGTGGGATTAGCTCAGAAGAGGAGAGAGAAGCATTTGAAGCTATAAAAGAGAGAGAAGAAGCAAGCTAAAGGGAGTAGTTAGTTTTCATATCTTTCCTTAATGTCGTTTTTTTTAAATAAATGTCTTAGTTAATTCAAAAGCTTGTAATTTCAGCCATGTGTTAAACCTTAGTTGGAAAAGCATTGTAATACATTTTCAAGTTTTAATTCACAATTTGATTAAGTTTCTTATTTTTGAGTTTTCTCTCATGTATGAAATTTCAAATGAGTTAAGTGCCAAGCTTCTATCAGCTTATTTTATAGATTAAACATGTTTACTTAAGCCTATTAAAGCTTTTGATAAGCTTGGGAAACAGTTTCAAGCATTTTCAATTATGGTCAACAAAAGTCAACTGTTGAGATTGATTTGGAAATGGTGATGAATTTGGGTGATACAGATCCTTGGATGGGTTGAAATAGAATAAGTTAGAACAGGTTTGGGTTTGGTTTAGCTCTAAAGCACACCACTGGACACAAGTTGTGAGTATCTGTTTCACTTTTCATTTTCAAGTCAAATTGCAGTTTATGCTTGTCTGTGTATCTGTGGTCACCACTAGTTTTAACCTGTTAATATAGTTGTATTATGATCATTTAAACTTAGTTTGATTATTTAAATAAGTTGGTTCAGTAGCTAGCCCAGCTTTACTTGCAAAACAGTCAGTTAAGGTGTGTTTGGTTTTGTAGCTCTATCTGTCTTTTAGGTATATGCATTGGGTAATTCTTGTTGCTTTAAGTTTGTTCAGTTCATTTGAACTCATATATGTCTTAGTTTTGTGCCTGCAAGTCACCAAAGTCAAAATCACACCATGACTGTCTTGATCTCTTAACTGTTGTGGATTTGGACAAGCAAAGTTTTGATTTGTGTTTAAAATACTTAGATATAGCTTGCATTAGGTTTCATTCATCCATTAACATCATATTCAGTTGAGAAATCAAGATCAAACCTCAAATTAGTCAACTTTTCAGTTTTGTTAAAAAGTCAAAATATTGAATTAGTCAGTTTATGCTCAACTGAGATGAATTTTCCTTGATTCATTTCTGGGCCAAATCATGTGAATCTTGTGGCTTTAAAAAGTTCAACTGCTCTAGTTTATTTTTGTCATTTTTGCATATTTTTGTAAATTTTTCTTGAGCCTCAAATGGGCTTGTCAATTGGGATTAATTGCCCTGCGGCAACCGACTCAGCTCACACTTAATCGAGTCTGCATTGGGGAGCCTTTTGCAGACCTTGCAGCCAGCTCTTGAGAGCTTTTCCAAGGCTCCTTTTTGGTTTACTAGGTCTCAGCCAGGTCTAGTTCAAGTTCCATTTGTTGGTTTTCAGTTTCCAGCTTATTTGTGAGCTTATTCTTCTGCTTAAACATGGTACCCTCACACTGATTTTAGCTTATGAGCTCATTTCATCAAATCTTGGTATTTGCCATTCCAGTGGTTAAAAACAGTTAAGACTTGTTCCATTTTGGTTCTTTTAGCTTATTTAAGCTTCTGTGATCAGTGGGTGGTCTTGGGTTTTCATTTGGCTTATTTAAGTGCTTATTTATAAGCATTTTGCACATCAGTTTCAATTTCCTCCACACAAGCACATGTTTTTCCATTTTTCCTAGATTCCTCATATTATTTTAAGCTTATCTTGAATTTTTCAGATTTTTCCAAGTCATTTTGCTATTTTTCTGCATTTAAATCAATTTTTAGCACTTTTTAATTAGCATTTAATACAATTAATTAAGAAAAGGTTCAAAAAAATAATTTTTCATTTTTCTTAAGTTAAGATAAATATAAAAAGACAAAAAAGTATTTTTCTAGATTTTTCTTAGTTAAATTTGTATTTTTAAGTAATTTAATTAGTTTTTAATAGTTTTTAATTCATAGAAAATCGAAAAATATTCAAGAAAAATACAAAAATAGTTTTGAAAATTCTTTTTTGTCATTTTAGATTTTTCCAAGTCATAATTTTATTTTCCTAGCTTTGTTTCCTATTTTCTTGTATTTTAGGTCATTATTAAATAGTTTAAATTAGTTTTTAATTAATAATAATTAATTAAATAGTTAAAAAAATAATTTTCTTTTTCTATAAATTTTCTTTTATCATTAGGTTTGTAAAAATGTCATTTTCATATTTTTAGGTCTTTTATTTCTTAGATCTCACTTTTTATTTTGTACGTTTACGTAATTTTATTTAAACGTAAGTTTTTAGTTTTAAACGTTCATCAATTTTAAAAATAGTGATAGCGTTTATTTAATATAATTTAGCTTCTTAATTCTCTTTAATTTGCATTTAAGCCATTGTATTTATAAACTTTTTCTGTAGTTATAATAATAATTCGATCCCTCTTTTCCGTTCAAATCTCTCGATCACTATTCGTTTGGTGATCCATTGCATAGCTCGCTGGGACATAACGACCCGGGGAAACACTATACTCCCCAGATCTTCATTGCATTCGTTCTGAACCGTTTTAAGTTCCTACGGTCGGCCATTCACAAGTGGCCGCTATTGAGTGAGAAAACTTGACGGTTGGGAGCGGATCAATTTTTACGCCACGCCGGAGCTGGCTGATTATCTTCCGCTTTAGCAGATTAGTGATTTCAATATTCACTCTTTGTTCATACCATCCATCTACATATATTTATATTTTCTTATAAAAATACAA
The DNA here is from genome assembly GCA_910596185.1 of Chrysanthemum makinoi. NCBI lineage: Eukaryota > Viridiplantae > Streptophyta > Magnoliopsida > Asterales > Asteraceae > Chrysanthemum > Chrysanthemum makinoi. The sequence continues at coordinate 269,956,337 of OU343221.1, forward strand.
AAATACTCTTCTCATTCCTCTTATCCGTATGATTCTATTTCTCTTACACCCTCGCACTTATTTGATTCTACTCTTCTTTAACCTCAAAACCGTTTAATTCTATTTCTTTGACCCTCTACATGTTTAATTCTCATGGCGACGTACGATTATCCTCGTTGTTTCCATCGCAAAAGCCGTATGGAAGAGGATCAGCTCTGTTGTCAGAATCCTGATTGTTTATGCAAGCGATGTGGAAGGATGGGTGCAAGCAAATATTGTTATTGGTGCGAATTATCCGATAAAAACTCTCTCGATGATTCTCCAAGTTTTTCCGACCATCCGCCACAATCCGATGTTTCTTGTATTGTATCTGAGCCCAAACCGCCCGAATTGATCAAAATCTTTCGCGATTTACCTGTTAAAACAAACATGCAGAATTTAGACCGGTAACTAGCAAGAATGACTTGCCTAATCTTCACGTTTCTCAAGAACCGAACCGTGAGACCATAACGGAAGTGATGGAAATTGCTAGCTCTCAGAGCACACCACTTGTCCCACCTCCTGATTTTTCAAAATGTTCTTCGAGACTTGATAGTCATTCAGATCACCATGCTAGTTTTGTTGATTCTTTGAATAAACTGATTTCTTCTCATAACTCTCAAATGCAATCGTTTATTCCTTGTGTCGGTTGTGGTGAGCCTCTTTTTGGTTCACCCTGTCGTTGGTGTACGTGTGTGCAATGTGGTAATGATATTCATAACGGGAGTTGTTAGTTTTGTGGTTCGAGGAATTCATTTGATTATGATCCTAATCCGAACTCAATTAACGACTCCTCAAACTTTTCCAATTACCCACCACAACCCGACTTATCTTCATATAATCAACATACCTGCTGTGAATTTTGTGGAGGTCCTCACCTAGAATTTGATTGTCAACCGAAACACGTTTGTCTATGAACAGTTTCCAATGATGCTCGAACTTTGGTTATGACCAGAATCCATATGATTCACCAGCCAGACTCAACAGTTTTATGTTGTGAGTACTGTGGAGGTCCCCATTTCACTCGATTGTCAAATAGGGAACCCAGTTCCTTGTAACAATCATGACTCTCACAGGTTTGACAATTTCCAACCTCCACAGCACCATACGGTTCAAACTCCACCTGAGCCGTTGTCTCAAGAAATCTTCCAAGATTTTGAAACCGCAATGAAAACACTTGAGGATATGATGAGTAACTTTAAGAATCAAGTGAGTGGTGAAAAGACCATGGGAGAATTGCTAGCCAAAGAAAGAGAGGCCCGCCAATCTAGGGAGGAATTATTAGTCCTAGAGCATGCAGCTCTAAGGCGTTCCCAATTTCTTAAGGCAGCTCTATATGATGATGACGAGGAGAGTTTTTATCCTTTTAAAGATAATATTTCTCAACTCCCTCAGTCAGTTGATATCCCAACAGTTGAGATTCCATCTCAAACAACTGCTATCACACCCGAAGCTCCCACTCACTCTCTAAACATGGGGGATGAGCATCTTGACACTATTCCTGAAAAGGAATCGGACGAATTCATAAAGTCTAGTGTTGAGAACCTTGTCCCAATCCCAAGAGAGTCACAGGGAATTCTTGATCATGTGTGTGATATCCCTCCTCCTCTTGTCTTCCAAAATGATCATATTGAGATGTTCTCCGATTCTAATGATGATGATTTGTTATCTTGTGGAGACATCGTTTATGTGGAAGATTTACCTTCTGAGCTTGTTAGCTTAGAAGAAGAGAATGATGAAGTTACTGACACTGAAATCAAAGATGAAGCACTTCGTGCAACATTACTGAATGTCAGTCTTCTCATTTCTAAAATCGAGGCTTTCAATGAAAAACCTATTTCATCTCCTATCCCCATTAAGGATAGTGACATTCTTTCCGATGATTCTATTCCGAAATGAAAGCCTTCGTTTTAATAATATGGGAGAGAAGATTAGTGGCAGTACCACTTTTCATTCTCATAATTCTCTCCCCGCTTATGAATCATGTACATTGGAGGAGTTCACTAGTGAACCCACTCATATCAATTCTGAATATGATTCATTCACCTTCAAGGAGTTCTCAGATGAACTCACTCATATCATATCTCCGACGGAGTATGATAATTTCTACTTTGATCTAGACACACCCATAATATGTCTTGATCAAGCGAGCTTAACTGATGAGATTCATGAAACTATGAATTCTCCTATTGAGGATGAAGAGTTAGTCATGATTTCTATCATGATTTTCTTTCTTTTCTTCATATATTCCGTCACTTCTCCTGCTTCTTCACTCCTTCTCGGAATGAAGACACTATCTTTGACCCCGGCATTTTCACTTATCATTTTTGAGCCGGTTCTATATATATCTCATCGGTGTGGAACTTTCTCGTGCTTCAAATGTTTGTCCAAACATCTTGAATGAAAGTCCGATGGAGATTGTCTCTTCCACTTTGCTTCCCCATGAACAAATGAATTCGGGGTCGAGTCAAGCTAGCGACTCGGTAATCAAAAACAGTAGCATGCTACATGGGTTTTCACCCATGTGTTCCACCCTAGTGTGGGGGAGTTGCCCCACATGTTATATATATATAAGTTTTTATTCAAAAAAAAAATAATAAAAAAAAAATAATAAAAAAATAAAAATCTTGCTAAATAATGGCCGTAGTATTTCCCTTTTACGTTCTCAGTTTCGGCATAACCACCGGTACTTTGAATATTGAGGGCAATATTCATTTCTAAGTGTGGGGGAATTCTCACGAATTTTATCATATAATTATCCCGCCTAATTCCCCGCTTTTGGCCAAATTTTTTTGAGTAAGTGTTTTCACTTACTCAATTGGTTATCAGTCCACCATGTCTAAAAAACAAAAGGATTGGCTAATCCAGGAGCAAACGGCTCTTGGTAAAGATATCTCAAATCCGTTGACGGCTTGCAATTTGCCCAAAATTGTATGGTATTCAGCTCACCATATCCTAAAAAGATAGAGTTGGCTAGCCCGCAAGTTTATGGCTTGTGGTAAAGGCAGTGGAAAAACCATAATTGGTAATCAGCTCACCAAAGATAATATTGATAATTTATCTAAGAGTTGGCTAGTCCAGAGCAAACGGCTTCTGGTAAAGACAAATCAAATCCGTTGGAAGCTGGTGGTTTGCTCAAAATCACATGGTTATCGGTGTACCATGGTTCTTACTTGAACGAAAACATTTGGCTACTCCAGAAGTAATGGCTTTTGGTAAAGAGATTCAAATCCATTAAGTTTTTCTCAAAAGATTGCTAGGGACTAGCAATAGTTTAGTGTGGGGATTGATGAGTGTGTAAATACTCATCATTTTTGTTAAATCTGAACAGCAAAACGTCTAAAAATGCTCAGAAATGCATCAAAATACTGAAAATATTCCAAATTTGCATTTTATATGTTTAAGATGCAAAATGTTCAAAATCAGATGAAAAATGAGCTAAGTTTGCATAATTGGCGTTTGAGTCCCAAGTTTCAAAATATTGTCAGAAATAGTCCCTGAGCACATAATTTCAAAAGAAAAATCACCAAAGGTCCTTTTAAAATCATAAGTTGTCAAAATTAGTCCTTTGGTGAAAAATATCAAAATTTTTGAGAAATCACAAAATTGGTCCTTCAAGTTTGAAAATTGGCAAAAATGGCCCCTGGAAATTGGAAAATGGCAAGTTTGGTCCTTGTACTTTTTGAGATTGTCACTTTTAGCCCTTGGAGCAACTTTGATAAAATGGCAGCCATGGTCCCTTGTTTTTTAGAATTTACACTAATGGTCCCTCATATTATTAATACCCTTTAATACCATTTTGGACTTGTCAATACCCATGGACCCCTGCCATTAGCTTTTTGAACCCCAGCCAATAACCTTTTGGACCCCCCTATTATTAAACTCCAGTCAAACACATTTGACCCTCACGGGTTTCCCTCCCATTATCATCCCCTACACCTGCCATGCCTGCAACTCATACACCATCCCCCCAGCTCACACCTTTTCCACCTTATCACTCCACCCTCAACTACATCCAAAATTCATTAATTGCATCCCCTCCCCAAACACTCAACCCACAACTGTCAAAAGTCATTTTTCCCGCCAAAATGCAATAAAAGGCCGAGATCAACTTGAAGCCATCCAATGGCTCTTAAAGCATGTGGGATTAGCTCAGAAGAGGAGAGAGAAGCATTTGAAGCTATAAAAGAGAGAGAAGAAGCAAGCTAAAGAGAGTAGTTAGTTTCATATCTTTCCTTAATGTCGTTTTTTTTAAATAAATGTCTTAGTTAATTCAAAAGCTTGTAATTTCAGTTTTCATGTGTTAAACCTTAGTTGGAAAAGCATTGTAATACATTTTCAAGTTTTAATTCACAATTTGATTAAGTTTCTTATTTTTGAGTTTTCTCTCATGTATGAAATTTCAAATGAGTTAAGTGCCAAGCTTCTATCAGCTTATTTTATAGATTAAACATGTTTACTTAAGCCTATTAAAGCTTTTGATAAGCTTGGGAAACAGTTTCAAGCATTTTCAATTATGGTCAACAAAAGTCAACTGTTGAGATTGATTTGGAAATGGTGATGAATTTGGGTGATACAGATCCTTGGATGGGTTGACATAGAATAAGTTAGAACAGGTTTGGGTTTGGTTTAGCCTGCAGCACCAATTTGGACATTGTGAGTATCAATTTCACTTTTCATTTTCAAGTCAAATTGCAGTTTATGCTTATCTGTGTATCTGAGGTCACCACTAGTTTTAACCTGTTAATATAGTTGTATTATGATCATTTAAACTTAGTTTGATTATTTAAATAAGTTGGTTCATGTTAGCTAGCCGGCTTTTTTACTTGCAAAACATCGGTTAAGGTGTGTTTGGTTTTGTAGCTCTATCTGTCTTTTAGGTATATGCATTGGGTAATTCTTGTTGCTTTAAGTTTGTTCAGTTCATTTGAACTCATATATGTCTTAGTTTTGTGCCTGCAAGTCACCAAAGTCAAAATCACACCATGACTGTCTTGATCTCTTAACTGTTGTGGATTTGGACAAGCAAAGTTTTGATTTGTGTTTAAAATACTTAGATATAGCTTGCATTAGGTTTCATTCATCCATTAACATCATATTCAGTTGAGAAATCAAGATCAAACCTCAAATTAGTCAACTTTTCAGTTTTGTTAAAAAGTCAAAATATTGAATTAGTCAGTTTATGCTCAACTGAGATGAATTTTCCTTGATTCATTTCTGGGCCAAATCATGTGAATCTTGTGGCTTTAAAAAGTTCAACTGCTCTAGTTTATTTTTGTCATTTTTGCATATTTTTGTAAATTTTTCTTGAGCCTCAAATGGGCTTGTCAATTGGGACTCAATTGCCCTCAGGTAACCGACTCAGCCAACCGGTTCACAGATTGTAGGTTTTGCTGACTTGCATACCCAGCTCTTGAGAGCTTTTCCAAGGCTCCTTTTTGGTTTACTAGGTCTCAGCCAGGTCTAGTTCAAGTTCCATTTGTTGTTTTTCAGTTTCCAGCTTATTTGTGTGCTTATTCCTCTGCTTAAACATGGTACCCACACACTGATTTTAGCTTATGAGCTCATTTCATCAAATCTTGGTATTTGCCATTCCAGTGGTTAAAAACAGTTAAGACTTGTTCCATCTTGGTTCTTTTAGCTTATTTAAGCTTCTGTGATCAGTGGGTGGTCTTGGGTTTTCATTTGGCTTATTTAAGTGCTTATTTATAAGCATTTTGCACATCAGTTTCAATTTCCTCCACATAAGCACTTGTTTTTCTATTTTTCCTAGATTCCTCATATTATTTTAAGCTTATCTTGAATTTTCAGACTTTTCCAAGTCATTTTGCTATTTTTCTGCATTTAAATCAATTTTTAGCACTTTTTAATTAGCATTTAATACAATTAATTAAGAAAAGGTTCAAAAAATAATTTTTCATTTTTCTTAAGTTAAGATAAATATAAAAAGACAAAAAAAAGTATTTTTCTAGATTTTTCTTAGTTAAATTTGTATTTTTAAGTAATTTAATTAGTTTTAATAGTTTTTAATTCATAGAAAATCGAAAAATATTCAGAAAAATACAAAAATAGTTTTGAAAATTCTTTTTTGTCATTTTAGATTTTTCCAAGTCATAATTTTATTTTCCTAGCTTTGTTTCCTATTTTCTTGTATTTTAGGTCATTATTAAATAGTTTAAATTAGTTTTTAATTAATAATAATTAATTAAATAGTTGTAAAAATAATTTTCTTTTTCTATAAATTTTCTTTTATCATTAGGTTTGTAAAAATGTCATTTTCATATTTTTAGGTATTTTATTTCTTAGATCTCACTTTTTATTTTGTACGTTTACGTAATTTTATTTAAACGTAAGTTTTTAGTTTTAAACGTTCATCAATTTTAAAAATAGTGATAGCGTTTATTTAATATAATTTAGCTTCTTAATTCTCTTTAATTTGCATTTAAGCCATTGTATTTATAAACTTTTTCTGTAGTTATAATAATAATTCGATCCCTCTTTTCCGTTCAAATCTCTCGATCACTATTCGTTTGGTGATCCATTGCATAGCTCGCTGGGACATAACGACCCGGGGAAACACTATACTCCCCAGATCTTCATTGCATTCGTTTCTGAACCATTTTAAGTTCCTTACGGTCGGCCATTCACAAGTGGCCGGCTTGAGTGAGAAAACTTGACGGTTTGGGAGCGGATCAAATTTTGGGCCGCCGGGAGTCTGTGCTGATTATCTTACGCTTAGCAGATTAGTGATTTGAATATTCACTCTTTGTTCATACCATCCATCTACATATATTTATATTTTCTTATAAAAATACAAAAATACTCTTCTCATTCCTCTTATCCGTATGATTCTATTTCTCTTACACCCTCGTACCATTTGATTCTACTCTTCTTTAACCTCAAAACCGTTTAATTCTATTTCTTTGACCCTCTACATGTTTAATTCTCATGGCGACGTTCGATTATCCTCGTTGTTTCCACTGCAAAAGCCGTATGGAAGAGGATCAGCTCTGTTGTCAGAATCCGGATTGTTTATGCAAGCAATGTGGAAGGATGGGTGCAAGCAAATATTGTTATTCGTGCGAATTATCCGATAAAAACTCTCTCGATGATTCTCCAAGTTTTTCTGACCATCCGCACAATCCGATGTTTCTTGTATTGTATCGAGCCCAAACCGCCAGAATTGATCAAAATCTTTCGCGATTTACGGTTAAAAACAAACATGCAGAATTTAGACCGGTGACTAGCAAGAATGACTTGCCTAATCTTGACGTTTCTCAAGAACCAGAACCAGAGACCATAACGGAAGTGGTGGAAATTGCTAGCTCTCAGAGCACACCACTTGTCCCACCTCCGAATTTTTCAAAATGTTCTTCGAGACTTGATAGTCATTCGAATCACCATGCTGGTTTTGTTGATTCTTTGAATAAACCGATTCCTTCTCATAACTCTCAAATGCAATCGTTTATTCCTTGTGTCGGTTGTGGTGAGCCTCTTTTGGTTCACCCTGTCGTTGGTGTACGTGTGTGCAATGTGGTAATGATATTCATAACGGGAGTTGTTTGTTTTGTGGTTCGAGGAATTCATTTGATTATGATCCTAATCCGAACTCAATTAACGACTCCTCAAACTTTTCCAATTACCCACCACAACCCGACTTATCTTCATATAATCAACATACCTGCTGTGAATTTTGTGGAGGTCCTCACCTAGAATTTGATTGTCAATCCGGAAACACGTTTGTCTATGAACAGTTTTCCAATGATGCTCAGAACTTTGGTTATGACCAGAATCCATATGATTCACCAGTCCAGACTCAACAGTTTTACTGTTGTGAGTACTGTGAAGGTCCCCATTTTAGCTCTGATTGTCAAATAGGGAACCCAGTTCCTTGTAACAATCATGACTCTCACAGGTTTGACAATTTCCAACCTCCACAGCACCATACAGTTCAAACTCCACCTGAGCCGTTGTCTCAAGAAATCTCCCAAGATTTTGAAACCGCAATGAAAACACTTGAGGATATGATGAGTAACTTTAAGAATCAAGTGAGTGGTGAAAAGACCATGGGAGAATTGCTAGCCGAAGAAAGAGAGGCCCGCCAATCTAGGGAGGAATTATTAGTCCTAGAGCATGCAGCTCTAAGACGTTCCCAATTTCTTAAGGCAGCTCTATATGATGATGACGAGGAGAGTTTTTATCCTTTTAAAGATAATATTTCTCAACTTCCTCGGTCGGTTGATATCCCAGCAGTTGAGATTCCATCTCAAACAAGCTGCTATCACACCGAAGCTCCCACTCACTCTCTAAACATGGGGGATGAGCATCTTGACACTATTCCCAAAAAGGAATCGGACGAATTCATAAAGTCTAGTGTTGAGAACCTTGTCCCAATCCCAAGAGAGTCACAGGGAATTCTTGATCATGTGTGTGATATCCCTCCTCCTCTTGTCTTCCAAAATGATCATATTGAGATGTTCTCCGATTCTAATGATGATGATTTGTTATCTTGTGGAGACATCGTTTATGTGGAAGATTTACCTTCTGAGCTTGTTAGCTTAGAAGAAGAGAATGATGAATTTACTGACACTGAAATCAAAGATGAAGCACTTCGTGCAACATTACTGAATGTCAGTCTTCTCATTTCTAAAATCGAGGCTTTCAATGAAAACCTATTTCATCTCTATCCCCATTAAGGATAGTGACATTCTTTCCGATGATTCTATTCCAAATGAAAGCCTTCGTTTTAATAATATGGGAGAGAAGATTAGTGGCAGTACCACTTTTCATTCTCATAATTCTCTCCCGCTTATAAATCATGTACATTGGAGGAGTTCACTAGTGAACCCACTCATATCAATTCTGAATATGATTCATTCACCTTCAAGGAGTTCTCAGATGAACTCACTCATATCATATCTCCGCCGGAGTATGATAATTTCTACTTTGATCTAGACACACCCATAATATGTCTTGATCAAGCGAGCTTAACTGATGAGATTCATGAAACTATGAATTCTCCTATTGAGGATGAAGAGTTAGTCATGATTTCTATCATGATTTTCTTTCTTTTCTTCATATATTCTGTCACTTCTCCTGTTCTTCACTCCTTCGGGAATGAAGACACTATCTTTGACCCCGGCATTTTCACTTATCATTTTTGAGCCGGTTCTATATATATCTCATCGGTGTGGAACTTTCTCGTGCTTCAAATGTTTGTCCAAACATCTTGAATGAAAGTCCGATGGAGATTGTCTCTTCCACTTTGCATCCCCATGAACAAATGAATTCGGGGTCGAGTCAAGCTAGCGACTCGGTAATCAAAAACAGTAGCATGCTACATGGGTTTTCACTCATGTGTTCCACCCTAGTGTGGGGGAGTTGCCCCACATGTTATATATATATAAGTTTTTATTCAAAAAAAAATAATAAAAAAAAATAAATAAATAAAAAAATAAAAATCTTGCTAAATAATGGCCGTAGTATTTCCCTTTTACGTTCTCAGTTTCGGCATAACCACCGGTACTTTGAATATTGAGGGCAATATTCATTTCTAAGTGTGGGGGGGGAATTCTCCGCGAATTTTATCATGTAAATATACCGCCTAATTCCCCCGTTTTTGGCCAAAAATTTTTTTTTTTGGAGTAAGTGTTTTTCACTTACTCAATTGGTTATCAGTCCGCCTTGTCTAAAAAACAAAAGGATTGGCTAATCCAGAGCAAACGGCGGCTCTTGGTAAATATTTATCAAATCCGTTGACGGCTTGCAATTTGCCCAAAATTGTATGGTATTCACCTCACCATATCCTAAAAAGTGAAGAGTTGGTTAGCCCGCAAGTTTATGGCTTGTGGTAAAGGCAGTGGAAAAACCATAATTGGTAATCAGCTCACCAAAGATAATATTGATAATTTATCTAAGAGTTGGCTAGTCCAGAAGCAAGCGGCTTCTGGTAAAGACAAATCAAATCCGTTGGAAGCCGGTGGTTTGCTCAAAATCACATGGTTATCGGTGTACCATGGTTCTTACTTGAACTGAAACATTTGGCTACTCCGGAAGTAATGGCTTTTGGTAAAGAGATTCAAATCCATTAAGTTTTTCTCAAAAGATTGCTAGGGACTAGCAATAGTTTAGTGTGGGGATTGATGAGTGTGTAAATACTCATCATTTTTAGTCAAATCTGAACTGCAAAACGTTTAAAATGCTCAGAAATGCATCAAAATACTGAAAATATTCCAAATTTGCATTTTATATGTTTAAGATGCAAAATGTTCAAAATCAGATGAAAAATGAGCTAAGTTTGCATAATTGGCAGTTTCAGTCCCCCAAGTTTCAAAAAATTGTCAGAAATAGTCCATGAGCACATAATTTCAAAAGAAAAATCACCAAAGGTCCTTTTAAAATCATAATTTGTCAAAATTAGTCCTTTGGTGAAAAATATCAAAAGTTTTGAGAAATCACAAAATTGGTCCTTCAAGTTTGAAAATTGGCAAAAATGGCCCCTGGAAATTGGAAAATGGCAAGTTTGGTCCTTGTACTTTTTGAGATTGTCACTTTTAGCCCTTGGAGCAACTTTGATAAAATGGCAGCCATGGTCCCTTGTTTTTCAGAATTTACACTAATGGTCCCTCATATTATTAATACCCTTTAATACCATTTTGGACTTGTCAATACCCATGGACCCCTGCCATTAGCTTTTTGAACCCCAGCCAATAACCTTTTGGACCCCCCTATTATTAAACTCCAGTCAAACACATTTGACCCTCACGGGTTTCCCTCCCATTATCATCCCCTACACCTGCCATGCCTGCAACTCAGACACCATCCCCCCAGCTCACACCTTTTCCACCTTATCACTCCACCCTCAACTACATCCAAAATTCATTAATTGCATCCCCTCCCCAAACACTCAACCCACAACTGTCAAAAGTCATTTTTCCCGCCAAAATGCAATAAAAGGCCGAGATCAACTTGAAGCCATCCAATGGCTCTTAAAGCATGTGGGATTAGCTCAGAAGAGGAGAGAGAAACATTTGAAGTTATAAAAGAGAGAGAAGAAGCAAGCTAAAGGGAGTAGTTAGTTTTCATATCTTTCCTTAATGTCGTTTTTTTTAAATAAATGTCTTAGTTAATTCAAAAGCTTGTAATTTCAGTTTTCATGTGTTAAACCTTAGTTGGAAAAGCATTGTAATACATTTTCAAGTTTTAATTCACAATTTGATTAAGTTTCTTATTTTTGAGTTTTCTCTCATGTATGAAATTTCAAATGAGTTAAGTGCCAAGCTTCTATCAGCTTATTTTATAGATTAAACATGTTTACTTAAGCCTATTAAAGCTTTTGATAAGCTTGGGAAACAGTTTCAAGCATTTTCAATTATGGTCAACAAAAGTCAACTGTTGAGATTGATTTGGAAATGGTGATGAATTTGGGTGATACAGATCCTTGGATGGGTTGACATAGAATAAGTTAGAACAGGTTTGGGTTTGGTTTAGCCTGCAACACCAGCTGGACAGTTGTGAGTATCTGTTTCACTTTTCATTTTCAAGTCAAATTGCAGTTTATGCTTGTCTGTGTATCTGTGGTCACCACTAGTTTTAACCTGTTAATATAGTTGTATTATGATCATTTAAACTTAGTTTGATTATTTAAATAAGTTGGTTCAGTAGCTAGCCCAGTTTTACTTGCAAAACAGTCAGTTAAGGTGTGTTTGGTTTTGTAGCTCTATCTGTCTTTTAGGTATATGCATTGGGTAATTCTTGTTGCTTTAAGTTTGTTCAGTTCATTTGAACTCATATATGTCTTAGTTTTGTGCCTGCAAGTCACCAAAGTCAAAATCACACCATGACTGTCTTGATCTCTTAACTGTTGTGGATTTGGACAAGCAAAGTTTTGATTTGTGTTTAAAATACTTAGATATAGCTTGCATTAGGTTTCATTCATCCATTAACATCATATTCGGTTGAGAAATCAAGATCAAACCTCAAATTAGTCAACTTTTCAGTTTTGTTAAAAAGTCAAAATATTGAATTAGTCAGTTTATGCTCAACTGAGATGAATTTTCCTTGATTCATTTCTGGGCCAAATCATGTGAATCTTGTGGCTTTAAAAAGTTCAACTGCTCTAGTTTATTTTTGTCATTTTTGCATATTTTTGTAAATTTTTCTTGAGCCTCAAATGGGCTTGTCAATTGGGACTCAATTGCCCTGTGCAACTGACTCAGTTCACACTGAGTCTGCACAGGGTTTTGCAGACCTTGCAGCCAGCTCTTGAGAGCTTTTCCAAGGCTCCTTTTTGGTTTACTAGGTCTCAGCCAGGTCTAGTTCAAGTTCCATTTGTTGGTTTTCAGTTTCCAGCTTATTTGTGTGCTTATTCCTCTGCTTAAACATGGTACCCACACACTGATTTTAGCTTATGAGCTCATTTCATCAAATCTTGGTATTTGCCATTCCAGTGGTTAAAAACAGTTAAGACTTGTTCCATCTTGGTTCTTTTAGCTTATTTAAGCTTCTGTGATCAGTGGGTGGTCTTGGGTTTTCATTTGGCTTATTTAAGTGCTTATTTATAAGCATTTTGCACATCAGTTTCAATTTCCTCCACACAAGCACATGTTTTTCCATTTTTCCTAGATTCCTCATATTATTTCAAGCTTATCTTGAATTTTTCAGATTTTTCCAAGTCATTTTGCTATTTTTCTGCATTTAAATCAATTTTTAGCACTTTTTAATTAGCATTTAATACAATTAATTAAGAAAAGGTTCAAAAAAATAATTTTTCATTTTTCTTAAGTTAAGATAAATATAAAAAGACAAAAAAGTATTTTTCTAGATTTTTCTTAGTTAAATTTGTATTTTTAAGTAATTTAATTAGTTTTTAATAGTTTTTAATTCATAGAAAATCGAAAAATATTCAGAAAAATACAAAAATAGTTTTGAAAATTCTTTTTTGTCATTTTAGATTTTTCCAAGTCATAATTTTATTTTCCTACCTTTGTTTCCTATTTTCTTGTATTTTAGGTCATTATTAAATAGTTTAAATTAGTTTTTAATTAATAATAATTAATTAAATAGTTGTAAAAATAATTTTCTTTTTCTATAAATTTTCTTTTATCATTAGGTTTGTAAAAATGTCATTTTCATATTTTTAGGTCTTTTATTTCTTAGATCTCACTTTTTTTTTTTATTTTACGTTTACGTAATTTTTATTTAAACGTAAGTTTTTAGTTTTAAACGTTCATCAATTTTAAAAATAGTGATAGCGTTTATTTAATATAATTTAGCTTCTTAATTCTCTTTAATTTGCATTTAAGCCATTGTATTTATAAACTTTTTACAGTAGTTATAATAATAATTCAATCCCTCTTTTCCGTTCAAATCTCTCGATCACTATTCGTTTGGTGATCCATTGCATAGCTCGCTGGGACATAACGACCCGGGGAAACACTATACTCCCTGATCTTCATTGCATTCGTTTCTGAACCGTTTTAAGTTCCTTACGGTCGGCCATTCACAAGTGGCAGACTTGAGTGAGAAAACTTGACGGTTTGGGAGCGGATCAACCAACCTCAGGGCTTCATCTTGTCTGGCAATGAAAAGAAGGTGTGTATGCGATTAAGTCTCTTTATGGACTAAGCTGACACCTAAGCAATGGCATCAAAAATTTGATGAAGTGGTTTTGTCTAGTGGTTATGTTCTTAACCGGTCTGACAAATGTGTATATAGCAAATTTGATGATTCTAGTAAAGGAGTCATCATTTGTCTATATGTTGATGACATGTTGATTTTTGGCACTGACCAAAATCAGGTTGACATGACAAAGGAATTTTTGTCATCAAGGTTCTCCATGAAAGATATGGGGAGGATGTTGTTATCCTTGGTATACAGATTAAACATGAAAGTAAAAGAATTTCTATCTCTCAGTCTCATTATATTGAGAAGGTGCTTAGGAAATTCAATTACTTTGATTGTACTCCAGTGAGTACACCTATGGATACTTGTGAGAAGCTGATGCCTAATCATGGCAAGTCTGTATCTCAACTTGAGTATTCTAGGTAATTGGGCTGTCCGATGTATGCCATGACTTGTACAATACCGATATTGGTTTTGCGGAGCAGGGGAAAACTCGGCGGTATACTAGTAATCCTAGTGCTCATCACTGCAAGCAGTTCAAAGGGTACTGAAGTATTTGAAGAGAACTATGGATTATAATCTCTCATATCTTTGTTACCCATCGCTGTTGGAAGGATACACGATGCAAGTTGGATCGATATCACTGAAGACAATTAGTCTACCGGTGGTCGGGTATTCCTACTTGGTGGAGGTGCAATTTCTTGGGCATCCAAGAAGCAAACTTGCATCACCGGTTCAACAATGGAATATGAATTTGTGGCTTTAGCATTACTGCGGTAAAGAAGTCTGAATAGTTGAAAAATTAGCTTCTTGAGATTCCATTGTGGCCTAAACCTATAGCACCTATTTCTATCCGATGTGATAGTGCAACTACATTGGCTAAGGCTTATAGCCAAATGTACAATGGTAAGTCTAGACACTTAGGTGTCGGACATAGCATGATTCGTGAGCTTATCATGAATGGGGTGGTATCTATAGAGTTTGTTAGATCTCAACAGAACTTAGTTGATCACTTGACGAAGGGTTTGGCTAGAGACTTGGTTATAAAGTGTGCTAAAGGGATGGGTTTAAGTCCAACTTAGTCCTTGAATGCTAGGACACAACTCCCTCCTAAGGAAACTTGGGGCTGAGTTCAATGTGGAAAGTTGAACATTCGATTAATTTGGAGCACATGTTTTATTTACATCCCAAGGTTGTGCTGAGAACCTGCTGAAAGGAGGATGAAGTCTTTACTTCTTAATGGTTAATTTCTTTGAAAAGTGCTTGGCAGGAGCATGAATAAGGAGGAACCACCTATGTAAATGTTGAAGTTTTGCCGCTTAGGAAGCTTTGGACTTTTAGCTTTTACAACATTTATGAATTTGGATATGGACACATGGCTTGTATAGTGTCGGGGTGATAAGTGTTTGAAAAACTTGTGTGTATTTTATCTTTAGGTATTCAAATGGGTTGAAGGGTTCAATTCTTAGAACACCGTGATTCTCGAATATTTGAACGTGTAATGTACTAAGATGGAAATTCAATCCTCGGGACATTTTTGTTTATGCACATGTTTTGCTTGATGTTTGTTTTCATGCAAAGGAAGTGAACTAAATTTGGGAAGGATTGTTGGAAAATTTAGTGCACTTGTGGGATTAGTTCACACCTTGTAATGGGTTAGGAGGTGCGGAGTGTACACCCATAAGGTCCATGAACACCCTGACTCTAATAGTGGTTTGTATTGGTAGCGCTAGTGGAGAATGCGCTTGTGGTTTTCAGGCGGTGTGTGTTTCCAGTAGTGTATCCATTGCTAGTGCTATGAAGTCTTTGCTAGTGTGAAAGTCTTGCTAATGGTATGAAAGCTGCTAGTGTTAAAATGCGCTAAATGCGGTTACAACTGCAATGACCACGTTTAATATGTCATGTAACCACTAACGGCTATAATGGGGATAATTATGAGGCTATTAATGGGCTGATTAATACTCATAATTCCATTTGACTAACTAAGAGTAACCTCCTATAAATAGGAGATCTGATTATGCATGAAGGACATACAGAAAACGATTAACACTTGCAAAGGGAGTTATTGTGTGCCTAATTCAATAACATTTTGTCTTATCAAGTAGATATTACGTGTAACCGGGCATTAGGGTGAATAGTTTACTTTGTAAAGTGATCACACGATTCCAAGTGATATCCGGTAACCACCTAGTGGTATTTGTTTCTGCTGATTTGATTTATGTTTCTGCTGACCTTGATTATCTTAACCCTGTTATGGGCTCATACACACCAACAGGTTCACTATTTGGATTCTTATTGTAGGATTGGTGATCAAATTATTATTATTTTGTTCTAATTGTTAGGTGATTGTTTGACCAATCAATCTTCATTGACTTTTTATTACTCCTTTTGACTTAAATATGTATTCGAGAATGATCCGGGCACTCTTTGTTAATTTAAGTTTTCAGCAAAAAAATTCTTTTTTATGCAATGATTATGAGCTGAAATACTATGTCACACTTAATTTCCAGGTTGTGTTAGCACAAGCCTGCGCAGGGTAGTTCTAAATTGCTAATTCACCCAAGTCGGCCGCAAAGGTCAGCTCTTATATAATCATCAATATATAATCTCAATAACGGAACTTGATAATAATTCCTTTATTGGAAGTGACAGTTCCAATATTTTCGATATTATTGACTTGTTTATTGTATTTTTATTCCCTCATATGTTTCTAATCCATCCAATATCTGCAGTGTTATACTCTTATCATTTTGACATGTGGCTCCCTTGAAGAATAATTTTGAGATAACTGACGCACTGTTGTGTTATGAGAAGTTACATCAGGCCAAAAGACGCAAGGGACAGGGCTGGATACTAAAGTGACTGTAAATCTTATGTACTTGTATCTTCAATTGTCCTAGCGTAATTATTTTGTGTTTTGGTTGTCAAAATAAGGTTAGAATTGCTTTGTGCAAGTAAGACTTCAGATGTAATTCTTTTGCGTTTTGTGTCTGCAGTCATAGGTTTAGCATCAAAGGGGTGTATGATCCTGCAATTCTACCTGTAGAAAATAAGAAAATTACCGGGAGGGTATGTTCTTCATTCATTTATTGTACTCTCTTTGATCTGATGGTCATTCAATCATTATATACTATCATATGGTAACTTTTTGCGTCCTACTAAATTTATTCAGTAGGAAGTAAGTGTGTGACTGAATGTCCTTTTTAGAAATTTGCAATCGCTGTACTAAATATGGAGATATTATCTGCTCATCAATGCTTGTTACTCCAGAAGTGTATAGTCATGTACGACAGTCCAAAGTAACCATGAAAAAAGAATACATAATAAGCCCAAAATCACGAGATAGTAGCAAAACAAAAGAATGAGAACAGTTTGAGCACACATTTAACTACTTTATAACATCTAATGATATGCTTATGTGTGTATTGTAAGTCTGTAATGAGTTAGTGTGGTTAACCATAAACGAGAGGTTAAGGTGAGGCTTAGAAGTGTGGCTAGCTATAGTGTGAGCTGAGAAAACTAAGTAATATACAAGGGTCAATTCTACTTTTCGGGATAAGCTGCTGAAATATGGCAATCTGTCTAAATCCCGACCCGCCTTGCACCTTTGGACTCTTTCTTTGTTTATATCTTCAGTTTTGTAGGAATCTCTTCAGATAGGATTTGCGATTGTGCAGGTTTCTAACTGTAATTCTTTGTAATCTTTTTTGTTTTCTTGTTATTACATTTGGAATTTAGATATTTGTGAGATTTAGTTGTTTGTTACGATAAGTTACTCCATGGTTAGTAATATACAAGGGTCAGTTTTACTTTTTGGGATAAGCTCTATACATTTTCAATATGGCATTTATCGAAGGCTTCTGATACTTGAAGAAATTGTTTGAGCATATGGATTTTGATTGCATAAAGAGAAATGAATTGTATTTGCAGCTCATACGGTGTCCCCTTTTCATGGTAAGATACTTTTAACTTCGCTCCTAGTTTTAATGAGTGCATTGTGAGGTACACATTAGTAAACTGATGAGACATTGAGGCCAGTATCTTAAAACCCTGTTTAGGCCGCTTATATGCTTCCACTTGATTATCCACTTATTTCGTGCTTAGGTGAGTTAGCTTTAGAAGGTCATCTGAATGCCTATCTTCGTTTTATACTTTTCAAAACATGGATGCGGCTTTATGATCACACGTTAGCCAAGAGTTATATCTAAAAATTCTTATTAAGGTCTATAATTTTTAGTTTTCTTTCTCATCCTTTAGGAGTTTGTTGAAGATGAAAGATCAAAGCTTTCAATGGATTTCATGAATAGTTGAAGACGGAAGATCGAAGACGTTTTCAATGATATTTTGTAAACATACTTAGAATTATTTTATATGTGTTTCATGATCTATATTTGTTTAACAAATAGCGTGGTATGATATGCTGCAGAATTGAGTATCTGATGTTTAATAACAAATTGTGGTGCAAAATTTGTGCATTTCTTTATGATACTCATACAGCTGCAAAATTTTTGTATTTAATTTCTTTATAAGGTAAGAATTATAGAATGGTCAAAGTACAGGGTTATAATTGTAAAATTTTCAAATTAGAAAGTGACACATAAAAGCGTGTAGTTTTTTTACCTTGTGCTGATGTGTTATGTTTAAAGGCCACCATCAATAGTGTGTACTTTTCAAAATTCTCCACACTTTATATGGTGGGTACTTTGTTAAAGTTTTACAATAGCGTGAACAATTAAACCTTTTTCCACTCATTCATGCTACACAATCAACTCACTTTGTCTCGCGTTATCATTTTGTGGCCTTGAATAATGCCACGCTAAGGAAAGCGTGCACTCCAAATATGATCACACTATTAACCGTGTACATATCTCCTAATATGCGTGTATAGTTCTATGCTTTGTTGTAGTAATTTGCAAAGAAATAGTTTCTTTCATTGTTCATTTCCCATGTAGTTGAATTCGAATCACTACTATTTGATGTATGCTCAATCAATAATGAAGAACCTTTTTACGGAATTTTTCAATGATTTTATCCTCTTCATATTCTTTTATATGTTGTTTTATACGTTTTTGTCTATTTTTATATTTTTTTCGTCCGTTTCTATACGTTTTCATACGTGCTTGTCCGTTTTTATACGTTTCATTCGTTTTTATATATTTTCGTCCGTCTTTATATGTTTTACTCCGTTTTTATACGTTTTCATACGTTTTGTCCGTTTTTTAAAGTTTCCGTCCGTTTTTATTCGTTTTCTTTCGTTTTTATATGTTTTCTTCCGTTTTTATACGTTTCAGTCCGTTTTTATTTGTTCTCGTAAGTTTTTATACGTTTTCATTCATTTGTATACGTTTTTTTCCCATTTTTATACATTTTCATCTGCTTTCTCACATCTTTATACGTTTTTTTCGTTTTCATACGTATACAAACAAAGAAAACGTATGAAAACAGACGAAAACATATAAAAACGGATATACATGTAAAAACATAAGAAAATGGACGAAAACATAAGAAAACGGACAATAATGTATAAAACGGATGAAAACGTATAAAAACATAAACTTGAGCGAAAACATATAAAAGCGGCATTGAAAAAAGCGTAATAAAGCGGACGAAAGCGTTATGAAAATGAGCGAAAAGCGGACGTGTAAAAGCGGATGTAAGCGTTATATAAAGCGGACGAAATGTGTAAGCGTAAAATGGGCGAAAACATATAAAGCGTAAAAAGCGGCCGAACCGTATAAAAGCGGATGTAAGCATTATAAAATGGAATGAAACGTGTAAAACATATAAGAAAGCGGACGAAAAAGCATAAAATGGACAAAAGCGTAAGAAAAGCGGACTAAAGCATTATAAAAGCGGATGAAAATGTATAAAATGTATAAAAGCGGCGAAAATTGGTAAAAGCGTAAGAAAGCGGCAATCGCAGCGCATAAAAGCGGTAGCATTAAAAAATTGGACAAAATGTAAGAAAGCGGGGCGAAAACTTAAAAAACGGACGAAAGCGAATAAAACAGACAAAAGCGTAAGAAGGGCCGAAAACGATATGTAGCATTATAAAAGCGAGCGAAAATCGTAAAGCGTAGAAGTAAACGGACGAAAACATATAAAAAGTTTAAGAAAAAATTCTAATGATTAAATTCGTGATACCCGACAAACTACAGGGACCATCTATGTGCTAAAAATATTCCACTTATATTTTTATCTGGTAAAATGACTTTTTATCCGGTAGCCCGTAATTTGACGTACCAAAGTGATACAAAACTTAAAAATATGTTGCACTAAGTGGAAAAAAAATATACGAATCAAAACGGTACAAAGATAAAAGTACGTTTTTATACGGCTAAAACCCAAAAAAAAAATAATTAACTTTTATTTAGCGACACTTAAAAGTTAAAATAGTTAACTAAAAGTTATTAGATTGTCACTCAAAATTTTATTTGCTTCTCCTGCACTTAAAAGTGTAATTTAAAGTGTCGTCAGTCAAGATCCCATTCTTAGTGACATAAAGAAAGTGTGGAAATATATTTTGGGCCATTAGTGACATAATTTACTCATAGAGAGTGTCAATAATCTTAAAAAAAAATATATACCCTTTACCTACATATCTAAAAAGTTTCACTAAATACCTAAAATTAGTGACCTTATTTTGTTATACTAAAACCTAATTAGTCACTTATGCCATTTTCTGTATAGTGCGTCCTAAAAGAAATATGCTAATTTAACCAATGTTTTAAAACCCGGGTTGACCCGGCCGGTTGAACCGGTTCGGAGACCGAGCCGGATAGGACCGGGTTTTTGTATGGTTGAGAACCGGATTGAACCGTCGGTTTTTCGTTGACCCGGGTTGACCCGGTTTGATAAACTCGGCCGGGTCATGACTTTTTATCAAAAATTTTTTATTTTATTTTTTTATTTTTTTTATTATTTTTTTTAATCAAAAAAATTAACAAAATGATTTTTTTTCCCATTAACTTTTCTAAGTTTAATTGAAAAGTTAAAATGATAACTAATGTTTGTTAAAATTTTGTAAAATACTAGTAAATTATAGTTATATATTATCTTAGAATCACCAATTAATATAGTTTTACTATAAACCATTTTATAATTTAGAATCATCTTGAAAATTTTGGCTATATTTTTATAGATGTAGACTTAAAAAGCAAAACTTTTTGGTATAATCTCAATTTTCTTCATGGGTTTAATCGAATGTATGAATAAAAACGGATAAA
Source organism: Chrysanthemum makinoi (assembly GCA_910596185.1). NCBI lineage: Eukaryota > Viridiplantae > Streptophyta > Magnoliopsida > Asterales > Asteraceae > Chrysanthemum > Chrysanthemum makinoi. Next base: position 269,977,204 of record OU343221.1, read on the forward strand.
TTATTAGATTATGCAATACTACTTATTAAATATAGGAAAAAGTATATATATGTAGAACGGTTCGGCCGGTTCAACCGGTTGAACCGGTGACCCAGTGAACCGGCGACTTAACCGGGTCGATAAAAAAACCGGTTTTTAAAACATTGAATTTAACCCATGCTTGGTGTAGCATAGAATCATTAAATAGACCTATATACTAAAGAACAATGCCTCACCACTACTAGAAATCAGGCCAACACCTATGGATTTTTCCTAGGGATGATTTCTGTAGGAAATACCGATGGAATTTCGACAAATTTCCTACGGATTTTGGTTGCAACTCTTAGTAACAATTTTCATAGCAATTTCCTAGTGATTAGTGACGGTTATGAAACAGTCGAAAATCTGTAGCAAAGAAACCTAATTTCCTAGTCCTTTCCTAGCAATTTTCCTATACACTAAATGCCGTCGGAAAATTATAGGAACTATTCAACAACTCCTAAGAATTTCCTAGTGATTTATTCAACCATTTAGCAAATTAGCATTAAAAAGAATACCCATTCACTTATCATCCCCAAAAATTCATTTTACTCCCCAAATCCAATTTCACTTTCATTTCCCCCCAAACCCAATTTTATTTTTTCATCTCCCCCCAAAACCTCGATTACACCCCCATTTGACCCCAAAATCAGATCTCACCATATCTTCTCCCCCAAAACTCAACCTATTTGCTCTCGCCTTGACCTCAAGTTTGGACTGTGACTACCTTGGCTACTACTTTGAAGGTTAGTGTGTGTGCGCTCTTTCATCTTTCTTTCATATTTATGGAACATTTTTTTAAGTTTAACCCACTTTTGACCTAGTTCTAAGATCTATATTTCATGAAACAATAGACGTTTACTTCATAAATTATTGGTTGTATATTTTGATTTCTATGTTTATCTATATAATTTTTTTGCAAGTTTGATGGTAGCTATGAAACAATCGTATTTAAATTAATGATTGTTCTTGTTTTTGTTTCAACATCACTCGTATGTATATCTAGGTTGGAATCAATAAAATTGATTATTTTGACTATTTTAAAATATGTATTCTGCACTTTTCCACATGTATGAATTATTAATTTGTTCATAACAAGTGTATTACCATGAGGGCAAAGAATGTGGCGGTAAACCATTTATTTGCTCTTACTACTCATTTTTAACTACTTGTTTATTTTATGTTATTTTATTTAAACTATACTTACATAGGAAATGTATTGAGATATGATGGAGGAAAAGTATGGGGCCGATAACGCGCAAGTCATCGTCGTGTTGGTGATAGGGAGATATGGGGCCGGGCTTGTGGTGGACAAATGAAAGGCGTAGATGACTAGTATGCATTCCTTATTATTTCGATGACTAGTATACATTCCTTATTATTCTGTATTTGGCCTTGACAGGTACACGTAGCAAGACAAGTATCGTTCGAGTGAGCCATCTTAATATGAGGTATGTGGTTTCTTCTCGGTTAAAATATATCATATTTTGTTAAAATGGATAATATTAGGTTTTAGGGGGACATATTCGGCTGTAATAAGTCATGCTTGGGTGTAATAGGACATAAAAGATTCAAATGGGTTGCAATGGGTATTAATGGGTCACATTTGGTTGTCATGGGTCATAACAGCTCCTAATTAATCGTGATGGATTGCAATGGTTGTAATGGGTCATATTAGGCTATAATGGGTAATCTGTGGTAAAATGGGTAATGGGTTGCTATGGTTGTAATGGGTCATATTAGGCTATAATGGGTAATCTGTAATAAAATGGGTAATGGGTTGCTATGGTTGTAATGGGTCATATTAGGCTATAATGGGTAATCTGCGATAAAATGGGTAATGGGTCATATTTGGTTGTAATGGGTCATATTGGCTTGGTTAGAAAGGTGACAAAATCGGTAATCTGTGAGGTTTCATATTGGCTGACAGGCTGTTTGGTTTATTGGTTATTTGATGAATTAATGGGTCATATGTTGCTAATCTGCTAGTGTTTGGCTTTTCGGTTGTTGGTTGATATTTTTGGTTGTTCATTTTTATTTATAGGCTGAATAATAGTTAAGAACAACTATAAGAGCAAGCAAGGCTGCAAGGGAGCTGAGACTTGGAACCAATCTGCTGTAAATAGTTGGACAAATAGTTTTCACCTTCGAAGAGGTATGTTTTATCCGCTCCTAAATTATATCATATTTTGTTAAAGTGTTTAGAGTTGGGTTATAATGGTTCATCTACCGCTCTTATTGGCGATAATAGATTCTCATAGGTTGCAATGGGTTAATGGGTCAAATTGGGTTAATATGAGCTATAACGAGTTTATGGGTTGGATTAGGTGTTGTACTTGAGGAATGTCAAAAAGAATGGTACAATTGTATAATAAACAACAACATAATCGTGGGGTATATAGGAATACCTTTACTAAGCGGTTCATTTACATTATTTTAAACTTGGCTATGCTTCCTCTAATTCATGATTTGTATTTAGTAGCCTTTGTACATGTATATGTTCAATAGATATATCACATAAAAGCTTATGAAATTGGTCTTTTAAGTTATCTACAAATAATAGAGGAACTCTCAATAGAAATAAATGAACATTTGAGTTGTTGCTTTTTGGTTGTAATTGCACAAGTTGGTGCATGTTATTGCACCAAGATATATCCAATTTAACAAGTTATTATATTTTGCGAGGTTGAGAGTTTGAAAATAAAACTTGAAGACCAAGCAAAAGGAAACGAGGAACAACTTGCCAAGCGACAAGAGGTCGCTGGGAGGCGAGAAAGGGAAGTGGAGGAACGAGTTAAAGAGCAAGTACAAGAGATCGCTAAAATGCAGGAAACACTAAAACCACCACCTTCTCCACCTCCGAGTTAGTTATATTAGCCACCGGATATCAAGCCAAAGTTAGTTTTGTTTATGGAAAATTCAAACTTGGATATTTAGATACCACCCAGATTCAACAAAGCTAGCTTTTTTGGATATAATTGTATAAGCATGGATGCTAGCGAACTTTGAGTATGCTACTTAGTTTTATGATCTGAAAGTTATTGGTGGTTTCTATATTCTTTGAATAATTTGTCCGATATTTCATTATATGCATTATATTATTTTGTAGGATATCACTAGGAAATGAAAGTCAAATTCCATAGGAAATCCTTTGTAAACCAAACATAAACTTTGTGGGAAATTGGTAGGAAAGCAATCACTTAGTTTGGGTCTTCACCGAGGTTTCTAGGGATCGTATTCGTCGGAAACTTGTAAAATCCGTCGGGAAGTTTTCGGAAATCATCACCAAGGCCTTTTGTGAGATTTTTTTAGGATTGCCGTAGGTAAATGCCTTTTCTACAGTAGTGCACAACACCATGTTTTTGCCTCCTGATCTTATTAAGTTTCAGATTGCAGGAACTCAAAAGATCAGAAGATACATTCGGAGAAACTAGAATGTATCTTTAATCCGATTCGACTTTCTTTAAGTGTACCGATAGAACTAGGGGTGTTAATCGATTCGATTATCGGGTTAATCGGTTTATTCGGTTTGGGTTGTTTGGTTAATTTTTTTTGGTCATAACCGAAAACCAAATCGAACCAAAAATATATGTGACCGCACCGAGAACCAAACCGAAGTTCGGTTCGGTTATGGGTCAAAACCGAAAACCGAATTTTGTACTTGAATTACACCATTTATATTTTTTTTAAATTTAATTATATAGATTTTTGAGGAAAAAAAAACTATTTTAAGTATAAAAAGTATTTTTTATATTTGGACAAAATTTTTAATGGTCTTTTTATATACATATATTAATATATATATATATATATATATATATATATATATATATATATATATATATATATATATATATATATATATATATATATATATATATATATATATATATATAATATATATCTATATAAATTCGTTTTTAGATAGCCAAAACTATATCCAAAACAAAACCGAATTTTTAGTTTGGTTCTGTTCGATTTTGACAAACTCAGTTCGGTTTATGTTTGGTTCGATTTTTTCGGTTCGATTATCGGTTTATACGATTTATTACCCGAATCATGAACACCCCTAGATAGAACTATGGACAACACTCGTTGCTGATGTATTATCTGTTACATGGATTTATTATTAAGCCCACTCTTAATTAGCATTTTTGTATTTGGGTTAATGGCCGACTAAATATGTATTATATACACCGATTATGATCATTCAATAATGCAGATTCACAGTTTCACATGGTATCATCAACAAATAAAACGATCCTCTACAAACCCTAAACAAAATAAAACCCTGTCTTCCACCACTATCATAATGATAAATGGTGATTCACCACCACCACCTCTTACCCTCACGTTAGTTGAAAAACTTTATGCCATCAACAACCTTAACACCGTTGTCCCAGTCAACCTCAACATCGATGAGTTAAATTACTCGTCGTGATGCTACTTTTTCAAAATCCATTGCAATAACTAATGTCATTGCTTAAATCTTCATCTGTATTTTCTAACTTCTATAATTAAAATCGCTTTTCGCACAAATATATATTGTCAACAGTTTTTATAAAACAATTAATGTGTTTTGTATGTCTTTTTATTGTTTATTATATTTAAATAAATGAAAAAAAGTAAGGGAAAACCACTAGAAGTTTAATTAAATTATTGCAACAAATCTCGCAAAAACATAGATCCGTTCATGTTTGATTCGTAAAATAAAAATTGAAAAAATGAACACACACATGTTTAATTCCTTGTTGAAAAATAGGAGTGAATTAAGTAAATTTGTTCAAAGAAAATTAAGTAAACTAATACTAGTAATAAAAAAAAAGCTAAAGGGCCCTACTTATTTAATTCTTTGTTGCAAAATACGAGAGAAAATTACTTGCATAATCATCCATGTTTTAATTTTTTATTCTTTGGTCGGTGAATTTAATAGGACTTTTTTTTTGTATTCTCTTGATAAGATTTAATCTAACGGCTAAAATTGTTTTTTAGACTTTTTAGATTTTTTATACTACTTTTTATTGGATCCAGCTGTTATATTTGATTGTGTTTTATATCCAAATTTTTGAACATGCATGTAAATCTTTATTAATTTTTTTGCAAGTTGTCGTAGTTTATTTCAAATGGTCTGTTAAAAAAAAAGTTTATTTCAAATGGCATATATCACCAACCAATGTGATTTGCGCATTAAAAAGATGCCTTTTAACGCCCACTTTTTAAGATATGATTTGATGTTTTCTTCTTGTATACATATGCTTTCTGTCTCCTTAGCTAAGTTTAAAAACAGCCCACTTCAAACCGCAAACACATACATATCTACTATATAAATAAGCTCAGGGCTCTTCTAGCCTTGCATAATTCAAAAATGCATTTGCTTATACAGCATTTCGTTACCATTCTAGCCTTCATATCTCATGAACATAGATTTGCCACAGCTCAATTTATGCCACCTTACTCTTCCCAAGTTGTTCCTGTAAACAAACATACTGATGCTGCTAAGCCTCTCTATAGTGTTCAGATCATGACAGTATACGTAAACTTTCAATACTTACATGCAAATTTCCTTATAGACCTCGATGCTCCACTCATATGGCACGACTGCATACTGAAATCGAACCCGTTTCCAGATAGGTGTCCTTACCACACAATTTGCCCCTCTCCCGTTTCATGTGAAGAATTTCAGTGCACAGACGTGAGAACTACTTACTCGTACAAGAATCCTTCTTGTGCTCCAGTAAACAACGATTCAACCATTCCAGATTGGGGAAATTGTACGTGCCCGGTCAATGTGGTGAACCCATTACAGGATCGTGCGGCCATGCCTTGCTCAACTATGACGAACTCACGGTGAACAAAAGCAACGGTAGAAATGTGTTTAGTGGTTTATATCATGCTTATCCTAACGCTGCGTGTGCTCCTTCTACAGAATTTCAATCATTCCCTGCCAATGTTTCTGGTGTCATGGCGCTTTCATCCTCACCTTATGCATTACCAGCTTATCTGTTTGAACCAGTAAAAAGAATAGTAGCTCTATGTTTGCCTAGCACCGTGTCTGCTCCTGGAGTTCTGTTACACGGAACTGGTCCATATGGTCTTCTCCCCAACTCAGATGTCGATGTAAGGAGTTTACTTTCTTTTACTCCGTTGATAAAGCATCCAGATTCGTTTGGATACTTTATCGGTGTCAGTGCAATTGTAATAAAATCGAGAACAATCGGTTTCGCTGTGAATACCACAACCAAGCTTAGTACAGTTGAGCCTTACACCACTCTCAGAACTGACATTTATCAAGGAGTGGTTCAAAAGTTTAAAAAAGTTACACGAAAAATACCTCCAGCAAAGCCAGTTGTGCCATTTGGCCTTTGTTTCTGTACATCCCACAATGGTACCCAAGTTAGTATAAAAGTTCCTGATATCAATTTCATTCTCCCGGATGGGAAGAAATGGACCATATCCACACCTAACTCCATCAAACAAATAACAAAAGATGTGGCATGTTTAGCGTTTGCTGATGGTGGTCCGACAAGTGAACCTGCTATCATGATTGGTACGTTTCAGTATGAGGATAACTTTCTGGTGTTTGATTTAGAAAACTCGACTTTTGGATTTAGTAATTCCTTGTTAAGTAAGAAGACTTATTGCTCAAACTTCGACTTTAAGCTTGTCGATACCCCTTGAAGCTACCTTTAAAAGGTATATGTGAGTGGAAAAGGATGCATATCTGTCAACAGGCTTCTTTGCAAAGAAATTATTTTCTTTCATTGTTCATTCGCCATGTAGTCGAACTCGTATCACTGCTATTTGATGTATGCTCAATCGTGTTCTTTTAGGTGTTTACTTAAAGTTATAACAGAGGCGGCGAAATAAAAAGATTGGATTGTATCTTTAATGGGTCAACTAATGCATATAACACTTTTTCATGATATTGGTGCTGTTTTGGTTGCTTAGGTGGCGAACTGTCACGACCTTGTCTAATTAGTGTTGTTGTATTCCTTATTTGTTACCGAGGGGTGGTGAAGCCCTAAGTCCTATGAACTATGTTTTTTTTTAGAAAGGCCCTATGAACTATGTTTAATTGAGTGGCGTTTAAGTGGACGTTCAAGCTAGTATAATTTTACTTAGTCAGTATGCAGTCGTGACAATATAAAGAAAACTGATAAGATATCTTGGTTTCAATAGTAATGGCTCACGGGGGTCATTCCAACATTTGTTGTCATAGAAGGCAAGGTCCTCTATTGTACCCCACGACTCTTCCGCGGTAAGTTCACTAAGCATACCACCGGCCGCTTGGCCGATGGTTTGACTAGTGGAGAGATTGACATGATCGTAAAATATTTGGACTTAAAGCCAAAGATCAATGCGGATGTGGGACTTATGGAAAGTCCTTGAATCGAGTCCATGCCTGAGAGTTTCTCTTTGACGTTGTTGGAACATCGATGTCATTCCTTAGCTTGGTAGTTCTCCCCGTGGAAAATTTGTGCAGGAAACGAAAGGGATCATCCCAACTTGAGATGGATCCCCATGAAAGTCGCCAAGCCAATTACTAGCTTGGTCCCAGAGAGAATTGAAGAGACGCAAGCACGGTCTCCGTGCGTAGCATCAAGGTCAATGGAGTCAACGATTTTTGGAAATCCTTGAGATGTCGATTAGATCTTCTAAGTCCATAGAATGCACATCCGCTTTGCACCAATCGGATGGCTGGCCTCAGTAATAGTTTGAGCTTGAAAAGGGAGCTCAATGGTGTTCCTATAGCCTTGATGTCTCTGCCTAGAGTATTTACCAAGAGTACGGCCTCATGGGTCGGTGGTGATTGAAAGTGGAAGTGGTTGATGTGGTGGTGGATCGTTATGGGTTATCACATTCCATGAAAAAGATGAGATTACGAACAAACACAAAGAAGGATAGACTAAAAGGAAGCTAATGAAGAGAAAAATCTACTTGATAGGAATCAAGCAGTAGACCAAAACGAGATAGAAATCTAACTAGCTATTCTCAAAGTTCCAAAACTTCCAATGATAGCTGGGTCTGGGGTCAAGAAGAATTCTTTTCCACAGCAAGTTTTTCAACCTTCTATATGTACCTAATTTGTGTGTATAGGTAAGCCGGATTTATTCGCTCTGTGGGAATAGGAATGCTAGAAAGAGATGTATGACGAGAAGGTAAGGTTGAAGGAGATTCTTTTTAGTTTTTATGGTTTTTGAAAGCAAAGTAAATATCAATGCAGAGGGGATAACTTCTACCGATTTTAACTACTTTTATAACTACTTATCTATTTATCTAATTAAACTATGGATAGATTACACTAATTCTAGATGTGCTCGTATGGTGATTAAAGATGTGTTTACTTAGATGTTCTTACTCTAGCTCTTATTGGTCTACATATCCTCATCTTAATTGTGCCCTGCTTGGTCATAGGGTGTCTGTTCCTCTTTAGTTCTATGAATTGTAACCTCCTCTAGATCTACTGGATCGGCGAGTACAATAGTATCTCCCTCGAATACTCTATTATCCTTAAGCTACAACTCACACAATAAACAGAACTAATGGCCTAGGTGCACTCATGTTTTTTGCTATTTAGGACATTCAAGCTTAAACAATTAAAGAAGAAGCCATTTTTCCTTACTCTAGCGTCTACCAATTAAGACAAGAGACAACCTAACAATAATTAACAACTAGGTTTAATAGATCTAAGCAAACACAAGGATAGTTTAGCTACTCATGTTAAACAAGAAAGCATACACACATACAATTGAACATGGGTAGACATAATGATAATATGGATTAACAAACTTATCTTATGATGTAAAGAAGGGTATGAGACCCTTAGATATCCAACTGACTACAACCAGGTTTGCTCTCCAAAGTTCTACCTCTTCAAATACAAAAATCAATTCTATATGTAGATTTTAAGGCGCGATAGCATACATTTTAGTGACGCTGTCGTCATTATTAGGGTTTTGTTTTAGCTTAAGTCATCGCATGGCATGCCGCTTGATAAGTGTGAACGCCGGGATTGTTGAACCATTTGTTCCGAAAGCCATGTGTATATTGATCAAAACTTCTATATATGGACGGCGTCGCCCTTTGATTGGGACACCGTCAGGTCTGCTAGAGGGCCTTTGATCTTGACTTTGGCATTTTCTTCATGTTTTCGCTTTTTCGGCCCAAATATGCTTCATTCCAAAGATTTTGCTTCCAAAAGACCTAAAATAAAGGAACGATTTTAAGTAGTAATCATATAAAGTGTGTCGATTAAGGGCTTAAATGACCCCCTAAAAACGTATGTTTTAAATCCTTATCAATTCTCATATGTTCTAAAACATTTTGATTTTCCTCAGCATATTCAGCAGCTAAAGACCTTGCAACCTCTCAGATCCTGCTACAATTGTTCTTCTCTAGAAAGTGGTTTCTCCTAATGCTCTAAAACAACTTTTCCTTTTCCTTTATCATGTGGTGGTAGTTGTGTAGCCTTAAGTAGTGTAGAAGAGGGTTCTCTTATTGTAATACCCTTGACTGATGGCTTAGAATTCTTCAAATCAATCATAAACTTAGCCAAACTAGTCTCATCATCTACCTCTTCTTTATCACTAGCAGCAGTAACTTGTGGTTCAATAATAGAAACTTTAACCTATGCAGAGTTCCCCGTGAACGCAAGTAGAGAAAAAAAAGATTTGTACTATCACAGAACATCTCGCAAGCAGCAGTAGTAACATTTGTTGTAGCAGCAGTTTCTTTAGTAGTTTCTTCATCAACATTTTTAACCACCTTCTCCAAAACCACTTCATTCCCCATCTTATCAGCAACCACAAACTCATTCTCCTCAACAGCTACATCATTACCCATATTGTGACAACTCGTAATTTCATGTCATTTCTCAAATTTACTATTCGTCTCGGGAATTTACTATTCACTGGTCACTATTCATCATTTTACTATTCATCATTTTTTAAGTCGGTTTAAGACTATGAGAGGTTATTTCAAAATTTTACTATTCACCAAACACTATTCATTCCTGGAGAAAAATCACTATTCATGATTCACTATTCATCATTTTCGTAAACTAGGTTTACGAGTATCAAATACGCGTAACCTCGAGGGTTAAGTCAGTATTCATGGAACATCATTGATAACATTTCATATAGACTAGAGTTAGTCTACATATCATCAAGAATATCATTTTCATATTAGTTAATGCATGGGTTTGCATATTTCATTAACGTATATTTATTTACTAAATAAACGCATCGCATATCATTTATTTTGAATAATTGATCCAAAATTCCAACAATTATCCTAATATATTTTTATACTCATTTTAAGACTATAAAAACTATATTATTAGTTTACCCGATGTTTCGAATTTATTTTGGTATAAAAATTGTTATATATATATATATATTTACGACGGTTTTCGTAAATTCTATTCGATAAATTATTTATTCACCCAATACTTGTGAGAAATACATTTTATATTTTTTATGACTTTGATATATTTTATTTTGTTCCGTTAGAATCAATTTCTAGCTAACGCTACACTTAATAATTAATTATATGTACCAAATATACATTAAACTTTACCTTAAATGCATTTAATCATCAAAATAATACACCAAATCCCTCACCCTTATCCCATTGCCGCCCCCCTAGTCATCAAAGTAGCAAATTTGATTTTTACTACTTAAATGTACACATACTCATTATCTATGAATAGATATTGTATATACAAGATATTTCCTAATCAAACACACATACAAACACATATTTGAAAGGTGTAAAAATGCAAGAAATCCTCTCATCCCTTTGATGATGATCGACCAAGCTAGAACAACAAGAAGAAACCATAATTTTTCCAAGATCTAGTGTTTATCAAGTTCTATTAGTAATCTATGTTAAGGTTTTGAAATAAAAACCTATAGATTAATTAAGTTTTCTAGCTCAAAAACTCTTCAATCACTCAAGTAAGCTTCAACTAATTTTTCCTACTCTTATAAACTCTTACTTGACGTATTTTTATGATTCTATTAGAAAAACATGCAAATATACTCAGATCCATACCACTTTTACATGTTTTTATTTCTTAATATGGGTTTAAATTATCCTATTAGTATTCCTATGAAACCTATCAATTTTGGTAAAGTTTAGGAACCCATGACACCCTAAGAAGGTGTATGGTAGGTTTAGAGTAGCCTTGGTGTTGATTGAAAGAGTTTAGTACAAGCTTTGAACTAGAAAAAGCATTTTCGACAACATATAATTAAGGGCTGTCCTATTTTGTAAAATAAGGAAATTTCAATAGGTTGTGGATTATTTTGACTTATATTTTCAGAAAATAGACTTAAAAACGAAACCGTGGCCGCTTGAACGGGTTAAAACGGGTTTATAAATGAAAAAGATATGCTATTTTCAAGTTTAACTTTTAAAACTAATTTTCTCGAATAGTATTTGTTGTCAAGGGTTTTTCTAAGGACAAAAACGAGTTTTAACGTAAACTAGAGGAGTCAATTATCAAAAATATATTAGTATATATTAACACAAACCAAGGATATATAGATCAGAAAAACGAGCTTATAATGACCGAGATACAAGCATTTGAAAACCGATGTTCAAAACTTATTTCCATAAGCTTTTACTAAAATATTTCTAAGTGTTGAAAGCTGTTTTTCTGCACTGTGTTTGAGCCGCTTCTCAATCGATCGAAGTTGGTTTTGGTAAATTAGTATCTGAAAAATGTTAGTTCACCTAGCCTATTTTCCAAAATGTTCAACCGTTCGTCAAACGGAGTTCTAACGAGTAAAATACGACCACTCACTTTCCCGAAAACTACCCATAAACTACATTTTTAGCTCAACTACCTCACTTCACCATTATTTTTCTTTATGATCGAACTCGATGGATAAAAGTTCATTGTTATGACTTTTAGATAATGTTACAAGCTTTCTAAAATCATTGAGTTTGTTTCCTAACACTCGATATTCACTATTTTACTACTAGCTTTTCGAGGCCACTTAGCCACTTTCACGAATTATCAAAGTACATTATTTTTGATTTAAAACTATAAATTCTTGTTCTATTTCTAAACGACTATCATGGGAAGTTGTTTCAACCTATATAAGCGTAAAGTATTTTATAACTTGACAAGATGTCATAAACATATATTTCGACGATAAACTTCATTTTCAAAAATGCACAAGTGGTATGGATATCATATGAGTTTGCATGCACAACATTATATCATGACTTATATTAGATCATATCATTCGTAATAGGTTGCGCTTAGAGATTAGCCTCATTTGTTGTATCCACTTTTTCCATCATAATCATTGTATCAAGTGAGTTTTCATAGCCCCGTTTTACAAGTTTATACTTTATTTCAAACCTACTGGGGAGAATACATTGCACATCATTTTATTATGAGCCCAAGTATATCAAATTCATTACATTGCTTAAGTTACCTCATTGCCAATTGAATGTCCCCATATCATAATCATGAACCGTAAATTTGGAGGTTGAAGAGAGTGAATAGATCTATTTGGAAGTGACTCCTCCATCCGGTTGGTGGATTCCAACGGTCAACGGATGCATTTCATTTAATATCGATTTAGAGTTGTTTGGCAAACACTCTTGCTAGGTAACATCATGATCGGTCTAGCTTTTGTCATGTGCTTATAGCAATTGTATCATTTTTATGTGACATATTTGTCATACAGACTTATACTTGTGGTGGTCGATAAAAACATTTACGTAAACTCTATGAACTCACTAACCTTTGTGTTGACACTTTTAGCAATGTTTTGTATCTAAGGCATATACTTCATGGCATGCATAAGGACTTATCATAGAGTTGCGTGGACGAGCGCCTCACATGGGTTTTATGCACTTTAAAACATCGTTTGGATTGTATCAAACTTATTTCGACACATGTGGATTGTCATTTGGGACCTATGTTTTGTAAACTCTAAATATTTTACTCAATCAAACGATGTATTTTCAAAACGACACTTTAGGTCGCAATATAACAGAACTTTGATGCTATGGCGTCATCCCTCAGAATTCCATTCACCGCAAAATGGTATTTTTGGGGTGTGACGCAGATCGAGCAAGATTATAGAGAACTAAGTTGTATCATTGACCCTAGACTATAACTACATCATCATAGCATCTCGTCATTTCATTATAAGTGCATATTCACTATACGCTAATTCATACATTATATGGGTTATTTACTTTCATTTCACACATTGTCAGTAGATGTCTTCGAATACCAATCATCATCGCTTTCCGGACTGACATGGAGTATGTCTTGTCATCTCCTATTATAGACACTCATATGGATAATGTCCCACCCTACTATAGCCTAAAACATTAGTTGGCTCTACATCGACTCACCACTCATTATCCGACATCAGATCAATCCTTGAGAGGACAGTTGCACCTACACCACCACCATCACCATCGATTATTCAGGAACAAAGGCAATTCCTATCATTCTGTCAGGACAGATCATATAATTTAGTAGGACTTATAGGCTTAGTCCTAATGGACCTATTAGGATGCTTAATGCAAGGAAGAGAGTACATTCTCTTACCCCCCCCCCACTCTTAGATCACCCGCTACTCATGTACCACCACCACCTACTCATACCACTAATAGTCGTCCAATAGTGTATACTCCAGCTTCACCTTTGAAACGTCGCGAGGTAACATGAAAGAGGGTAGTATTTCATTCACCATCATCACCATCATTTCCTAAATCACCACTAGGATTTCCATCATCATCATCGTCATCATTTTCATCATCATTATCATCTAGAGCACTATCCGTGCCATCACATCTCATATACACCACTCATACATCTGACTTGCAGCTTGGGAAGCGTGCATGATTTGACACACCATTATCATCTATCACTAAGACTATAGACACTACACCATCTTATAGGTTTGAGGACGGTGAGAGTTTCAGAGTCATGTCGCTAGACGTACCACCGCTTCATACACTTGAGACATGATTAGACCATCAACAAGAACAGATAATAAGTACCTTTCTATCTAATGTAATCCTTATCCTTTATTATCTCCACGATAATCACAACCTTTATTTATTTCACTCCCTATTCCAATCGCCCAATTTTTAATCATTTCGCAACAATCTACCGCTATCTTACTAGGGATTAGAGCAACTTTATTCTTGACCAATTAGGAGACTATTACCATTCTATGAGGTTCTCCCATGTATCCTACAAACCATTCAACAAATCTTATTTCAAGTTATTTTCCTACCACTTTATAAAATTATTTCACATAATTTTATTTCAAGCTATTTTACTACCATCTTTGGAAAATGATTTCACAGAATTCTAAAACTCTAAAACAAGCTGTTTTGTTATCACCCTATAAATTGATTTTCAGTCATTCTATCAACTATTTACTACCATTACGCGAAATGATTTTCATGTTACTATGAAAAATTGTTCGAGCCATTATCTTACAAAACAACACGTTGAATACCATCTAAAACTTCGGAGAAACATAATACCATTTCAACAAAACCAAGCATCACATCATTTGTCCTCGATTATACATAGCCTGATCACCTATGTATAAAATAGGAAGGATTATGTCATGAAAGAAACAAGCATCATTTCAAATTTTCTAAAACAATCTTCATTCAAAAGCAAAGCTTTGTAAATAGATAAATTGTTCATAAACATTTCTTTTGTTAACACTCTATAGATACCACGCCCATTCATCACTCACCAACCGATAAGTTAAAATTTACCAAAGGACCTTTTAGGAAAAACTTTCTATACCATCTACGAGGAGGATTCCTCGATACAAGAAAACAATGAAAGGATTTTAGGACTACCAACAAGGACTAGAAGTATGCAGTAAGATGCTTCAAAACTCAATAGAAATTCTATGACATCACGACAATCCAACCACTATCTTGGACTAGAAGCCAAATTTTATCATTTCAAAAGTACCAGACCGAAGTTACAAGATTTAGTACAAAGCGAATACACACTAAGCAACACTGTAGAAATAAACCAAGCCTCCTAACTGAGACTACAAAATAATCCATTAAACATGGCCTCAACAACATGTAAACTTCCCTACAATGAGTTTCCCTCAAAGGATAATTGAATTAAATTAAGGTTATCGATATAAACTTCCCCTAAGGCATTGTGTTCCCTAGAAATTCTAGATAACCTCACTTCCATATCAAGAGATGCAACATGTCTGAACATATCGGACAATCAATGACTCTCCATTTACAAGTGAAATCAGAACAAACATTATTCGACGTGGTATGAAGTGACATCTAAGTTTTTGTCAAGATGATAATAACCTCGCTGATGAACTATTTAGAAACACTAAAGTAAGATTGAATGCTATGCCCTAGATTTTGCCTAACATCGACTGATAGACATTATCCAACATTAGAAACTAAACATTCATGCAGACATACCTACCCGACTACTTCATTATTTATAGTGCTTTCATTTTAAATGAATTTTATTTAAAATGTATTTATATAAATCCTATACCTTGTAGGAAATGAATTTTTTTTCCCTTCTGAAGTACCTATTTTGACAAGTAAGTTCTTTTTGGTCAATATTTAACAAAACCTTCGTACGTTAAGAAACGTATAAACATCAATCTTTGATAAACAGTCCTATTTTGCAAAACTACTAAATTTTTAATCATCAAGAAAAATATTACTTAGAAAGTCGTTTGTTCAAAATTGTAAATTCATTCATCCAAAGAAAATATTTCAAACAAAACACTCAATATCGGAACACATCTTGAAAATCAACCACCATACCACATCACTTAAATATTTAGGGTTTTGTGACTTGACAACATAGAGCGTGGAAACATTTCGATAAGAGAAATTAAGAGAGGCACCATCAAACAATAAACATTTTAGTAATGGAGACTAAGCACCTTAGGCAAGGAAGACTCAAGTCATGACATTCGCTAGAACTAGAAACGAGAGGACACAACACAAGCATTTACCCATTCTTTCAATAATGTCCTTATCGACAAACTTGACATTTGAAATTTGCACGACACGAGTATCAATTTCAATTGTACCTAATATAAGGTAGCCGATTCACCTTAGACTTCTGACAATCATTTCAAGGTTCCCATGGAACCCATGGGACATGAGTACACCTATTAGCCTTCACCAATGGTCATAACAAGAGAACAATTCAAACATCAAGATATACTCAAAGCATATGTGATTTTCTCGGAAATGATTAGGCAAATCATTCTTCCCTAACAAGTTCCCTTACAACAATAGTTATCACATGAACATACCACCAAGCATTCCATTTGAGGCACTCCATGGTTGAAATGTCAATCACCTATTGACAAGCCAAAATCGAGAAAGTCCAACACACTAGTCCATAACTTATTCATGAAACAACAAAGAAATCGATAGATCAAGAATCGCTATAAGCAACAACAAACAATAGAAAGCTGCCATCATCAATATTGGGAATATGTTCCGTAAGTCACAAACCATTAGAATTTCAAGTTGGCAACAGAGTTATGTTGAAAGCTCGCCTTCGGAAAGCAAGGAATGCTTTGAAAAACGGAGAAGACGATGCTTACTCAAATATCCTCACCTTTTCACAAACAAAGACCAGAAACCAACATGAACCAATTCCAATTCCCTTTTGGGTACGAATGTGACAACTCGCACTTTCTGTCATTTCTCAAATTTACTATTCGGTCCTGGAATTTACTATTCAATCGTCACGCATTCATCATTTTACTATTCATCAATTTTGAAGTCGGTTTGAGACTTTGAAAGGTTATTTCAAAATTTTACTATTCAAGAAACACTATTCATTCCCGGAGAAAATCACTATTCATGATTCACTATTCATCATTTTCAGTAAACTAGGTTTACGAGTATCAAACACGCCAGAACTTCGAGGGTTGCTCGCAGATTCATGCAACATCATTGAGAACATTTCATATAGACTAGAGTTAGTCTACATATCATCGTAACATCATTTTCACATTAATTTATGCATGGGTTTGCATATTTCATTAACGTATATTTATTCATTAAATAAACGCTATATCGCATCGATCATTTATTTTGAATAATTGATCCGACAATTCAAACAATTATCCTGATATATTTTTATACTCATTTTAAGACTATAAAAACTATATTATTAGTTTACCGATGTTTCTGAATTTATTTTGGTATAAAATTGTATATATATATATATATATTACTGACGGTTTTCGTGAATTCTATTCGATAAATTATTTATTCACCCAATACTTGTGAGAAATGCATTTTTATAATTTTTATGACTTCGATATATTTTATTTTGTTCCGTTAAAATCAATTTCTAGCTAACGCTACACTTAATAATTAATTGTATGTACCAAATATACATTAAACTTAACCTTAAATGCATTTAATCATCAAAATAATACACCAAATCCCTCACCCTTATCCCATTGCCGCCCCCCCTAGTCATCAAAGTAGCAAATTTGATTTTTACCACTTAAATGTACACATACTCATTATCTATGAATAGATATTGTATATACAAGATATTTCCTAATCAAACACACATACAAACACATATTTGAAAGGTGTAAAAATGCAAGAAATCCTCTCATCCCTTTGATGATGATCGACCAAGCTAGAACAACAAGAAGAAACCATAATTTTTCCAAGATCTAGTGTTTATCAAGTTCTATTAGTAATCTATGTTAAGGTTTTGAAATAAAAACCTATAGATTAATTAAGTTTTCTAGCTCAAAAACTCTTCAATCACTCAAGTAAGCTTCAACTAATTTTTCATACTCTTATAAACTCTTACTTGATGTATTTTTATGATTCTATTAGAAAAACATGCAAATATACTATGATCCATACCACTTTTACATGTTTTTATTTCTTAATATCGGTTTAAATTATCCTATTAGTATTCCTATGAAACCTATCTTTAGGAACCCATGACACCCTAAGAAGGTGTGTGGTAGGTTTAGAATAGCTTTGGTGTTGATTGAAAGGGTTTAGTACAAGCTTTGAACTAGAAAAATCATTTTCAACAACATATAATTAAGGGCTGTCTTGTATTGTAAAATCTGGAAATTTCGATGAGTTGTGGATTATTTTGGCTTATATTTTCAGAAAATAGACTTAAAAACGAAACCGTGGCCACTTGAACGGGTTAAAACGGGTTTATAACGAAAAAGATACGCTATTTTCTAGTTTAACATCTAAAACTAATTTTCTGGAATAGTATTTGCTATCAAGGGTTTTTCTAAGGACAAAAACGAGTTTTTAATGTAAACTAGAGGAGTCGTATTATCAAAAATATATTAGTATATAATAAAACGAAACAAGGATATATAGATAGATCGAGAAAACGAGCTTATAATGACCAAGATACAAGCATTTGAAAACCGATGTTCAAAATTTATTTCCATAAGCTTTTACTAAAATATTTCTAAGTGTTGAAACTGTCTTTTCGGGTACCCGTGTTTGGAGCTGTTTTTCTCAATGATCGAGTTGGTTTTGGTAAAATAGTATCTTTGAGTAAAAGTTAGTTCACCTAGCCTATTTTCCAAAATGTTCAACCGTTCGTCAAACGAAGTTCTAACGAGTAAAATACGACCACTCAAATTTTCCCGATAACTACCCATAAATTACATTTTTAGCTCAACTACCTCACTTCACCATTATTTTTCTTTATGATCGGAACTCGTATGAATAAAAGTTCAGTGTAATGACTTTTAGATAATGTTACAAGCTTTCTAAAATCATTGAGTTTGTTTCCTAACACTCGATATTCACTATTTTACGACTAGCTTTTCGAGGCCACTTAGCCACTTTCACGAATTATCGTAAATTATTTCTATATTTAAAACTATAAATTTTGTTCTATTTCTAAAGCACTATCGTGGGAAGTTGTTTCTATAAAGCATAAAGTATTTTATAACTTGACAAGATGTCATAAACATATATTTCAACGATAAACTTCATTTTCAAAAAAATGCACAAGTGGTATGGATATCATATTTGCATATGCACAACATTATATCATGACTTATATTAGATCATATATCATAATAGTTTTCGTGCTTAGAGATTGTGCCTTATTTCAGTGTATCCACTTTTGCCATCATAATCATTGTATCAAGTGAGTTTTCATAGCCCGTTTTACAAGTTTATACTTTATTTCAAACCTACGGGGGAGAATACATTGCACATCATTTTATTACGAGCCCAAGTATATCAAAATCATTTACATTGCTTAAGTTACCTCATTGCCAATTGAATGTCCCCATATCATAATCATGAACCGTTAATTACAGAGTAAGCGAGGGTGAGTGAATAGATCTATTGAGGGTGACTCTCTCCATCCGGGTTGTGGATTCCAACCGGGTCAAACGGATGCATTTCATTTAATATCGAATTAGAGTTGTTTGGCAAACACTGCTGGGCTAACATCATGATCAGCCTAGCCGCAAGGTCATGTGCTTATAGCAATTGTATCGCTTTTTATGTGGCATATTTGTCATACGGTGACTTATACTTGTGGTGGTCGTATAAAACATTTACATAAAATCTATGAACTCACTCAACCTTTGTGTTGACACTTTTAGCAATGTATTTTCCGGTATCTAAGGCATATACTTCATGGCATGCATAAGGACTTATCATAGAGTCGCGGTGACGACGCGTCTCACATGGGTTTTATGCACTTTAAAACATCGTTTGGATTGTATCAAACTTATTTTGGCACATGTGGATTGTCATTTGGGACCTATGTTTTGTAAACCCTGAATATTTTACTTAATCAAACGACGTATTTTCAAAACGACACTTTAGGTCGTTCAATATAACTGTAACTTTGATGCTATGGCAGTTATCCCCCAGGAATTCCATTCCGCTGCAAAACAAGTATTTTGGGGGTGTGACACATATCAATATGAAAATCAACACCCTTATTCTCATTAGCCTCCCCTGAACCTTTGCTCTCATTCCTCTCCTGTTTGGGAGCATCCTCCCCCAAACTTGTTGCTTCAGGAGAACTCACCCTTTAAGAAGTGCCCACCTTATGCATCCTTTTTAGTTTGTGAGTTCTTGACCTGTTGACTCCTTCTAAGAACCTAACTCTTCTCTTCAATAATGTTATTTCAGAACCCTGAGAAGTAGTTAGTTTTTGCAGATCAAGAACCTATTGAGACAGAATGGTACATGTTTTCGTCAATTCATTCACAATTTCCATACTTCCCTCACCATTTCAGGTTGTGTTACCTACCCTGAGAGGTGGATCATTGGGAATATTAGACGCAACCTCCTCCCTAGGACAAACATTTGTGCCCCTCATGGTTTCTTGGCGCCTGAGGATTCCTTCACCTAAATCAGTTCCTTGGGAACTGGATTCATTATAAGTTGCCTTAGATCGGGTCTTAGTAATGTTACTACTTACCTGCTCTGCTTCTAAGCTAGCAGCAGTAGCGGCAACCCTTTCTAAACTACCTCCCAACTCCTCTTAGGTAGCCTCATCTGGATCCATACCAGTACTAGCCTGAGGAAGCTTAGTATCCTTTTTGGTGATCCTACGGGTATAGGTCTTTTTAGGTTATGATGTGGATGGTAAAATATTGGATGTGTGCTAGGTAACAAATGGGATTTTTGCACCTTCATCCTGATTTTGAGCAAGATCCACCATGTTTGGAAATAATGGTGTCTCCTTTCCAAAAAAATCTTTTCCCATCTTTCTCATGAATGTAAAAACTTTCTTTGTGAGAATGGGAGTATCTAAAGTTCCTTTATGAATTTTCTTTTTGGAAAGTTGTTTATCCACAAAATTTTGCACAAATCTTGGATACAGAAAATAGTTACTTGATTCATCCAAGTTCTTAACCATACCCTCAAAAGTCATTTTAGAAAAATTAAACTACTGTCCTTGAGTTAAACATACTGTAGCAGAAGCTATAACAGTACTAAACTCATTCCAGCCAGTTGTTTTAGGGCTTAAATAATGTAAAAAGGTATGGATTAAGAATTTCCATTGAGGTGAAAAGAGTCTTTTGTAAAATTTCAAAAAGTTATTTGGCTTCTCAAACCCCACTGTTGCAAGACCATAAAAAATAGCAGAGTTTAAGAGACACTCGACACCATTATCATCTGCTAGTTCAAGAGAATTTATAACGGATGACTCAGTGACAAGTACCTCTTGGGCATCTACAATAGCCCGTATCTGTACTTCCCCATTAATAGTTCTGGACTTGGCAGTAACCCAAAACTGCTTAATGTAAGAAAGATATATAGTAGGATTCACTGATAATGCAAACCTGATAGGGCTAGCATTTAAAAAATCAATGATTTGAGCAAATCCTTCAGACTCAGGTAAAGGTTTATCAAGAATGGCAAGCATGTTATGAATGTCAGGAAAAACTCGTGACGACATTGTGAATTAGGGTTTTTTATTTGGGAATTTTGAACTTTGATGTTAAGAAGAGTGTAAGGGTTTGTAATCGTGAAAATTTTGAGTGCGCAAATCCGATTGAATGAACCAATTAGGGATTTATACTGAAAAAGTTATAAAATCGTCCCTGCACTTTCAAACCAAGCAGCATTTACCGAGCAGTAGTAATTTTGGCTCATCAGCACTAACTTTTGCCTAGCAGCAGTAAGCCTGTGTGATCAATAAAAAATCTAATTCTCCATCAAACCAATCATTCTCCTTATGCTTAATCTTCAAAAGGTTAGTCTAAACCCACAAAAACATAAGATAGAATATTTCACAATAATCATAACATTGATTGATACTTAGCAGCTGGATATACAACTAGCAGCCGAAACCAGCAGTACTAAGTATAACAAGCAGCACTAACAATCACTTAGTAGTAGAAACTTTTATGCCTCCAATAACGGTACAAATCCTTCAAAACTTTACAAAAACATAGTGAGATCAAAAATTTAGATCAGTTTGGTTTCTACTCTGGTTATGAAAACCTTAAGGATCCCACTAGTTTCATCCTTAGCTGATAAAAAGAAAATCCAAGTGACTCTACTGAAGTCATAAGTGACAACTAGGCAGTACAACTTCTTCATTAAGCTCTTTACAAAAATAGGTCCAAATAAGTCCATATGTATCATTTGTAATGGCTGGCTGATTGAGTTCACAGTTTTGGTCTTACAAGAGGCTTTGTGTTGCTTTCTCTTCTGACAAGCAACATATGTTTCATTAAAATCAAAAATCTTGGAAGGTAATCCTCTCACAAGATTTCCCTTGACAAGTTTGTTCATAGTTTTAAAATTCAAATGTCCAAGCCTTCTATGCCAAAGTCTAGACTCATCAGATGTGGCCTTTGCAAATAGACAAGTCAAACCTCCTTTAGGAATCATGTTTTAGGTCAAGACTGTATATATTATCTATTCTAGGAACTCTAAGCAGGATATGAATTTCATCAATCAACTTAAAGTTTGGAGATAAGATGATACACTCAGTGTCAGTGAAAAGAACACTGTTCTTTTTGTCACACATTTTTGAGACACTAAGGAGATTAAATTTGAGTTCTTTGAAAAAATACACATCCTCAAAATCCAGAGTACTGGTTTTAATTTTCCCTTTCCCAGTGATCTTACCACCTTTTTGGTTGCTTCCAAAGGCTACATATCCTCCATCAATAGGCACATAATCAGTAAGAAAAGACATGTTTCTTGTCATGTGCCTAGAGATCCATTGTCAAATACTCCTCTTTCCTGTAAGTCCACTTGTGGATTGCCCTGCACATAAAATAAGAGAATTAGTTTCTCTTGGGGACCCAAGCCATTATTGACTTGGATCTGCCTTGTGCATCCGTTTAATCGAATCTTTTAAGTACATATGATGCACTGTTGTCTTTGGAGACATGGTATAAAACTGGTATCTTTGGTCTCCAAACCCAACAAGCTGAGGCCTTAATAACTTTAACCTCCTTACCCATAACAACATTAACAGTTGCCTTAGGCTTAGCAGTATTAAATTTTTGATTAACCCTTGTATTTAATAATGTTGTTCTTTTTTGAATGGGTCTATAAACAGTTGAATGTTTCCCTTATTTCATATAACATCTTGTTTCCGCAGGTTTTACATGGATTCGTTTATGACTTCTTACCTATCATTGTTTTATATCTGTTTATAAAGCGTTAGCTCAACCGCATGTTCTTTTCTTTGCGGCATGTATTAAGTGAGATGTTTGGATCGAGTGATGAGAGTGCATAGGAGCCATTAGTGGACCACCCTGAAGATAGTTTTCCTAATTTCTATTGAGTTACCTTTCTTTTAGACTTGGTTTAGATTTGTATTTTAGTTTGGAAGTCATGATGTTTCAGACTTAGTATTTTATTATTTCATTAGAATACCTTTGTATACTTAATATTTATAAAGTCCCCGCTTGCATATGTTCTATTGACACAATAAATGTGACATTTGACTCATTCTCGGATGGGGGGTGTTACATGTTTTTTATAAGACATACACATGAAGTCATTGAGTTGATCAATAACTTTTAACGTATAGTGGAATTATAAATGTTTATGTCTTCTTGTCGATACTTGACATAAAGTCATTGACTTGGTCAAAGACTTGTGTTATAAATCATGCAATTGGCTTGTAAATTCTATTATACCATTCAGTTTGACTTAGATGGAAAATTGATAAGAAAAAGAGTATAATTCATCTTACTTATTATTAGATTTTCTCACAATATTCATATGAAATACCAGCACTTATGGTATGTTTGATTAGGAAAATCAAACTCTATTGGTATCATTTGATTCAAGATAACTTTAACACCTTTTCCTCCAAAAGCTATCAAGGTTATGAAATTGAGTATGTCTGGTATATACTCAATAAGACTCCAACCTATAAGGTTAATAAAACACCATTATGTTATGGAGTGTGAATCACATTAAGTCTTAAAAATTAAAGTTCTGAATTTGTTAATCTTCTTATGAAGCAGGTTATTAACAAAAGAGAGTCAAAAACTGTCAATGTATTTTGTAATATCCCAAAAGAGAACAATTTATTGTTACTATACATGCTAAGTATTTATAAATAGTCTTGAAGAGATACAATTACAAACTACATAACCTTCTAAAAGACACTAGTGAATGTCAAGATGAGACTAAACATGTAAATGTTACACCTCAGGATGCTGGAATTCTCGTTCATAGATCCGCAAGGATACCTCTATCACTTAACTGGTATATTTTATATCAATGTTGAAGAAGAACGTGTTAATCATAAAGATGCATTGCCGAATCTTGAATTCGGTAAATTACTCATACTATGAATGTTAAGATGATGTCCATTAAGATAATCAATTTTTTTGAAACTTGATTTAGCTTAAACTAAACAGTTAGAATGTGAAATAAATGTGAGTTTCTTCAATAAGAACAAAAACCCTAGTGGTTTGATTCATATGACAAGCTCATAAGGACAATGTTGTACACATATTTAATGCATGCATTGTGACAAGATTATTAATCATGTTCAAGCAATTGACTGTGATTGAATAATCTTTTCTATGCATATTAAATATATAAAGATAATTAATTGTCATACTTATTTTCATTAATATGAAATATGACAATGGAATTTTAAACTCTTTTTTGAGTGATTACGTTTCTGAGGACGGTAAGTAATAAAAGGAGTTTTATGCATGAATTCATATAATCTCTGGTGTACAAACTGCAAGAATCCAAGTATGGATCAATGCATGTGCCTAGAAGATAAATCTTATATTTAATTATTAAATTCATGTTTTGATTTATAATTAAAACTAAGATGACTGTTAAGTATTCCTAAAAGCTAGTAGAAGTATTATATTTATTTTCTTAAATCATATATGTTGTATAACATACGGGGAGTAACATTTCATCTAAGCTAAATGTTAATACTTAGCTTAGAATGAAACTTTATTTGATAGATTTAGGAAATAAAACATATAACCTTGGAATATATGTTTATTGTTGTAAATATATGCGGTAAATAAGTCTAAGCACAACATGACATACCATTTAGAAAGTCTCAATGAATACATATCTTTTGATAAGATAGGACATGAATAAGATCTTAAGTCAGACTCAAGGATTCATCATGTACATCACGTTGTGTAAAGGAGTTTTTATATCATGCTTGAATGCAAGATGATTTGACAACATTGATATCTAATTGAAAGTTATTAGATAACTAGAGTAACATATATTCTAATAGAATATGTTTGGATTCAAAAATTCATTCCTGAGCTTAGAACCATTCCCAGTAATGAAAATTCTATGGATGTACAATTCGGTAATTATTGTGCAGTTTTCATAGCCAACAAACTTGGAGTTTAGAAAGGCATCAAACATTACCAAAGGAATGTTTATAGTTTACAGATTTTTAAATGAGCATTGATAACGCTTGATTTACACATATTTTAGTCGCGTTATTCATACGTTTGTGCATATTATTTGGTTGTGTTTGTGAAAATCTTACGCTTAAAAGGTACAAAAGTTATATTTAGGTTTAGGTACAACCATGTCAAAGGAAGCAACGATAAAGACGAAGAAAAGTTGTCAAGACAAGAACATTTGCACAAAGAAATATTCCATCCATAACAAGAACCTTGGTAGAACTTTCAAAGATAAAAGATTCAAGTTATAAAGGCTCCCAAGCATGAAGAAATGATCAAGTGTTCATGAAAACAAGGAAGAAATGTTTAAAAGGTTCATTATGAAATATGTTTACAATCCAAGGGTCAAGAATAACATTAAAAGCAAAACCCAAACCTGAGCTGTTACCCCAACCGCTTGACTGGAGGCCTCAACCGCCCGGTTGGAGTAGACAGTGAGGTCTCAGCCGCCAGGTTGGGATTTCAACCGCCCAAAGCTGAGTTTTCTCAATTTTTAAATGACATCTAAATGCTCCAAACTCTTCACTTGGCCGACCATTACTTCTCATTTACACCAAATTCAATGTGTAATAGCCCTTGGTGCCCAAGAAAACTGCTTGGTGACCAAGGATTGTCAATCTACTTATTAGGGAACTTGTTTGAGAGAAAAAAAGGATCATAGAAACATACAAAACAATTCTACACATACTATCTCTCAAGGAAGACTTTTAAGGAGCAAAAACACAGGAGATTAGTGAAGCTTGGAACCATAATTCGCCAATGTAATCATCAAGGAATCATTCCTAATTCTTGTTATCACTATTACAACATTTGTAAGACTTTCTAGTTATGATTTCAAGTGATAAAATTTCTGTTTTACTGACTTTGTTTGCGATGAGCGGCTAGTGCCTTTGTGCATTTTCCTAGATGATGTTTGTAACATGAGACTTGAATGATTGTGACTCCATGGTTCCATTTCTACCTCAAGCTTAAATTAAAAATGAATTGTACTTTTAAGTTTCATACAAGATAATGGTTTATCAAGTTAGATTGATTTTTAATGATGTAATAGGTCGAAAGAATTATTGTTAATTAATCAATTGTATTTGTTTATGAAGGCGTTACGTTATGCATTGACCATTTCGTAAGTAACTTGGTTAAACAAGAAACTAAAAAGTGTGGTTGTCAATTACTTGTGAAACTACCGTGAATCAAGTGGTAGAGTTAAGTCTTGCTTGATCAATCTTGATATGGTTTTTGTCATATTAAAATCTTGATGAGGATTGAATGCGTTAGAAACGAGAGGATTAGAACACAATCTAATCTAATTCAATCACCATCTAATTTATTGGTCAACATGTCGGAACCATTGTCACAATCAAACAAGAGAAATTGTTTAAACTAGTCTAGGCAAGTGTAGTTTTAATATATTGAATTCTAATTCTCGTTATTACTTGCTTGCTACTTGCGAATCATTGGTAAACTCGTTATTTTGATACTCACGTTATAAAACTACACAAATCCTTGTGAACGACCTCAACTTACCAAAGCATTTCTTGCTACACACGGACGAGTATACTTGCTCATATGTGTTTCGTTTGAATCGTTGGTAGATCGTGTTATAAATTTTAAAACTTGCACTTGTGAGACACATCAAGCATACTGTTGTGTGAATAAAATGATGCTAGTTTAATTGAGATGACACTCAATACTAGTTATGGTAGAACTTCATCTTTGATGATGACCATGTGGACTAGTTGTGCTCAACTAAGAGCATTGTTGCATTATATATTAAAGAATAAGAATGCTTTAAACTTTAAAAGTTTGAAAGATGATTGTCTAAAGTAGGTGTTTGATGTTGTCACACACCTTATGAAATATTGTGTGTCAATATCGAGATATTTGTATGCACAGATACAAGAACGTCACTAGTTGAATTCTTGAAATAAGTATTCTCAAATTTTTGATAGATCAAACTAGCTGAATTTTATGCATTGTCAACAAGTATGATTGTCATGTCTTGAGGCATAATTCATCAACTAAGATTATCACGCATGGATCTATTTAGTATTTGGATAAGGGACGTTAAACAATTATTATTTATGTAATGAATCAGAGTACGTGGTATGTTTAATTTCATTTAATAATAAGTTGTGTCCTATATTTGCATGTTTAATTCACGAACGATTTATATTATTCTAAACTATCCATTGTCGATCAACTATATGGGAATATAGTTGAATTAAGACAAATCTGGGAGATTGGTAATATTCTTTGAATATTGTAGGAATAGTCTCACCAAAATCAAATGGTATTCAATCGTTTGCATATTGGACTTTCCCCAAATTAACAAGGTTGTCACTTTACGGATTGTCGTCATTAACTGAATCTTGTAAATGATTTCTTTATTTATTCTTAGACTTGAGATGCAAGTAACACTTGCATCTATTGATCACATTTCTTGATATAGTTTAACATTATTCGTAACTGGTAGTAATAAGGACTATTTTCAGAAGTGTTGTGAAACAAATGAATGACACCTTGCAGTTACTTCAATTAATTTTGAAGTATGATACTACTGGGCCCGTCGTGGGGTTGATCAGATGTTTGTACGGTCGTACCCAAAGGATATTTGGATATATACTGATGAATTTGGTTATCATGATCAATCGATGAAACGAGAAATATAATAGTTAAATTATGGAATGACCTCGATCCATATCCATATTTAACATGGTATTTGAAATAAAGGGACAATGAATGATGAATCATTTAACAGTGCCTTTACGAAACCACACTCAAGTGTTTTTATGAGCATTGACTTGTTGTTAGACGCTTACCAATGTTATTACGTTATTTGAAACATGTCCATGTGGGACTTGTTGGGATATGAACATGTATAAATAACCTATGTCTAGATTCACGAGAGCCTACGGGGACACACACGTTAAATACAGAAAGCAACTAATTAAGTGAAAAGCTATAAACAATCGTTAGACGACAGATTAAGGACTAGAGTGTAAAAGAGAGTATAACGGTGCGGAATCACCTCCTTTGATTCCTAAACGACCGGGTTTAGTGTTTGTGTGGGTTTGGGATTGCTTGGCTTGCAAGCCAAGTAATCCTAACTCTTATATAATGAAGGCTTGGGGTTTTGAACTTCACACTTCAATGTAACTAAACCTAACACTAAAACTTGTTCTCTGCCTTTCGTTCTAGTGGACTGAACCAAACCAACACCAAAGAGTTCGGTTTTGTTTCACCTAAATCGATCCAACATCAAGTATCAAAAGGGTTTCTGGTTCCTTGCTTGGGGTCGATCGTACATCAATAAACCCATCAAAGGGTTTTTGGTTTTGGTTTGCTTTGTTTCTTAATTGATCAAACTTTAGCATCATAAAGGGTTTCGGGTTTGATTAGTTCTCGTCGATCGGTTAAAATCAAACTCAAAGGGTTTCACGTCTGATTCAAGAACGAAGAAGTTTATTAGCTTTTCACTACTAGTACCAACATACATAATTGTTTGCTAAGAACGTATTGTGTGTGTTTACGTGGAGAAGATCTACGTTGATCTTGATTGGTTTCGTGTGTTAGCTTTATACACATGCGTATATTCAAGATTGTTTTCGTTAGATTGCTAAAAGGTACATGAGAAAAGTTCCATACGGAACAAGTTTTATCTAAAGAACAAACCACTTGATCTCAACCACCCATCTAACTTCAATCTAATGGCTAAGATTAATTGCCATTTTCATTTAATTATTTAACGAGGGGCATGTTGGTAATTATATAATCTCATTATCAAATCCAGGGTCCTTATACACACACATTTCTCTTTCACTTTTTCCACCGGTTACACACACTACTTTCACACACTAACCACCACCAAACCACGTATCAAACCCTAACCGCTATTCATGCCAAATTGATCAAAATCAACGCTTCTGTTGGACCGTCAATCATACCATTAAACGGAATATGATTCAATCACGTACCGATTCAAGCAATTTTACACTCCTTCAGGTAAGATTTAATCATTAATATGTTCGTTTTCTGTTAGTTGATTAGCAGGGGACATCAGGTTGATGTTGTGCATTTCAATCAAGAATTCGGCCTTGTCGATAGGTTTCCTCATGTACCTTTGCTTAAAGCTTTTCTCAAGAATTAATTCTTCTCCTTGGTTTCAGTTGTATAAGTATTTAGAGGAGAGGGATCAGATTCTTAAGAAGTTGAAGGAGGTGGCAAAGCGAATCCGAGAATTACAACCCCAACAGTGTGGGCAATATGTTCTTCTATCGAGCATCTATGCTGAAGCAGAAAAGTGGGACAATGCGAGGTCATTGAGGAATGTCATGGTTGATGCGGGCATTCAGAAGCCTCCAGCTTATAGTATGGTTTAGGCAATGTGAAGAATTAGTTTGTGCACTAACCTTGTATAAGCCATGGACATCAATTAATGGGTCATTCACTCATTGACCACTCTGTAGTCTGTAGATGATCAAGCCCATTTTGTTTATTTAACTTATAAAGACACTGCTAACAATTGTGATTTTTTTTAATAATTCAGAAGCAATATTTTTATATAACTTTTGTATACTTATATGGTCAAGTTCCTAATTTGTACATTCCCGTGCTTTACTTATCAATATCACTTGGTAATGCCTAGTGTCAACCATCATGTCCAATATCGGTAGAAGTTCTTACTTCTTGACTGTGCCAAAAAGCCTTTCGTTGTGAGCTACAAGTAATTTCATATGATAGTTTACTCGCGTTTTCTCGTTTCAAAGTTACTAAATCTGGTGACAATAGTCCGAGCACGGTTTTTGTGACACTTTGGCTAGGTTGAGGCAAGGGAACGGTAGCGTAGCAGCAAGATTAAGGCGCGTGGTTACAGTGTTTCACGGACTACGGCTCAAAATAGGTATTTAGACATGTACATGCATCAGTTATCTTTGATGGGTTTTTCCTCAATCTTTGCCTGTTTCAGTTGATATAAATTAAATTTCTCTATTGACTATTGCTCAGTCTTAATGTAAGTTACATTCATCGGTTTTATCTAGCATTGTTGGAAGTTCAGCACAACCATAGATTGTTTAGGCTGGGGACATGTGGTCACTTATTGGAATAATTGTCAGTTGCTAAATGTTAAGTTTCAGCCAGAGTTTATCGGTCGTCGGAAATAGTCTCAATTTATGTAGATGCGCAGTTGTTGGATTTTATTTATTTATTTTTATTTTTTTGAAGATTTATAGCTATCTGATTGGATCATAGTTTTCAATTTTTCACTCTGTTGTAGTAAGCCCCCAGGTCTTCAATTTAAAATTTGTTGCAGGGTGATATTTTGGGAGCCAGCCATGGAGATCGTAGCTATTTCAAGTACCTGATATCAGTAACGCATTTACTGGTTAACCGGTTCGTGAATCCTATATCTGGCTGTGGAAAGGTCAATTTTAATGATGAGATGTTTCGTTTGTAGTTATTGAGCATTAGATTCTGAATTATAACTGATAGATCTCAGTTTTCATCTCCCCATGTTAAAAGCAAAAAAGTTCCATACTTTAATTAATCCTACTGGCTAACCTTAAATTTCAGAACGTATCATATCCATTTTGAGGGAAATCCATCAGCGACGCTAAACTTTTATTACAAGATTTGGCATTTGAAATGATATAGGTTGACTCAAAAGTGTACAAGTCTAATCTGTTTCATTGTTTTTGACAATATATGCAATGCCCAAAGCACATAATCTTCAATTCCTTTCCTTTTGTCTCCCGAAATATTAAAGATTTCTTTGTGCGCAGATGTTATAACATGAATAGATTGCGTTATGTCATTACAAATAGATGTTACTTTGTATCCTGCTCAAATATTGTGCGACTGAGTATCATGATCATAAGAAGCATACACCAGCCATCCACCCAAATTGGTGACTTTAGTTTTTTTATGAACTCCAAAAGTTTTACATGTTCCGCTATCCCATTTTTACAAGTAAGCTTTTAAATTTCGTGCACCTCTTTTTTCTTTTGAACGGTTATGGTACATGGTTGTTAAACATTAGTGGCGTCCTGTATAAAATCCGAAACACAAATAGATCCAAGATATTATATATCTAATCTTAGCATCACTCAAGATCAAACTAATTTATTAAC
The DNA here is from genome assembly GCA_910596185.1 of Chrysanthemum makinoi. Classification (NCBI taxonomy): domain Eukaryota; kingdom Viridiplantae; phylum Streptophyta; class Magnoliopsida; order Asterales; family Asteraceae; genus Chrysanthemum; species Chrysanthemum makinoi. The sequence goes on from OU343221.1 coordinate 270,008,792, forward strand.
AGAATATCATCAGGATACCAATATGATCCAAGGAATTCAGTAGCGAATACAAAGGAATTGGGGATATCAACATGATTGACATTGGAAGCTATGTTGCACCTATACAGTATATAGTATAGACAATGAAAACAACATACAGATTTCGACTGGTGTTACTAATATAGTAATATGCTTCATCTATCTAGGATATCAACCACCCTTATCTTAGGTGGTTTTTGACAATTTATCTACCATACTTGGAATGGAACTTATCTTTTTTGTTTAATTAGTTTACTTTTTGGTTGTTTTTTGTTGTTTCTTGGATTATACAAAATTCCATGGGATTTATACAGAATCCCATAGGGCTTATACAGAATCCCATGGGATTTATACAAATCACAAGTGAATTTTTTACGAATCCCGTGGGATTTTTTTAGACGGAAATTTTGAAAAAGAAAAATTCGTTTTTTACTAATCCCGTGGGATTTTTTTACGAATCTCGTGGGATTTTTTTACGAATCCCGTGGATTTTTTCTGGACGGAAAATTTGAAAAAAAAAGTTCGTCTTTTTATGAATCCCGTGGGATTTTTTTACGAATCCCGTGGGATTTTTCTGGACGGAAATTTTGAAAAAAAAATTCGCCTTTTTACGAATCCCGTGGGATTTTTTTACGAATCCTGTAGATTTTTTTACGAATCCCGTGTGATTATTTTACGAATCTCGTGGGATTTTTTACGGACGGAAATTTTGATAAAAAAAAGTTCGTCTTTTTACGAATCCCGTGGGATTTTTTTACGAATCCCGTGGAATTTTTCTGGACGGAAATTTTGAAAAAAAAGTTCGTCTTTTACTACGAATCCCGTGGATTTTTTACGAACTCCGTGGGAGTTTTTTACGAATCCGTGGGATTTTCTACGAAAATTTTGAAAAAAAAGTTCGTCGAAAGTATATAAAAGTGCACATCAATAGAAAGATGATTTTTTTCTCGTCGTGATGGTGTATTTTTTGTAGCTTGAAGATTTACCGTTTGCAAGATATGTTGTTTTTTAAAAAAGGGTGAAAAGTGGGTTTTTATAGAATTACATTTTTACCCATCATTTGTTAATTTTTGCTTTCATCTCGCATCCATTGGATGAAAAGAATTAAATTAGATGTGTTTTGTATTGATCACACCATACACTTGATCCTATGTTGATCACGTTATATTATACTTGATCTTTCCGTTACGTACTTGTGATCATGTGTTTAAATATTAACCTGTTAATAGATTTAAAATTGGTGTTGAAATTTACTTCCTTCCAAACCAACTTATCTACGCTCATGAAGATGATTTTGCTCAACTCAGATATATTTTTATTGACCAATGACGCTGATTTTAACAAAACTATCGAACGGCCATGTTCTATACCGTGCACCACAAGATTTTGTCATGCTCCCACAACTGTGCATGGAGACGACTTTTTACGGTTTTAATTGTACGTTACGTTGGATCTACAATGACCATTTATGTGATTCTCTTTTATTTAAAATAGCTATAAGGAATCTTGTGATTTGACGCATTAAAAAGATGCCTTTTAACTCCACTTTTTAAGATATGATATGATGTTTATTTCTTCTTGTATACACATCCTTTCTGTCTTCTAGAACATTTGGTCAGTAACAATCTTAACCGAGCTTAGTTACGTTATCAATTCAGTATATCTTTTACCCTATTGATATTATGTTAATAACAAAATGTATAAACACTTTTTTCTTTTTCAAAATTGATATTTGACATTTTATCCGAATAATCCATGAGCTTCGAGCCAACGGTATAGTAACAGGCTCAAATTGGACACTCCTATTCGGAAAGGTTGGCGTACAGTAGCCACTTCACTTTCTTTTGCACCAAGTGTGTTTCGAACCTAATAACTTTCACATATTTTAGTGATGATAGTCACAAAGTCCTATTAACTGTCGGTCACCCTAGTGGTTAAATATTTAACTTCTGTTATAAAGACCCTTTATATCATCTCATCAATCATATGTTTGTTGCTTGAGTAGAACACAAAAGGGTGAGTACTTGCTTTAAATTTACTTTTTTTGCAATGTCATGCATCCTCAATAGCTGAGTTTTAAACAGCCAACTTCAAACCGCAAACACATACATATCTATATAAATAAGCTCAAGGCCCTTCTAGCCTTGCATAATTCAAAAATGCATTTGCTTATACAGCTTTTCGTTACCATTCTAGTCATCATATCTCATGAACATGAATTTGCCACAGCTCAATTTGTACCACCTTACACTTCCGTAGTTGTTCCCGTAAACAAACATACTGATGCTGCTAAGCCTCTCTTTAGTGTTCAGATCATGACAGCATTCGTAAACTTACAATACTTACATGCAAATTTCCTTATAGACCTCGATGCTCCATTCATATGGCATGATTGCATACTGCAATGGAACTCGTTTCCTGGTAGCTGTCCTAACAACACGCTTTGCACCTATCCCGTTTCTTGTGAAGAATTTCAGTGCACGGACGTGAGAACTACTTACTCGTACAAGAATCCTTCTTGTGCTCCAGTAAACAACGATTCAACCATCCCAGATTGGGGATATTGTACGTGCCCGGTCAATGTGGTGAACCCGATTACAGGATCTTGCGGCCAAGCCCTGCTCAACTATGACGAATTCACGGTGAACACAAGCAACGGTAAAAATGTGTTTACGGGTATGTATGGTGCTTATCCTAACGCTGCGTGTGCCCCTTCTTCAGAATTTCAATCATTCCCTGCCAATGTTTCTGGTGTCATGGCGCTTTCATCCTCACCTTATGCATTACCAGCTTATCTGTATGAACCATTAAAAAGAATAGTAGCTCTATGTTTGCCTAGCACTGTGTCTGCTCCTGGAGTTCTGTTATACGGAACTGGTCCATATGGTCTTCTCCCCAACTCAAATGTCGATTTAAGGAGTTTACTTACTTTTACTCCGTTAATAAAGCATCCAGACTCATTTGGATACTTTATCGGTGTCGGTGCAATTGTAATAAAATTGAGATCAATTGACTTCCCTGCGAATACCACAACCAAGCTTAGTACAGTTGAGCCTTATACCACTCTCAGAACTGACATTTATCAAGGTGTGGTTCGAAGGTTTATAAAAGTTACACAAAGAATACCTCCTGCAAAGCCAGTTGCACCATTTGGCCTTTGTTACAGCACATCTAACAATGGTACCCAAGTTAGTATAAAAGTTCCTGATATTGATTTCATTCTCCCGGATGGGAAGAAATGGACTGTATCCACAGCTAACTCCATTAAACAAATAACAAAAGATGTGGCATGTCTAGCGTTTGCTGACGGTGGTGCAACAAGTGAACCTGCTATCGTGATTGGTACGTTTCAGTATGAGGATAACTTTCTGGTGTTTGATTTAGAAAACTCGACTTTTGGGTTTAGTAATTCCTTGTTAAGTAAGAAGACTTCTTGCTCAAACTTCAACTTTACGCTCACGAATAGCCCTTGAAGCTACCTTTAAAAGGTATATGTGAGTTGAAAAGAATGCATATCCGTCAACAGGTTTCTTTGCAAAGAAATAATTTTCTTTCATTGTTCATTTCCCGTGTAGTTGAATTCATATTACTACTATTTGATGTATGCTCAATCAATAATGAAGAACCTTTTTACGGAATTTTTCAATGATTTTATCTTCTTTATATTCTTTTCTGTGCTGTTTTGGTTTCTTAGGTGGTGGCTCAGGTTGTTTCCAAGCTCTGTTTGGTGTTTTTCCGTTGGTATTAGTTGGCTCATCTTCCACTTGATTTTATTTTTTATTTTTAATTTTTTATATAATTTGTTCAATATCACTAAAAAAATGTGATTATTTTTTTTACCGACACTTAAAAGTTAAAATAGTTAACTAAAAGTCATTAGATTGTCACTCAAAATTTTATTTGCTTCTCCTGCACTTAAAAGTGTAATTTAAAGTGTCGTCAGTCAAGATCCCATTCTTAATGACATAAAAAAAGTGTGGAAATATATTTTGGGCCATTTGTGACACTAGACGAGTACCCGCGCCTAGCGGCAGCGATGTCTAGTTTTCTGCAAAGTTCCGACGACCCATAAGTTTCTTTCAACAAACTGTATTTGTAGCATTAGAGAATCGTTTTCGAATAACTACAATTCTAATGCATGGTTGCATAGCAGCTGTAACACCCCCAAAAATGGTTTGCAGCGGAAGAAAAGTTTTTGGGATGCTACTCAGTTGGATCATAACACAAGTGAAAGATTAATAGCTTTTTCGTAAGATATTTCATTTATGGTAGTAAAACAGAGTTTACAATGTTGAATTGTTGCGGAAAAATGGCCCATTAATAAAATGTGGTCCTCATACGTAAATCAGAGTCATCTATGACCATGTCATGCCAATGCCTCAAGCGCCCGAGTTAGCTATCGCCTTATCATCCTGAAAATACATGCTAAAAAGTCAACACAATGGTTGAGTGAATTCATAGGTTTAGTAATAAAGCAGTTGATCACAAGATTTTCAAGTTTAAGATAAGCCATGGGCTACGTTGTTATACACCCATAAAAGATAGTTGATATTATTGCACTAAGCTCATGACACCAAACTAACTGCATACACCTAAATTCTGGTAAGTAAATAAAATTGCTCCTCTAAGATGTAATAGCCAATTACATAGAGATACCAAATATAGTGCGCCCCGGTTATTTCCGATAACCGAGTCGGGTTCGTCAATTCCCATAGTACTATCCACGATATTTGCGTTCACTCACAAGTGATTAATGGTTCATGATGTAGGGGACTTTTGGCAAACCACTTAGGCAGAGTCATAATATCAAAAGTACAAGAAAGCAGTTTTCAAGCAATTGTGATCATAAAAGCATTAGAGTAGCATGTATTCTCCCCCAAGGAGTTTATAAAACAGTTAAAAGAGTACAAGTGGGGCTATGAACTCACCTTAGGCCGAAGCAATGCAAGAATCGATACTATCACAACTAGCATCAGGAAAGCAACAAAGTAGTATCAAGTGTGGCATCGCTCAACGATTACAAGAGTATAGGCACAACGCACGCCATCGGCTCAACCTAGTAGTGTATGGCTTGTCTCAGAATATGTATCGTAAAGTGAATGAGTTTTTAAAGATACTTGTTTTAGTTTTCGTGGATTACTCGTATTAATGTTTGTTTAACAGTATAATATATCGTATCACAAAAGTTTATCATTAATGTTTCGTGTGGTGGTAAGACAAGGCTCGACAAGTAACTCACGCCAAATATAACTCACACTAAAGCGTAATGTATATCCCCATACATTATAAGAATAGTCAAGTAGTTTTGACCAAGACTCAAGAACACACACCAAAGCATAAAACATATATAAAGGAACTAAACAAGTAAGAATCATCTAGCAATAAAACAAGCAAATGGTTTGAGCCTTAGGCATTTATAAGAAACTCTAGATAGTTTAGAAAAGTCAATTAGACTTTATAAGAAACTCTAATTATAATAACGTTTCATAATTTTTATAAAATTGTTGGGTTTTATATAAATAAAAGGATTTTCAAATAGAAGTATAAGTTTAATAAGTTTTTATAAATTCCGATATGATACGTCCGTTTATACAATATTTTCGTGTTAATAGACTTTAATGAAAACTTGATTTTTAAAACAATATATCCCATCAGATTTATAATTAAACATGTTTTCTAGTTAATTACTCCAACCCGTTTCAATAATAACTTAACTAAATAGTTTTACTAGTTAATCAAATTTTTAGATTATGTATTAGTTATTGTTTTGCCACTTATCATTAGTTTCATCTCATATATTGGTCCATACGAGTAGAGTCTAATTTATCACCTCCGTCTCGAGTCCAAATAGTCCGATATAAGTCCAATATACGTAAAGTTCAATAGCAAGTGTCAACCACGAGTTACCGAAACGTACCAATGAACCGCGAGTCAACAATTTAAAGCACGCCAGTCATGTTTTTCACATTCGAAAAATATTATCACAATTACCTATACTAATATAGTTTTTTTTTTTTTAATTTTAATAAACTAAATAATTTTAGTCCATTTGACTTGTGCCCAAGACCCCTTTAATTTAACAACCAACTCACCCATGTCAGCTGAATACCCAACAAACAGCACACCCTTTGGTGCGTTTTGCCTGACTCGTTGCCAACAAACAACAACCAGAACAACAATAAATCCCATCCCAATTCGAGACACAACTGCTACCACCAATGTCATATACCACAAGTCACTACACGAAATTTATGTTACAAATCGTTTTATCCAAAGTTTACCACACGAGTTATTTTCATACCGCACCGGGTCACAAACCGGACATGATAAGAGGGTTCAAACACAAACACCATTTTCAATCCAAGATAAGACCACACGAATCGTTTTCAAAAAGGTTTTCAGAATCAAAAACGAATTGTATTAATTTTAACAAAAGTTAAACACGCGAGTTATTTGAATCGTGATGAGCTCAACTCAACTCGTCTGAGTTGACTCGGCTGAGTCGACTCGACTCGCCCGAGTTGAGTTGACTCAGTTTATAATATCATACAAACACCACTTGTAGAGTATTTTAACCACACGAAACAATGAATCAAAAACATGTTTAATCCCATTTTAAATCCACGAAAACAGTACACAGGATTTATTATTCGGTTTATAAAGAAATTTTAAAAGTGAGCTTTTGTTTAGACATACCAATACGGAAACAAGAGAGGAAGAGTGATGACGGCGGTGGCGGCTGTGGTGACCGTGACCACAGCGACGGTGGCGGTGGCTCTCGGATGCAACCCCAACAACGTGAAACCTCTTTATACTCGTTCAAGACTAAAAACCCTTGAGATCCGAATCTTAAATTTAAGATCTACGGAGCGTGGGTGGTTCTTGGGGCGCGTGCTACCCATGGATGGAACCATAAGCTCGCGATCTATCTAATGGTATAGGTGGTGTAATAGTTTGACGGCGCGTGGCCGGAGTCTCGCCGAGAAGACGATCGGAAGGTTTTCCGGATGGCTGGATTTTATAAGAGAGAGAGAGTTTTAATTTAGTGTGAGAAAGTTTTTGAGTAGAATGAGTTAGGAGGGAGAGTGATGGGGTTTTTATACTCCTGGAAGGACCTCTTTTGCCAACTTTCAAACTTGAGGGTAAGGTGGATGAAAATATAACAGGGACCATTCTTGTAATTTCCAGTAAACTTTTATAAATATTAGGTTCGGGACACATTCAGAGGAGTAAACGTTCGATAATAGTTACGAGACTTACGCCAACACGTTCGTAATAATTTTTCCAATAAAACTGAGTATTTACACGACTATATTCTCGCAAATCAGATAACAAACGAATCCAGATGATTAATAGGTTTATGGTTGTTCCGGTACACGTTGTGTCTAATTTTCACGTTTCGCGAGATAAATCTCTCGTTTTCACGTAAAATGAGCTCAGGAAAGTTTATAAATGAAAAACAAACGAATTTTATCGAAAACGAATATCTGGAAAAGTACGAGTGGTTACAGCAGCATAAATATATAGTTTTTAAAAAAATTATGTGGAGTTGATCTAAGTGTGTGAGTATATTTTCTAATAGGATTGTTTTAAGTTATTAAGATTTTTAGTAATAATAGATTCAAGCATTACAAAAAGCAACGGTATTATGCAGTTGGCAATATTATATTGTAGTTTATAGGTATAGCCAACATGTGTGACCGTTTTTTCTTGTTTTGTCAGTAATTTAGGCAGTGATAACTATTTTTTTACATGTGTAGCGTTTATCATTTGGTGTGTGGCTTTTAAAATTGTAACTTTGCAAATTGGATATCACCATATAAGATTATTTTGTACTATCAATTTGTATAGATATTTATGCATTGTTCAAAGCTATTTATTTGAGGTACAAATAATTATCGCTAAAGATAACAATACTATTTATTTTTTGTGATTTTAATAAACTTACATAACATTATTGATACACTGGACAAAGGGCTATACAATATATATTAACTTTTAAACGACTATTCATATATGCTAGTCCCTTAAATGGTGAAAGAGCAACATTTTTTAAAATAAATTACATGTGTCAAAGCAAAATAAACCAAAACTACAATTACTTGGTCTCTCATTTAAAAAAAATTGTCACGGTTCCACAACTACTTCATCATTTCTCATATAATTTTGTCAAATTTGAAACCCGGTTTCACCCGGGTGGTTCAACTGGTTGAACCGTTCGATAAAAAAGCAGTCGATTTAAACCGAATCAAACCGATAGGTTGGGTCAAAAATGTCAAATTAAACCGGTCACCAGCCGGGTTTGAAGCGTTCCGGGTCAACCCGGTATCGGTTTCAACGGGTCAACCCGGTATCGGTTTCAATTGATTGTTTTTAATTTGGTAGATGTTCTTTTAATTGGGTGTACAATGTGAATAAATTATTGTACTTTTAGGTAATGGGGTGTTTTAATAAGAGTATTAATTATATTATTTATTTCTCTCTCCATTGACCATGTTTTCAACATTCAACTTTCAATATTTTTCACTTTTTCCACTTTGACCATTTTTCCATTTTATATAGTATAGATAATTTACTTATAGAGAGTGTCAATAAATCTTAAAAAATATATAACCTTTACCTACATATCTAAAAAGTTTCACTAAATACCTAAAATTAGTGACCTTATTTTGTTATACTAAAACCTAATTAGTCACTTATGCCATTTTCTGTGTAGTGCGTCCTAAAAGAAACATGCTAATTTAACCCATGCTTGGTGTAGCATACAATCATTAAAACGACCTATATACTAAAGAACAATGCCTCACAGACCACGGCCCTTGTCCTGATCTTATTAAGCTCGCATACTTCAAGGAACTCAAAGATCACTAGAAGATACTTCGAGAAACTAGAATGTATCTTTAACTGATCTTCGATTTTCTTTAAGTGTGTCGCTGATAGAGCTAATAAGGACAACACTCGTTGCTGATATATTATCAGCAATTAAAATTGATTGTTATGTTCAAATCCATCATACTAAGAATTAGCCAATTTAAATTTCTGTTGCTTTAAAGCCGTTCATTGGGGCCCGATTTTGAGAACTTTGAACTTGTATCTTTCTCTTGGATCGCAAATAGAGATAGGAAGCTCTGTCACCTGTGGACTGACAGGATATTTGATCCCCAATATGCTTGTAACTCGACTATGTAATCATTTTAAAGTGCCTCTAGTCACTTGCTACATAATTTTTCGCTGATAAAAAAAATTATAACTAACATATTTTGCGATTGTAGAAAAACTCATATTTTTAGCGGCTAATTTTTTACAACAGAAAATCAAAGTTCTTTCAATTAGAGGAAACTTCAGAAATCTGATAAGAAGATGAAGAGATCTAATAAGTGGGTGATTGAAAGTTTTAAACCACCGTTGTACTGTCTCACTTTTTCTGCCATCTCTCAGTAAGGAGGTCGACCATCATATCATGTTAATAAAAATTAATGTGCAATTCAGGCTGAACTGTTTTGGAGGAGGAAATCACGGCTAAAACAGACACTTCAAATTTGAATATGAGTTTCGTATATGGTCAAATCAAATGGTCTTTCAGCCAAACGAATAGGTATACTCCTTTAATTGCTTGTGGACTTGGGTCATCAATGAAAGGTCTAAATAAAGTTAAAGCTGGGCTAAATATGGATAAAAGGACCTCTTATTATCTAGTTAACTGCTCAAAAAAGAAGAAAAATGATCTTTTTATTACATATAAAAGAAATTAAAACATAATCCATCTCAAGTATATCTTAATTGACGTACTTAAGTTATGTTTTGATGAATTTATGGAGGAGTTAGCACTATTCAAACAAGAACAATGTGTGTTGTGATTGTAATATGGATACTTCTAGATAAATAAGGCATTAGAGAGCTATACCTTTTCTAGATGTTTTTTGATATCTTACAAAGGTGAAGGTTCTTAAGGTTCTTAAGGGTGTGTTTGGTAGAGAGAAATGAAGGGAGAGAAATGGAAATGAGTTCATTTTTCATGTTTAGTAGAGAGAAATGAAGGGAGAGAAATGGAAATGAGATTTTGGTGGGGAAATGGAGAGAGTTGGCTAGTGTAATTTAAGGAGCTCCATTTCCTTTAATTTTGTGGAGAAATTGGAGAAATAGATTAATTTTTTTGAAAAAATGTTTTTTTTTTTTTTACATTTAAAAAAAAAATATTTTAAAAAAAAACATATATTTTTAAAAAAATTTTTTTTTTTTTAAATAAGTTTTTTTTTTTTAAATAAATACATTTTTTTATAAAATTATTTTTAAAAAATTATTTTAAATTTTTTTTTTAAATAAATACATACATTTTTTAAAATAAATAAGTTTTTTTTTTAAATAAATACATTTTTTTTCAAAATTTTTTTTAAAAAATTATTTTTTTTTAAAATATTTTTTTTGAAAATTATTATTTTTTTTAAATAAATTTTTTTTTCATTTCTCGGGTCAAGTCTCTGTTGTTACCAAACATTAGAATTGAACAAAATTCTCCATTGATTTCTATTCTCTGAGATTTTATTCTCTACTTCATTTCTTTTCTCTGAATTTCTCTCTACCAAACGCACCCAAAGGTATTTAGCGTGAAATGGCTAATCTAGGTGCTAGTGTTTAAGGCATGATGTTTTTGCATCACTTTGTTCGCATTGTATTTCTAACAATTTGCTAGTTTTTTTTATGAAAAATTTTCTGTCGTTAAAAAAAAATTACAATTACTAAAAACTTAAGCGAAAGTTATATATTTTTTTCCCATATATTAGAAAGGTGAAGGTTCTTTATGTATTTAGCGTGAATGGGCTAATCTAGTTGCTAGTGTTTAAGGCTTGATGTTTTTGCATCACTTTTTTCGCATTGTATTTTTAGCTACTTGCTAGATATTTTTAAGAAAATTTATCTGTCGTTCGGAAAAAAACAACGCTTACTAAAAACTTACACTTTCTTGTAAAATTCCAAGTTTGAGCAACCAAATTCGGCGATTTATGCTTAGGATCATTCATGCATTCAAGTCGATCACTTAGCCATGTTCCAAAGCTTAGAGTGCAAGATTGTATCGTCGTCTAAGTCGTCCATGACCTTTTCGGATGGTTGACATGCTTCATTTATTCAAATCTAAGCTAGGTAACCAGAAAGAATTGTCCTAATAAAGTGTAATTTAAACCCTTTTATATTCAACTTAATGCTTTTGACGTGTTGATCATGTCTACGTTTTCTAGCCAACTTGATAATTATAGCTTCGGATATACCGTTGGTCTCTCCTTGACCATATTGCCAAAATTGTTACAGCACTTTCCCATATACTCTATATTCTATTTCAAATTTTGTGTGTTATTGCATGCTATATATGTTAAAATCAAGGTTAAGATTTATTAGTTAGAAAATTTGGTGTTGTAAACTGATTTTACAATGTTTCATAGCTGTTTAGCGTCATTTTTATTTTTTATTTTTGGTGCAAAGGTGAAAATATATTACTTCCAAAGTTTATACAACATATAAAATAACAATCTGTTTTGGACAGTACCAAAAACAGCAACAATTCAAAATATACAACTACATCCGATATAAAACTAATCTCAGACAAAATAATCAAGAACACATATCCCTTTTCCATTCACCTTTGTCGTACCAAAACATCTAACTATATTTCCATTTCTCTTTCCCACCAAGATCATTCAACCTGCAACCACAATAATCAAGGTACGACAAGAGAATCGTAAACCGTTAAGAACACATATCCCTTCAATTCAAAGGCTATGTCAAGTAACCTACATTTTCATCTCTAGAATGGCTTCAGTTACTTCGAAACGCACACCTTGAGGGAAGCCCACCATTACCTCCTATGACAGTGTATTGGGTGGACCAAAAAGGATCATTTCACTTCTCTCTATTCCACCCATCATACACTATCCACCCAAGCTATTTACCCTACACAATGGAAGACCCTACCTTATGATACATTCATATTAAATTAGACCTCCTACTTAGCCAAATATAGTAGTCCAGTCTCCTACCAAGGCCAGACTGAAACATCATATGAGGTTAGCATAGGTACAGACTACAGTCACACCAATTAGAACTTTAAGATACAAGGTGTCTTCCCATTGTAATGGCCTGCAATTCAATGAAACGGCATCAGGTTTAACCTTGTATTCAAACATCCCATTCAGACAATTGAAGCTTAAATCCAATCTTCAAAAAATAACGACCTATTTCAAACACCCCTTTAAGACCTCTGCTTACTTAGTTACTTTATGGTCATTGTTTCTTTAACATCTGAGATTTTGTGTATTATTGCAAATTGTGTATCTTAAAATCATGTTTAAGTAAGAAGGCAAACTAGGTGTTACACGTTAATTGTCGTTCAACAAATATTATGAATTAATACTAGAGGTTATTTGTTAGCTTTAATAAAGTTAGGATCAAATGTGAAGATATTTTAAAATAAAAAAGATGATAAATAATTATAATCATATACTCCGTATTAGAGAGAGTTGAGATCAATATAGACCTAAAATTATCAAAAGACCAATTATAGCCATTCATTTTTTCACTAAAATAAAAAAACTTACTTTCCACCTATTTTTTAAAATTAAATATCTTGCAAACGGTAAATCGTCAAGTAAAAAAAATACACAATCGCGACGAGTATCTTTTTTATCTTTCAGTAGACGGACACTTCGATATATTTTCGAAGAACTTTTTTTCGATTTTGTTTTCAGTTATGTCTGGAAAAATCATATGTGAGACATGCGATTTATGATACAAATCACATGTGATTTTTCCAGACGTTACTAAAATAAAAAATCAAAAAAAAGTTCGTCGAATATATATATATAAGTGCCCCTCTATAGAAAGTTGATTTAATTCCCGTCGCGATGGTATGATTCATTTTGTGTAACGATTAACAATTTGTGAGATATTTAATTTTTTTAAAAAGAGATGAAAGTGAGTTTTTTTATTTTGGTGAAAAAATGTATGACTAAGATTGATTCATTAAGCCTTTAATAAATTTTGGGTCTACATTGAACTTTCATCATATTAGATATGCACAATCTTTTAGAAGCAGATTAATATATTTTTTTAGCTAAAAACTAAATGCATATACATATATTAGATTAGATTAACTTCATCAAGTTAGGCGAATCTTAGGTATTTTTCGTCTTCTACATGTTAAATTTGTTGCTAGTACTACTTTGCATTATTTACACATCAAAATAACTTGCAAAACTAATTGGGATGAATATAAATGAATAAAGATGTATCTCAAATGTGTGGTTATAGTTATTTTTCGTTCTTCTTATTTTAAGTTTTATTCTCAATAGATCTCTCCCCAGATATATATCTTACAATACTCTAATAATAATTGTTTACTTTTAAAATGCACACAATTATTGAAAATTAAACTAATTTGAAACACTTTATAAACCAAATCTCATCTACACCAACTAAAGTTCATTTTGATTGGTTAATTATAAGAAGAATGTGTTTACTTTTAAAATGCACACAATTATAGAAAATTAAACTAATTTGAAACACTTCATAAACCAAATATCATCTACACCAACTAAAGTCCATTTTGATTGGTTAATTATAAAGTATTATTTTGTGATATTCCAAGATAGCAATGTGGACGCTCACATTAAAATGGATGGAGTACTATAAAGCATTTGTGGCGTGTTTTTTTATAGTAATTTTATAAGATTAAGTTACACACTTAGAGGGTGTTTGTTTAAGCTTATATGTAGGCTTATGAGCTTATGTGATTTCGGCTTATATAACATAAGCCTCAATTTTGTGGCTTATTTTAAATTTTTTTGGCTTATACATGATTGTTGAATCACAACAATGTTATATAAGCACATAAGTGCCAAAATAAGCCATAAGATTGAGGCTTATGTTATATAAGCGAAAATACAAATAAGCTCATAAGCCACATATAAGCTTTAATAAACACCCTCTTATTATTTATGACATGATATTAATATTGTTGAAGAAACACTTTATTTTTAACAACCGTCTTAATATTAATAGAATATTCAATTTTATAAGTATCAAATTAATCGTGGGTAAAATTCATATAAATTACTCATAAGTTCACTATCTAACTAATGAGTCAAATTCATAATTATTCTCATTGAATTACTCATAAGTTAGAAAATAAAGGTATTTAAGAACTCCTCAAATTTATAAATTTGTACTCCTACGTTAACTTAATTATAAAGCCTCATATTGTAATTTACAAAAGAATTTGTTATACAATGCCCACTTGACAATAGTTAAGATAAAAATAAAAATAATTTGGACCCTAATAAATTAAAAATCACATATAGTTAAGGTAATTTATATGTTTATTTATTCTCCATTAAATACATAAATACTCTAAGGGTGTGTTTGTTTTTTAAAAAAAAGTCTTACTAGCCCTCTTACTCTTACCAGTAAGAGGTGGGCAGACGTTTTGGTTGTTTGTTTTTTTCTTTTGAGTCAGACCCAGTTAGACATATAACATCTTACTCAGTAAGAGGTGGGAGACTTGTCTTACTGTCTCTTACTCTATAAGAGATTGAAAACGTGTGTTAATTAACTGTTATATTTATGATAAAAAGTCTCGTTTCATATTTACATAAGTTATTTATTATCGTATTGCGTTAATTTAATAAATAAGTTATAGAAACGAGCATTTAAAATCATTTGACAATTATACAAAAACAAACAACATTATTTTGTTCAGATTTAGACTTTCTAGCCACCTCTTACCAGTAAGATGTGGTAGTCAGATTCAGACATAAAACATCTTAATAAAACAAACACACCCTAAGTATACAAGAATTTATTATCTAAAGTCACATAAGGATTCCCTTTAATAAACATGAAGTCTATCCCTTTCCCTCAAAATATGTAAAAATCACATTTTCCTCCTCTCTTACATATAGAATTCTCTCAATCTCTTACATAATCATCAAAAAATACGAGAGTTGCTATTCGCACTCCATCAAATCAACCATCATATCACAACTTGACATTTATCTATTTTAAAATGTTTTATTTCAAATTATCTATTTACTTTTCATCTATAGACCTTTTACTACTTGTATTGAATAATGAGAAGAAAGAAGTGTATGATAGGCTTTTTTTTCTTTTTTATTTTCAGCTTTTATTAATTGACAAATAGAGTAGGCAAATAAATTATAAGCTAACACTTTTTATGTTTTTACATTAAAATGTGTTTTTAATATGCAATGAATTTTTGTTCAAAAAAATATGCAATGAATTTAGTTATTATGTATATTTTGTAAACTATTAATACTCCCTCCGTCCCAAAATTATAGTCCCCTTTCTATTTTTTTGGTCTTTCTTTTACCACTTTGATCTTAAGTATTTTTTTTTGTGTTATATAATATTTGATGCAAAATATATGAATGGATTGAGTTTTTAATGTATTTTCATTTGGTATAATTTTCATCAACTATTGTATAACATAAACGAAAATATTTATGATCAAAGTTGAAAGAGAAAGACCAAAAAAGTCAAACGGGGACTATAATTTTGGGACGGATGTAGTATAATATATTAAAAACATCAAACATTAGTAAGAACGACATATATGATGTTCTCTTGTTGTATTAAAGCATTTAGTTCAACCTTCCATCTCGTTATTGCTCTATTTTTAACTATATATGTATAGACGATTAAATGTATTTGGTTCGTAGACCATACAACATATTACGTACATATTCTGTTTATAGTGGTTTAAAAATAGGTTCAAAAAATTATGAAAAGATTCAAAAAAATTTGCACCATGGTGAGGAACCATTTCAAGAATAGGTGGCATAAAAATATTTAGTATTTTAAAAAGGTTTATAAATTAATGCGTTGAATGAGTTGATAATTTTATAAAACTACTAAAAATTGTATCTATAGTAGAAATAAGTTTATAGTATGAAATTGTTATATACTATACTAGTTATAATACCCGTCCGTCCTCCGTGGTGTTACTTAACTAACTACTAAATATAACTAAATGACTACGAGCTTTCTAATGATTACATATACTTGAGGTCACATATACTTGAGGTGACTGAGTCTTTAACTACCTGATTTTCTAAATCCCAACATTATATTCCCGTTTTCACTAATTTAGCCGTATTTAAAATGTAAACTTGTGTCCACATATGTTAAACTTTTAAAAATAAATCCTTATTGAACGTATATAGTAAAAAAAAAATTAATACTTATAATCTTATGCAAATTTATATATTTTTCTTTTAAAAGAACATATTCATTGTACTTTTTAAGATATAAAGTATAAATGGTATAAAGTATAAGACGGTATTTGTTTATAATCTAAAGTTATTAAAAAATATGAAGGCTTATAATATTACATTTAACTCTATATAATTTTAAAAAATTCAACCACTAAAGTTTTATTAATTACCTCATATTTTTTTTAAGTTTTTGTTTTCACAAATTTGACACCTATATTTTTATGTGTTTTTTTTTTATCAACTAAATTTCTCTATCAAATTTATTAAAGTTTGACCAAAATTAATTTAATTTTGACTTTTATTAACCAATCACATCACAAGATTTTGCATACGTGACGAAATGGAGCTCTCCTATTGGCTCAATTATTTTTTCAATAAGAATGATTGACAAAATTACTCCGAAATGATGTAATTACTTTATTATATAAAAGATTTATAATATATTTTGCTTTAAATACTTGTACAATGAATATGTAAATAAATAAAAAAATACAAATCACTTGTCGTTGTTATGAGAAGAAATAAAGAGCAAAAAAAAAGTGTAAAATTAAAATTATAGTACGTATATAACTTTTGTTGGGACTTGAGAAATAGATTCTCACACCAACCATTTGACTCATATACGTGGTAGTATTTGTAAAACCCTAAAAACGTAAAAGTGTGAAATGACTAGTTTGCCCTCAGTTTAATAATTGAAGAAACCATATTACACGCCAATCTCATTAACTAAGTTTCTAGCCGAATTCATGAATGTGTAATTTATAAAGATAGACTTAAAATACTTCGTCTAATTTTCATATCACACGTATATAAGTCACTTGGACCATGTTGTATACAATTTTGCAACAAAAAAACATTAACACTAAAAATAAACTAACACATAAGTAAATATGGTAGAGTGAATAAAATAGATTTGGTCCTTAATTTACTCCATATTTTCGGCAGATTTTACCTCCCCATTTACTCCCTTGATTTAATCCGTATATCCCTCCCCAATATTCCCACATTCACGTTTTAATTAACTCCCCTTTACACATTCAAAAACACCCTAAAACCCTAACCTACAATAAGTGACGGCAAAATAATTGTGCTTCCTCTTCCATTCGAATCAAAGGCAACGGGTACAAAGAGTTGAAGCGTGATTCAAGTAGGCAAACAAGAAAGATTGGTTTCTGGTCATGAATCCTTGGTTCGTGATCGAGACGTGTTCGTGATTGGGTTGAGTCTCGTTGCATGTTTTATTGAGTGTTCGTGTTTTGATTTCGGCTTATCGTTTTGGAGGTATGTCTTGACATATACGTTAGTTTAATATTTAACTGCATACGACTGAACATGTATGACATTGATACTATAATAATGGATCGAGAATTGTTACATTTGTGGTCTTTGGACGTTAAACATGGATGACCATATGTAGAATATAACATAATTGTATACATATATTATCATGCATGATCATGTACTGCTCGTAAATAATTTCCAACATTGTTAAGTATCATTGATTATAATATAAGTAGAAACACATGAGAATTACGTTCTATTATTAACTAAGGAATATGGGTACATGCATGGTCTCGAAGGGGTAAGTTTGAGGGCGATCGCGGAATAAATGGTTGAATCGTGTTGTGTTTTGAAAGCGCGTCGGGATAGACAAGCCGGGAGTTAATCATAATATACTTTTACTAGGTCGTGAATGTTAATTGTTTGAACCGCGAAAAATGGTCGGGTCTTTTGAATGTTGATCGAACATGCATATGGAATCTTGTGGGGGTAACTTTGAGGGTGACCGCGGGAAAAATGGTCGGGTCTTTTGGAGTTTTGAAAATGTTTCGGGAAAGATGAGTCGGGGGTGATCACTAGCTGTGTTTTCGTTAGTCGTTTGAGCCGCGATCAAGCATGAAGTTGGCATGTCGGGTTAAAAAAAAAAAAAAAAAAAGAAAGAATAAAATGAAGCATGTGTACTGTACGAATGATTTCATAATGTTGCATGTTATCATTATAAAGTGTTCCACTTTTAACCCTCATATTTAAATTTTGTCGCATGGAAACCTTGAACTATTATGAAATGTCACAATACACCCTAAACTATTATATTGATAACATTAAGTCCTATAGTTTATACTTTTGGCATTTGAAACTTTGAAACATTGATAAAATATACTTTAAACTTATTTTTTAAACTATTTACATTGTAAACCCTAAACTTTGAGATATTAACCATACGAACCCTATACTTTGATGTATGTTCTAATAAAGCCTTAAAATATGATATTTGTCATATTAAACATTTAATTTTTTTTCCATTTATCATTTGTAATCCTTATGTTTGGCTAATTAATGATTATTACCTTGAAGTATTTTAATTCCGTCCATTACTAAAAATGAGAATACCCTTATAACTCTAAAAATATTAATGCGCTTAATCCGTTATGACTTAAATGAGCTAATAAGTATTAAACAAATCATAATCCGTGTAGATTCGTTGAAGGAGACGTGACGTTGTATCTTCGTGTTCATTCATTCGTTTGCTTTCCTTTCATTGGCGTTAAGGTACAGATATTCTGACATTTTCTCTTAAGGTTTCTCATGATTCGTTTACATCTTTCGATATTAGCTTTGAACTGTTATACTTTGCTCTGAGCCTTCTATTTAGGGCTTCCTATGACTCGCTATGCACCCTTTTGTTATGAACTCTGATTATGAACCTTTCTGATTATGAACCTTTTGATTGTGAACCTTATGACTACGAACCTTTCTGATTATGAG
Source organism: Chrysanthemum makinoi (assembly GCA_910596185.1). Taxonomy (NCBI): domain Eukaryota; kingdom Viridiplantae; phylum Streptophyta; class Magnoliopsida; order Asterales; family Asteraceae; genus Chrysanthemum; species Chrysanthemum makinoi. The sequence continues at coordinate 270,027,856 of OU343221.1, forward strand.
CCATTGATATGAACTTTTGATTATGAACTTATGTTATGGAACTTTGATATGAATCTTTATGATATGATTATGTTTTGACCCTTCAGTTTGATACCCGAGCCAAATATGTTTCCCTAGCCATGAAGGTAACATGGCCGTGTCAGTGATGCACCTCTGGCATGACTCTAGGGCAGTAAAGTAATGTTCTGCCACGTCCCTTGGTGGTGGAACATATTTTGTATATGTTAAGGTAGGGGCGTATGGATGCATCCTAGATCTGTTTTGTTATCTGATATGATATGATTTGTCTGGTGAATGATGTCGTGTGCAATCGCCGTCTTCACAGTCTGGGAGGTAGCTACTCCATTGGTTACGAGGTCTCCCCTCCTATTTTGTATGGTATTCCGAGGTCACCCCTCCGAATACAATGGCTACTTATGATATGATATGTTTCTGGGCTCGTGGTAGATTTTTGACAACCCTTACACTTTTGATATGCCTATATTGTACTTTCTGTATTTCCCCAACGCACCATAATCTGTATTAATTGTTCATTACTCAATACCCTTATATGACTCACACTTACCAAGATATAGATACTCCTTTTCATTGATCTGTCACACTTTCATTCCGTTATTTCAGACTATCGTTCCATTCACGTCCGGGTTATTATATGTTATTGGATTTGATTATGCTTTTCATGTGTTATGTGACTACTGATTACTCTGCTGCGATATGATTAATATACGGTTATCTGAGTTACCTATTTTCATCTGATGATATGTGATCTCACTGTTATGTGACCCTCTGAATTGTCTGGTGACCATGTTAATGTGTAACCGTTAGTTTTGTCTGTTTATTATGTGTACTTCGTTCAGTTAATTCCATGGACTATGACTATTCGTTGTGTCCTTATCTGCTTATTGTTTACCTGCCATGCTTATATCTGTTATGATACTGTTATGTTATTAACTGTGGGTTATTTGTCTTGTGTGATTGCCATGATCATTTCTTAACTAAGTGCTTCCGCTTGCTTTTAGTTTCCATTTGGCTTATTAATGTTCTGATTTCCTGATTTGATTGCATGCTATTCTTATGTTGAGTGGATGCGACGTCTGCTATGCTTGATTTTGTTTCGGTGCTTGTATGCCTGGTTTGTGTGTGCTTATATATATGTCATCGATGCTTTGATTTGCTTCGTTCTCCTTGTTATCTGTTCTTTCTGGATATCTATATAATTGTGTTTCTGCAGGATCCTCATTGACCCATTGTTCTCATTTTGTTGCGACCTTGTTATCAGCTTCCTTGTTTCACTTTGCATTTCTGATTTTGTTTAGCTTTCCTTTTGTTATATCTGTTCACTGGGCTTTTTAAGCTCAGCCGCATTTCTTTTCCTGCGGCAGGTTTTAGGTTGGAAGATGGGCTTTGATGGGCTGAGAGTTGGATTATCTGAGTGGACCGACCCTAGTTATCTTATTATCTTTCGAACTTATTTTGAAGAGAAATTGTTTCAATATTTCTTTTCACTTTATTGACATATTGGATTTTGTATTTTATTTGTAAGTCATCCATTTATATGACTTGGTATTTTATTCATTAAGGCTTCCGCCATAATAATTTTATTTGTATGTTCTGATATGACACCAAAATGTGACACTTCTACCCTTGTCGGGTTGGGGTGTTACAGTATTAAATTGTGCAAATAGCAAATATGGAGTGCAAATAGAGTTACCCAAAAAATACCATTCATCATTACCAAATCCCGAGAAAATCAAAACCGTTATAAATTATATATGTTCCCGTCATTTTATGCGGGTACTATGATAGTTAGTACTACAGTAATAAATTAGTGGTTGTAACTTGTATTTAATCTTTGCTAAAAGAAACTAACAATTAAAAAGTATATATATATCATAGAATAAGAATTTGAAAAAGCTTGTGGCAAACTTGTTATTACCCATTATAATTTAGGGTCAATGACATCTAATAACAATAAATTTTCTTAAATATTCACATATCAGTTATGAACCCAGTAAAATATCATAATCCTATCAAACTTTGTTTGTTTTGTGTTGATATCAACAAAAACCCGTTTTTTACCTCCAAAATTCACGTCAATGACAAATATACATGTCACGTCATAAATTTGTACCGTTATAATCTACGTCAGATTGGGTTCATTTCTGATAAGTGAATATCAGAAAAAGTTTGATGGGTATATTGAAACAATTGACAAAGTTTGATGTGTATTTTGGAACAACTAACTTTACGTAATTAACATAAATAAATAAATAAATAAATCTACGTATGCGATTTTAACCGGTATAGTCGGTTGCCGGTCATGCCACGTAAACAAAAGTATGATATCGAGCTAAAGTTTTGAAGTTTGATGGATATTGTGGTTTTTTTTATTGTGTTTATAACTGATATGTGAACATTTGAAGAAGTTCGTTGCTATTAGATGGCATTAACCCAATAATTTACTATCTAATAGGTGGAACCGTGGAAGGATCAAATAAGTATATAAGACGCATGAAAATTTCCCATTAATCCATGATCAAAAAATGTATATAAATATGCTTAAAGCCCTTTCCAAAACTACAGTCACAAAATATACAAACAGTCAAAAATGCATTTGATTCTATTGTTGATTTTTTTGGTTCTAGCCTTCACATCTAATGAATATGAAGCTACAGCATGCTTCATATGTGCCACCATACACTTCCATTGTTGTCCCAATTACCAAGCACACCGATGCTTCGAAGCCTCTCTATAGTGTTCAAATCATGACACAATGGTTGAGCGAGTACGAGCGATACATGTATACAAACTTCCTAATAGACATCGATGCTCCCTTCATATGGCACGACTGTATTGTCATAGAAACCACGAATCAAGGCCGTTGCCCCGCAAACACAGTTTGCACCTATCCTGTCTCATGCGACGAATATTCGTGTATAGATATGCGAACAACATACTCTTATGACGATCCTTCTTGCTCTCCAGTCACTAACACTACCTTACCTGGTGTGATATGTGGGTGCCCGGTCAATGTGGTCAACCCCGTTACTGGAACGTGTGGCCAAGGCTTGCTAAGCTTTGAAGAATTATATGTGTATGTAAGTGGTGGTAGGAACCCTTGGCATGGTACATATGGTTTTTACCCTCAGGGTGCTGCATGTGTTCCATCTTCTTCATTGGCATCATTCCCTGCGAATGTTTCTGGTGTTATGGCATTTTCTACCTCGCCTTATGCAGCCCCGTCTCTCTTGTATCAACCGCTTGAAAAAACTTTAGCTCTATGTTTGCCTAGCAACTCGTCTGCCCAAGGAGTTCTATTCGTGGGTACTGGTCCTTATTACCTTCTCCCTCAAACAGGTGTCGATCTAAGTAGTTATCTTGTTTATACTCCATTACTAAAACATCCAGATTCTTTCGGATATTATATTGGTGTTGATTCCATTGTAATTAAAAAGAGATCCATTGGCATTCCCGCCAATACCACTACCAAGCTTAGTACAATTGACCCTTATACCATTCTTAGATCAGACATTTATAATAGTGTGGTTCGGAGATTTTCAAGGGTTACAAAACGAATCCCTCCTGCAAAACCAGTGGCACCATTTGGTCTCTGTTTTAGCACCTCTGCCAAGAGCACCAACAGTACCAAGGTTGGCATAACTGTTCCTAACATTGATTTAAGTCTACAGGATGGGAAGAAATGGACAATATCCACAACGAACTCCATTAAACAAATAACAAAAGATGTGGCGTGTCTAGCATTTGTTGACGGTGGTGCAACAAGTGAACCTGCAGTCGTGATTGGGACGTTTCAGTTTGAGGATAACTTTCTAGTGTTTGATTTAAAAAATTCGACTTTTGGATTTAGTTCTTCGTTGTTAAGTAAGAAGACTTCTTGCTCAAACTTCAACTTTACGCTTACGGATGCCCCTTGAAGCTACTTATGGAAGGCATATTTAAGTTAAAATGGATGCAAATCCTTCAACAAGTTTCTAGCTTTCCGAAATATATAATTTCGTTTGTTAATTTGCCATGTTGTCAAATTCATATCTCTAATACTTGAGGTATCTTAAATCAAGAATAAAGAACCTGTTGGCGGAATTTTTCAATGATTTTATCCTCTTTAAGTTTTTTTTATTTGTTTATTTAGAATTATAATGGGTTAACTGATGCATTTAGGTATGAAAATATGAAGTGTTGAAAGTTGGTCCTTTATTTGGATGTGATTATAAGTTTCTACTTTTGTTTTTTCTAACCATTATTTCCTATCTTTGGCCGACTAATCCATTCAGTTTAAGCCGGCCGCCACAAAAATTTTAATCGAGTAAAGTCCCCCTTTTAAGAGATTAGCATAGCCACCTCATGATTGTTGGCACTAAGCACGGTTTGAAGTTATTTCCTCCCACACTTTCATGATGAAAGTCCCAAGGCACCTTTACCAACTTGGTAGCCTTAGTTGAGGAGTGTGTTAGTTTGTGCTTAGCTTAGCTATTGGTTTTCTTTTGATTGCTTCATTAGGTGTTGGCATGGTTTTGTCTCAAGGTGCTTCCAAGCTTTGTTTGATGTTTTTGTTTGAACTAGTTGGCTCTTCATCTAATCGGAATTTAGTTTCTTCAGTAATAAGCATTTGTTTACCATCCCTAAAAGTAATCCAGGCTTTATATAGGATATGTCCATGCAATAGACCGGAAAAGAACAAAGTATGGTCCTTGAACCGATCTTTTTAAGCCGCCCTTGTTCTAAGTTCAAAATCCATGGCCTGTCACTATACTCTGTGATTAAAAGCAACACTAGTATTGTGGATCCAATCTAACAAAGACCATTGAGCGAGTGAACCCAATTTATAATCCAAAAAAACATGTCAACCATACCACAAAAAGAAAATTGAATAACAATAATAAAATCTCAAGATATCCATAATATCGATTGCACAACACCATCCATGCAAACTTATTGAAACACATGAATACATTCGGTGTCAACACATTTCACACATCGAACATTCCAATCGTTCAACAATAAGCGACTTCGCAACATATATATTTGGTCATCAACTGCATATATTGTGAATTCGTAATAGTAATTATTAAGCATACCTCCTAATTAGTAAGTACATGACTTGGGAACCAAGGACGGACCTACATGGATATCGGGTGTGTTGGGATTAAAGAATCTAAGTTAACCATTAATTACGAGTACGCAGCGGATAATGGATCTGGTTTAAGTAATCATGTTTAACACGTATAATAAACAAATAGAAAATAAAAGGGAACAAGAAAACTAACCCTCATAGTCACCCGCAAATAAACATGAAACTAGTGATTAAAATAATCACCTCTACGAGTGCTCACACAAACACGTTAAACGAATACGCCCGAAGTGCTAGTCGTATCACGTATACCCAAACAACACGTGTTAAAGCTCAACCAATCGGATCAAATGAAACAACCCAAACCATTAGCTCGTCCGAGATCCAGATCTGCCCAAGAACCACGAATCGGTTCTGTCCGATATCGGGTATAAGGACTCGATAAGATTCTGCTACTTGCTAACCGAGAACGCAGCAAAACAAACAACCCTCTTGGCTTCTTCTTCGACCAGGAACTCCAAGAACACGAACCAAAAAAACCTATGAACAACTCCTTGGATCAATCGATGCAAGGTTTGGTTTAAAGTTGAAACCGAAATGAAAACCCTAGATCGAGTTTAGGGTTCTTAACCAGTTGGAATAGATTGAGAAATCGATGTGTGTTTTTGCTGTGGATTATGCTTTGTGTCGTGTGTATGAGCTAGGATATGAGGGTGTTTATATAGCCTCCAAACCCTAGCTAATAACGGGCTTCAAGACTTAATCTTTAAGCCTTATCACAACTCTCCAAGCATTCTTTATCTCTTCCAAAGAACCTAGACCGAATATCACCTCCTAAAACCCCTCTATGGACCGGCCATATAGACTTAGGACAAGTGGACTTCATGTCTAGTTTATCTCGTGTCCAAAACGGGTCAATTTGATCTTAACGTGAAAACGTATTCTAATGTTTTATCGTGTATGCCTCCAATAGGCTCACACACCTCTAGCCGTTTTATGCTAATCCAACTTCCATATTCCAACAGCTCCCACTTGGGAGTTGGAGTAGCAGATAGCACAAATGCCAATGAAGAAAACATCTAGCAATGCTCTCACTCGCTATTTAACTAAAGGTGTCTGAGATATAGTTTCATAAATCATTCTCAATAGCATGGTCATTAATGTCTTGCTTTTATCATCCTTTGTTATAGATACCGTTAAACCATGGATATGGATCCTAACTCATTTCATATAGTTTAACCATTTAGATTCTTGCTATAGAGTTTAATTCAGATATACCAAATGTAATCAAGAATCATCTTGCAATTACCTTTTAGGTTTGGCCAAACAGTTATCTAATTAATTTTGAAGATGGCCCATTGTATCTTTCTGCACATATTAAGTGGAGTAACAAATCCTTTGTTGACTACAAGTGTTGTGGATGCTGCATCACATCACTCCGAAATATAGCTTTTATAACTACCTTATTCAGGACATCGTTTGGCATATACTTACAAAAGTGATATCCACACATAACAGAACTTGCTTGTATCTCAATTCTAAGGATGACTTAACAAACCATCTTAACATTTTACTTATGAGAAGGATCCAAAAGTAAATGTTTGAAAGTTGGGGTATCCAATATGCATCCCTTGTAAATACACCTGAGTTTGGCGGGAACAATCCACATTCTCATAAAATATAACCAACACTAACATTTTCCTTGCATCACAATATTCCCATATTGTTAACTGACAATGGACATATTTAGAATGATAAATCATTTCATAGAATAAACATGCAAATATGGAATAACAGATTATATGAACTTTTAATATCATAAAGTAAAATTGTCTTACAATTCCCAATTATCCAAATACTAACTACACACAGATTTACATGAGACTACTAGTTGGTATTAAACCAATACCCCTAGTCAATTTAGAATTCTTAGGATATGTTAAAGCCTTCGTAAATGGATCAAGTAGATTGTCATCTGTGTGAACTTTTAATATCTTCATGTCACCCGTTTCAATGGTTTCTCAAAGATAATGAACTTTCGCGCGGTAATGTCTAGCACCCTTAGTGATTCCACTTTCATTAGCTATAATAATGGCTCCCGTATTATCACAATACATATTTATGGGTTCTTCAATTGTGGGAACAATGCCAAGCCCAGAAATGAATTTTCGAATTCATACAACCTCTTTAGATGCATCATAAGCAGCTATATACTCAGCTTCTGTAGATAAAGTTGCAGAAATACTCGGCTTTGTGTTTTTCTAATCAACAACACCTCCATTTAAAACGAATACATATCCAGTCTGAGATTTTAGGTCATCAAGATCTGCCGATATCCAAAGATCAGTGTAGCAAGAAACCCTGAGCTCTCATTTCGTATCACCTCCGTAAACCAGAAACATATCCTTAGTATTGCGTAAATACTTAAGAATCAGTCCAGTGAAGTTCACCTGGATTCTGTTGAAATCGGCTTGTCATGTTCTGAGCAAACGCAACATCAGGACGAGTACATCTCACAACATACATAATAGATCCAATAGCCGAGGCGTAGAGAACTCTTTGCATGCGCTCTTTATCAGCAGGTATCTCAGCACCTTGTGACTTACTCAATTTAGGCTCATCTTGCATTGGGATAGTTCCTCATTTGGAATTCTCCATGAAAAATCTTTTCAAGATTTTCTCAATGTAAGCACTTTGACCTAAACCAATTAATCGTCTTGATCTATCTCTATAGATCTTGGTTCCAAGAATATATGCAGCTTCTCCTATATCTTTCATAGCAAAACATCTTCCAAGATAGGATTTTACATCTTGTAACATTGAAATGTTGTTTCCAGTGAGTAATATGTCATCAACACATAGAATTAGGAAAGTTGCATAACTCCCACTAGCTTTCTGATATACACATGGCTCATCTTGATTCTGAACCGAATTTCTTAATCTCATCATCAAAACGTTTATTCCAGTGCCTAGATGCTTGCTTAAGTCCATAAATGGAACACTTGAGCTTGCATACTCAGTTAGGATATTTAGGATTAACAAAACCTTCAGGTTGCACCATATAGAATTTTTTGGAAAGATCTCCATTGAGGAAGACGGTTTTGACATCCATTTGCCAAATCTCATAGTCATAGAACGCAACCATGGTTGTGAGAATCCTTATAGCTCTAATGTCTGCAACAAGATAAACGGTCTCTTCATAATCAACCCCATAGGTTTGAGTGAAGCCCTTTGCTAAGAAACGAGCTTTAAAGGTGTGTACTGCACCATCCATGTCAGTCTTCTTATTGAAGAGCCATTTGCTACCAACTGTTTTATAGTTAGAAGGAAGCTCAACTAATTCCCAGACTTCGTTGCCTTTCATGGATTGCATTTCCACATTCATCGCATCAAGCCATTTCTTGGATTTAGGATCCAACAATGCAGCTTTATAGTTATTGGGTTCACCAAGATCCCCTAACTCATGTTCCTTAGCATCAACGTATAAGCACATTCGATCTGGAGCAGGCGTATCCTAGTGGACTTACGAATGGGATTGATATCACTTTGAGGCTTATCAATTTCTTGATCATCCTCATCATGACCTAAGCTAGTGTTTACAGAAGGATTTGTATCTTCTTCTTGAATAATTTCAAGATCTTCTAGACTCCCACTTGCTTCTTGATCCAAGAGATTATTCTCAAATAACTCAACATTTTGAGCAACAATAACTTTATTCTCTAATGGAAGGTAAAAAGAATATCACATTGTTTCCTTTGGGTATCCTACGAAGATACACTTAATAGATCTGGGTTCAAGTTTTTCAGGTTTGGTAAGTGTATCACACTTAACAAGTGCCTCACAACCCCAGACTTTTAAGTAAGACAACTTAGGGGCTTGCCTATGCCATACCTCATATGGTGTCTTATCAACCTTTTTAGTTGGAACCATGTTGAGAATGTGTGCAATAGACTCAAGCGCATAATCCCAAAAGGACTTTGGAAGAGTAGTTTGACTCATCATGCAGCGAACCATGTCTAGCAGCGTTCGATTTCTCCTCTCAGAAAAACCATTATGTTGTGGTGTGTAAGGAGGAGTTCGATGGGAAATAATCACATGCTCCTTTAGATGAACCAAAAACTCTTGACTCATATATTCACCTCCACGATCAGAACGTAGTGACTTAATGTTCTTCCCGAGTTGGTTTTCTACTGATGACGTATAGTCCTTATTCGGGTCATGAACCCGGCCAATAACGCTACTAGCAATTGAGCCCAGTACGCATGGGCTAAACCAGTAACGGTTTGGGCCCACGAAGGCCCAAACCCAAAGTTATTTATGGTTTTGGATATCGGGTATCTCTCATTAAACGAGACATGTATTGATTGCCCGACTTAGGCGGGATACGCCGAAACGTGAGGAATACGAAATCAATAAGGATTTCATGTGTATATAAAGGCCATTCCAGCCCTTATTAAAGGTACGATCTAATAACCCTAACTCTTAAACTAAACCCTAAAACCGATTACTTACTCTCACGCCGGAGGATAATCGTGGGAGACAATCCCACGGTAAGCCTAACGGTGTTTTCTGTTTTCTTAGTGCGCAGGTCTCAAGCATTAAGAACCAATTGATACGAGAACCGGAGTCCAAACAAGGAACGCCCAACTTTTGTATCAACAAGTGGCGCCATCTGTGGGACCCAACACTAAGAACTAGAATGACGAAGCAAGGAAACCAAAATCAGCGATCTTATGGTGACCTACAAGGGAAGAAACAGCAAAGCGGATCAGCCCTCAAACAAGCCTCTGGAACAACCAGCGCGGCTAAAAACCAAGGGCCAGGATCAGATCTGGTCTTCCCGACAGTGGAACCGCAGACGAACAACCCATGCTGCCACAACAACAACCAACCTAGAAGATCCACTACGTAATCTTTATACCACTCCCCTACTAGAAAAGGACCTCACAAAAATGCCAGGCGCACCTTTCCAAAACAGAGTCCAGATATAAAACAGATATTCTTGCACTAGAAGGAGTCGCGCCAATTAGCACTGCAGCGACTTCGTGTCTCAAAACTACGAAACCTTGGCGGCACTCATGCAAGAGGAGGCGAAAAAGAGGTCGAGCCAGAGTCTAAAAGCCCGGCTAAACTTTGACACTGAGGCATCCCCATCGCGCCGTCAGAGGGATAAGCGCGGAAAGAATAGCCGCCTACCCCCAGTGTTTACCAGGGTTGGGAGGAGAGTGGAGAACGATGAAGCAGATGAACTGCAGTATCTGGAAGAACATGAAGAGGATGGACGGCGTATCAATGTCCTCAGACTTGGACGACGACGCTCCCCAAGTGGAAGCCCTTCAAGTTCAGATTCTGAGGACAGTCGGCGCAAGCGCCGAAAGAGAAGAAGTTCATCCTCTGGAGACTCCTCAAACGGTAGGCGCAAGCGCCGACAAAGGGAAAGCACGTCCTCTGGTGATTCCTCGAACAACGAGGACAGCGAAACTGGACATTGGAAGTCCAGGGGAAGATATCGCGACCAGGAGGAGGAAGATATATCTCTTCCCTGGCGCCACCAAAAGGTGGATGCGTTCACTCGACGCATTAGTGATTTCTCAGAAAATAAGAGAAGGCGCATGCCCGCCAATGTGAAAACCTATGATGGAACAGGTGATCCAGACGATCACCTAAAAATTTTTGAATCAACCGCTACCATCGAAAATTGGCCACAGCCTGTGTGGTGCCATATGTTTAATTCTACATTAGTGGGTAATGCGCTTAAACGGTTCATAAGCTTCCATGCAGAAGCATTGATGGTTTTGAAGAATTGCGACAGGCGTTTCGCCTGAACTTCACTCAGAGGAAAAAGTGCGCCAAAAACCCTGTCGAACTCGCTAGGGTAAAACAGCGTCAGGGGGAATATACAAGCGCTTATGTGGAGCGCTTCAAAGACGAGTGCATATAGGTTAAAGCATGCCCGAAGTATCAAGATCTCGGGGTTTATGAACGGGATCAATAACCCAGAACTCATCAAAAGGTTGAACGACAAGATCCCCCAGACCTTTGATGAACTTATGAAACGGACAAGGTCCTTTATCCAAGGAGAAGCAGCCGCGGCGGATAGCAGAAAGGGCTACTCAAACTATAGGTCACAAGAACAGTCCCGGAGACAATCCACTGACCAGAGTAGCAAGCGCAACAAGAACTACCGCGGCCAAGGGAGCGGACGAGATAATGACAAATATACCCCGCTAACCAAGACTCCAAAGGAGATATTCGCAACGAAGGCGCTGAACTTCTAGGCCCCGCCCGATCGCGCACCAGAAGATAAGTGCGTGGGGAACGGATACTGCGACTACCATGGACAGAAGGGCCACACCACCAATGAGTGTGTCCAATTGCGACAGCTAATCGATAAACTAGTAAAAGAAGGCAGATTGGACCACTTGGTTAAAAACATCAAGGAGGGGAAGGATAAGCAAAGGAATGGGAACAAGAAAGAAGTACCCAAAGAAAAAGCTGATACCATCTACATGATACAATCATGGCAACGAATGACTAGGCAAAAGATCAGCCAAAAGTTTTCCCGTGGAAGCGAAATCTCCTTTCCTACCTTGGCTGCGGACAACGCAGTGGTAGAACCGCTCACCATTGAAATTAATGCAGAGGGTCACGACATCCACCGCATGTATGTTGATGGAGGAGCGTCCGCAGATATCATGTATGAACACTGTTTCAAACGACTGCGACCTGAGATTCGAAGTCAGTTGATCCCGGCCAAGACATCGCTAACCGGTTTTACAAGAGAAAAAATATGGCCCGTGGGGCAAATACGCCTTCTAGTCAATGTTGGCAATCATGAGCATTCCACGACAGCTTGGATGAATTTTATGGTAATCAAATCCCCTTCGCCATACAATGGCATTATTGGAAGACCAGGGATCTCAGCCATATGCGCGGTACCATCTACAGCGCATGGAATGCTCAAATTCCCGGTAGAAGGAGGCATTGTTACTCTCTACAATACCACCGTACCATCTAGAGAATGTAACACGGTTACATGTGAGACGACGCACATTCCAGAACAGCGCGCACCTAAGGTACCAAACCTGAGGGTTGCAATTCACCCTGAGTACCCAGAACAAGAGGTATCTATCGGAGGATCGCTGTCTGATAACGGCAGGGCAGCCGTGTGCGCACTCTTGCAAAAGAACCTGGATATCTTTGCATGGGAACCAAAACACATGACCGGTGTACCACGCTCAATTACAGAACACAAGTTGCGAATCCGACAAGGATACCCCCCCAGTACGACAGAAGAAGCGCGGCCAGGCTCCAGAGCGTGCACAAGCAATTCGGCGTAGTACATAAACTTGTGGATGCAGGTATCATGAGAGAAGTCTACTACGTGAACGGCTTTCCAACCTAGTGATGGTCAAGAACAATGATGGTAGTTGGAGGATGTGTGTGGACTTCACAGATCTCAACAAGGCATGTCCACAAGACTGCTACCCGCTACCGGAGATAGACTGGAAGGTAGAATCTTTGTGTGGGTACCCACTTAAATGCTTCCTAGACGCATACAAAGGATGCCACCAAATTCAGATGGCTAAGGAAGATGAGGAAAAAACGGCCTTCCATACAAGCCAAGGCGTTTATTGTTACACTAAGATGCCCTTTGGCTTGAAGAACGCAGGCGCTACCTACCAGCGATTGGTGGATAACACATTTGAAAAGCAGGTGGGCCGCAACCTAGAGGTTTATGTTGATGATCTTGTCATAAAAATCCATACGGAGGATGAATTGGTGCGTGACATTGAGGAGACATTTAAAACACTACGAGAGATCAACATGAAGTTAAATCCTAAGAAATGCACCTTTGGCGCTACAGAGGGCATGTTCCTAGGATACTTGATAGAGCCCAACGGCATCAAACCATGTCCAGAAAAAACGAAGGCTGTTATTCAACTTCCCTCACCGCGCACATTGAAGGAAGTCCAATCTTTGAATGGAAAACTAGCTAACTTAAACAGATTCTTATCCAAATCGGCAGATAAGTCACTACCTCTCTTCAAAACGCTCAAGAAGTGTACAAAAAAGGGGATTTCCGTTGGACAGCGGAGGCAGAAGAAGCTTTTATACAGCTTAAACAACACTTAGAAGCGCTCCCCACATTAGTCGCGCCCCGCCCAGGGGAGGAACTAATTATGTACCTGTCTGCTACTCATGGAGCGCTTAGCCGCGTGCTACTGATGTACAGGATTCAGTACAAACACTGGTATACTTTGTAAGCAAAGCGCTCAAGAAAACGGAAGTTAACTATAGCACAATGGAGAAGTTGGTCTTGGCACTAGTATTCGCTGCTAAACGGCTGCGAAGGTACTTCCAAGCGCACCAAATAGCGGTGATCACAGATCAACCTATCAAGCAAATTATCTCCAAACCTGACGCATCAGGATGTCTACAGAAGTGGAGCGTGTTGCGGTTAAGGGGCAGATACTAGCAGATTTCATCATCGAAAAACCTGACGCTGACGACACCCCCCCCCCAAAACAAGGTGGAATTACAAGAACCATGGATCTTATTCACGGATGGATCCTCATGTGTGGACGGGTCAGACGCAGGCCTTATTCTCACGAGTCCAGATGGAACGGAATTCACTTACGCACTGCGTTTTGAATTCACAGCCACGAACAACGAGGCCGAATATGAGGCTCTGATCGCTGGATTACGCATTGCAGCTCGAATGGGCATACGCAATCTAGAAGCAAATGTGGATTCCCGCCTAGTAGCCAACCATGTGCTGGGCGAGTATGTGGCTAAAGAGGAGAACATGATTCAATATCTTGACAAAACCAAGTCCCTAATCCAGGACTTCGACAGGTTTACCATTAAACAAGTTCCTAGAGGGGAAAACAGAAAGGCGGATGCGCTGAGCAAGATTGCATCCACAAGCTTTGCGCACCTGTCAAAACAAGTATTGGTGGAAACTCTGAAGAGCAAGTCCATCTCGGAGATGGAAATATCCACGGTGATAGAAGAGCAAGGTCCTACATGGATGACCCCAATAGTCGAGTTCATAAGAAAGGGCATATTGCCCCAAGAGCAGAATGATGCCCGAAGGGTACGGCGTACATCATAGAGGTTTGAACTTCGGGACGGTGTACTTTATCGGCGCTCCTTTCTACAACCATGGCTTCGATGTGTTGGACCACTGCAAGCAGATTACGTACTCCGAGAAATCCACGCTGGTTCATGCAATATGCACTCCGGACCACGGTCCATTGTGGCACGCGCTTTACGGTCAGGATACTACTGGCCTACAATGCATCGGGATGCGCGGGACTTAATAAGAAAATGTGGCGACTGCCAAGTTCACAGACCTATTCCACGCCAACCACAACAGGAGCTAACACCTATTACGTCGCCATGGCCATTCTATAAATGGGGTATCGACATTGCAGGTCACTTTCCAGTTGCAGCAGGAGGATTGAAATTCCTCATAGTAGCTATAGACTATTTCACCAAATGGATTGAAGCAAAGGCAGTCATGACAATCATAGGAAATCAGGTAAAACGGTTTGTTTGGGAAAACATTGTATGCCATTTTGGATTGCTTGGGGAAATCATTTCAGATAACGGAAAACAATTCTGTGACAACCCTTTCAAAGAATGGTGCGAGAAACTGAATATCGTACAACACTTCGCGTCAGTTAAACACCCATAAACCAATGGTCTGGTTGAGCGTGAAAACCGTAGTCTAGGTGAAGGAATTAAAGCACGCTTAGAAAAACACAAAGGAAGGTGGGTGGAGGAATTATCGCATGTCTTATGGGCGCATCGCACTTCAATCAAAACTAGCACGGGAGACACTCCCTTTTCCATTGTCTACGGGACAGAGGCCGTCATACCAGCTGAAATTGGGATGCCAACTATTCGCACTGCCGAAGTTAATGTTGCAACCAATGATGATGAACGACGTATCGACTTGGACCTATTGGAAGAAAGGCGTGAGCACGCAGCTATATGTGAAGCAAGAGCTAAGTCAAAAATGAAGGGATACTACGATGCTAAAGTGCGCAGTGTTTCATTCAGACCAGGCGACTTCGTATATCGCACCAATGACGTGAGCCACACAGAAGATACAGGGAAACTTGGACCGAAGTGGGAAGGACCTTATGAGGTCATTGAAGCATTAGGACAAGGCGCGTAAAAGCTGCGTAACATGGATGACCGTGAGCTACCACGCACATGGAACATCTGCAATCTCAAACGATGCTATCTCTAGGAACGGCTATGGCCCAGCACACGAACACTCCTGCACTTTAGTATAGTGCTCAATAAATATCCGTGTAATTACATTCTGTTTACTTAGACAAATGTCTTTTCCTTTCTTTTTACAAAAACTTGCAAGTACTAATAAAATGTCGTGGTTTCTAGCTAACTCCGCGACACATTTTAATTTGTTATTTACATATTATTCATATCTCAACATTGTTGGTATATTACCTTTTGCCTACATGGCGTGCATGCACATAATACACCCACGATGGTGTAAAGGATGAGTAAACCTACTAAATAACTCGTTGAGTAAGAGGGTTGCAAACCCATCAACATTGGATCATGCATCCTTGTTAAACACCTTATTTTCAAGACGTTGGAATAAGTTCAATGCGCATTCCACGACGGATGCGCAACGACGCATACTATGCGCGTTTAACAAAACCAGGAATCAAGACTCTTGGCTCCTTACTATGATATTTACAGTACACTGCATATCACACCATACACGATTATGTTAAAAATACTTAGAAATTATAAGTATGATAGTTCATACATGATTATGAACTCCACATATTAGTTGCGCTTATGTAACAGTTTGCTTCTTAGACAATAAGTACGCAAAGACAGATAACTAAGTACAAACATTATAAGTCACAACCACATTCACACACATTCAATAAAAGGGATATTTCATTAAGGACCATGAGTTCTTACAAAATGATACTTACAACGCAGATATAACCTACATGATATTACAACGCCTAAGAGATGACCCCTCCACATGGCGTGCGGCGTCCCCAGCCTCCTTTAGCTTCTGTAACAAATCAGAGTCTTGGCGAGATACCATGGCAACACTAACAGGTACCCCGTCAGACCTAGGAAGATCTTACCGCATACCACCACACAAAATAGCCTTGCCTTTAACACCTTTCTTCTTAGCAAGTCTCGTAGCATGCGCTTCCAAGCATTCCTTTAAAGGGACTTCCTTCTCTAGTGCGAAAGGATTCAAGATGTCGTGGGGACGAGAAAAAATAGGCACCTGCAACTGAGACTCATCAGGCTTCAGATAATAATCGGACTGCGCCTCTGCATTTTCAGCACGATGGTGGGCCAAGGTTAGTCCCTCCATAATTACCCCTATGGGATAATCCTGGTCGCGCTCTAATTCAGCAATCAGAGGAAGCTCCAACAGCTTCATCTTCTCCCTTGCGGCAACCAGATCATCATACGTGTGCTCAATATAACCAGGCACCTTATCAGCAGGAACTTTCAGTAGACCACCCTCATGGAACTCCTCTATGGCTTCTGCCTTACCACACGCCAGCGCGCACTGCACAACCCCTCCAAAGGCATCTACTACTTCTCGAGATTCTAGGGTACTGAGGGCAGCAAGGCGCAGACCGTGGCTGATAAGCCACCTGCGCTCAGCAATCGTTGACACAAGTTAGGGATACAATTCCTCATCATACTCAATGCTGAGCTTGTGCAACTTCATCTCCTGCTATTCCAGCGAGCTTCCCACAGTTGCACCAAAATCCCCTAACTGATAGAACAACTCTTCCTTCCCCTTTTCCAGATATTTCAACGCCCAGAGACATGAAGCCTTGTAATCCGTTGCTGCAGTACGCTCCTGACTTATTTGACTCAGCAGTGACATCTTTTCTTCAGCAAGTCTTTGGGCATACGAGCTCATTGCCTCTGTTTCAACCCAGGCACTGGCTAAACGTGCCTCCAGCTGCACAATCTGTTGGTCCTTTTGCGTGCTTTGGCTACTTTCTCCAGAATACCTTTCCATCAGCTGCGCAACCAACATAGTTTGGTGCGCAGCAGCCAACACCAGATCTTCAACAAGCTGATCCAGCGGCGCGTCCCCAGATACCAATGGCTCAGCGCCTTGGCTCTTTGGTTCAGAAGATTCAGCGTGCACAGGACTAGCCTTTGGGGGCGACTCCCCAGAGTGTTCAATACTGCACGCAAAAAAGATAATTAGCGATTGCTTCATAACATAAACAGCGAATGAGATAAGAGCTTTGAAAATACAACTTACTGGAGAGATGCAGTATCAGGTGAAGGGGAGGGGGGGGGGGCGAGACATCATCTGAGGACGACTCCACGTCCAGAACGACAGGATGTTTCTTCCTGGATGAGCTAGCGCCATCGCCACTCAGCGCCCTCTTACGCTTCAATCTTTGGCTGGCCTCCTCCTCCTCATCTTCTTCCATGTTTTCCGCCACATCTATGTGCGACGGCTCCACTAACGGGGAAGGTACCCTGGGATTAGGCACGCTTTGTAGAGGAGTCGCCTCCAGCGCGACGGAGGAACTACCTCCCGTCTCTCCCAACTCCATTTCTAGGGTACGCCCCGATGTAGCTTCTAGAATGGGCTCTTCCCCCTCTCTTAACGGGCGCACCCCCCACAGTAACTAGGCGCGGCTTCGTCAATCGTACAACTCCGAATAGATCCATCTCTGCGCAACAGAAGACACACAAACAAACAGGTTACGAAAAGTACAAAGATTAAAAGAAAGGCTCACATTAATAAAGCAAAGGAATGCGAAAGGATGAGCACCCACCCTGGCCATCCGCGTCTAGGAAGATTGGCACCTCATCAGGTCTACCAAAGTAATTACGACTGATGCCCATATGCACCAAAAATTCCTCGGGGTAGGAACTGATGGGAATACGGTTGGTGTTTATCGTATCAGCATCCTCAGCGCTGTATGATCCAGGGGGGGCGCTCATCCTTTGGCAGCGAACCCTGGGTATAGAAGTCGAAGTCCCAGGGGAATAGCGCCTTATCAACCCAGAAAAAAATTTCCCTCCAGTTCCTAAGCGCGTCCAATTTATCGGTGTAACATTGCAGCCTCCCGGCGCGCTTAGCGAACGAAACCCACCCGTTTGACCATGTTGTGTGATAAAACGCGCGGAACAAGTAGATGGTGGGGTTAATCGCCAATAACCGGCAATTAACCTCGAAGTTCGTTATTTTGCCGCATATATACAGTGCGGTACGGGATATGTGCTACGGTAATAGTTTAACACGTCGCACAAGAATAAGGATAGGGGCTCACGTTGATTTGCGAACTCGAAAAAACGTGTGTATACCCCTACTTTCCCTTCGGGGAAATCAGCTATCGATGCCTGCGCATCTGGAACTACCGGATGCAGCGCCATCGGAATATAATAATCCGAGGTGAACTCACGAAGTTCGTCCTCGGTAATGTCGGAGGTAAAATCAGTCAACCCACGGACCATGGTACAGTTTATAACGGCGCACGCGCGGTTACCTTTGAAATATGAAGGGTTTCTTGGTTGAAAGTTCAGAGCTTTTTTAACAATGGAGGAAATGTTTTCACTGTGATAAACACAGTAAATAGGAGGCGATGATTTATATAGTTTTTTACATCCACACGATGATTGACACGTGGACTCCACTATCTCTAAACGCGGTGGATAGATCTATGATATGACACGCTTTTCGCCATTTTCCTACTTGCCATTTAGGTGTACATTTGAAATATTTTGCCTAGATTCAACGATATTCCTCAAGCGCGGTAACTTTTTTAGCTCCTCCGCCACGCTTCAACGTATTTATGGTATACAATATTAGTCTAGCAGCACCGCAGTGGTCCCTCGCCATACTAGACTGGGGACAAGATGACGTATAGTCCGTATTCGCGTCATGAACCCGGCCAATAACGCTACTAGCAATTGAGCCCAGTACGCATGGGCTAAACCAAGAAATTGCCACACGGCCCAAACCCAAAGTTATTTATGGTGTTGGATATCGGGTATCTCTCATTAAACGAGATATGTATTGATTGCCCGACTTAGGCGGGATATGCCGAAACGTGAGGAATGCGAAATCAATAAGGATTTCGTGTGTATATAAAGGGCATTCCAGCCCTCATTAAATGTACGATCTAATAACCCTAACTCTTAAACTAAACCCTAAAACCGATTACTTACTCTCACGCCGGAGGATAATCGTGGGAGACAATCCCACGGTAAACCTAACGGTGTTTTCTGTTTTCTTAGTGCGCAGGTCTCAAGCATTGAGAACCAATTGATACGGGAACCGGAGTCCAAACAAGGAACGCCCAATTTTTGTATCAACATCTACCTCCTTTTAAAACACCTTAAATATTTCAAACACTTTATGTTTATGTTTCAACAAGTAAACATAACCATACCGACTAAATTCGTCAGTAAAAGTGACGAAGTAACTTGCTCCTTGTCTTGACACAGCTCTAAATGGGCCACATACATCGGTGTGTATTAGTCCAAGTAGATCCTTAGCCTTTTCCACTTGATGTGAATAGGGTTTTCTTGCCATCTTACCAGACATGCATGAAACACACTTTTTAAATGACTTAATGTCAGTTGAGTTGTGAAGTCTATCATGTTGCAACTTCTCCATGCGTTTCTTGCTAATGTGTCCAAGACGACAGTGCCACAAGAGAGTAGATACCAAGGCAGGCTTGGCTCTTTTATTGCTTACAACAAACATAGAACTATCATTTGTTTTTGTACAAGACATATCAATTTCATAAATACCATCCCTAGGGATAGCACTAAAATAAACAACATTATTCCTAAAACTAAAATTGTATTATTCAATTCAAAACGATTAACAAAACCATCGTCAAACAAACAAGAAACTAAAATAATTCCTCTAGTAATGGAGGGAGCATAATGACAATTGTTCAAAACAACCACTAATCCACTAGGGAGACATAAATGAAAAATGCTAATAGCTTCAACTCCTGCCCTTTGACCATTGCCCACGTACAGACTTAAAGCTCCTGGCTTTAGCTTCCTGCTTCCCCTGAGACCCTGAGTAGTATTACAGATGTGAGTACCACAACCCGTGTCATAAACCCAAGATGTATTAGGAAAATAATAGAGTTCTATGGTGAAAATACCTGAAGTGCTACCTCCTTGAGATAACTTCTTCTTTTTCATTAACTCGGCGAAATACACGAGACAGTTCCTTCTCCAATGACCTATTTCACCACATTGGTGACAGGTCGCGTCCCTAGCAGGTTTATCCTTCTTGGGTGGTTGAGAAATCTTAGGCTTGGGAGCATAAGATGGTTTATGCTCAGGAACATAAGCTAACTTATACTTACCCTTCCCCTGATTCCCCTTAGCAGCCTTAAACGATTTTCTCCCTTGATTTTTCTAGACCTTTCCCACACGTATATTATGAAGTGCAGGTGCAGCATCTTTTGTGGGTAGCGTCTGCTTATTACCAAAGATCTGACCAATGTGTAAACAAGTAGGGCAAGAGGTAAGCGACGAGCATTAATTGCATAAAATGCAACTCTTAGACTTATGAGACTGATCAAGACATTAGTAGACAAGTAATAATGTCAAGAGCATGTTTAGTCTCATCTTATGCCTCGGGTCCAAGGTCTGACCAAGCATACTCGAAATAAGTCGACCAAGTAAGAACATGCAAATATTGCCAAAGGTATGACCAATGAGAAAAATTTGCCATGGGTTGGAATAGCCCTAAGGTCTGACCAAAAAGGTCAAGCCAAATGCACGTGTTCTTGGTTGGCTGACATAGACTTAAAATTTACACATAGGGTATACACATACATGTGGTAAAATCGTGTACAAAGAAGCATGTAAAACAAATTTGTAACACTTATTTTAAAAACTTTAGTAATGACACTATAGTGATCATCATGGTTCATGATAGCTCCAATCAAACTGGCAAGGAGGCGGAGAACCAGGTCAACGCAAAGCAATAACCGAAAATCCTTTAGGTGTGAATGCGCGCACCGCCTTAAACCCCCCTGATAGTTTGTTCTAGTGGGTGAGCCGTACATCCCAAGTGTCCATAGCGTCCAGTTTTTAATTTCATGAAAAACTTGTTTCAATAATTAGGTCACTTAATTTTACAAAAACAATTTTCCACGAATCAAATAGCAGGTCACAATTAGCATGGTATTTAAGCGTGTAAATTAAGACCATATTAGTGTCATGATTTCGATATGTATTATTCCATATTGCATGTAATTAGGTGTGTAAAACATGTAACAATTATTTACATAAGGAATTAAACATATCAACAAAGACATTAACACATATTGATTTGAGTTCTCTCGCGAGTCTTCCTCAAAAAAAGAACCATAAGACCGTCACTAAGTGCAATACCTAGATCGCCCCATACATCACAAAAAACAATTGAGTGGGTCTTATGGCCAGAATACACACGTAAAATTAATCATGACAAACTTAATTAACTTTTTAATTTTGCTATTTTATGTGTCTAATTAACATTTAATTTAATTCATTTGCGTCTAGGTATTTTTTTATTAATCCATGACAAGTATTGCATTATAGTTGTTAAACCAAAAATAAAACAAATATAAAACAAATAACTAAATTAGATTTCATGCAGATTTTTCGCGTGTTTATTAAAACGTGTAACCCATAATCACAAAAACGAGTTGACTCGTGATGCCACTGTTGGGATTAAAGAATCTAAATTAACCATTAACTACGAGTACGCAATGGATAATGGATCTAGTTTAAGTAATCATGTTTAACACGTATAATAAACAAATAGAAAATAAAATGGAACAAGAAAACTAACCGTCGTAGTCACCCGCAAATAAACAAGAAACTATTGATTAAAATAATCACCCCTATGAGTGCTCACACAAACACGTTAAACAAATACGCCCGAAGTGCTAGTCATATCATGTGTTAATACAAATATCGCCATTAAACGTTATTTATATTTTATGATCTTTACCTAAGTTTTGTTAACGACAAAAGTAAATTTAATTTTTATAAAGCTTAATGCTTGTCAAGTTTAATAGATATTAAAACAAGTTTTTCAAATAATATCTTCATCACTCAGGCATTTACATTTTGATTAATCATATTTTGATATGACTCTAAACCATAATGTATGTTAGTATTTTTAGATCAAGAATGTTTTGGTTCTTAAAACAAAACATTATATATGTATTTACCTTTTAACATATTTCTAAAAATAGAAAAACAAACACATGACATCATGTAATGCATCATTGAAATCCTTAGATGATTTCACTGGATACTTTGTGTAGATTTAGACTCTACATATCTTACTGTCAGACCCCGGCGGCACCAAAACTTAACACGGACGGAACCCTTTTGAGGGATCCGTGGTCCGTGGTTCCTGCTGAGTATTTTGGCTATAAATAGCAAAGCCAAACCAAGTTATTTTTCATCCCTTTCCATCACATTCACATGCATTCATTCTCTCTAACATTTCTAACTCAGTTTCATATCATATTAGTGATCTTTTTTTTAGCAAAGAAGATCAAAGCATGTTCAAGCTTCAACAAGTTGTTGGAAGTCTTGTTTGTTTGTTGTTGTATGATCTTGTGTTGATTCATACATCATTGTTGTAACAAACCATCATAATCTTGTGAGTGTGAGTGGTTAGTATTTTAGACCTTAAAATACATTGTGTGTGAAAGTGGTTGTACCCTTGAAAAGAACTCGACATCTAGCTTAGTGTCGGAAATAGTGTGTAAGCGAAGTGTAAAGGTTTCTCTGCCGGTGAAAGGAGCTTGTTGACTAGTGAAGTTAAACTCTCGAGTGTGAGACTCGAGAGTGGAGTAGGGCAAGAAAAAAGAGTCCTTGTAGACCGAACCACTATAAACAACTTGTCGTGGTTTGATTGTTTCTTTCCTTATCTACTCTTTATATATTGTTTGCATATTGATTATCATTCACTAACATATCTAAGATCAATATCAATTGATCTTTCAATAAGTTTTAAAACAAAGTTTTTAATCGGTAAACTATTCAACCCCCCTTCTAGTTTTCCACAATTGGTACCAGAGCCTCGTTGCTCAAGAATTTCTAAAATATATTGAATTTTATAAACTTGAAACGATCCATGGATTTCGAAAACTTTAAAGAAGGGCAATCTATGCAAAGACCACCACTCTTTGA
Source organism: Chrysanthemum makinoi (assembly GCA_910596185.1). Classification (NCBI taxonomy): domain Eukaryota; kingdom Viridiplantae; phylum Streptophyta; class Magnoliopsida; order Asterales; family Asteraceae; genus Chrysanthemum; species Chrysanthemum makinoi. Next base: position 270,051,173 of record OU343221.1, read on the forward strand.
AATCAATGGATTTATCTATTGGAAAAACCGCTTTGAAACATATGTAAAGTCAAAAGATATAGATCTTTGGTTTGTAATAGTTAAAGGAGACTTTAGTTCTACAACAAAAGATATTTCTGTTGATGATCAAAATAAATTAATAGCTAAAAATAATGAAGCTAAAATGATGCTTTATAATGCTTTACCTAGAAAAGAAAAGATATAGATCTTTGGTTTGTAATAGTTAAGCGAACTGTAAAGCTAAAATGATGCTTCATACACTTCCGTTGTTGTCCCAATTACCAAGCACACCGATGCTTCGAAGCCTCTCTATAGTGTTCAAATCATGACACAATGGTTGAGCGAGTACGAGCGATACATGTATACAAACTTCCTAATAGACATCGATGCTCCCTTCATATGGCATGACTGTATTTTCATAGAAACCACGAATCAAGGCCGTTGCACCGCAAACACAGTTTGCACCTATCCTGTCTCATGCGACGAATATTCGTGTATAGATATGCGAACAACATACTCTTATGACGATCCTTCTTGCTCTCCAGTCACTAACACTACCTTACCTGGTGTGATATGTGGGTGCCCGGTCAATGTGGTCAACCCCGTTACTGGAACGTGTGGCCAAGGCTTGCTAAGATTTGAAGAATTATGTGTGTATGTAAGTGGTGGTAGGAACCCTTGGCATGGTACATATGGTTTTTACCCTCAGGGTGCTGCATGTGTTCCATCTTCTTCATTGGCATCATTCCCTGCAAATGTTTCTGGTGTTATGGCATTTTCTACCTCGCTTTATGCAGCCCCGTCTCCCTTGTATCAGCCGCTTGAAAAATCTTTAGCTATATGTTTGCCTAGCAACTCGTCTGCGCAAGGAGTTCTATTCGTCGGTACTGGTCCTTATTACCTTCTCCCTCACACAGGTGTCGACCTAAGTAGTTATCTTGTTTATACTCCATTACTAAAACATCCAGATTCTTTTGGATATTATATTGGTGTTGATTCCATTGTAATCAAAAAGAGATCCATTGGCATTCCCGCCAATACCACTACCAAGCTTAGTACAATTGACCCTTATACCATTCTTAGATCAGACATTTATAATAGTGTGGTTCGGAGATTTTCAAGGGTTACAAAACGAATCCCTCCTGCAAAACCAGTGGCACCATTTGGTCTCTGTTTCAGCAGCTCTGCCAAGAGCACCAACAGTACCAAGGTTGGCATAACTGTTCCTAACATTGATTTAAGTCTACAGGATGGGAAGAAATGGACAATATCCACAACGAACTCCATTAAACAAATAACAAAAGATGTGGCGTGTCTAGCATTTGTTGACGGTGGTGCAACAAGTGAACCTGCAGTCGTGATTGGGACATTTCAGTTTGAGGATAACTTTCTAGTGTTTGATTTAAAAAATTCAACTTTTGGATTTAGTTCTTCGTTGTTAAGTAAGAAGACTTCTTGCTCAAACTTCAACTTTACGCTTACGAATGCCCCTTGAAGCTACTTATGGAAGGCATATTTAAGTTGAAATGGATGCAAATCCATCAACAAGTTTCTTTCCGAAATATATAATTTCGTTTGTTAATTTGCCATGTTGTCACATTCATATCTCTAATACTTGAGGTATCTTAAATCAAGAATAAAGAACCTGTTGACGGAATTCTTCAATGATTTTATCGTCTTTAAGTTTTTTTTATTTGTTTATTTAGAATTATAATGGGTTAACTAATGCATTTAGCTATGAAAATTTGAAGTGTTGAAAGTTGGTCCCTTATTTGGATGTGATTAGAAGTTTCTAATTTTGTTTTTTCTAACTATTATTTCCTATCTTTTGGCCGACTAATCCATTTAGTTTAAGCCCGCCGCCTCAAAAATTTTAATCGGGTAAAGTCCTCCCTTTTGAGAGGTTGGCGTAGCCACCTCATGTTTGTTTGCACTAAGTACGGTTTGAACTTATTTCCTCCCACACTTTCATGATGAAAGTTCCAAGGCCCCTTTACCAACTCGGTAGCCTTAGCTGAGGAGTGTGTTAATTTGTGCTTAGCTTAGCTATTGGTTTTCTTTTGATTGCTTCATTAGGTGTAGGCATGGTTTTGTCTCAAGGTGCTTTAAAGCTTTGTTTGATGTTTTTGTTTTAAATAGTTGGCTCATCATCTACTCGGATTTTAGTTTCTTCAGTACTAAGCATTTGTTTACCATCCCTAAAAGAAATATTCAAAACTAATCCATGCTTTCTATAGGATATGATCATACAATAGACTGGAAAAGAACAAAGTACGTTCCTTGTTCCGCTCTTTTTAAGCCTTGTCCAAAGTTCAAAATCCATGGCCGGTCAAGCTATATATAGACTCTGGAATTCAAGCAACACTAGTATTGTGGATCCAATCTAACAAAGACCATTGAGCGCGCCAATGAAACCTATTTATAATCCAAAAAACATGCCAACCATCTCACAAAAAGAAAAATGAATAACAATAATAAAATCTCAAGATATCCATAGTATCGATTACACAACACCATCCATGCAAACTTATTGAAACACATGAATACATTCGCGCTCAGTTCTCGAGTTGAAATGGAAGAGGAAAATAAAGGAAATGAAAAGTTTTTTGTGTTCTTGAGTCTTTTTTAAAGGAGGAAATGGAAATGAAAAGGAAATAGGGAGGAAGATTTGTTATGTAAATCTTCTTCCACTTTTGGAGGAAAGGAAAGGAAACGGAAGTATGTAAATTGAGTAAAAGACAATATACCCTTTAAAACATTTGACATTAATAATAAATATATGTAATTTGACCAACTTATTTTCCTTTTCCTCTCACTCAAAAACATGATTATGATTACTTTCATTTTCTTTTCCTCTATCTCAAAAACATTTCAACTAACACTTACTTTCCTTTTCCCTTTCTTTTCCCTTTCCTATTCTTTTCCATTTCCTTTTCCTAAAAACTCAAGAACTGAGCGTCGGTGTCAACACATTTCACCCATCGAACATTTCACTCGCTCAACAATAAGCGACTTGCAACATATATATTTGGTTATCAACTGCATGTATTGTAAATCCGTAACAGTAATTAATAAGCATACCACCTAATTAGTAAGTACATGACTTGGGAACCACGGACGGACCTACATGGACGTCGGGTGTGGTTTGGGTCACGCAATGTAAATTCTTTTTTAAATGTGTCGATTTTTGGTATGTGCAACTCCCGATATTTGTGTGTTTTCTTTATAGTGCAATTTTAATTGGGCTAAAAAAGTATTTATGGTGCGTATTTTGGTAATTACGATAAAAAAAATTATGCAACACCCTCCTGAAAATCTAAAGTCCATCACTGTAGGCAACAACGGTTCGTGCCATAAATCCCAACTCCATCTACGATAAAGAATTATGAATATTACTAAATGGTTGAGAACCATCGAAAACAACATTACATCTCTTAGCAAATATTGAGAAAATCATATTTGAAATGTGCTGATTTTGAGCACGTATAGTATGGAGTATAGGTGGTCAATAAAGGAATCATATTAAACAATTACGTAGTACAAGTTTGAGGGGAAAGCGTAGAATCATTCTTACACAGTCTACTTTATAGATATGGAGATTTACTTTGAGTAAATTCTACATATATATGTTTGTATATATGACTTTGACCAGATACATATGGGCCTAAACATCTACTTTTTTGTAAGGGCGGGCTAAACATCTACTAAGAGCATACGGTGTGATAACGCCACCTCTGGCGTTATGCTGAGGTGACGAATTTTATTCCGTCGTTATTATACCGTGGGAGAGGTGTTATGCCCTGTGTTGATCTGGAGGTTATCATGGCAACGGGCGTTGCTTAGTGGAAGACGACAAAAGAGGTACAAAAATATTACACTCCCGCCTCCTAAACGGCTATAGTATTAATTTGAATTTAAAAAAAATCAAAAAAAAAACCAAAAAAAAAAAAACAAAAAAAAAACGTTGGTTTAAACGGCTAGTTTGGTAAAATAATACTAATAATGATAAATAAAATAAACAAATTCAAAACCTTCTATAAATACCCATATTTACATATTATTTTTACACATTTTTCATACATTTAACCCAAATCACAATTTCAATACAACTTTTCTTTCCTAAACCATAGCTTGTAATCTCTCACATATCGTCGAAGAAGTCAAGGATGGCGTTCAGAAAATGATTTACGGCGATAACTTTTGCAGGGAAAAAGTTTACGAGGTATACGAGATGTTTAGCAACACAAGTAGCTTGAAAGATGATTTGAGAAAACAGTATATGCGAATTGCAATGACATTTCGCCTGAAAGACGTACTGTCATTCAGGAATTTTTGCCCGAGGAAAGTTGGAAAGATTACGACATCAAGAAAACGTTGAGGAAATGTGTCACAATTAGACGATAACATAAGTCACAAAATCCGTTGGATGCATAAGGAAAACACTATAAGTGGTTCGTCATCACAACAAGCAACGCACCAACCTATGTATCCCATTCTTCATTTCCACCGGCAGATGAAGAAGTTGATGAGTATGCATTGACCGCACATCTATATAATCTTATGTGAGATGAAGAGGCATAAGGAAAACACTATGAGTGGTTCGTCATCACAACAAGCAACGCACCAACCCATGTATCCCATTCTTCATTTCCACCAGCAGATGAACAAGTTGATGAGTACAGATTGACTGCGACACATCTATATAATCTTATGCGAGATGAAGAGGCATTAAGAGAAGTAGAGGATAAGCAAGCAATGGTTGATGCAGAAAACGCAAGGCGTCAACAAGAGTTGTATGTGGATAATCCTGCACATGCTTTGTCTCCTGATTGTGATTTTCTTCCACGCATGGGGTCTCCTGAATATGATTCTGCATGCGGGGAGCATTCAGATTAATCGTATTGTATTTTAGTTCGTATGTTATTTCCGTATCGTGTCGTATTGTATTTTAGTATTTGTATTTTGTAACTTTTTTTTTCGTATTGTAATGTTTATGTAATGTTATATTTACCTAACTTTTTCTATGGCCGTGTTAGGTGGTTGAAAGTTTTGCGTTTAGTATTGAAAGCTTGTTTGGTATTTTTATGTTTATTAATATAACTTTATAAATGAAGTATTAGTTTAAGGGTTGAATTTGTAATTTTAATTTATTAAAGAAAAGTGGGGCTCAAAATGTGGTGCTGAAGTGTTGTTATGACAAGAGGTTTTTTTTTTGTTTTTTTTTTATGTAAAAATGTTAAGCTGATGTGACGCTGATGTAATGCGGTATTATTTCATAACTTTAGTTATTACACCTTATGCTCTAAGAGAACGTATCATCAAAGTATATCAGCAAAAAAAGTAGAAACTTAGTTTGCTAAAAATTTAAGTCAGAGTATATATTGTAATATACCCTATCTCGTACATGTTCCAACGTACTTTGATAAACTTCGGCGATTCGTGCGTAGATTCATGTATTCAAGTGGCTCACATAGTCATATTAAAGTGCTTAGACTGCAAGACTGTGACATGGTCAAGGTCGATTTGACATCTTCAGAAAGTTGACATGCTTAATTGATTCAAGGCTAAGATAATTAACCACAGACAGAGTTGTCCTAATAAAGTTTAATCGCGAAAATTATATAATAAACTTTGTCCCTTTAACGTGTTTATTATGTGTATGTTATGTAACCAACTTGATCATTAACTATTTGATGGATGAAAAGATGATTCTTGCTTCCGATATACCATTGTTCTCTCCTTGACCAAAGTGTGAATATATATATATATATAAAAATCTCCTTAATGTCCTTGGTAAAATTACATTCATACAAACATTCAAAAATGATTTTGCTTCTACAGTTAATCGTTGTCCTTCTAGCCTTCATCTCTAATGAACATGAAGCTATGTCTGCATATGTGCCACCATACACTTCCATAGTTGTTCCAGTTAATAAACATATCGATGCTTCGAAGCCTCTCTATAGTGTTCAAATCATGACATCTTATGTAAACATGCAATACTTGCATGCAAACTTTCTTATTGATATCGATGCTCCCTTCATATGGCACGACTGCATTGTCCAATGGAACATATATCCTGGCAGTTGCCCGGCTAACACACTTTGCACCTCTCCTGTCTCTTGCGAAGAATATCAGTGTACAGATGTACGAACTATGTATTCTTATGAGAATCCATCCTGCCCTCCAGAAACCAATAGTTCTACCTTACCTGGGTGGGGATATTGTACGTGCCCGGTCAATGTAGTTAATCCCGTACGGGATGTGTAAGCCCTGCTAAACTATGATGACTTGACGGTGAATACAAGTGATGGTAAGAATATCCAAGATGGTTTATATGGTTTTTACCCTAACGCTGCGTGTGTTTCTTCTTCTACATTGGAATCATTCCTGCAAATGTTTCTGTGTTATGGCATCCACCTCACCTACGCAGCCCCTGCTCTCTTATATCAACGCAAAACATTAGCTCTATGTTTGCCTAGCAACTCGTCTGCCCAAGGGGTTCTATTTTTTGGAACTGGTCCTTATTTCCTTCTCCCTCAAATAGATGTCGACCTAAGGAGTTATCTTTCTTATACCTTACTAAAGCATCCAGATTCTTTCGGATATTATATTGGTGTTGATGCCATTGTAATAAAAAATAGATCCATTAGCATTCCCCCCGATACCACTACCAAGCTCAGTACAATTGACCCTTACACCATTCTTAGATCTGACATTTATAATAGCGTGGTTAGGAGATTTTCAATGGTTACAAAACGAATTCGTCCTGCAAAGCCAGTGGCACCTTTTGGTCTTTGTTATAACATCTCTGCCAAAGGTATAACAGTTCCTGGCATTGATTTAAGTCTAAAAGATGGAAAGAAGTGGACTATAGCCACGGCTAACTCCATCAAGAAACTAACAAAAGATGTGGCATGTCTAGCGTTTGTTGACGGTGGTACAACAAGTGAACCTGCCATTGTGATCGGGACGCTGCAGTTTGAGGATAACTTTCTGCATTTTGACTTAGAGAGCTCAACTTTTGGCTTCAGTTCTTCGTTGTTACGCAAGAAGACTTCTTGCTCAAACTTCAACTTTACACTTACTCACAGCTTTTAAAGCTATTTCAAATCGGCACATGTAATCCTAAGAGATGTATTTCTAAATAATTCACACTAAAAATAAACAGTTTCTTGTCTAATGTTATTCAGGTACAGTCGAACTGTGTATTCTCATTTCCATATTTGAGATTACAAGAAATTAATAAATGTTTTACCAAATTGCTGAATAACTTATTGTCTGCTGTTTTTGTGTATATAAATGTTGCAGTTATTGTTTGTATGAATGAAATGTTGGATCGTAAACTTGATTTAGTCCGAGCCCATATAGTGGAAGCTTCTAGAAAGTCGTAGAATGGTATGGAAGCTTCTAGAACGACAAAGAATAATCCTAGAAAGTATCCATAGATATGTCTAGAATATTGTAGCTAAATGTAATAGAAATATCTAGAATTAGGATAAGGATGATGATGTATTAGGAATGATCAAGATGATGTAGGAAGTATCTAGATCGTAGTAGAATATCCATGGAAATATCTCATCTCTAGAACATTCCATGGAGTAGTATAAATAGGTGTTGTGGTGATGCATATGTAAGAATGAAGCAAATCAAGCAAAGCTTAAGCAATCAATAATATTCATCTCTTCCTAAATTTCACTTACAATCTCTTCATCTAATATAAGCCTAAAAGGCCTTCGAGTTTCTAACAAATTGGTATCAAGAGCTAGAAGATCACGATGTCAAGCATGATGAACTTGTTCCAATTTCCTCTTCTTACCAAAGACAACTATGGTAGTCACCAATATATTTCGAAAAAAAGTACAGGTAACGTCACCTTTGGAGACGAATCAAAGGCACCGGTGAAAGGAAAAGGTAAGATACTTATCCGAGCTAAAGATGGAAGTCACCAATATATTTCGGACGTATACAATGTGCCCAATCTTAAAAGTAATATTTTAAGCGTGGGACAACTTTTAGAGAAAAATTACGATATTCATTTCAAGGATCGTAGTGCTACAATAAGGAATCCCGAAGGAAAGCTCATAGCAAAAGTGCCTATGACCAAAAACCGAATGTTCCTTCAAAACATTCAACATGATGAAGCTAAGTCCTTAAAGAGTTGTTTGAAGGATCATTCATGGCTTTGGCACATGAGATACGGGCACTTAAACTTTGGTGACTTAAAGTTATTATCTTCAAAGGGAATGGTGAAAGGGTTAGATCAAATTGATCATCCCAATCAACTGTGTGAAGGATGCCTTCTTGGGAATCATGCTAGGAGTTCGTTCCCGAAAGATGCTATATCAAGAGCTAAGGAGCCTTTACATCTAATTCACACGGATTTGTGTGGTCCCATTACTTCACCCTCTTATAGTAAGAATCTTTACTTTATGCTCTTTATTGATGACTTTTCAAGAAAAACTTGGGTATATTTTCTAAAAGAAAAATCCCAAGCTTTTGAAACTTTTAAAACATTTAAAACTATGGTTGAAAAAGAGAAAGGTTTAAAAATTAAATCAATGAGATCCCTGAGGTGGAGAATTTTTATCAAAAGAATTTAACAAATTTTGTGAGGATAATGGGATCCGGAGATTTCTAACGCCTCCTTACTCCCCACAACAAAATGGAGTGGTTGAGAGAAAGAATAGAACCATTCTCAATATGGTCCGAAGCATGTTGAAAAGTAAGAAGATGCCAAAGGAGTTTTGGGCCGAGGTGGTTGATTTTGCAGTATATCTATTGAACCGGTGTCCGTCAAAGAGTTTAGATAACAAGACTCCACAAGAAGCATGGAATGGGATGAAGCCTACCGTCTCTCACCTAAGGGTATTCGGAAGCATAGCATATGTCCACGTTCCCAGCCAAAGGCGATTAAAGCTTGATGATAGAAGTGAGAAGCATGTGTTTGTTGGCTACGACAAGCAGTCGAAAGGTTATAGTCTCTATAATCCAATCACAAGGAAGGTGGTAGTGAGTAGAGACGTGGATTTCGATGAAGAAGAGACATGGGATTGGAGCATCAAGGAAAATGAAAGGTATGACTTTCTTCCTATGACTGATGAAGAAGAGACGAGTGAATCAAGTGAAGAAGTCCAACAACCTCAAAGTCCAACTCCAACCCAAGAATCACCTTCAAGTTCAAGTGAAGGAGAACCGAAGACAAGAAGTTTGGAGGCTCTACGAGGTAACTGACGAAATACCCTTACTTGTTTTATATGTTGATTGTGAACCTTTAGTTTTTGAGGAGGCTATGAAAAGCAAGAAATGGAGACAAGCCATGGACGAGGAGATAAAGTCAATAGTGAAGAATGATACGTGGGAGTTGACGACCCTTCCGAAAGGCCAAAAGGCTATTGGAGTCAAGTGGGTATACAAGACCAAGAAAAACGCCAAATGCGAAGTGGAAAAGTGCAAGGCAAGACTTATGGCAAAAGGTTACAAGCAGAAGCATGGTATCGACTACGAAGAGGTATTTGCTCCTGTTGCTCGCTTAGAAACTATTAGAATGATTATTGCTATTGCTGCTCAATATAGGTGGAAAATCCACCAAATGGATGTAAAGTCTTGCATTTCTAAATGGACTTTGGAAGAAGTTTATGTGGAGCAACCAGAGGGATATGTTGCCAAAGGGCAAGAAGGTAAAGTGCTAAGGTTGAAGAAGGCCTTATATGGTCTAAAGCAGGCACCACTTGCTTGGAATACTAGAATTGACAAGTATTTCCAAGAACATGGTTTTACTAAATGCCTAAGTGAATATGCACTTTACGCGAAATTTGCAAATGGAAGTATATTGCTCGTCTGCTTGTACGTGGATGATTTGATCTTTATAGGAAACTCTCAGAGTATGATTGATGAGCTCAAGAAGTCAACGACGAAAGAGTTCGAGATGACAGACATAGGACTTATGTCTTATTATCTTGGCATTGAGGTGAAGCAGACGGATGATGGAATTTTCATAAGTCAAGAAGGATATGCCAAGGAGATATTAAAGAAGTTCGGCATGGATAAGTGCAATCCCGTTGGCACCCCCATAGAACATAAGGCAAAACCTTCTAAGCATGACGGAGGAGAAGCGGTAGATTCAACTCAATTCAAGAGTCTCGTTGGAAGTTTGCGCTATTTGACATGTACAAGACCCCACATACTTTCTGGGTTGGTTTAATTAGTCGTTTCATGGAAGAGCCTACGACAAAGCATTTGGAGATTGCAAAGAGGATCCTCCGTTATATCAAAGGTACCGTAGACTACTACGGTGTTTTATTCAACAAGTGAAGACTTCAAGCTGGTTGGATATAGCGACAAAGGATGGGCGGAGACAAAGACGATGGTAGAAGTACAACAGGATTCATATTCTTCCTAGGTAACAATGCTTTTACATGGTCTTCAAAGAAGCAACCTATTGTTACTTTGTCTAGTTGTGAAGTGGAGTACGTGACTGCAACATCATGTGTATGTCACGCAATTTGGCATAGAAGTATGCTAAAGGAGCTACACATGGAACAAGAAGATGCGACTGAGATCTATGTGGATAACAAGTCGGCCATTGACTTAGCTAAAAATCCAGTATACCATGATCGAAGTAAGCATATCAACACTCATTATCACTTTATTCGAGAGTGCATTGCAAGGAAAGATGTCCAAGTGATACATACGAGGTCCGAAAACCAAGTTGCAGATATCCTCACCAAACCAGTCAACGAAAAAGATTTTTCAAGACAACGAATGATGCTTGGAGTCGGTAAATCAAGTTTAAAGGGGGGTGTTGGATCGTAAACTTGATTTAGTCCGAGCCCATATAGTGGAAGCTTCTAGAAAGTCGTAGAATGGTATGGAAGCTTCTAGAACGACAAAGAATAATCCTAGAAAATATCCATTGGTATGGAAGCTTCTAGAACGACAAAGAATAATCCTAGAAAATATCCATAGATATGTCTAGAATATTGTAGCTAAATGTAATAGAAATATCTAGAATTAGGATAAGGATGATGATGTATTAGGAATGATCAAGATGATGTAGGAAGTATCTACATCGTAGTAGAATATCCATGGAAATATCTCATCTCTAGAACATTCTATGGAGTAGTATAAATAGGTGTTGTGGTGATGCATATGTAAGAATGAAGCAAATCAAGCAAAGCTTAAGCAATCAATAATATTCCTCTCTTTCTAAATTTCACTTACAAACTCTTCATTTAATATAAGACTAAAAGGCCTTCGAGTTTCTAACATGAAACAAGTAGTAAACATTGATCATAATTATTTATAATGATATTTAACCATGAGCAAAAAATATATTTAATGTAACTAACTAACAATTGAAGCAGCCACATAAAGTCATGTTGTTCTAATGTTAGTTCGATATGATGTAAAACGAAAAAGCCTTATAGTGTTTGTATGGTTTGTTCAATGGTTATGTAGCATACAATTAATGAGTTTTTTCATCAATATAATTATCCTTAGTAGAATAGTATATCTTACAAGTGGATCATTATTTTCAGATGAACAACAATTATATTGTCAACTTGAAACTAAAGAATAACTAATAGCAGCAAAATTTAAACACCAAACTAAAGTCTTCTTATAACCATCTTAAAATGTCCCTAGAAAAATGGATCACCGACTAAATTGCTTCAATTCAGTTCAGGTAGACTTGGTCAAGTTCATTATTTTTTTCAGTGTATTCCCATTTCCCATATATTTTGTAGTATAGCTTGTGGATATTGGAGTTTAAATTTGGATATCAAAGCATCTAATGTCAATACAAGGAATTAAAATACAGCTTAAATTAGGAAGATGATTTTTATATCTAGATATAAAATACAACTGATTAGCATATAATCACATGCATAGCAGAATTGCAATCTTCAAATCATACATTTAAATATGACTACTTATGCTTGATCCCTGTTCACAATCTCACATTTGAGAACAATCAAACATCCAAAAATGTTCCATTTAATACGACTAATCATTATGGTTCTTGTCTTCATTTCTCTTGGCCACAAATCTGTAGCTACGCTGTGGCAACCATCCCTAGAATCGTACCCTCCCTTAATTGCTTCAGTAACCAAAACGTACTGATGCTGCTAAGGATCTCTACAGCGTTGAGATCATGACAGATTGGGTAAATGGTCAATACGTGCACTCGGACTTTGTCATTGACACCGATGGTCGTTTGGCATGGCATGAATGTATTGTCCAACCGCCGACATCTACAGAAAAATGCCCCATCGACACACTTTGCAACAATTACATTCCTTGCAGTGATGTTGGATGTTCAGATATCCGAACCTTTTACTCTTATGAAAGTCCATCATGCATTCCAGTAAATAACAATACAGTTTTACCTGGGGCCGGATGCACTTGTCCTATTAATGTGGCAAATCCGGTGACTGGAGGATGTCTTCAAGTTGAGATCAGTTATGACGAATTGACGGTGAACGTTGGCAACGACAGAAACTTTTTAGGTGGTGTATATGGTGCATCTCTAATCGTTGGGTGTGCCCCTTCATCAGCAATAATATCATTCCCTATGAATGTTACTGGTGTGATGGCATTGTCTAGATCACCTTACGCGTTTCCAGCTCAAGTGGCTTACCCGCGTAAAAATATCTTAGCTCTATATTTGCCTAGCACCACGTCTGCTCGTGGAGTTCTATTATTTGGAGAAAGTCCCCTTTACCTTCCTCCCCACTCGGATGTTGATGTAACGAGTTCACTTTCTTATACTCCATTACTAGCACATCCAAATTCCTTTGGATATTTCATTGGTGTTAATGCAATTGTGATTAAAAACAGGTCTATTGACCTTCCAGTAAATACCACTACAAAACTTAGTACAACTGATCCTTACACCACTCTAAGAACTGACATTTATAATCGTGTGGCTCAAAGGTTCTCAAAGGTTACAAAATGAATCCCTCGTGTAGCACCAGTACCACCTTTCAGCCTTTGTTTCAAGAGTTTCACCAATGGTACCCAAGTTGGTATAAAGGTTCCTGGTATTAATTTAAGTCTTCAGGGTGGGAAGAATTGGATTATTTCCGCGGCGAACTCCATCAAACAAATAGGAAAAGAAGTGGCCTGTTTAGCGTTTGTTGATGGTGGTGCAAAAAGAGAACCAGCAATTGTGATCGGAACATTCCAGTTTCAGGATAACTTTATCGTGTTTGATGTAGAGAATTCTAGATTTGGGTTAATTAGTTCTTCGTTGTTACATAAACAAACTTCTGGTTGAAATCTCAACTTACTCTAACTTCGGAAATGTATCCGTGAACTAAATGAGATCGAGGATTAGAAGTTTTCTGACAAAGTATAATAAAATGGTTTCATAGATGCACATGTATTCATTGTCCATGGTGTCAAAACTGTTCAATGTTATTTCAATATATGTGATTTTATAAGACAAAACTGGATTTTATTATAATAATACATGATAGGGTGAGCATAAGTTATTGAAGGGAGATTTTTTTATCTTTTAAGAGCAATATCATAAATGAATTAATATGTAATCTTGACATGGCTTATTTAATTATATATAACTTGTGCTAATATAGTTCTTACCGAGTCTACTTGTAGGAATTGTATTGAATTTCAAGATGTAATATGAGCTGCTTCAACAACTATTAGATTTTTTTTTTTTTTTTTTTCTTTTATCTTTCTGTGCTTCGTTTTGGTCTACGTAGTTTTTTATATTATAATAACTTCCATAATTTGTCTTTGAGAATGGATTTGTGTTAAAGAATGAAAATGGGAACAAAGGGAATATATGTTGAAAATTAGTCTCTATATTAGCATGTCTAAAATTCTAGGGTTTAAGTGTCAAGTTATCTTATTCTTAGTCAAATAAGAGTCGGTATTTGTTTGCCTTGCATGGCAAGTAGAAAGTCCAAACATACCCTTTTTATATTTTAGTTTCCTAGTTTACTTTAGCCGACTATATTCTATTCGGTTTAGAATATGTTTCCCACTCACTCTCTATAAATAGAGGTGAGGGGGGATGATCATTGTACAAATTCTTTCAATACTAATCATTCGATTAGGGTTAATATTCTTGTGCTCTATTCTTTTCTTTACTGTCGAATATATCAACTGCTGTGGTGTGTGTCTTCTTCATTCAGTTTCGAGGTAATCCACTCTAGTATCCAGGTTTGTTAGTCGATCGAATACTAACAAGTGGTATCAAGAGCTCGGGTTCACGGATTTTCTGGTATACTAGGATCGGTCGTCGAAGGCTTCTTTTGTGTTCATTTTCTGGAAGGAGCAGAAAGGTTGTTTTCTGTTTGGGCTACCAGGTTTAAAGACAACAATAAGGAGCAGTGGGTCGACAGTTAAGGGCTCTTTGAAGATCGTTTTTCGAGTCCGGGTTTAGAGACAGAGAAGACTTTAAAGGTTCTTGGATTTTCGAGTGGTCAGGGTTATCGCCACATGTTAAAGAAAGTCCAAGGTTGTTTGTTTTCGGATTAACTGAAGATCGACAAAGTGTTATCTGGTTGGTTCATTTTTTTGTCACGTCAAGGACAGGGGAGAAGACCAGGTTGTAACTTTAAATTGTTTAAATAATACTAGTAATATCTATACTATTGGTGGGATAGTACATATAAGGTTAGTATAATATTATCATTGAAAAATAATAGTAAGGTATATTATTACTAGTATTATTATTGAGTAAGGATTATATAATTTGAAGGGTATTGCACAAGGGACTTTGTTGGTTTGTGATTGTGAGGTTTTTCATAAGGTTTACCAAATTAATAAAGGGATTAAAGAATGACGGGAGCCAAGTTCGACATCGATGGGACTGGTGATTTCGGGTTATGGAGAGTCAATATGTGTGCTTTATTAATCCAACATGGATGTGAAGCAACTCTAGAGGTTTTACCCGCGGATATGGATGCTGCAGCGAAAGCTGAGCTAAACAAGAAAGCTCACAGTGCCATGATTTTGTGTTTAGGTAACAAGGTTCTGAGAGAGGTTACTGATGAGTGCTTATTCACTCATCAATTTTTACCCATCTAAGACCACAAAAACGTCTAAAAACACGGAAATATGACCAAATATACTGCAGATATCCTTGGAGTGTGTTTTTATGTATTTCAGGTACAAAGGATCGAAAACAGGGCAAAAACGTACAGAAATGAGCTTGGATTGGAGAAAGTGCTTGGACGGGCCGGGTGGCTTTTCTACATTTTTGGATCACGAGACGCGTTTTGGAGTGAGATTGGGGAAACAGACTCAAAAAGAACCCAAAACCCAATTTACCAAATTTCACTTCACCCGAAAACCAAATTACATTTTTATAAACAAAATTTTTATTAATAACAATTATTTTTATTTTAAAACCAATTTTATTTCTAAGACAATTATTTTTAATTAAATAATTTTATTTTTTACAACAATTATTTTTATTAAAAAATTTAAAAAAATTAAAACACAAAAAAAAAAATATATACATTTACATAATAAAACCAAAATAAACCTAAACCTTCCTTTTAAACCACATCCTTTACCCATTTTACCCAAAAAGCTCAAACTCAGAAACCTTAATCCAATTCTTGGCGCCTAATCTTCCTGTCCCTTTCTCCCCATCCTCTCATCTCTAAAGCAAACAAACACTATCAGGCATGCTCTTCCATCCAGCTTGCAATCCACAACACAAAAGGAGATGGATGGCGTGATTGCTTTGCTGAAGGAGAGATCAATGGATCAGAATTATTGGAACAAGCACAATGGTCTCAATTCCCTCATCTCTCTCTCTCAACAAACACACAGGAAGAAGACAACAAAGAAGAAAGAGACAGCTTGCATTTTTTTAGTATAAATAGATGTTAGGCATTTGTGAGAAATTTTGTCTAGAATTCTTCCAATGTTCTAGTCCATTTTAAATATCATTGTCATTTACATTGTTGTCATTTTTATTTTAAGTGCAATTTAATTCCTGTTTTTTTTAGTTTCAGTATTTTACAAATTTATGCAGTTGATATTTGTTGTTCATTGTTCTCAAATTCCATTCAGTGAGCTTTTAATGTGTTTTAAGGTCAAATTGAAGTCCCTGTAGTGATTAAAACAAGTTTTCAAAATCTTCTGACTTTTTAAATCGTTTCGTCCTTAAGGGGTGTTTGGGATTGGTATAGTCCGGGTCAAAAGGTGAAATTTACCCTTTGACCCGAGGAAGTCAAAGTTCATTTAGTGTAATTAAATCGATATTGGGTGTATTGTTTGTTACATAAGGATTTGAGATGCTTGTAATTCAAAACGTGTTCTGTGCACGAGGCTGCATGGCTGACCCATTGTGCTTTTTAGATAAGATTTATATAGCTTAGAGTAGATTTAGGATTAGTTCTTGGTAGCAATTTGTGGTTAGATATATGGTTGTTATGTTTTTCTGCTTCGCTAGCATCTAGTGCTTTATTGGTTAGCTTTTTATTGCCCTCTCATACCCATATCAGCCCACTGTTTCAGTTTTGCAGCCCCAAGCATTCCATTTTATCCTCATTTTTAGATTAGTTAGAGTTAGTTTGAGGATTTGATTTAGGTTCTACAAGTAGTTAGTTGTACTAGGTTTTTGTGAGTTAGCGTGTATTTGGACTTAGAGCTTGTTGAATTGCTTTTTGAAGCTGTTGTAAACACGCCCTAACTGATGCATGTTCTGTCACTTCTGTCCCCATCTCGACCCCCATATAAGCTTCTTATCAAGCTCATTACAAGCCCAGGTTAGCCAAGAATTGAAGTATAAGCTCTTTGGTGGGTGGGCTAGGACTGCCTTAGGTTTTCTTGTTTTAGCTTTTAGATTAGATAGCTTATTTTTAAGCTCAAACTTGCCCATTTGGTTGTTTCTTTGTGTAGTATTGCTTGTGACCCTTTAAGGGCAATTTGAGCTTATTAGGTTTGTTAGTATTGCTTGTTTAGGGCCCAGTATGGTATGCAATTGTTTCCTCTTTTTAGATATTTTAGTGCTTAAGTACTTGCTTATTTTCTAGCTCAAAAAGCCTTGTTATTGTTAAATACCTTTGTTTGGGGCGCTATTACAGCTGACAGCCTTGGGACACATTTTAAGTTAGCTTAATTAGTCTTCCTTTAATGATTCTTTTTGGTAGTATACATTAGTGTGATTTCACAAGCTTATTGTAGCTTTTTATCTTTACTTGATGTACTCATTAGTGCCATTTTCTTGTCTTAGACCAAACAGGACCTATGTCCAATCGTGGGGTGAAATAATGTATTCAGACTCATTCTAAGTACTCCATAAGTTTAGATTCTATAGAAATTGCCTCTTTGTTGCCCTTATCTAGTTTGCAAAGAAAAAATCCAAAAAAAATAATAAAATAATAAAAGGTCAGGTGGTGGGATTCGACCCCCGACCTCATGGTTCCTCGAGGCCTGACACCCCCATGAACCAATTGTGCCTTGGGTCTTTCTTGTGTAGTCTTGCAACAATAATTCATTTAAGCCTACATTCCCTTTTAAGCTCTCTAGACTATTTAGCTTATTAATAGCTTTTATACTGCTTATTTTTCACACTTAGTATTTTTCTCAAGATAGTAATAGTCTAAAGTATTTTAATAAAAGTTTAGTAATTTTTCGTTAAGTCTTACTATTTTTAATAATTAAATTAGATTAAATTAGTTTTTAAATCATAATAAATAAATAAAAAGTCGAAAAATACGGCTTTTTCTAAAATTATTTTTAGTCGTTTAGAACGTAGGAAAATTAGTTTCATATCCTTAGGCCTTAAATTGCATTATTTTCACTTTTTGAGGCTCGGGATTAGCTCGGGTTTTCACGTTTTTGCATATTATCACTCTAGGACTTAGTGTAACTTAATATTATTGTTCCGTATATGTCGTGGTAGTTAGATTATCATTTACTTTGTTCCCGTAGCCTTATTTACTTTCCCTTTAGTTAATTTTTAAAATAACGTAATCAAAAACCAAAAAAAAAACCGTAACATCGAGCATTTTAATAACAAACCTCAAACGAAATTCTCAATTCACACCTCGTTGGGAAACGACCCGGATATCCTTATCCGGTATCATTTATCGAATATTTGAGGGTTTTGCGGGTTGACCTTTTTCCTAAAGGGTTGGTTTGTAATTCTCTCGGGTATTTGTATTTGGTATTTTCTTATGTTATAATTGACTATTTGACCCGTCAAAAGGCCAATATCAAATTTGGCGCCGCTGCCGGGGAGGTTGTGTTGCGACAATATCGTTACGGTTTGACGATTAGTGACTTGAAGATCCTTCCTCGTGAAGTTATTCGCTTTCCAAAAACTCAAAACCCCAAAATATTCTTCTCATTCCTCTTATTCGTTGATTCTATTTCTCTTACCATCACGTTTAATTCTATCCTTCGTATCCTCTCGATCACTTAATTCTATTTCTTTAAACCTCTACAAGTTTAATTCTCATGGCGACGATCGATTATCGTCGTTGTTTTCCCTGTAAAGGCCGTATGGAAGAGGATCAACTTTATTGTCAAAATCGATTGTTTATGTAGCGATGTGGAAGGATGGGTGCAAGCAAATATTGCTATTGGTGCGAATTATCGGATAAAAACTCTCTCGATGATTCTCCAGTTTTCCGACAATCGCCACAACCCGATGTTTGTTCTATTGTTTACGAGCCTAAACCGTCTAGAATTGATCAAAATCTTTCATGCGTTTACGGTTAGGTTAAGAGAAAGAGCAAGAACCGGAGACCGAAGCGGAAGTGGTGGAAATTGCTAGCTCTGAAGAGCACACCCTGTCCCACCTCCGGAATCTTCGAACGAAATCGTGAACATGATTGAAAACTTCTTAAATGAACTTCGTCAAGATTCAACTTCGGAAAATACAAATACGACTTGTGATATTGTTGAGCCCTCGATCCCTACTCCCGAGCCCGAGATATCTTCTTTCAATCAAGATTATTGCTACGGTTGTGGAGGCGTGTTACGAAAGGTTTTCATTGTTTCAAATGTATGTGCAAGTGGTGTGGAAATTATCTTACTAATGGATTTTGTTCGATTTGTGCCGAGAATTCATTCGCTTATGATTCTAATCCAAATTCCTTCAATTTTCCTCAAAACGATTTCAACTACCCTCCACAGAATTCATATGAACCACAACCGTACTATCAAGATTTCAATGATCCTTCATTTCATAATTTCTCCTCTCAAATTCCTTATTGTGCAAATTGTGGAGGTCCTCATTATGATTACCAATGTCAATCATGGAATCAAAATTACCATGGACATGATCCTTGTTATAACACTCCTTGTTTTGACAATTTCCAACCCCCACAAATTTTCGTCATTGAACAATTTCCCGTCATTGATCAACATCCTCGTGAGAAAAGTATGCTAGAAGAACTTCAGAAGACCAAAGCGTCTACTTGAAAAATCTATGCTAGAATTACTTGAAGAAGAGGAACGAGCCGCTAAGATTCAAAGATCTCTTGAAGAAATACGAATCGAGGAACAAGCACACAAGAAGCGTGCCGATGGCTCGCGACTTACATGTGATGATGATGATAGTGGCGATGATGATGAAAGTTTGTTGGTTTGAAACCACACCGAAGAGCCCGTTAACTCTCTGGTATGGGGATGAGCATCTTGCACTATTCGGAAGCGGAACCGTCTTGTCTTGAGAACCTTGTCCCAACCCCAAGTGAGTGCGAGGCGTCTGATATGATGTGTGATGAGCGGTTGATGATGATTCTTCTCCTCCCACCTAATGATTCGTTGAGATGATCGAGTCGAAAATGACTATCGTCGTTTGATGATTCCTTATCGTGTGGAGACATCGATTATGTTGAGGAAGATCCTTCGAGCTCGTCGACTTAGAAGAAGTGAGAGATTTTGAACTGAAGAAAGAGAAATGCGACGATTTTGATTCGGATGATGGAGATATTCTTGTTGTGTCCGAGGAACCTTTCACTATGGCATTCACTAATCCTCTGTTTGACTTAGATTCTGAATTCACTCAAATTTGAATAACCCAATCTTTGACATTCAGAATGAGGATAGTGACCTTTACTTGAAAACCATTACATCTTTACGAGCTCGAGCATTCTTTCGAAGAAAGAATAGTGGCAATCCGCCGACTTTAGACCTTCGAGGAGTTCGCGATGAACTTCGCTCTTATTGATCATTCTCCACGGAGATGATGATGTGCACTCGACTTTGAAGCCGACCTTCTTGAATTGGAAAATCTCCTCTACAATAGGTCTTCAGATAATTCGTCAAGTGACACTCTTATAGAAGAGGTCGACTTTCTTTCTACGGATGACTCGATACCTCGGGTTTGAGTGACGATTATGGCTTAGTCCATCTTCCACCCGTCCGCTGCTAAACCGCGGATGATGGAATCTCTTCTAAGCCCGATACGGATGTTCTCATTGCTACAGTGGTGGATAATATTGTTGAACATTCGCTCAATGTTCCTCAATCTAATCTTTTGCCCACCCAACCCACCCGTTGTCAAAATTTGACACTCTCCTTTCTTATCCCATTTCTTCTCCATCTCTCCTCGGGAGTGAAGATACCATCTTTGACCGGCATTTCTCATTCTATTGCCCGGTTATATCTCATCGAAGTGGAACTTTCAGCACATTCAATGTTTATCCAAACTATTTGAATGAAAGTCCGATTGAGATTTTCTCTTCCACTTGCTCCCCCATGGACCAATGAATTCGAGGTCGAGTCAAGCTAGCGACTTCGGTTAACAAAATGAGTAGCATTTCATGGGTGTCCACCCATATTTCTATCTTCTTTCTCTTTTCTAACACTAAGTGTGGAAACCCCCGATGTTTTGCTTGTTGTGTGTTTGCTCTCTGTTTGGGATTCCCATAGATCGTGATGATTGATGCTTTGTTTGATTCAGCCAATATCGATCTTTTGCTAACGATTATCTAGGGATATCTTATTAATCCTTTTTGTGAAAAAGATTTCGCTTCCACACTTGGCTAGTAGTATTACCTTTTCCGTTCTATAGTTTACTCTGGCCGTGTACTTTGAATATTGAGGGCAATATTCAATTCTAAGTGTGAATTCTAGTAATTGTGATCACATTGTACCTTCTAGTACCCTAGCATCCCCGTTTTGACCAAAATTTTAAAATTTTATCGCTTTAAGTCAAGTATTTACATTTACAAGAAGTGCTTTGCACAAAAATAAAGCATTGATGCTTCGGTATTAATGGTAGTTTAGTCTTGATTGGCTAGAACAAGGGGTCCCGACTCTGCTAGAGTGTTGATCTAGTCGCTCTCTTCTTTTATTTAGGCTAAGGTTTTACGCGTTGTGCAAATGAAAATGCTAAGAGTGGAGTAGTTGGTTCTCTTTAGAGCTTATATAAGTAATCTATGGCTTTTTCTCCCGAAGCTAACTAATGGACTTAAATACGTGCTCGTTGTCAAACTTTTGAACATTCAAAATCATCTTGTTACAATAAAAGTTTTAAACAAAATTGATTTAGAGTCGAGTTCAACTTTTTTATTTAAATTTCCGGGAAAGCATACTTTCTTAAAATCTGAATAATGTTGCAAAATGAAAGTATCGTAAAAGTGCTCGAATCTTTGCAAAAGTTGCAAAGTTTAAAGTTCAAAGTCAAAAGTTGAAAAATGAAAAAGAAAAAGAAAAAAAGAAAATATGAGTTGCGTGAATAAAAGCACTAAGTTGCTTATGAATAAATGTGCGAAACTTGCTTTTTCTTAAATTTATCGGATGTTGAACTCGTATTCGTCAAAGTTGTCTAAAAGTTTGACGGTAATTTGGAAATCCTTGATTTCAAAGATCCAGCTCAGATACTATTCTCAAGGGTGAAAACCTAGCCTCCTTAAAAGGACAAGCTGAGAAGAAAGTCGCAACATGGAGTGATCTCACCTTTGAATCTCGAATTTCTAAATTGTCGTGGTTGTGATCCATTTAGGTTTAGTTTTAACTTACGGTAGCAGTAAATCTTTGGAATCAATTCCGCTAATTCCGTACTATTCTGTGAGGTGTCAAAAGACCGGTCACTTAAAACTAATGTTTTGGGATGTGCCGAGAAGAAAGCCGCTACATGGAAGAGGCCCTTCCGATCCTTAGACTTTCATTGTTTCCGGTGGGTTAGTACTTTGGTTAAGTGGATAACAACCATAACAAATGTCGATTTTAATGGTCAAACTTTTGAAAATGAGCACACACACTTAAATTTTATGAATTGGGGTAAAAGTTAAGTCTTGACTTACATAGATTATTTGTATAAGTAGTGTTAGCATTTTACAAAAACGTTTGCACAATAAGTTTAAGCTTGGTTTGAGAGTATAAAAAAGAGGATGACGATTATAATTCCCCGGAGACACCCATTTTGCGTGAATCCCGTTCCGTGATGCCATGTTTTGTGAATCAAGCATTTTATTTATTATCATCTTGATTAAATTTCTCGTAGTTGAATAAAAAGTCGAAACGGGGTATTCTTGGTATTTTTGATCCTTTCATTACTTCATATGATCGGTTGCTGGGACTAGCAATTGATAGTGTGGGGGATTTGATGAGTGCTTATTCACTCATCAATTTTTACCCATCTAAGACCACAAAAACGTCTAAAAACACGGAAATATGACCAAATATCTTTGAGATATCTGGAGGTGTGTTTTATGTATTTCAGTTCAAAGGATCGAAAAGCAGGCAAAAACGGTCAGAAATGAGCTTGGATTGGAGAAAGTGCTTCTTGAATGAGGCAGGAGTGGCTTTTCTACATTTTGGATCAGAGACCGTTTTGGAGTGAGATTGGGGAAACAGACTCAAAACCGAACCCAAAACCCAATTTACCAAATTTCACTTCACCAGAAAACCAAATTACATTTTATAAACAAAATTTTTTATTTATAACAATTATTTTATTTTAAAACCAATTTTATTTCTAAGACAATTATTTTTATTAAAACCAATTTTTATTTTTACAACAATTATTTTATTAAAAATTATTTAAAAGTTAAAACACAAAAAAAATATATACATTTTACATAATAAAAACCAAATAAACCTAAACCTTCCTTTAAACCACACATCCAGTTACCCCATTTTACCCAAAAGCTCAAACTCGAAACCTTAATCCAATTCTTGGCCTAATCTTCCCGTCCTTTCTCATCCCTTCATCTCTAGAAGCAAACAAACACTAGTCACATGCTTCTTCGCAGCTCAGAAATGATCCACAACACAAAAGGAGATGGATGGCTGTGATTGCTTGCTTTGGCACCAAGGGAGATCAATGGATCAATTATTGGAACAAGCACAATGGTCCAATCCCCATCTATCTCTACAAACAAACACGGGAAGACAACAAAGAAGAAAGAGACAGCTTGCATTTTTTAGTATAAATAGATGTTAGGCATTTGTGAGAAATTTTGTCTAGAATTCTTCCAATGTTCTAGTCCATTTTAAATATCATTGTCATTTACATTGTTGTCATTTTTATTTTAAGTGCAATTTAATTCCTTTTTTTTAGTTCGATTATTTTACAAATTTATGCAGTTGATATTTGTTGTTCATTGTTCTCAAATTCCATTCAGTGAGCTTTTAATGTGTTTTAAGGTCAAATTGAAGTCCCTGTAGTGATTAAAACAAGTTTTCAAAATCTTTCTGACTTTTTTAAATCGTTTCAATCCCAAGGGGTGTTTGGGATTGGTATAGTCTGGGTCAAAAGGTGAAATTTACCCACTTTGACCGAAGTCAAATTCATTTAGTGTAATTAAATCAGTATTGGGTGTATTGTTTGTTACATAAGGATTTGAGATGCTTGTAATTCAAAAACGTGTTCTGTCGTTTCACGAGGCTGCAGCAATGACCCATTGTGCTTTTTAGATAAGATTTATATAGCTTAGAGTAGATTTAGGATTAGTTCTTGGTAGCAATTTGTGGTTAGATATATGGTTGTTATGTTTTTCTGCTTCGCTAGCATCTAGTGCTTTATTGGTTAGCTTTTTATTGCCCTCTCATACCCATATCATTGCTTGTTTCAGTTTTGCTGACCCCAGCATTCCATTTTATCCTCATTTTTAGATTAGTTAGAGTTAGTTTGAGGATTTGATTTAGGTTCTACAAGTAGTTAGTTGTACTAGGTTTTTGTGAGTTAGCGTGTATTTGGACTTAGAGCTTGAATTGCTTTTGAAGCTGTTGTAAACAGCCTAAGCGATGCATGTTACGTCATACTTCCCCATCTACGGCCCCATATAAGCCTTTATCAAGCTCATTACAAGCCCAGGTTAGCCAAGAATTGAAGTATAAGCTCTTTGGTGGGTGGGCTAGGACTGCTATAGGTTTTCTTGTTTTAGCTTTTAGATTAGATAGCTTATTTTTAAGCTCAAACTTGCCCATTTGGGTTGTTTCTTTGTAGTATTGCAGACCCTTTAAGGGCAATTTGAGCTTATTAGGTTTGTTAGTATTGCTTGTTTAGGGCCCTTGTAGTATGCCTTTTAATTGTTTCCTCTTTTTAGATATTTTAGTGCTTAGTACCTTATTTTCTAGCTCAAAAAGCTTGTGTACTGTTAAATACCTTTGTTTGGGGTTGCTATTACAGTGTGACAGGGACATTTTAAGTTAATAATTAGTCTTCCTTTAATGATTCTTTTTGGTAGTATACATTAGTGTGATTTCACAAGCTTATTGTAGCTTTTTATCTTTACTTGATGTACTCATTAGTGCCATTTTGCTGTCTTAGACCAAATGACCCTATGTCCAATCGTGAGTGAAATAATGCATTATGACTCATTCTAAGTACTCCATAAGTTTAGATTCTATAGAAATTGCCTCTTGTGCCTTATCTAGTTTGCAAAGAAAAAATCCAAAAAAAAATAATAAAATAATAAAAGGTGCAGTGGTGGGATTCGACCCCCTGACCTCATGGTTCCTCAGGCACGCACACAGCACACCCCCTGTAACCAATTGTGCCCTTGGGTCTTTCTTGTGTAGTCTTGCAACAATAATTCATTTAAGCCTACATTCCCTTTTAAGCTCTCTAGACTATTTAGCTTATTAATAGCTTTTATCTTGCTTATTTTCACACTTAGTATTTTTTCTCAGTGATAGTAATAGTCTAAAGTATTTTAATAAAAAGTTTAAGTAATTTTTAGTTAAGTCTTACTATTTTTAATAATTAAATTAGATTAAATTAGTTTTTAAATCATAATAAATAAATAAAAAGTCGAAAAAATACCCGGCTTTTTCCTAAAATTATTTTTAGTCGTTTAGAACGTAGGAAAATTAGTTTCATATCCTTAGGCCTTAAATTTCATTATTTTCACTTTTTGAGGCTCGGGATTAGCCCGGGTTTCCGTTTAGCATATTATCACTCTAGGACTTAGTGTAACTTAATATTATTGTTCCGTATGCTTAGTCGTAGTTAGATTATCATTTACTTTGTTCCCGTAGCCTTATTTACTTTCCCTTTAGTTAATTTTTAAAATAACGTAATCAAAAACCAAAAAAACCGTAACATCGAGCATTTTAATAACAAACCTCAAACGAAATTCTCAATTCACACCTCGTTGGAAAGCGACCGGGATATCCTTATCGGTATCACTATCGAATATTTGAGGGTTTTCGGTTGACCTTTTTCTAAAGGGTTGGTTTGTAATTCTCTCGGGTATTTGTATTTGGTATTTTCTTATGTTATAATTGACTATTTGACCCGTCAAAAGGCCAATATCAGTTACCGGGGAGACGACTGCAGCGGGGGTTTAGACCAAGCTCGAGACTTTGTACATGACAAAGTCCTTGGCCAACAAGTTGTACCTGAAGAAGAAGTTGTATACACTCTACATGCCGGATGGATGAAAGATTTCCGAACATATAGATGAATTCAACAAAATCGTTCTTGATTTAGCAAATATTGAGGTAAAATTCGAGGATGAAGATCTTGCTTTATTATTACTCACTTCTTTACCAGTCATGAACACTTTGTGGATACCATGCTTTATGGACGGGAAGTTTTGACTTTGGAGGATGTGATGGCCTGCGAATTCAAAGGAAATCAAAAAGGTCTAAGGCGAGGGGATGATGGTGAAGGGTTATACATGAGGGAAGATGATCGAGAATTACATCGATCTAGGGAAAGTCAAGATCAAGTCTCGGTGGAAGACTCAAGTGCTATATTTGCCAATCTAAGAACACTTGAAAGCTGTCCAAGAATAATCGCTAGAAGTCAAATGGTTTCGTCAAGAAAGATGATCAACCAAGCTCTAGTGGTTCGATTTATGACGGTTCTGAGGTGATGATGGTGATGAGTGTAGAAGCATTCTTTGGATTATGGATTAGGGAGGTTCATACCACATGACACCTGAGTTAGATTTATTTTTGATTTTCTGAAATGCGATGGGGGCAGTACTATTGGGTGATAACAGGGTGCAAATCAGGTATTGGCAAGGTAAGGGTACAACTGAAAGATGGGTCAAATTTTGTGTTACACAATGTCAGGTATATTCCTGAATTGAGAAGAAACTTGATATCGCTGCCATGGGAACTCTTGAAAAAGAGGGATATGCCATAAAAATGCAATCGAGCAAAATCAAGGTGATTAATGATTCCATGGTTATATTATCTGGAACCCGAAGGGATAGTTATGTATGCTCTTTGGATGGTCATGCAGTGGCAGGTGAGCTTAATGCTAGTGTTGAAGAAAAAGACAGTCTTGCGCAGGTTTGGCACAAAAGATTGGGACATATCAGTGAGGCGGGACTACAGGTGCTAGAAAAGTAGGATCTGTTTGGCAAGAAGAGTCTAGGTAAGCTCGATTTTGTGAGAATTGTGTTCAGAAAAGTCGCACCGAGTCGGTTTTGGTGTAGGAAGGCACACTACTTTCGAGGTGATAAACTATGTTCATTCGGACTTATGGGGTGGGTCTGGTGGAATCATTGGGAGGCAAGAGGTATTTATTATCTATGTTCTTGATTATTCTAGGAGGGTATGGGTTTATATCCTCAGGTTCAAACACGAAGCATTTGGAAAGTTCAAAGAGTGGAAGAAGTTAGTGGAGAATCAAACTGGGAGGACGGTTAAGAAGCTTAGGACAGATAATGGTCTTGAGTTCTATAACCGGTAGTTTGATCAGCTATGCACTGGGATTGCTAGACATTTGACAGTTGCGGATGCATGAGAATAGATTAGCGAACGGATGAACAAAACTCTCATGGATAAGGTACGCTTGTTTATTAATTCGATCGGATTGTCCAAGACCTTTTTGTGAGAGCGGCATGTCGTCATATCTCATAAATAGGTCACCATCGTGCCGATTGAGAAATAGACACCTGGAGATGTGGTCCGGACATCAAGTGATTATGGGATGTTAAGGATTTTCGGATGTGTCGCATATGCACATGTTAAACAAGGTAAACTCGAGCTGAGAGTGGTAAAATGAGTTCTTTTGGGGTATCCTAAGGGTGTGAAGGGGTACAGGCTATATAGGCTTGATAATGAATCACCTAAAATAGTCACTAGCAGGAACGTGGTCCTCAATGAAAGTGTCATGTACAAATACGTTGAAGAATTCAGTGCGGCGGTGGTAAGAATCGTTGAGGAATTACAGTGTCGTTGAGGTGGACTGCGAAAGGTTAAACAATCATACGCGAGGAAGATCGGAAAAATGATCAAGAAGATCGACTGATGATCGGAAGATAGCAATGATGAAGATGCGAGAGGATCAAAAACGTCCGTACACGGATCTCATAGATTATCAGTTGGTTCGGGATAGAGAGCCAGGACAAAACGAAACCTTGAGGTTCGAGGATGAGAAATATGTTTATGCTGCGTTCTTTGAGCAGAGGAAGAAGATACTCATGAACCATTGACATACCGAGGCAATGATTTGTCAAGATAGTTCGTAAAGGACTATGGATGAAGAGATGGATTCTCTAGAAAGAATAAGACCTATGAGTTAGTAGATCATCCAAATGGGCAAAAGCTAGTGGTACAAATGGCTATTCAAGATAAAGGGATTGAAGGTGTTGATCCCAGTTGAGCAAAGCGATCTAATATAGCCCGACTTTAGAATAACAACTTATTAAGTATTATGCAGAATTTAACACTTAACCTTAAGAAGAAGAACAGTTAACATTCAACACCTCAATATTATTTATTAATACGAATACTCTTACAGATTAGGGTTTTGCAACCTTGAAGTGTATCGACTTTAGATATAAGACTTACTTCCTTCTAATCTAACCTAGGACCTCCTTTTATAAGCCAAGGAGTCCTATACATTATACAATACGTAACCTACAAGATAAATATCTTTTCCATATTTATCTAAAACAATAAACTAACCGACTATACAAAACACTAGCATTAGTTACAATATATCATCCGTGGTTACACATTACTACTAGCATTTGTTATCTTCATCCGTGGTTACACTCTTCTGTCCGTGGTTCAATCAAGCCTGTCCGTGGTTCCAATACTTAAAGTAATTCTTGATGCAAGGAACCTAAAACCCAACAATCCTCCCTTAAACTTGATACATTCCAACAGAATTCTCAAGTTTCCTTTAAGCTCAAAACATCTGAAATGGAGGATGTAGCCAAACACTTAGCCTTAAGTATATTCTCATATTTCAGACACAAATCGTAAGCTTGACCATCATAAGGTACTAACATCTTGATACAAGCTTCAACATCGAGCAATTATTCCTGGATACTTATTCAGTTGAGGATAATCACCTTCTACAAGCATATGAATAACCTTTCCAGAAACAGTCAAAACATGAACTCCACAAGTTTGATATAAAACCATCTAGTAACTTGACCATTGTAGAGTCCTTGCCATTCAGATTCATCATGAGTAGGTTCAAATAGAATCTTCAAATGATGATAAACCAACCTCTCATGATAATCATTTGGATGTACTTCACCAAACTTGTTCTTGTAAAGTATCCAAAGATTTATCAAATCATCTCTATCAAAATATTGAAGCATTTGTGAAAATTTATTATACTCAGAAACTTCATTGTTGAGTCTTTTAATTTTCCAAACACCTTCACTTCCATCATTAAGCTTAAACTCATAAGAAATGATTTGATTTTCATTATCAACAACTTTCAATCTTTTAAATCGATGACTCTGAACCTCTGATTTTCTCTTCCTTTTACTTAGCATCCACTCATCATGCCTCTTTATCCACTCTTCTTCCTTCTCAGAATTCATTGGACAGAAATCATCTACATTAATCCTCATACATCTCTCATAAATTTCCAAAATTCTTTCATATGAACATTTACTAAGATTATCAAAAACATAAATGCCTGAATTCTTAATAATTTTCATCAATATATTCCTCATCTGAGCCATAGTAGGAGGTTTCTTTCTTATAACCTGTTTCTTTGTTTTGCTAACCTTCCTTACCCATTCATTCATCAATCTAGCTTTCTCCTCATCATCCAGCAATTCCATTCTTGTCAGATAAACTCATCAAGAATTTGTAAAAAGCTTGAAGATAGTTTTCTGAGTTATACCATATAGCTAACCATTTCTCATTAGCTTCCTCCTCTTCTTTCTTTCTTTATCCAAAGCACTTGTTCTTCACAACCATATTCTTTACAAACTCATCATCAAAAGCTTCTTGTTCTGCCCTAGTTTTAAACTTCAACTCTTGTCTTTGCAATACCCAACCCTCCAGTTGAATCACCTTCTTCTTCAGTGGTTCACCAATAACTAAAGTTTTTTCTTTGGGTTTGGGTTTAGGTGCGATAGTTTGAGAATAAGCGGAGTGCAATGATTGGTGTAGAAATAGATGATGTTTTGCTCAGATTAATCAATGTACTTGCAGCTTCTTTCTCTACTTCTTTAGGCTTAGATGGTAATATAGAGAGAGTTGTTACAATAGTGGAAGTGGTTATAATAGCAGTGGGTATGATTGTTGAAGGTATAGTTGTAGTGTTTATAGTTGCTATATGCTTCTACAGCATCAGGTGGTTAGAAGTGTACTAACCGTGGTTTCAGACATACCATACGTGTTTGTGTTCAGTACTACATCTTCTACAACCTTCTTCACATTTTCAAGAACTGCCTCATTTCCATCTTTATCAAATACCACAAATGTTTGATCTCCACTATCAACATCTTCTTCCATAGATATATTAACATCCTCCCCTGAATTCTTGCCTTCACTCCTCCCCTGTTTGGATACATCCTTCATATTTAGAGCTGGAAAGGAGTTCACTTCTTTTCCTTAGCTTCCTCAAAGCAGCAACCCAGGCCTTTTTATCTTCTCCAAAACCAAAACCCTGTGCTTCAAGCGCCGAATATCCTTTTCATGAAACCCAGCCATTCCTTGATATTAGAGATCGTCTCCTCCATCTTGGTACAGTCAATTCATTTAAGCGTTCAAGAATATCCTCCCCCCGACTGTGTGAACGGTCCGAAGGTGGTTCATTGGAAAAGTCGTATGTACAAACTCGAATCCGTCAATTCATGTTCGGTTCCAACCTATCCTCATCACTTGAGGTGTTAGCTGCCAGAGATGAATCTTTGGATATAGAAAACATAGCATCGGAGAGCCTGAACATCTATGCACCCTGTTATAGCCAAGTGGCTAGGGATTCCTCCACATGTGTTAAGTTCCAAGGAACTCTCCACATTAGGAGTTGCCAATGGTTGGGTCTTATTAATGTTTCCACTATCTGATCGGCATCTAAGCATGAATCAAGTAGTGGAAGCCCTTCCAATCATGTCACCTTCACCTGTGACATGGTGTCTTGTGATGACAATCGGTTAGTGTCAAGACCTTCATCAAAATCGGAGGCGATGGGCCAATAAGCATGTGAGGAAATAAAGGAACATCTCTAATTTGTACATTCGTGGTGATTCCTCATATGCGCAAAAACCTTAGGAAGCATATGATGTACTTCATACGCTCTAGTATGTTCAATAGGATTAACAATTTGATGTGCTACAATTAGTTGAACAAACCGAGGATACAAATAGTATTTACCCTTCTTCCTAATGTTTTGTACTAACCCCTCATAAATCATCCTAGACCAATTAAACTTCCTTCCTCGGATAAACAAATAATAGCATTAGCATTTTTGAAGGAAAGTCATTAAAACCTGTGGTCTTATTACTCATACACATCAACAAGGTGTGAATCAAAAACTTCCATTGTTGTGAAAAAAAACTCTTAAAGAATTGGACCTTGTCACCTCTATGTGTATACCATAATCTCTCTAAACCAGCAACAATCTCAACATCCGAAAGATTGTCAACCCCATCAGCATCATCAAACTGCAAAACTTCTCGAATGATATCCTCAGAAGCGAAATAACATGCTCATATACTTCAGAACGAAACATCTCCACACCATCAACCGTTGCAAGTGTAGCATTCTTCCAAAATTGATGTATGTAGGCTTTAAGAATGGTGGGTGTAACAGTGAAAGCATAATGAATGGGACTGTGAACTAAGAAATCAATCATTTGATGAAACCTCGGATCGAGCATTCTTGATGAGAATGGCAACTAAGTTATGAGAAGTGGAATACTTTTCAGCCATTTTGATTTAGAAAAATAATGATGTGAGTTGATGAATTATGCAAAGAAAGTGATTAGGTTAAAGTTGAGCGCCAATTGGAAGTGGTTTGAGAATAAAAAAATGATCCGTCCGTGATTTGGGGAGAGTGATATAGATTCGCTAATGTTACCAAAAGCCCCATGCTATCAAAACTAGACTCCATGCTATCCGGTTCGAACGACTATCCGTGGTTACAATGAGACCATCAGAGATACATGAGATCAATTCTTCTAAATGACCAAGAGATATAGCAAGTAAATCAGCTCTTGCACCCAAAACCTTCATACCATAAAACAAAAACAACTCGAGTAGAAAGTTGTTGGTGGTTAGGAAAGAGCTAAAAGTGGTTCCAAAAGACCTATCCGTGGTTTGAACAGGTAAGTCAATATGGTCAACTTCTAGAACTAATATTAGTCCAACTCCCAAAAATCTCATTAACTCCTCAACCACATTAAACACCTGCCAGTATTTACTTCCATACCCTAAACCTCACTTATAAAAGAACCCATTCTTTCATAACGCACACACCAATCAATATCAAAACCCTAATTTCTTCAAAATCTCCAATCAACTGCAATCACAATGTGGAACCCTAGTTGGAAAAAACCAAAAGTAGTCAATCTAACATCCTCCTCATCCTCATCATCATCTTCATCATCAGTGAAGATAACCCATGGCAATCTACCTCCCTCCACAAGAAACAAGACCAATAAAATCTCCATTTCTTCCATCATCTGAAGATGATAGTGTGGTGAATCCAAGTAATGCATCTGAGGACTCTGATGATTCCTCAAAGAAGAGATCTTCATACTCCCACCTTCACATCTCAACCCCAAACAAGACCACGAGCAAGAAACCCACCACTTCCAAAAGACAGAGAGGTGGTTCTTGGTCTTCAAGTACCACGTTATGGTGCTTCTTCACACATCGTAAAGGGAAGGGAAAAGGAAAATGGAATGATGCGTTTGGTGATATGACTATGTCCTCCGTGCTTCATCTAATGTGGTCATCGTCATCATCAACGTTTTCATCAATCCATCCTTTCCATTTTGATCCTTAGCATCCTCGTCATAGTAGTCATGCATCTCCAGCCATTGAGATAGAAGGAATGGGTGGTTATGCAAGACTTCACAAACGCAGATCCAGCATCTAGTGTGAAAGATGTGAGCGATCATGCATATCCATGCCTTGTTAGATGTTGGAATAGATGAGATGAACTAGATTAGTAGCTATGTTCTTGTAGTTGCATTTGATGTTGATTGTACTCTGTAGTAAGGCTGTTTCTCTAATGAATGAACACTTTGCATCACTACTTCTTTTACTTCTATAATGATCATTCTTGTAACTGCAAAATGGTTAGTGAAAAACAGGACAACTAGCAGTGGTTTGAACCAAACTATCGATAGTTAGAAACAAACTATCAATGGATAGAAACAAAAATAGCAAAACTAAGATTACATAATAATAGTGCAATACATATACAAACTGGTACAAAACAATTTGAGAATTTAGAGATTAATCATTCCAATACTAACAACAAGATCTGAAACCTCCCACATCAAAAGCTTTGGTGAGAAGATCAGCAACATTGAAATCAGTATGGATTTTTACCATTTGAATCAACCTTTTCTCATTACAATCTCTAATAAAATGATGTCGTATCTCAATATGTTTAGTTCTAGAATGTAAAACAGGATTTTTAATGATGCATATTGTACTGTTATTATCAATGTAAATCTTAGTATGCATAAAATTGTACCCAAAGTCCACAATTGATTGAATCCATAAAACTTGACCACAGCAACTAGCAGCAACCACATACTCAACTCGGTTGTAGAATTTGCCACAATAGTTTGCTTTTTACACTGCCATGAAATAAGTCACGCTTCCCAAACTGACATCCTCGGTTGTAGACTTCCTATCCAAACTAGCACCAGGCATAGTCACTATATCTGTAGGCTAAAGTCAAAAGGAGAATACTTTGAGTACCAAAGGCCCAATTTAGGATGACCCTTAAGATACCTAAAATTTCTCTTAACAGCATTCATGCGTGATGAATTAGGTGTGACTTGAAATCTTGCACACACACATACTGAGAACATTATATCGGGCCTAGATGCAGTGAGATACATCAAAGATCCAATCATGGACCTGTACAACTTCGATCAACTCTTGTACTTCCATCATCGTAGTAAGGGTTTTCGAGTTTCCATTGGTGTACTAGCACTTTTCACATCCTGAAACCCAAACTTCTTCAAGACATCTGCTACATACTTGTCTTGACTAATGAAGATACCATCAGTCCTTTGTTGAACCTGTAGCCCCAAAAGAAGTGTTCTCCCATAGAACCCATCTGAAACTTATCATGCATAAGCTTCTCAAAATCTTTGCATAGCTCTTTATTGGTTGAGCCAAAGATGATGTCATCTACATAAACCTGAACCAGTAAAATATCATCTTTGTGCTTTCTTATGAACAAAGTTTTATCAATTAGTCCTCTTTTAAACCCATTGTCCATCAAATAAGTGGACAGACACTCATACCATGCCTTAGGAGCTTGATGCAAACCATACATAGCTTTCCTCACCACTGACCCTTAGGATGATCGGATCTTCAAAACCGGGAGGTTGACAAACATAAACCTCCTCATCAATTGTGCCATACCAAAATGCACTTTTAACATCCATTTGATACACCACAAAGTTTTTAAATGAAGCATAAGCTAAAAACAATCTAATAGCCTCAATTCTTGCAACTGGAGCAAATACTTCATCATAATCCAAGCCTTCAGTTTGTGTGTATCCTTGAGCAACCAACCTTGACTTGTTCCTCACAACAATACCTCTTTCATCCCTTTTGTTTCTGAACACCCATTTTGTCCCAATGGCCCTCTTACCATTTGGAAGTTCTACCAATGTCCAAACCTCTTGAAGTTTGAACTGAAGAAGCTCCTCTTGCATTGATTCTACCCACCTTCTTCGATAATGCTTCTTCAACTCTCTTTGGTTCCTTTTGAGACAGAAAACAAGCAAACGGGCAATTTTGCAGATCTTTATGACTGTTTCTTTTGTGAAGAGATCTTGCAAAGAACCCATGTTCAGGAAAGGGTTCTGTGTTTTTAACCTTGCTTCTTGTTTGAACTGGAGTATTCAAATTTCCAAGTATTTGTTCCTTGGGATGAATCTTGTGTATCCTTGTGGAGGTAACAGGACTTTCATGAATGACATGTTCCAAATTAGTTAAATCAGCATTAAAGAAATCATCCATGTCTTCATCATCGGTAGGAGTATCAATTTCAATCAAAGCAGGCATATCAGGATCATGTGGATACTCCTCTTCACCATGTAATGGCTTTGCATGTGGTCCAAAGAAAGTACTACTATCAGTACTTACAGCCGGAATTTCACTTGTAATGATAGTGGTAGAAGATGTTGGCTTAGCGAGTGGTTGTATTAACTCTATCTGCTTATGTTTGGCTTATCCGTGCTTGCTGACTGCTTTTTCTTCTTTTCAATTTCTTCTACCAACACTGAATTATCTTTCAATAACTCATCCTTATCTTGATGATGAGCACTATTGCCTCCATTATTCAAGACATCATCATCAGTGGGACCTTGCTTATCAATGATGGGTGAGACAGAACTAGCTTTCCACTTTTCAAACAAATAGAACTCTTGAGGAGAATCACTACCTTAGAAATTTCTTCTTCACCGGAATTCTTTTGAGTACCTGCATCAACATTAGTGGAAGTTCCAGCAATGATAGGCTCATAATTCATAGATTTGGTTAGCATATCAATGTTAAACAACAGTCGGGTCCTTTGGTCTCAACACTAGGAGTCTTTTCACTGAATTGAACATGTAGATTCTCTTCAACAATTCTAGTCCTCCTATTGTATACTCTAAAGGCTTTACTATTTGATGAATAGCCTAAAAAGTATCCATCATCAACTTTTTCTTGAAACTTGCCTAGGTAGTCTATGGTATTCAAGATAGTAACGGACACCCAAAGGTTTTAGAAATGTAATCATTGGCTTCCTATCATGTAACAACTCATAGGGGGTCTTGTTATGAGGCTTCACTACCTTACTCTATTCACATAACATGCGGTCTTGGCCAGCTTCAAAAGGTAGTTGGTAACTTAGACTCAGACAACATAGTCCTAGCAACCTCAATTAGTGTTCTATTTTTCCTTTCAGCCACACCATTTTGTTGTGGTGTTCTAGCAACACTAAACTGTCTTTCTATACCTTTATCTACACAAAACCGATTCATCACATTCTTTAAACTCAGTTCCATTATAACATCTGATTATCTTGACTTTATGATTCACTAGATTTTCTATCTTAATAATGAAACTCTTGAGAACTTCACTAGTTTCACTCTTAGCAGCAAAAAAGTAAACCCAAGAAAATCTACTATAATCATCAAGTGATAGGACAATCTGCTTATGGTTCAAACTCTTGACAAAGTAGGTCCAAATAAGTCCATATGAAGCATAAACAGTGGTTGTGAAATGGTGTTGACAGTTTTGGACTTACAAGAAGTTCTATGTTGTTTTCCTTTTTGACAAGCCACACACAGTTCCTTACACTCAAAAACCTTAGAAGGTAACCCTCTCACTAAGTTCCCTTTAACCAGCTTATTGATTGTTTTGTAATTGAGGTGACCTAATCTTCTATGCCATAACTTAGACTCATCCACAGATGCTTTAGCAAATAAACAAGTTAAGGACCTATTAGGAATTACATCTTTAAGATCAAAACAATATATATTTTCCTTCCTAGGTACCCTAAGTTGTATAAACTTCTCATCAGGCATCTTAAACTCGAGGAGACAACACCACACACTCATTTTCACCAAAAAGTACCCAGTTTTTCTTATTACACATTTGAGAAACACTGAATAAATTGTACTTTAGTCCCTGTACCAAGTAGACTTTTTCAAAGTCCAAATTTCCTGATCTGATTGTGCCTCTTCCAAGTATCTTTCCTCCCTTTGGATCATTGCCAAAGGCCACATATCCTCCATCAAAAGCTTCAAAATCTTCCAGATTGCTCCCATCCCAAGTCATGTGCCCAGAGCAACCACTATCAAAAACTCCTTTGTCTTTTAGCTCATCTTGTAGATTGCCCTGCACATGAAATTAAACAAGTTAGTTCCTTTTGTGGACCACCAATCTTGACTTGGGTGCGCCTGTGCATCAATATACTCAAATTTGGTTAGGTCCATTGATGCACAGTTGACATGATGTAAAACCTTGGTCTTAGGTTTCCATTGCCAACTAGCGGAGGCCTTAACAGCATAAAAATGATTCCCAACCACTGTATCAGTTATCACCTTTGGAATTTTTAAAACTTCTTTGTTATCGTTGGTGATTTTTGGCTTATCAGTGGTTTGATTTTGCTTAGCCGTGTTTACACTTTGCTTAGCAGTGGTTGGGACCCATTTGGGAGAAGCAGTGACAATTGATTTTGTATTCCCATTCCTCATTAACACTGCTTTAGGAATCATGTTTATGTTAGGATGAGGGTTTGTTTTCTTTGAAAAGTTTTGGTGATTTACCCTCCTCCAATGATTCCAAACTTGTGGTCTGTTTTATTACAATTTCTCTGTAAATGCTCAAAACTACCATATAAAACAAGCCTTTAAAACATTGAAACGCATCACCTAATCTGTTAGAAATTAAACCATTTAAGCTTCTTTGATTACCCCTAGGTTTATATTGTTGCATCTGGTTCCTAGGTATTTCCCTGTACTCTACTACTTTCTTGGTAACTTTAGCTCCAAATCTAGGTACAAAATTAGCTTGTCTAGTATCAACTTTCTTAATAGGTTCTAACTTTTCGGTCGTGTTGATACTTTACTATCTTCCTCGAATCTGATTCCCAATCTTCAATGATGGGAGCATCAGAGACATATCGAACTTATCTTAGGTTTCTCAGTCTTACTTATTCCTTCAACAGGTTTGTTAAAACTGAATTCACTACTAAATGACAGTTCTTTATCAGGTGGTGCATGTTGCATAAGAGTAGGTGGTGGCATATTGTTGTATCCTATCCTAGAACCCTTTTTCATTAGATGACTCTCTATAGATTTATGAACTAGATCAGAAGCAAATTGTGTTTTAGCTACCCTAACAACATGTTTTTCTTTATCATCTAGGGCCTTTTGTTTTTCATGCTCTGCTAGTTCAAGTTTCTCTTTAAGCATTTTAATCTCTCTATTTTAAGATCAATTTCACCACCTAATATATTGATCTTATCTACATACTCAAACTCACATTTAATACAGTATCTAAGCTTCTCTTCCACACTCTCTAGACCAACCCTATAACCTAAGTTATCCATAGTTAGTCTTTCTACTTCTTTCCTCATACTTTCAGTGATAGCTTTTTGAGATTCTAAGTTATCATTACATGATTTAAAAGAGCAAGTAGACATTAGATACCGGAATCTGAACGAAGATGAAGCATAGGCCATAAGAGCAAAGTTATGCTCTTTTGAAGCTTCACTAGCAAGAAAAGCTGCATTAGGTCCTTCTTCAATCTGATCCCTCCAATCATAATCACCAAGACCATCTTGAGCCACCTGCGAAGAAGGAGAGCGAGACTCTTCATTGATCTTCTTAACACCTTCAATCCTCTTAGGAGCTCGACATTCCCTTGCAAAGTGACCCTTCTTCTTGCAGTTAAAGCACTCCATCTTGCTTTTGTCGAACCACCTTCTCTCTGACCATCATACTTACCTTGTCTTCCAGTCCTCCTCAAAAACTTCCTTGCTTGGAGAGTTAACATTGCCATTTGCCATTGAAGATTAATCTCTTCTAGATCATCAGGATCAATTTGATCCAGATCTTGATTCAACACAGTAACACTAGTAGTTAAATCAGACAGAAAAGCACAAATTGCACCATCACTAACATTATCACTAACAGGTGTATTGTTTGCAATAGCCATGGATATACCATAGGCAGCAGTGGATACCTCATGTGAGCTCTTGTGATTAGTGGAGACAAAAGCAATGTTTGGATTAGCAGTAGATGCACTAGCAAAGTTATTCTCAGACTCATAAACCTTCAAGTTGTTGAAGAGATTATCCAAAGTCATCTTAGGAAAGTCCTCCTTATTCCTCCACACAATTGTATGAATAGCCCATTTAGATGATAGACTCCTAATGAACTTCAAATTAATATCTTCTTGAAGAACCTTATAATCTACAGACTTCAGTTGGCTAATAAGTTTTTGAAGTCTATTGTATGTGCCATCAATCTTTTCTCCACTGAGAACAGTGAAGGTTTCAAATTGATGCTTGAGCATATTCATCCTGGACTTCTTGGTAGCTTCATTGCCAGCAAACCGTGTCTCAAGAGCATCCAGTAACTCTTTAGCAGATTCATATTGCTCAAAATCCAAAGCATAATCATGGGGTATTCCCATGGAGAGAATACTGTGAGCCTTGATCTCCAGCTTTCTCTTAGCCTTATCAATTTCACTAACAATGGCAATTTCTTTGCCATCCTCACCCTTCTTAGGAAGAGTGTCTCCCTTTTCAACGACATCCCAGAGAGCATAGTCAATCATGCGAATGTATTGCCTCATTCGCATTCTCTAGATTTGATACTCACCATGCTTGAGCATGGGTACCTTGGAAGCAGTCACCATGTGAGTTTCGTCAGACATCTTATCTTCTTTGAACAAAACTTAACTTAACCTCTTCTTGATTACAGTTTCTAGATCACAAGCTCTGATACCACTTGTTGATCCGAGTTGAGCAAACGATCTAATATAGAAACTGACTTAGAATAACAACTTATTAAGTATTATGCGAATTTAACACTTAACCTTAAGAAGAAGAACAGTTAACATTCAACACCTCAATATTATTTATTAATACGAATACTCTTACAGTATTAGGGTTTTGCAACCTTGAAGTGTATCGACTTTAGATATAAACTTACTTCCTTAATCTAACCTAGGACTTCCTTTTATAAGCCAAGGAGTCCTATACATTATACAATACGTAACCTACAAGATAAATATCTTTTCCATATTTATCTAAAACAATAAACTAACCGACTATACAAAACACTAGCAGTAGTTACAATATATCATCCGTGGTTACACATTACTACTAGCCGCTGTTATCTTCATCCGTGGTTACACTCTTCTGTCCGTGGTTCTATCAAGCCTGTCCGTGGTTCCAGTACTTAAAGTAATTCTTGATGCAAGGAACCTAAAACCTAATAGAAGGTGTTCAAAATCCTAGGTACAAGGTGAGGTTGGTGGCTCGTGGATTCACACAGAGGGCAAGTATTGACTACAATGAAGTATTTTCTCCGGTAGTTCGACACACATCTATCCGGGTTATACTTGCATTGGTATGTAGAGATTATGAGTGGATCGACTTGATGTAAAGACGACATTTTAGAATCTTGAAGAAGTGATCTACATGAGGCAACCATCGGGATATGAACAAGGTAACAAGGTATGTTTGTTAAAGAAATCCCTTTATGGTTTGAAGCAGTCACCTAGGCAATGGTATAGGAGGTTCATGAGTACATCTTTGAGCAAGGTTCAAGCTGATTATAGCAATTTGCATATATTACGAGTTATGCACCCGGGTGAGTATATATATCTATTGTTATATGTAGACGATATGTTTATTGCTTGTAAAAGCAAAATTTGAGATTGGTCTATCATCTTTGCTTAAAAAGGAGTTCGACAA
>OU343221.1:270091553-270205040 GCA_910596185.1 Chrysanthemum makinoi
CAAGAAGCTAAGATCTCAGAGGTGAATCGACAAAACCGAATGGCGAACACGAGAGTTCTAGCCTCACGGATCTCGGCCAGTATGTCTGCTATTCACCATAACTTTGTAAGAAATTATTTAATCATTTTATTTATATATATACATGGTGTTGGGTGTGTCGTTATTGATTTTATTTCTAAACAGTTGACTAGCGAGGCTGAGGCGGCGGTCGGAGAAGACTTGATAGAGCTTTACCGTCGGAACCATACGAGGGGCGATGTCTTTGAGTCCCCGTTATCTGAGGCTAGATATGTAAGTATAATTTATTTTCAAAGTCACCCATTTTGATGATATATAATGCATCACGACTTATATATTACTTTTCTTATTTTTTTTGTAACTAAACAGAACGACATGATGCGGATGCGGGAAGAGAGCACCTCCGATGGGACTCGCATGACGACCATAGTCATATTTTAAGTACTGATTGGTGGTAAGCAGCGGCGCGGTCATATTCCCCTGGTGTAGGTCAAGTCTTACCCGGGCGGTGGAGTGAGGAAAACCTTTAGCACCTCCCCGACCTCGGATGCAGCGGATGTGTCCTCACTGCAAGGGAAACATGCGAAACAGAACGAGGAGCTCGCTACACAGAGGAGTCAGATGGACCAGGTCATGGAGTTTGTGAGGACAGTGCCGGGTTGGCAGGGCGAATAACCGCCCCGGGATCAAGTGCTACTCCACCAGGTGGGTCGGGATCTGGTGCTACTCCATCCGGCGAGTCTAGAGATACCGGGGACGGTAATGGCGTGTAGTGGGTTTGAGATGCCGATTTATGTTACTTTAACACATTTTGGATATGTTTGTAGAGAATAACATGGATTATTATGTCGTTTATGTGCATTATGTGCTAGGATTCCCGTAAATGGATTATACATATAGTTTTGGACCATTTGCGGATAGGTAGTTTTGGATAGTTTTGTAGATAATCATGCGTTAACGGTTTAGGAACCGTTTTCACGATTTTTGAAAAGGATAACTATGTTAGCGATTGATGGGTATATATGATATTATGTTTAGCGAATTTGTGTTATGATTGGCATGATTTTGGAAAAGGATAACGAATTATAAAGGGTTAACTAATGCATTTAGCTATGAAAATTTGAATTGTTGAAAGTTGGTCCTTTATTTGGATGTGATTAGAAGTTTCTAATTTTGTTTTTTTTTAACTATTATTTCCTATCTCTTGGCCGACTAATCCATTCAGTTTAAGCCCGCCGCCTCAAAAATTTTAATTGAGTAAAGTCCTCCCTTTTGAGAGGTTGGCATAACCACCTCATGTTTGTTTGCACTAAGCACGGTTTGAACTTATTTCCTCCCACACTTTCATGATGAAAGTTCCAAGGCCCCTTTATCAACTCGGTAGCCTTAGCTGAGGAGTGTTAATTTGTGCTTAGCTTAGCTATTGGTTTTCTTTTGATTGCTTCATTAGGTGTAGGCATGGTTTTGTCTCAAGGTGCTTTAAAGCTTTGTTTGATGTTTTTGTTTTAAATAGTTGGCTCATCATCTACTCGGATTTTAGTTTCTTCAGTTCTAAGCATTTGTTTACCATCCCTAAAAGAAATATTCAAAACTAATCCATGCTTTCTATAGGATATGTTCATACAATAGACTGGAAAAGAACAAAGTAGAAAGTACGGTCCTTGTTCCGCTCTTTTTAAGCCTTGTCCAAAGTTCAAAATCCATGGCCGGTCAAGCTATAGACTCTGGAATTCAAGCAACACTAGTATTGTGGATCCAATCTAACAAAGACCATTGAGCGCGCCAATGAAACCTATTTATAATCCAAAAAAACATGCCAACCATATCACAAAAAGAAAAATGAATAACAATAACAAAATCTCAAGATATCCATAGTATCGATTACACAACACCATCCATGCAAACTTATTGAAACACATGAATACATTCGGTGTCAACACATTTCACCCATCGAACATTCCACTCGCTCAACAATAAGCGACTTGCAACATATATATTTGGTTATCAACTGCATATATTGTAAATTCGTAACAGTAATTAATAAGCATACCACCTAATTAGTAAGTACATGACTTGGGAACCAGGGACGGACCTACATGGACGTCGGGTGTGGTGTGGGTCACGCAATGTAAATTCTTTTTTAAATGTGTCGATTTTTGGTATGTGCAACTCCCGATATTTGTGTGTTTTCTTTATAGTGCAATTTTAATTGGGCTAAAAAAGTATTTATGGTGCGTATTTTGGTAATTACGATAAAAAAAATTATGCAACACCCTCCTGAAAATCTTAAGTCCATCACGTAGGCAACAACGATTCGTGCCATAAATCCCAACTCCATCTACGATAAAGAATTATGAATATTACTAAATGGTTGAGAACCATCGAAAACAACATTACATCTCTTAACAAATATTGAGAAAATCATATTTGAAATGTGCTGATTTTGAGCACGTATAGTATGGAGTATAGGTGGTCACTAAAGGAATCATATTAAACAATTACAAGTTTGAGGGAAAGCGTAGAATCATTCTTAGAGCAAGGGGTGTCGTGAGTTCACCAATTCTCTTCATTTGGGCCTTACGTGTGGCACATCACCTCCACATCACTCCAACACACTAACTAAAAAATACCCCCCAATCACAACTTACTCACTTCTCTTCATTTGGGCCCCACCCACCCTCATTTTATTTCTTTTCCATATTTTCCAAAAACAATTAAATTCATTTATATACAATCATTTGGGCCCCACCCACCCTCATTTAAAATAAAAATACAACATAAAGAAAATACACTGCGAAAATAAAAAACATACGAAATTTAAAATACATAGCGAAATAAATAAACATACGAAATTTAAACTAATCTTGTTGATGTTGATGTAGTTGCCAAACATGCTCAATGATATTTCGTTGAAGTCTTGCGTGCGTTGCTTTATCACGCAGTTCTTTGGCATTCTTTCGTTGTACATCGCACCGCTCAATCCATGTCCATTGTATATTTGCTCGCGGACAAACATAAATATCGTTCATTTCGGATATCGCAAACTTTTGATCTTTCAAAATCATGTTATGCAATATGATGCACGTGTACATGACTCTTCTTAGCTTGTTAATAGTCCAAGCACGCGCCGGTTGGCTTATAATATGCCAACGTCCTTGAAGGACCCCGAAAGCTCGTTCAACGTCTTTGCGAGCACTTTCTTGTTTTTGTTTAAACAAGGCATTTTTCTCTGAATATGCAGTCGAGAATGATTTGACAAAAGATGACCAAGTTGGGTAAATCCCGTCAGCTAGGTAATACCCGAGTTC
Organism: Chrysanthemum makinoi; assembly: GCA_910596185.1. NCBI lineage: Eukaryota > Viridiplantae > Streptophyta > Magnoliopsida > Asterales > Asteraceae > Chrysanthemum > Chrysanthemum makinoi. The sequence continues at coordinate 270,094,880 of OU343221.1, forward strand.
AAATGTTGCACCGTTTACTTGAAACGGAACCTTGGGGGGGGGGATGTCATCAAGAAGGTCGTCGAATAACGGTGAATTATTCAAAACAGTTAAATCATTATTCGCACCCACTACCCCAAAAAATGCATGCAAAATCCATAAATCGTATGATGCAACGGCTTCAAGCATAATAGCTGGATATTTTTTATCACCTCTATGAAATTGCCCTTGCCACTCAACGGGACAATTTTTCCATTCCCAGTGCATACAATCAATGCTCCCAAGCATTCCCGGAAACCCATGAACCGTGTTATGTGCGTTATATAAATTTTGAATGTCACCCAAATTAGGCTTTCTTAAAAACTCGGGCATAAACAATTCAATTACACACATAGTAAAAATATCTAGACAATCGTGTGCCGTGTGTGACCCCATTTGCAAATATTCATCAAATGCATCAGGTGATGTGCCGTAGGCCAATTGGCGTACGGCGGATGTGCATTTCATAATTACACTCATACTCATTACAACACACGCATCGGGTCGGACTCTAAAATAATCAAAATGTGGTGGAAGATGATCAACAGTTTGAATATGATTTTCAATACCTTGTACTATTTGTAAGAATAGTTCACGCGGCTCATACTGAAATCGACGCCTAAAATAGTACTCGGATATTTTGGACAATCAGAAAAATAGTCCTGATATAAGACGTTTTTTCAGCAATTTCACGGTCACGGTAGATGTAATTACGGCTGCGTGAACTTTCAGCTTCATCTTCTGGCAACGATTGCCCATAACCTGCAACTTTCAGAATCATCTTGATATCATGTAAATCATCAAGATCGGAATCCGAATTTGAACCACTCATGTTTTTTGCTTAAGATGTAAAGAGTTGAAAGAGTAGTGATTTGAAAGAAAATAGTGTGGATGATTTTATGAAAATGAGGTATTATTTATAAGAGGGTGGGTAAAGTTTTTATGTTAAAAATAAAAAGATTTAAAAAAAAAATCATACCGTTAATAAAGATTGCAATGGATATATTTGAATTAAACCCTTGTCGTTTTCTTCGTCGTTGGAACGGCGAAACCCAAAGTGGCGAAGCCACTTGGTGTCTTGGCGAACCACGAAATGAAACGGCGAGCTTCCATGTAGGATTCAGCGAGAAGCAAAACGTCCCACACCCCATGCTCTTACACAGTCTACTTTATAGATATGGAGATTTACTTTGAGTAAATTTTACATATATATGACTTTGACCAGATGCATATGGGCCTAAACATCTACTTTTTTGTAACGGCGGGCTAAACATCTACTAAGAGCATACGGTGTGATAACGCCACCTCTGGCGTTATGCTGAGGTGGCAAATTTTGTTTCGTCGTTATTATATCGTGGGAGAGGTGTTATGCCCTGTGTTGATCCGGAGGTTATAATGGCAACGGGCGTTGCTTAGTGGAAGACGACAAAAGAGGTACAAAAACATTACACTCCCGCCTCCTAAACGGCTAGTATTAATTTGAATTTAAAAAAAATCAAAAAACCGTTGGTTTAAACGGCTAGTTTGGTAAAATAATACTAATAATGATAAATAAAATAAATAAATTCAAAACCTTCTATAAATACCCACATTTACATATTATTTTTACACATTTTTCATACATTTAACCCAAATCACAATTTCAATACAACTTTTCTTTCCTAAACCATAGCTTGTAATCTCTCACATGTCGTCGAAGAAGTCAAGGATGGCGTTCAGAAAATGATTTACGGCGATAACTTTTGCAGGGAAAAACTTTACGGGGTATACGAGATGTTTAGCAACACAAGTAGCTTGAAAGATTATTTGAGAAAACAGTATATACGAATTGCCATGACATTTCGCCTGAAAGACGTACTGTCATTCAGGAATTTTTGCTCGAGGAAAGTTGGAAAGATTACGACATCAAGAAAACGTTGAGGAAATGTGACACAATTAGACGATAACATAAGTCACAAAATCCGTTGGATGCATAAGGAAAACACTATAAGTGGTTCGTCATCACAACAAGTAACGCACCAACCCATGTATCCCATTCTTCATTTCCACCAGCAGATGAAGAAGTTGATGAGTACAGATTGACTGCGACACATCTATATAATCTTATGTGAGATGAAGAGGCATAAGGAAAACACTATGAGTGGTTCGTCATCACAACAAGCAACGCACCAACCCATGTATCCCATTCTTCATTTCCACCAGCAGATGAAGAAGTTGATGAGTACAGATTGACTGCGACACATCTATATAATCTTATGCGAGATGAAGAGGCATTAAGAGAAGTAGAGGATAAGCAAGCAATGGTTGATGCAGAAAACGCAAGGCGTCAACAAGAGTTGTATGTGGATAATCCTGCACATGCTTTGTCTCCTGATTATGATTTTCTTCCACGCATGGGGTCTCCTGAATATGATTCTGCATGCGGGGAACATGCTTTGTCTCCTGATATTGTAATGTTTATGTAATGTTTTATTTACCTAACTTTTTCTATGGCCGTGTTAGGTGGTTGAAAGTTTTGCGTTTAGAATTGAAAGCTTGTTTGGTATTTTTATGTTTATTAATATAACTTTATAAATGAAGAATTAGTTTAAGGGTTGAATTTGTAATTTTAATTTATTAAAGAAAAGTGGGGCTCAAAATGTGGTGCTGAAGTGTTGTTATGATAAGAGGTTGTTTTTTTTTTTTTTTTTTGTTTTTGTTAATGTAAAAATGTTAAGCTGATGTAACGCTGATGTAATGCGGTATTATTTCATAACTTTAGTTATTACACCTTATGCTCTAAGAGAACGTATCATCAAAGTATATCAGCAAAAAAAGTAGAAACTTAGTTTGCTAAAAATTTAAGTCAGAGTATATATTGTAATATACACTATCTCGTACATGTTCCAACGTACTTTGATAAACTTCGGCGATTCGTGCGTAGATTCATGTATTCAAGTGGCTCACATAGTCATATTAAAGAGCTTAGACTGCAAGACTGTGACATGGTCAAGGTCGATTTGACATCTTCAGAAAGTTGACATGCTTAATTGATTCAAGGCTAAGATAATTAACCACAGACAGAGTTGTCCTAATAAAGTTTAATCGCGAAAATTATATGATAAACTTTATCCCTTTAACGTGTTTATTATGTGTATGTTATGTAACCAACTTGATCATTAACTATTTGATGGATGAAAAGATGATTCTTGCTTCGGATATACCATTGCTCTCTCCTTGACCAAAGTGTGAATATATATATATATATATATAAATCTCCTTAATTAGTCCTTGGTAAAATTACATTCATACAAACATTCAAAAATGATTTTGCTTCTACAGTTAATCGTTGTCCTTCTAGCCTTCATCTCTAATGAACATGAAGCTATGTCTGCATATGTGCCACCATACACTTCCATAGTTGTTCCAGTTAATAAACATATCGATGCTTCGAAGCCTCTCTATAGTGTTCAAATCATGACATCATATGTAAACATGCAATACTTGCATGCAAACTTTCTTATTGATATCGATGCTCCCTTCATATGGCACGACTGCATTGTCCAATGGAACATATATCCTGGCAGTTGCCCGGCTAACACACTTTGCACCTCTCCTGTCTCTTGCGAAGAATATCAGTGTACAGATGTACGAACTATGTATTCTTATGAGAATCCATCCTGCCCTCCAGAAACCAATAGTTCTACCTTACCTGGGTGGGGATATTGTACGTGCCCGGTCAATGTAGTTAATCCCGTTACCGGGATGTGTGGCCAAGCCCTGCTAAACTATGATGACTTGACGGTGAATACAAGTGATGGTAAGAATATCCAAGATGGTTTATATGGTTTTTACCCTAACGCTGCATGTGTTTCTTCTTCTACATTGGAATCATTCCCTGCGAATGTTTCTGGTGTTATGGCATTTTCCACCTCGCCTTACGCAGCCCCTGCTCTCTTATATCAACCGCTTAAAAAAACATTAGCTCTATGTTTGCCTAGCAACTCGTCTGCCCAAGGGGTTCTATTCTTTGGAACTGGTCCTTATTTCCTTCTCCCTCAAATAGATGTCGACCTAAGGAGTTATCTTTCTTATACTCCGTTACTAAAGCATCCAGATTCTTTCGGATATTATATTGGTGTTGATGCCATTGTAATAAAAAATAGATCCATTAGCATTCCCCCCGATACCACTACCAAGCTCAGTACAATTGACCCTTACACCATTCTTAGATCTGACATTTATAATAGCGTGGTTAGGAGATTTTCAATGGTTACAAAACGAATTCGTCCTGCAAAGCCAGTGGCACCTTTTGGTCTTTGTTATAACATCTCTGCCAAAGGTATAACAGTTCCTGGCATTGATTTAAGTCTAAAATATGGAAAGAAGTGGACTATAGCCACGGCTAACTCCATCAAGAAAGTAACAAAAGATGTGGCATGTCTAGCGTTTGTTGACGGTGGTGCAACAAGTGAACCTGCCATTGTGATCGGGACGCTTCAGTTTGAGGATAACTTTCTGCATTTTGACTTAGAGAACTCAACTTTTGGCTTCAGTTCTTCGTTGTTACGCAAGAAGACTTCTTGCTCAAACTTCAACTTTACACATACTCACAGCTTTTAAAGCTATTTCGAATAGGCACATGTAATCCTAAGAGATGTATTTCTAAATAATTTACACTAAAAATAAACAGTTTCTTGTCTAATGTTATTCAAGTACAGTCGAACTGTGTATTCTCATTTCCATATATGAGATTTCAAGAAATTAAAAAATGTTTTACCAAATTGCTGGATATCTTATTGTCTGTTGTATTTGTTTATATCAAATGTGGCAGTTTTTGTTTAAGCATGAATGAAACAAGTAGTAAACAATGATCATAATTATTTATAATGATATTTAATCTTGAGCAAAAAATATATTTAATGCAACTAACTAACAATTGAAGCTGTCACATAAAGTCATGTTGTTCTAATGTTAGTTCGATGTAAAACGAAAAAGCCTTATCCTCACCCCTTGCAAGGCCGGAGGTCCTTTTCTACCTTTGGTAGAATCGGATGCAGCCTCTCTATCTTAGGTAGGGGTAAGGCTGTCTACGTCTCAACCTCCCCATACACCGTGGAAGACGCTATTGGGACCCATAACCCGTAGAAGACGGTATTGAGAGTTACTTTACTTTACCTTTCAATGGTTATGTAACATACAATTACTGAGTTTTTTCATCAATATAATAATTATCCTTAGTAGAATAGTATATCTTACAAGTGGATCATTATTTTCAGATGAACAACAATAGATATATTGACAACTTGAAGCTAAAGAATAACTACTACGTAATATATAGCAGCAAAATTTAAACACCAAACTAAAGTCTTCTTATAACCATCTTAATTGTCCCTAGAAAAATGGATCACCGACTCATTGCTTAAATTCAGTTCAGGTAGACTTGGTCAAGTTCATTATTTTTTTCAGTGTATTCCCATTTCCCATATATTTTGTAGTATAACTTGTGGATATTGGAGTTTAAATTTGGATATATATCGGAGCATCTAATGTCAATACAAGGAATTAAAATACAGCTTAAATTAGGAAGATGATTTTTATATCTAGATATATACAACTGATTAGCATATAATCACATGCATAGCAGAATTGCAATCTTCAAATCATACATTTAAATATGACTACTTATGCTTGATCCCTGTTCACAATCTCACATTTGAGAACAATCAAACATCCAAAAATGTTCCATTTAATACAACTAATTGTTATGGTTCTTGCCTTCATTTCTCATGTACACGAAGCTGTAGCTACGCTGTGGCAACCATCCCTAGAATCGTACCCTCCCTTAATTGCTCCAGTAACGAAACGTACCAGTGCTGGCCGTGCGGCTAAGGATCTCTACAGCGTTGAGATCATGACAGATTGGGTAAATGGTCAATACGTGCATTCGGACTTTTTCATTGACACCGATGCTCGTTTGGCATGGCATGAATGTACTGTCCAACCGCCGATATCTACAGAAAAATGCCCCATCAACACACTTTGCAACACTTACATTCCTTGCAGTGACGTTGAATGTTCAGATATCCGAACCTTTTACTCTTATGAAAGTCCATCATGCATTCCGGTAAATAACAATACAGTTTTACCTGGGGCCGGATCCACTTGTCCTGTTAATGTGGCAAATCCGGTGACTGGAGGATGTCTTCAAGTTGAGATCAGTTATGACGAATTGACGGTGAACGTTGGCAACGACAGAAACTTTTTAGGTGGTGTATATGGTGCATCTCTAATCGCTGGGTGTGCCCCTTCATCAGCAATAATATCATTCCCTATGAATGTTACTGGTGTGATGGCATTGTCTAGATCACCTTACGCGTTTCCAGCTCAAGTGACTTACCCGCGTAAAAATATCTTAGCTCTATATTTGCCTAGCACCACGTCTGCTCGTGGAGTTCTATTATTTGGAGAAAGTCCCCTTTACCTTCCTCCCCACTCGGATGTTGATGTAACGAGTTCACTTTCTTATACTCCATTACTAGCACATGCAAATTCCTTTGGATATTTCATTGGTGTTAATGCAATTGTGATTAAAAACAGGTCTATTGACCTTCCAGTAAATACCACTACAAAACTTAGTACAACTGATCCTTACACCACTCTAAGAACTGACATTTATAATCGTGTGGCTCAAAGGTTCTCAAAGGTTACAAAACGAATCCCTCGTGTAGCACCAGTACCACCTTTCAGCCTTTGTTTCAAGAGTTTCACCAATGGTACCCAAGTTGGTATAAAGGTTCCTGGTATTTATTTAAGTCTTCAGGGTGGGAAGAATTGGATTATTTCCACGGCGAACTCCATCAAACAAATAGGAAAAGAAGTGGCCTGTTTAGCGTTTGTTGATGGTGGTGCAAAAAGAGAACCAGCAATTGTAATCGGAGCATTCCAGTTTCAGGATAACTTTATCGTGTTTGATGTAGAGAATTCAAGATTTGGGTTTAGTTCTTCGCTGCAGTTACAGAAACAAACTTCTGGTTGAAATTTCAACTTACTCTAACTTCGGAAATGTATCCATGAACTAAATGAGATCGAGGATTAGAAGTTTTCTGAGAAAGTATAATAAAAATGGTTTCATAGATGCACTTGTATTCGTTGTCCAAGGTGTCAAAACTGTTCAATCTTATTTCAATATATGTGATTTTATAAGACAAAACTGAATTTTAAAATAATAGCACATGATAGGGTGAACATGTAATATTGACATGACATGGCTTATCTAATTATTGTTGGTATCTATTCACGGGCCTATATTGAAGCCAATCCCTTTGCATAACTTGTTTATAATTAACCATGATTTGAGAGTTTTGTAGAAACAGAAAGATGTAAACAAACGTTATATTGATAAGAGTGATGTATGGGACTTGTTTACATTGACTCAATCTATCCTATTTATACATTACGAAACGACATGACCTGGATTGTCAACCAGTGTGTCATTTCAATGGTAACCGACTCTAAATGCTAACAACAATAACTGTCAAACTAAAATAACTGTCTTGCTTAATAGGCTGTTTGGGACAAGGCTTTTGACCCAACCCATTACATGTAGCCTATAACAAATACGACCCATAAGTGCTTAAACATAAAGTAAATTGTTCATTTAACATTCTAAGACATTATCTGTTGGAATTATATAACATGACAATCATATATAAAACACATAAAACACCATAGAAACATGCAGAAGCGTATAGGAACGTATAATGAATAATTAACTAACATAAACATAAATAGTATGCGTACCTTTATTGATTCTAGCCGAACAAGAATCAAATCCACAAAACTAGCAATTGAGATGAACCCTAATTAGGGTTTATAAGATTATAAGAATTACCCCTTACCTTTTTGTAATTCAATCCAAGATACAATCAATAGTGTGATTGTATCACGTTCTTGTACACACGTACTATTAACGAATTAAAGTAAATGCTAGTTTAATTAACACAAAACGTTTTGTTAAGGAGAAACAAAGTAATTGATCCCTTGGAGAAGGGGACGATCGATTGGAACCAAAAAACACACACGAACAATTTTAGGTTTTAGGTTTAGGAGTACAAGAGATAATTTACAAAGACCCTAGGCCTTGTATATATACCCAAAGAAACTTAGTGTCCAAGTTAGGGGGTTGATTTGGGTTTAAGAAACCCCCCATCCGATCGGTTTAGGAAACCCACAAGGTTTCTAGAACCTACTTGACATCTAATTTCATATTTAGTCATTCCCTTAATATTTAACGATCGTTAGTCCATTACACTTAATTACTTATCGTTCGTTATGTGTTTTGTGTAAATAATAACTAAATATAATATTTTATATTTAATTATTATAACTTTAATTCTCATACGTAAAGTGTGCAATCCCGTGGTATCGAGTTCGATCCTAACTCACGACTACTAATTTATATCCATAAAACTAACAACTCCCACTTGGATATATCTTAATAAAGTGATCACATCGGTTAGCGTCTAGCAACACTTCGATGCCTCTAGTACAACTCGAGCAAGGCTCTTGGAAAACACTTCGATGCCTCTAGTACAACTCGAGCAAGGCTCCTGGAAAATAAAGATATGGAATTAAGTCATTCTTTATTCAACCATTCTGTTTCTCGTTTTAAGTGATTGACCAAGATTATCAAATCTTCTGAACATATTCAGGGGAGATCTTTGAGCGTGGCCACGCAAACATCTTGTCAACCCTACGAGGGGCCCAGCAGTATTAAACTCCAAATAAATTTGAAGGAATAAATTCTATCTTGACTACGAGACTAACCCACAAACTTTGCAACACTTCTGAAAACAACCCTTATGACTACGATTCATTATAGCGTTAAGTTGTTCCACAGAAGTGCACTACATTCATGACACTTATCCGGTATCTCAAGTCTGAGGATAACTATTCATGATTTACTTAATAACAATATCCATAAAGTAAAATCATGTAATTGGGATAAGTCCTATATTCAATTCATTGAATATCATCTAAAATTGGTATGCTTTCTCATCAATATACTTTGAAGTATATTCTACCAAATCACTTAGATTTTTCTTAATTTAACAATACTCCCATATCATTAATTGACACGGACGATTTAGAATAAATAAATTTATTCACGGATTAAACATGCAAATATAGGATACAATATATTATAAAATCAAACATACCAAGTATTTAATTTATTATAACAATTGTTTAACATCCCTTATCCAAATATCAAATAGATCAATGCATGAAAATTCCAATTGATGAATTATGCCTCAAGTAATGACAATCATACTTGTTGATAAGACATAAATCAACCAACTTGATCTATCGTAATTTTGAGAATACTTATTTCAAGAATTCAATTAGTGAAGTCCTTGTATGTGTGCATTCACCGATCCACATAATAATTCATAAAGTGTGTGACATCCTCTATCACCAATTTATGACAATTTAAACTTTCAAACATTTTAAAGTCTAAAGTATTCTTATTCTTTTAATGTATAATGCAACTGCGCTCTTAGTAGCACAACTAGTTCACATGGCCATTAACAAGGATGAAATCCTTCCATGACTAGTATTGAGTGTCATCTCAATTAAACCAACATCATTGTATACAAACAACAATATGCTCATTAAAACTCTGTAAACTTTAATATCTTATTGTGTAATGGTTGATGTCTTCCAAACTTTCAAGTTTGAAGCTGATGACAATTTGCACAACAATTGACATATTGTTCATCCATAGAATCTAGGAGCAATTCCAGGATGAGGATGTAATTCTTTTAGAATATTTATTACACAAGTTATCTAATAACTTTTAGTTAGATATCAATGTTGTCAAATCACTTCTTATTCAAGAATGATACAACACTTTTAATACACAACATGATGTACATGATGAATCTACATGTCAAACTTAGATTTCATTTATGTTCTATCTTGTCAAAAGATATTTATCCATTTCCCAAATGATATATCATGTTTTATTAGAATCATTTATTTTACTGCACATGTTTAATAATAAACATATATTTCAAGGTTGTATGTTTTAATTCTTAAATCTTACAAGTGAAGTTTCATTCCAATCTAAGACTTAACATTTAGCTTACAAGGAATGTTACTTCCTATATGCTATACAACATACAAGATTTAAAACCTTAACATAATACTCCCACTAGCTTTCAAGAATACTTAAAATTTATCTTATTTCAATTATAAATCAAATCTAGGATTTAATAATTAAACATAAGAATAATTTCATAGATGCATGCATTTACCCATTCATGAATTATTGCACTTCGTACACTTCCAAAAATTATATGAATTCAAAAAACATTTTGATTACTTAACGTCCTCGCTCAAGTAATTTCTCAAGAAAAAGTTTTGATATTCCATTGTCATATTTCATATTAATGAAAAAAAATATGACAATTATCATCTTTATTCATTTCATGTGTCTAGGAAAGAATATTCAATCTCAATTAATTTCTTAAGTATGATTAATAATCTTGTCATAAGACATGCATTAAATATGTGTACAATATTGTCCATATGGTTTCTACACAGAGATTTAAACAACTAGAGTTTTTCATCTCTTTGAAGAAACTTATCTTCATTTTCTAGTCTAACTATTAAGATAAACCAAATTTCCAAAATTGATTATATTTATGGACAGCATCTTTAACATTCATAGTATGAGTAATTTACCCAATTCAAAATTTGGTAATCCATCATAATGATTATCAGGTTTACTATAATCCTGTAACTCATGTTATTCTCAGCATATAAATCAAATATCTGAGATATCCTTGCAGATCTATGAATAAAAATTCCATCATCTTGAGGTTAACATTTCATATCTAGCCTCATCATGATATTTACTAATGTATTTAAGAAGATTATATATCTTGTAATTTTATCTTTCAAGATAAAAAAAAAAACTCCCACTTGCCTTTTGTAATATATAGACTATCTATATATACTTAGCAATTAGAGCAAAACTACATTGTTCTCTTTTTTGGGACATTACAAATACGCATTGATAATTCCTGACTTTAGTTTGTTAATAACCTATTCATAAGTAGTTTAACAAATTCAGAATCTTCAATTTTAAAACTTAATGTGATTCATCACATTCTATAATAAAATGTTGTTTTTTTTTAATCTTCTAGGTTGGAGTCATATTGTGTATATTCAATCCATACTCAATTTTCTAACCTTGTTACTTTTTAAGAAAGAAGTTATGGTTATCTTGAATCAAACAAATCAAATAGAGTTTGATTCTCCTAACTGAACATACCATCAACTTGTGGTATTCATTATAATTAATATTGTAAGACAATCTAACAATATATAAAATAAACATATTCCTTTTGGCTTACCTATTTACCAACTAAGTCAACTTAATGGTATAATACACTTTTCAAGCCAATTGCATGCTTTATAACACAAGTACTCTTTAACCAAGTCACTTCATATCCATGTCTCATCAAGAAAATATAAACTGTTATAATCCCATTATACGTTATAAATCATTGATCAACTCAATGACTTCTTGTATATGTCTTAATTAAAAAACATAACAAGTTAACGTCTTACTTTATTATAAGTTCTTAAAGACTTTATGTTTATGTCTTTACAATGAATCATAAACATGTTTAATTAAAGTAATTATGAACACAACTCTTGGTTTCAATAGTAATTTCAAGTTAATTTATTCACTTCACAATAATGTAGGACTACATTATTTTTCATTTATGTCATTCAAAATACATAAATAAACAAATTGAAGTAGTATTAGATTACTTCATTTAGTTATGTCATTCTAATAATACATAGATACTTAATTTGAAGTAGTATTATATATCATTTTGACACATGTTCTAAATACTTGTCTAATTTAGAAACTGCAAATATGTCCATGCAAGGTCTAACTTCACATGTAGATTTACTTTGTTGTTGCAATCTCGCCAAGTTGTCACATGACGTAAATTTAAACACCAAGTGTTTCTTGATTTAGATATGTACAAGTCATATTAGAACGTTAGTCTCTTACCTTGCAGTCAAGAGAATCCGTCAAATCATATACCTATATGTTGTACCTTGCACACAATATAGATTTCTCCCACTTGTGCATGGAACAACATCGTGTAGCAGATAAACAACATGATATATGTTTGTTTATGTGACTAATATGATTGTGTCATTGATATTAGCATAACTAGTAGATGTAGAACCACTTCATTGTCTAATAAGGAAATGTACATGACTATCCTTGAAAACATAAGTGTCTACAAGTGGAAAGTAATTATCTTAAGACATTTTAGAGATAATCTGGGTTACTACCAAGATGACAAAGCTTGTAACTCCCACTCAATTAGAGATCATTACAATAATTCCTTATTCAGTAATAAGAACACAATACTCCTACTGGGTTTGACAACATTGTAAGTGTTTCATTAACCAGTGAAAAAAAATAGTGTTCTATTTACTTTCCTACACCTTTGAGAAAGTCCATACATAAAAATTACTTATGTACTTAAAATAATGTATTCTACTATGTAGATAATGAATTATCCATCAATGCTATTAACTTGAAAAAATTGAGCATGCAATTTCTTTCTTAATAGTTCTACTATTCCAACAATTGTAAGTAGTACTTTTAAATGGTCAAAGCACAACAACTAGATAAAATATGCTAGTTTGTCTTTTACCAATTTTGAAGTAAATTAGTCTAGCTTCTAATTTAATAACTCAGAAAATATGCAATTTTCTTAACTATTAAAATTTGTTTACGAGTTATGTATTTAGAATTTAGACAATTCTAATTTTCCTATCATACCTTTCTTCATTCATGAAAAGGAATAGGATTGAATCTCACTCTTTCTTATGAAAAGAGGATTAGGTTTATTCTTTTAGTAAAGTTGACTCTACCAAAAACCTTTACAGGTGTAAATCAATTTACCAATACAAGAATAAACTATGTTTACGGTTTAATGTTGCATTAATACATTTAAAGAATTTTCAAAATTCAATTTTAGTATTTTCGATAATTAAACTTTTCAAGAAAATAAAATACCCAAGGTAATATTCATATAACCATAGAATTTTCTCGAAAACTAGGATCCAAATTATCGTAGTTCCATTACATCAGTTGATCTGCTAGTAACGAAAGCACATAATAAGGTAATCTGTCGAACATTAATTGGCAAACATTTTTCAATTCCTAGATCATTATGGGATTTACATTTTCCAACGCTATTGCAAATGTAAACATGTTTTATCTCATCTTGTGCCTTGAGTCCAGGTCTCACTTACTACTCAATTTAAGCCGTCTAACTTAAAGAAATGTAAATATGTTCATGTAAGGATAAGACAAAATCTTACTATTAACACCGTAAATATGTTAGTAACACCGTGAAGGAAGAAAGGTTAGATTAGAAGCTCCACCCCTTCCAAGGATGGAAGGGGTATTTATACTTACAACTACACGTCCTCTTGTCGGACTGTGGATCAGGTATATAGTGGGTAAAGACCCGTCCTTCCTTCACGGTGTTACTCTAAGCTAAACTAAGCTAATGACTAACTAATAAACTAGTAAATAACGATATGTCTACGAGCTAACTTATGCTAGATTATATTTGGGGTGACCGACACTTCACTATGGAATTTCTAATTCCTAACAATCTCCCCCTAAGGGAGGTCACCCCATGTTTTACATTTTGAATCCTAGCATTCTATTTTATCTTCAGTCTTGAGCTCGTAGACTTTAATTCTTCAACTTCCGCATCTTTGTGCTTTAGCAGTGACTCTTCATAGTCTGATTATTTTGTACTTTGAGTGGAGGTCTTTGAACTGATCTACATCTTGATGATCTTCGAGCTTTCTTTGAGATCATCAGCTACAGTAAATCTCTGGATCACCCTTTATTGTGTTGCTTTCATGTAATGTTGTGACTTTTGGACCGACATGCTCACACTTTATGGATCATGACATCTTTTCATCAGAGTAGCGGAGGCATCTTTGTTGTATGTCTTTGATGGTCATGATTTTCTTCAATTAAGTGTGAATTTTGTGAGCATGCGGTTGTGAATTGACTTCTCAATATCGATCAGCTGCAACCGTCCAAATGTTCCTGCAAACAACAGTTAGCAATAAAACACACGAAAGTGTCTTTTTTCACTTTCGTTGAATACAATTGCAAGAACTACGGTTCCCCGTTGATCAGTATAAATGCACTTTTGTGATCAGGTAGAGTTCCGAAGAATCTCCTTGACAGGGTTTTGCAGCTATTCTAGCCGTTCTCAAACTGGAGCATCCCAAAGAAGACAACACGGAGTGAGTGAACCAACGAATTGAGATTCACTGATTGATGAAAAATTGATTTGAAAAACAATCGCGTATTGCTTAGAAGAAAGAGTTTTGCAATACGACGAAGGTTTTATTAGAAAGATCAATTTTCAATCAGAAATACTTTTTGAATTCGAAAATGAATACACATTCGATGTGCTAGAGAAAAGAAGAGATTTGCATATCGAACGGTTTTTCCAAAAGTATTTTTTCAATCAGAGATACTTTTTGTGTTTGAAAACATGAGTACACATTCGATGTGCTAGAGAAAAGAAGATTTGCACATCGAACGGTTTTTCCAAAAGTATTCGTCAATTCATTTCTTGGACCAAGGTTGATTCAAGAATGAATCGCCCCATTGTTTCTATCCAGTTGTCACAAGCTTGATATTTTTGCAAGATCTCACATGTCACCCACCAAGAGCTTGTTTGATGTTGGCTCAAGAAGGATTTCCATCTTCATTGTGAGTATTTGACATATCACTCGGATGTTCTGGCAATACCACAAGGATAATGCGTAGGACTCGTAATATATTCTTACTTTCCACATTGTGTGAAACAACAAGTCTTCATTAATTTTGTGTCCTAATGAGATATTGTGGATGGTCTCTTGGCTCTAGACTCAATTGTGCATTTTGGTTTCTGTGACAACCCGTACTTTCAGGTCATTTCTCGAAACGATTTATGCTTCACTATTTCAACATTTATCGTAAATTTGGTTTACGTGTTCCAAATTCGCGTAACCTTAAAGGTTTAGCGGCGAATTCATGATCATAACATCACGTACATTTCATATGGACTAAGATTAGTCTACATTTCATTCACATCATTTGCATCACATTAGTTCTTTCACGACATTTCATTTCACTTGTATCGCGTAATTTTTATATTAAATAAACGTTATCGCGTGAGTTATTATTTTGAATATTTAACCCGTTACTTTCAAAAATGATCCCGATGTATTTTTAAACTTACATTTAGTTTATAAAAAACTATATTTTTAGTTTTCCTAGTGTTTCAAATTTATTTCGTACACAAGTCGTTAAACTTATATTATTACGACGTGTTTCTTAAAAATTATACGATAATTATTTTATCACCCAAATTTCACAAGGAATGTATTTTTACAATTTTTACTATTTCATTACATTCTATTTTGATTTATTAAAACCCTACTTGTACCAAAAATCTACCATTTGCCTTTTTCTTATACATTTCCTACACATTACTTACATTTTCTTACCAATTTACACAAAATTTATACAATATACATTATATTTGAGAAAAAAAAAATATAAAATATCTAATACCTCCCCTTGGCGACCAAGGGGAGAGTGTCATTAATTTGGGTGAGGTCCTTGATTGATAATAAATTCATACATTACATAAAGTCTTCACTTACTTCATTTTTCTCATTTCACTTCAATCATTTACCAAGTGTTAGAAACTTTTTCTTTCTCTCTTTTGTTTCCTCCATAACCGGTTATACATCAAGCTAAAAAGGGATCATCATCTTTTCTTTCAAGTTCAAGCAATACAATCTAGTTAATACTCTTTATAAGGTTTTGAAATAAAAACCAAGAGTGTTTAGGTTTAACCTTGTTACTTTCACCTCATCATATTCATTTGTAAGCTTGTTTCTTTCATTTTCATGTTTCCTTATCATTTCATATTCATCTTTTCATTTTTGGAGCAAGTATGCATGATATGTGATTTATACCATTTTATTTCATGATTTTAGAGTTATTTATATACTATGGTCATCCTATAAATATTCCCATGGTATTCATTGGTCTTGATGATGTCTAGGAACCCATGACACCCTAAGAAGGTGTATGGTAGGATTAGATTAGCTTTGGAGTTGATTTGAAGGGATTAGAATAGGTTTTGTCCGAGAAAAACTATTTTCGATAAGTATATATTGTGTTCTGTCCTTGTTTTGCTTTTCTGGAAAATCCGACAATAGGCACGACTTTTTGGCCTTGATTTTTAGAAAATATACTTTAAAACGAATCCGTGGCCGCTTGAACGGATGAAAACGGAGTTATAACGAAGAAGTTATGGATTTTTAAAGTTTGTGATGAAATATATTATTTTCAGAAATTTCAGCATACCATATTTATTTTGTCCGAGTCAAAAATGAGCCTTAAGCTTCACAAATTATTTCGACTTGTCAAAAATAGATTAGTATACTTTGATCTGAAGCTAAGGGACGTATTATCGTAGAAAGCGGATTTGAAAGCGACAAAGATATGCACTTTTTCATAAACTTGCCGTAACTAATTTTCTGCACACAATTAGCCAAAACCACCATCTTTAACCCTTATTATCTTTATGTTCGAGATCTTTTGGACGAAAACTCCTGAACTGAAACTTTTAGATATCGATACAAACTTTCCAAAACAGTCGAGTTCGTTCTCTAACGATCGACGTACACTGTTTTACGACTAGTTTTCTAAAGCCATTTTTGTTACTTTTATAAAAATTCCGACGACATTGTTTTGCGACGAAAAGTAGTAATTTCTCTAAAAATTATTATAAAACCATTGTAGGATGACATTTTGACGTAAAACTTGTAAAGTCATTTTTGAAGGGTCAAGACGTCAAGCGAGTATTTTTCGACGACAAGTAATATTTTTCAAAACTCGTAAATGGTATAAATAACATCTGAAATGCATGCATAACATTACATTGCAACTCATTACATATCATATCATTCATAATAGGTCATTTTTGAGATTCACGCTATATTTCAGTGTATCCACTTTTGTCATCGTAACCATTTACAACAGGTGAGTTTTCATAGCCCCTGCTTTTACTTGTTTTCATAACTGTTTTGGGGGAGATACATGCTCGACTATTTTCAATTACCTTCATAGTTACTTTAAACATTTAAGGATTACTGTGAGTTCATAGCCCCACTTTTACTCTTTTAACTGTTTTACAAACTCTTGGGGGAGATACATGCTACATTTTAAATTGAACACAAATGCTTTGGTTGTATGCTATATCCGATGTTTTATTGTCACTAAGTATTTGCCATGTTCGAAGTCCCTACATCATGAACCAGTAGTCACTTGCGGGTGGCCTTGAGTATAGTGAATAGGCCTATTGGAATTAACACTCCCAGCTCTTATTGACCCAGTTAGGGAAATCGGCGCACTATATTGAATCATTAAGGTAAATTGGCAAGTTTACCTATTGGAAGCGATGAAAAGCGATGATTACCAATTTCTATTGGTGCGATGTTTACGCTTTGGTGTCATGAACTTAGTGAAATAAATACGATGTTGTTTTTAGCGATGAGTGTGAAACAATTTAACTCACACTACGATGATTGTGTTCAAGCGAATTAATTAAACCTATGGTTTTACGTCGAGTTAGGTACTATTGTGAATTCATCTGACGATGTGTGGTTGAATATTAACTATATATACATTTCGGCAATGGGTTGTGAACACACAGGTTGCAAGTTTTGTATGGTAGGGACTTGGGCTGAGTGGATTTACAATGCCTTTCTGCATAAACGATTTATACATTGAGTCATGCACTATTTTGTGAATTCATTTGACGATTTCTGTTTGAACTTAAACTATGCATATTACGGGTGGGTTGTGAACACACAGGTTGCAAGTTTTGTATGGTAGGAACTTGGGCTGAGTGGATTTACAATGCCTTTGCTACATAATCGATTTTGATAGTCTTTACATTTCAACAATTTACAATGCCTTTCTTTGCATAAACGATTTTGAAAGGCTTTACATTTCAACACAAACTCTATGAACTCACTCAACCTTTGTGTTGACACTTTTTAGCATGTTTTATCTCAGGTATCTAAGGCATTCACTTCATGGCATGCATTTGGACACATCTTGGAGTCGTGGTGACGGCAGCGTCTCACTTGGGTTTTACGCACTTTAAAACATCGTTTGAATTGTAACAAACTTATTTCCGCACAAGTTGATTTTCATTTGGGACCTACTTTGTAAACTCTGATTGTTTTATTAAATCAAGCGATGTATTTTCCAAACGACACTTTAGGTCGTTCAATATAACTTGTGATTGTGATGCTATGACGAGTCAATCCCGAAATTCCATTCAGCGCAAAGCAGTAATTTGGGGGTGTGATTGGCATCGAGCTTAGGATTATAGAGAACTAGGTTGCATCATTGACCCTAGACTATAACTACATTATCATAGCATCTCATCATTTCATCATAAGTGCATGTTCACTCTACATGCGGTTTATACGTACATTTTTGAGTTATTTACTTTCATTTCAAATCGATTGTCACATAGATGCCCTTAAATACCCATCCCATTATCCTTTCCTCATACTCTAATGTGGAGAATTCCTTGTTATTCCCTATCACAATCTTTACATTAATTGACTCATCACCGATACGCTTGCCGAATGCCGAGATAAACCCTTATGTAGGGCAAGGTCACTCTCACTCCTTTGTTTCATCACTAACATGTCGAGTTACACGTTACTAACACATTAAGTCACTAAACCATTATACATTTGAAGCACTTACGACACCTCATAACCCATCTTTTGGGAAACCGTCGATTATTTTGAAAAATAACCTCAAACTTACCATTTCTTATCACATCTCTTTGGAGCGTTTATTATTAACATCGGATTTTTTCTACGTCTCACATTTCCTCTTGTTTTGAAGAAGATATGGCAGAAGAAAGCTACTGAGTTGAAATGACCAAGCACTATTCAAAAGTTAGTGAATGATAGCATAGCTGATGCTTTAAGAGTCGAAAGGGAAAGCTTGATGGCTAGCTGCTAGCTGCTGAGGCCTTGCTTCTTTGAAAAGCTAGGCTAAGCTTCTTTACTCTCTTGGAAATGCCGGAGGATCCGGAGTTAAGAGATGTTCGTACAAGGATTTCAAAAGTGGTGAGCCCACGAAGTTTAGGGGGACTGAAGGAGCCACGGCCATGGTGCGATGGTTTGAAAAGTTGGAATCCGTGTTTTTGCTTTGTAATTGTCCGGATGATAGTAAGGTCAAATTTGCTACAAGTACATTACTCGATGGAGCATTGTCGTGGTGGAATTCATATGCTCAACCGATTGGAATGGAGAATGCTTTCAAGCTTACTTGGGAGCAATTTAAGGGTTTGGTGACTAAGAAGTTTTGTCCTCGTACGGAAGTGAAAAAGATGGAGACGGAGTTCTACGAACTAGTAAGCGATTGGAGTACGATATTGACACATACATTCAGAGATTTCAGGAATTGGCCGCGTTATGCCCGTCGATGGTACCGGATAACGAGAAGGTGCTAGAGGCTTTTATGGGGGGACTTCGAAGTTATTCAAGGAAATGTGACTTCGTTTGATCCACAAACAATCGAGGAAGCTATTAGGGTGACTAAAAAGCTCATGGCCCGGTAGTGAAGAGGTAAGTACACCAACACCAGCCAAAACAACAACAACCCCAACAACCGCACCAACTACAACAATAACCAAAACAACAACAACGACGATAACCACATCAACAACAACAAAGGAAATGGGAAAACGACCAAGGAGATGATAACAACAACAACCAAAACCGCAACACTAATCGTCATCAACAACAAAATAGAAGGCAAGAAGCGGGAATGGTTTATGTCATTTGCACCAATGAGAGGTAGAGGTATCTTTGGAACACACCCACTATGTAATCGATGTAATTTTCATCACTCGGGTCCTTGCCTGCCAAGTGCCACAAATGCAAAACACCGGGACATCTAGCCAGGGATTGTAAAGGTAAAGCCGTAGTCACATGCTTCGGATGTGGGGAACAAGGACACTATCGGAATCAATGTCCTCAAAACCAAGGTCAACCAGTTGAAGGTGCTCATGGGAATGTATATATGTTGGAAGGAGGAGGAGGAACTCGTCAAGGTATCAACGGCCGGAAGGCTGAAGAAGTTAGGAAACTAACAGTCTTATTTCTCCTTATGTACTATGTCGTACTAAGTTTATGTTTTCCATCATATCCGAATCTGTATAACCTAAGATGTATTTACGTTTGATAAACCACTTGTTGTAAAATATTCTCATCTATCGTACTTTATTTTCTTTCGATTATGTTATCATTTCGAGGATTTCAATTCTTTTTACTTTAACTATCATTTTAACGACACTTCTCCATGTCTTCTCTCCTCGATGTTCATCACAATTTTAACATCAGTTGACTCAACACCAAACAACATATGAGTCGATTAGTCCAAGCATTGCATAGTTACTCCTAAATTATACATAGCCTGATCACCTATGTCTAATTCAGGAAGAATCATGCAATGAAGGGAGTAGTAGGCTTCTATGTGTAAGCAATTCGTAATGTCGAGCCAAATTTTCAAAAGATTTTCTTCAAACCACTTGTTTCAGTTTGATCCGCGTGGCGAGTTCTTGTTTGATGAGTTGCAAAGATCGAGCTAGAAACAAGTTGTTACCTAAAACGATTTAGCCTAATCGTATGACAGTTCTTGTTTGATGAGTTGTGGGATTAAGTAAAAATCGGTTACCAAAAAGTTTTTTTTGAGGGTTTTGCTTCGAGAATGAAAGTTGCCACATCAAACCCTAAACCCGTTAGACCTAACAACGATTGAATTCAGGGACTGAATTCCTTTTTGAATGGGCGAATGTGACAACCCGTACTTTCAGGTCATTTCTCGAAACGATTTACGCTTCACTATTTCAACATTTATCGTAAACTTGGTTTACGTGTTCCAAATTCGCGTAACCTTAAAGGTTTAGCGGCGAATTCATGATCATAACATCACGTACATTTCATATGGACTAAGATTAGTCTACATTTCATTCACATCATTTGCATCACATTAGTTCTTTCACGACATTTCATTTCACTTGTATGCGTAATTTTTATATTAAATAAACGTTATCGCGTGAGTTATTATTTTGAATATTTAACCCGTTACTTTCAAAAATGATCTCGATGTATTTTTAAACTTACATTTAGTTTATAAAAACTATATTTTTAGTTTTCCTAGTGTTTCAAATTTATTTGTTACATAAATCGTTAAACTTATATTATTACGGCGTGTTTCTTAAAATTATCGATAATTATTTTATCACCCAAATTTCACAAGGAATGTATTTTTACAATTTTTACTATTTCATTACATTCTATTTTGATTTATTAAAAACCTACTTGTACCAAAAATCTACCATTTGCTTTTTTCTTATACATTTCCTACACATTACTTACATTTTCTTACCAATTTACACAAAATTTACACAATATACATTATATTTGAGAAAAAAAAAATATAAAATATCTAATACCTCCCCCCTTGGCCGACCAAGGGGGAGGGGTGTCATTAATTTGGGTGAGGTCCTTGATTGATAATAAATTCATACATTACATAAAGTCTTCACTTACTTCATTTTTCTCATTTCACTTCAATCATTTACCAAGTGTTAGAAACTTTTTCTTTCTCTCTTTTGTTTCCTCCATAACCGGTTATACATCAAGCTAAAAAGGGATCATCATCTTTTCTTTCTAGTTCAAGCAATACAATCTAGTTAATACTCTTTATAAGGTTTTGAAATAAAAACCAAGAGTGTTTAGGTTTAACCTTGTTACTTTCACCTCATCATATTCATTTGTAAGCTTGTTTCTTTCATTTTCATGTTTCCTTATCATTTCATATTCATCTTTTCATTTTTGGAGCAAGTATGCATGATATGTGATTTATACCATTTTATTTCATGATTTTAGAGTTATTTATATACTATGGTCATCCTATAAATATTCCCATGGTATTCATTGGTCTTGATGATGTCTAGGAACCCATGACACCCTAAGAAGGTGTATGGTAGGATTAGATTAGCTTTGGAGTTGATTTGAAGGGATTAGAATAGGTTTTGTCCGAGAAAAACTATTTTCGATAAGTATATATTGTGTTCTGTCCTTGTTTTGATTTTCTGGAAAATCCCACAGTAGGCACGACTTTTTGGCCTTGATATTTAGAAAATATACTTTAAAACGAATCCGTGGCCGCTTGAACGGATTAAAACGGAGTTATAACGAAGAAGTTATGGATTTTTAAAGTTTGACGATGAAATATATTATTTTCAGAAATTTCAGCATACCATATTTATTTTGTCCGAGTAAAAAATGAGCCTTAAGCTTCACAAATTATTTCGACTTGTCAAAAATATATTAGTATACTTTGATATGAAGCTAAGGACATTATACGTAGAAAGCGGTTTGAAACGACAAAGATATGCACTTTTTCATAAACTTGCCGTAACTAATTTTCTGCACACAATTAGCCAAAACCACCATCTTTAACCCTTATTATCTTTATGTTCGAGATCTTTTGGACGAAAACTCCTGAACTGAAACTTTTAGATATCGATACAAACTTTCCAAAACAGTCGAGTTCGTTCTCTAACGATCGGCGTACCTTTTTACGACTAGTTTTCTAAAGCCATTTTGTTACTTTTATAAAAATTCCGGCGACATTGTTTTTGCGGACGAAAGTAGTAATTTCTCTAAAATTATTATAAAACCATTGTAGGATGACATTTTGACGTAAAACTTGTAAAGTCATTTTTGAAGGGTCAAGACGTCAAACGAGTATTTTTCGACGACAAGTAATATTTTTTCAAAACTTGTAAATGGTATAAATAACATTCGAAATGCATGCATAACATTACATTGCAACTCATTACATATCATATCATACATAATAGGTCATTTTAAGATTCGCTATATTTCGGTGTATCCACTTTTGTCATCGTAACCATTGCAACAGGTGAGTTTTCATAGCCCCTGCTTTTACTTGTTTTCATAACTGTTTTGGGGGAGATACATGCTCGACTATTTTCAATTACCTTCATAGTTACTCTAAACATTTAAGGATTACTGTGAGTTCATAGCCCCACTTTTACTCTTTTAACTGTTTTACAAACTCTTGGGGGAGATACATGCTACATTTTTATTGAACACAAATGCTTTGAACTGTATGCTATATCCGATGTTTTATTGTCACTAAGTATTTGCCATGTTCGAAGTCCCTACATCATGAACCAGTAGTCACTTGCGGGTGTAGCCGAGTATAGTGAATAGGCCTATTGGAATTAACACTCCGCTCTTATTGACCCAGTTAGGGAAATCGGCGCACTATATTTGAATCATTAAGGTAAATTGGCAAGTTTACCTATTAGGGCGGCGATGAAACGATGATTACCAATTATTATTGGTGCGATGTTTTACGCTTTGGTGTCATGAACTTAGTGAAATAAATACGATGTTGTTTTTTAACGATGAGTGTGAAACAATTTAACTCACACTACGATGATTGCGTTCAAACGAATTAATTAAACCTATGGTTTTACGTCGAGTTAGGTACTATTGTGAATTCATCTGACGATGTGTGGTTGAATATTAACTATATATACATTTCGGCAATGGGTTGTGAACACAGGTTGCAAGTTTTGTATGGGCTGGACTTGGGCTGAGTGGATTTACAATGCCTTTTCTGCATAAACGATTTCGATACATTGAGCCATGCATTATTTTGTGAATTCATTTGACGATTCTGTTTGAACATAAACTATGCATATTCTGGCAGTGGGTTGTGAACACACAGGTAGCAAGTTTTGTATGGTAGGAACTTGGGCGAGTGGATTTACAATGCCTTTGCTACATGATCGATTTTGATAGTCTTTACATTTCAACGATTTACAATGCCTTTCTTTGCATAAGCGATTTTGAAAGGCTTTACATTTCAACACAAACTCTATGAACTCACTCAACCTTTGTGTTGACACTTTTTAGCATGTTTTATCTCCGGTATCTAAGGCATTCACTTCATGGCATGCATTTGGACACCTCATGGAGTCGTGGTGGCCACGACGGCGTCTCACTTGGGTTTTACGCACTTTAAAACATCGTTTGAATTGTAACAAACTTATTTCCGCACAAGTTGATTTTCATTTGGGACCTACTTTGTAAACTCTGATTGTTTTATTAAATCAATCGATGTATTTTCCAAAGCGACACTTTAGGTCGTTCAATATAACTGTGATTGTGATGCTATGACAGTCAATCCCCAGGAATTCCATTCCGCAGCAAAACAGGTAATTTGGGGGTGTGACAGTTTCCTATGCCGGAGACTAGGGAGAGGGTATCCTTCTTCAATATCAACCATCTCTAAGGGAAAGTCGATAGATTATGTAGGTTCCCCGTGAGAATGAAACAAGTCATTTTAAGAGGAACTTGAGTAGCTTGGGAAGTTTAGTGCAGTGCGTCACTGGGTCCATGACGTCTTGTCTTCAATACCAGTGTTACCTTTGTAACCACCACTAGCATATGTATTGAACCCGGTTTCTGCCCTAAGGTTGAATTAATGGAGGGCTCTTTCTTTTCACCCATTTTCAAATTCAATTCTTTTTCATTCTTCACTCCTTCAGTGCTTACCGAGACTTCATAACTAGAACCTTTTTGGGTTTATTCCAGTACTAGCTCTGTCTTAGTCCGCACTCTTCCCGTATTCTCATTTTTCTCCTTTTTTCATCATACCTAAGGACTTCTACACTATCTAGTGGATTGTCTCTGGGTAGATCCCTCCGGCTCTAGCGGGATCGTGGGAAAGAATACCTAACCTAACCATCCTTATAACACCATGCATAAAGTAAATAGGTCGGTCTTTTGGTATTGTTCTTTCCTTCTTGAAACCGATTGAAAAATCATTTGGAAAATCAATCAAGGTACTTGTGATATAAAATCAAAGCATTTTGTACCTTAATTGTTTTGATCATTTAGAAATGTTCCCTCTCAACATGTGCATATGATTTTGAAATTGTTTAGCACATAGAGGCAAGAGTTCTTTGAAATAATTTCTTGATCACAATTTCCGTGGAAAAAGCCATTTGATTTTCGTGGTAAATTCTTCCCCTCAAAATGTGGGTTGGTTATTTAAATCATTTAACACATAGAGGAAGGAGGTTTTTGAAGAACTTCCACGATCACATTTTCCATTAAGAAACCATTAGAAAATCAATCAAGGTACTTATGTTAAAACATAAAAGCTGTTAGGAATTGGAAATTTCATGTTAAAGTGTCGGTCACCCCAATTATGGTCTAGCATATTTTAGCTCGTAGACTTGTAGTTATTTATGTTATTTAGTAGTCAATTAGTTAATTGGTAGCTTAGAATAGTTTAGTGACCGTGGACGAAGGACGGGTCTTTATCCACTGTATACCTGATCCACAGGCCGTCAGGAGGTCGTATAGTCTTGTAACTATAAATACCCCTTCCATCCTTGGAAGGGGTGTGGCTTGGAATCTAACCTTTCATAATTTGTAAACCAAATCTCTACCAAGAACAACATCTCTCTACTTTCTCTCTCTAAAATGTCTAACATGTATTTCCATCATCCAAGACCACCCGAATTATCAAACACAATAAATATAACGATCCTTCAATTGGTACCAGAGCCAAGGTTATTGTGTTGTGTTGATTTATTGTGGTCTTTTGTACCTTGTCAAAAACTGTTTTTACATGTTCTATGGTCGGAATAAATTTGTTTCCGTTTGTTTTGGTAAAACAGCTTTTAACTAATTTTTATGTGTCCTTTTGGTATGTAAAGTCATCTGTATTTGGTCATTGTCCAACAATATTTGATGTTTTATGTGTCCTTGGGTAAAAATATCTGTATTTGGTCATTGTCCAACAGTCTCTACAAAAGTTACCTCTATTTTGTGTCTAAGTTCATTTATCTGGTATTGTCCAAACAACAGTCTTGTAGCTAATATTTTTGTGGCTTTGTACCAAAACTGTTATGATAAGTGGTCATCGGGTCATTATAGAGTTCAAAATGAGTCAAAAAGTTGCAACTTTATGATAATTTTCTGGGTTTGCTATGAAGCTGAACGGTTTTTGGTCGGAAAAAAACTCGCCAGAAAATGTTTAAATGACTTAGCGACTTGTCTACTCTTCCAGATTCAGTGTATCTAAAGTGTAGCGAGTTGGGTTTAAGGTAGCGACTTGTGCACTTAAGATAGCGTTTTGTGTTATTTAACATAAAGCGAGTTGTATACTAGTTTTTGGAGAAGCTTATTTGACTATTGAGTCAAATAAAGTCAATAGCGACTTGACTCCATAATTAAAGTAGCGAGTTGTGGTAAAAAAAAATGTGGCGACTTATGTCAAGTAAAAGACCTAGCGACTTAGACCTAGCAACTTAGTGCTGGCGACTTGTTACTTAACAAGTTAGCAACTTGTGAGTTTTGATAAGAGATAGCGACTTGACTGAAAAGGGAAGAAAATGATTTGACCACTACCACAACATCAAAAAAAAAAAAAACATTTTCCATATCCCTACCTTTGAACCAATACGACACTTCAAAAGCATAATAAGATCTCAGTTTTTCTTTGGTTAGCCGTTAAAAGAGTTCTCAATGAACCTCTTTCTGATTCGTACAACCCAATAAATATCTTCATAGATCTATATACTTTTGTTACTATCCGAATATAAAGAAAAGAAATTAACAAATATGTTACTTCTTGTTCTTAGGTTCGTTTTGCCAAATCTCTACACAACTCTGTTTGGGTAAACCAATTTCATCATTGAAGCAAATCTCAGAAACTAACTTAACTCAAGGAAACAAAAGAAACAATCATTCATTATCTCAGATTCGACCCATCTAGATCTCATATCCTCGTGTGTTTTTCAAATTATATCCGACCATTTATGATCATACACACGTGATAATACTTCATCGATCCATTAATCTTTGGAAGTATACACTTCATTAATATTCGAAAGTCATTTCAATCAGATTTATAACAATTGTGTTATAATCTATTGATGTTTCGTTCAATTTAAAACTCAAAACACATGAAACGAAATAAAAAGGATTAAACCTACCTTGTTTCATTGTGAAGATCACATGGCAGTCGCTAAATACTTTAACCATCCCTGTGGTATATTCGACCATCCCCATTGGCATATTCGAATGAGGTGTAGCTTGATTCTATGATGGTTGCATTTCTGAGAAGGGAGGCATATTTTTTTTAATTAGGGTTTGAAGCAGTTAATGGGAGCGGCGTATTTTTTGTGTGTGGTGTGATTAGGTTTGAGTAAATTGAGAATACTTAGGGTTAAGTGTTTAATATATAACCGGTCATTAGGTTTGTGGTTGCTGGATCGGTTTATTGATTGGGCCTGGATACTTACACTCGATTGCTCATGGACTGAAATTAGATATTGGATTAAGAATGGGCCACGATTGTTTTATTTGTTTTACCCGGCAAGTGGACATGATATCTTGTTTTATTTGTTTTATCTCGAGGTAATGAACTAAGAGATACATATTGAAGTGTTAAACTTGTATAATGGACCGAATGTTTGTTACTCCTAGGTTGCTACTCTAAATTATATTCGGGTCCTTATCATTGGATTAGATTTGGAAAATTTTGGATTTGGGATGTTATTATTAGTTAAAGGGTTTCTTTGGTCTAATGATATGTTTGGATTAATAAATCTTAGACCGGACTTGAGCGTCAATAAAGAAAGTGTTATGGATCGTGTGCTATTATTTGAGTTAGATTTGGACTTGGGTTTTCTTTTGATGTCATGGGCGTTTTATTGCTTACACGCTTAATGGATATACGTTTTGAGATGAATTGGGCTTGACTGATTTGGATCGAGAGAAGATTTGATTCCAGATTGCTAATTTGTATTGAATCGGGTCAGGTTTCACTTGGATTTGTTGGACCCGTTGATTATGAGATTTGATGATATGAAATTTACTAAAGAGATTTGTCGATGCGATTTGATAATGAGACTTGTTGGGCTATGAGAGATTAATTTTGAGACTTGATGTTGATGAGTGTTGTTGTTGTGATTAGTTGTGTTATACAATTTGATACTTTGGTTTATACATTCTCACGAAGAAATTATGTCTCGGCTTGAATTGGTTATTGAACAAAGTTGACAGCGGGATTGTTTATACGGTATTTCGTATTTGGATTTGAAGTGAGATTTTCCGGGCGCGTTTGCTTATTTCGTCTTCTTTCTTTCTACCCTTCCGCAAAGATGACTTGTTTGGGCATTTATAGAGTGTGATAAAGACTTGGCTATTTAGGTACGGTTGTGATTCTTTCTCGGTTTACTCACAACGTAACTATCACTTCGGTGTCTCATGCAGTTGAGGATACGTCAAGAGGATTTGTACATTGGGTACACCGTTTCTTCTTCCCAAGGATTAGTACAAGTTTAAGTAACAAATCTGGGGAATTTCACTTCATGATCAAGTTTGACATATCGGGTTTACTTCACCATGTTGTCACTACAATAGCCGACAAAATGCGTGAATGATGTGTTTACCAAAGTGTTTATTGGATGGTTGATGTTATTGGTGATGTCGGATTATGAACTGCTGATGAACTGCTGCATGTTCCCCTAAAACAGATTTTCACCGAAACCAAAATTGTCATTACACATTCAAACTGACATTGTTTACGGTTTTATCTTGATTTTGTAAAATCCCGCGAAAGAAACTATTTCTCGGTTTGAATCATATACTTGTAAAATCCCGTGACAATGGAAACATCCTGGTAATTGTAAAGTGCATTTCCGGATCTATCTTACGGTTTATTCTTGGTTTTGTAAAATCCTGCGAAAGAAACTATTTCTCGGTTTAAACCATAGAATTGTAAAATCCCGTATTGATGGAACCATCCTGGAGAAAGGAAAGTGTATTTCGAGGTCTCATTTGATGCTGGTGCTACGGTTTTTTCCTCGAAGAAGGGATAAAAGGGTGTACTTCATGAATTGGATGTGTGTTTGGATTTTCGTCATGGCAGTATGGTTATTATATGGTTTTACGGGGATATGTACTTTTAACCATGGTTGGGATGAAAACCATTATCATAGTTCACTCAAAACGTCAAAGGAGGCTAGATTTGAGTTTTTAACCAGAAGATGTGACAACGGAGTTAATTCACTATTATTTATTTGAGGTTGAAGTGAATTATCACGGGCGAGTGTACTTAGTATCTGAAGGTATCGGGGATGGTTGGATGAAGATTCTTCATGATCCTTGTTCGAGCTTACTATCAAAAACGAAGACTTGGAAATCTAGTTATTGTTGGGTGACTTTTACCTTTTCTTTTACCACTTGGGGGAATTGGGCTCTTACCACCACAAAATGACTATCACTTTAAGGAGTTACGTTGTAGTGCTCAGTGTCACATTCAATTGTGGATTTTCAAGAGGTGATGTACGTCTATTACTTGATGGTTGGTTGGATGAAGAGTATAGAATACTTAGAGATTCAATGGAGGATGAAGTCTCGGCACCGCTCTTTGTTACATATGTGCAAGCTTAAGTCACGAGTTCGGGTTAGTTTACTTCAAGGTCAAATTCATCATATTGGGTTTTCTCCATCAGATGTCACTACAAAGAGCCTACTAAATGATAATGGGGTGGATTACAAGTTTTGCCAAGAGAGATGAAAAGAGAGAGATTATGACATATGAACACTTCAGTTCATGCCTCGTACTCTAAAGAAAAGAAAAGTGTACGTTTCAGTGCGCTTTATCTTCAAAAGAAGAGAAATCTTCTTATGACGTTTGAACACAACAGTTCAAGCCTCGTTCTCTAAAGAAAAGAAATGTGTACGCTTCAGTGCGCATTATCTTCGGAAGAAGGGAAATCTTCTTATTTATGACCATTCTCGTCAACATGCTTCATGCTTTTTCCATGCGCTTTCAATTATCAAGTGAACCGGGCTACTGTTGATTGTTTTCTTATTCCATTTGCTCAACTATAATGACGATGGCGACATCATGTGCTAAATTTTGCGGGGGAGAAGTGTGAATATAATACTTTTGGATGATATTCACTTACTTAATCAAGAATGAAACTCCGTATGCAATTCTTGAGGGGGAGAAGAAGTGTGAATTTTTTGCATGGTTGATTGAAATTAGAGAATAAATGGTCAAATGGCTCCTAACTCATGTAAGAACCGAGCTTCTTCTTATCGGGTCATCGTTACATGGAGTTTCTTCTAAGAGCCATTGGTTGACATCTTCACACGGGCTGATGAGTTTAAAGACAAGTGCTTCCGGTTAATGCTTCACGTGCACATCAACATGCTGATTCCGAACAACCTTCTGTTCTTGTTTGATGTGATTGTTTGCTTGGTATTACCATTTCGTGTGTTCGTTGCGGGCTAATTGCTAATTTTCTTGATGAACATCTTTCTGTTCTTGTTTGATTGGGAGGGATGTTAGTTAAGGGGAATTGCAAGATGTAAGTAAATTGGGATGCTTTCTTGGTGAGATGGAGATGTTAACTATCTATTCCCCTTCGTACAATCTTAAAGAAGGTCGAGTGTACAGTCTGTTCTACATTTTCTGCTACATGTTAGAAGGCTAAAGACGAATTGCATTTGATGATCTAAAGACTTCTTCTTAATCCGGGCTGAGAAGAACACTTGAAAATCTTCGTCAGTTTAGGGGAGAGTACTAATTGGAGGAAATTGAAAATCCAAATTTAATCCCCAATTAGACTTGCTCATATTCTTCAGCAAGTTGATTCTCACAGATACATCTGAGCTTATGATGTTCTTCTTAACAAATTTCTAGTATACGGGCTTATTATTTGTTGATGATTACAAGTATCAAAACCAGAAAGGGGGAAGGAGACAAGCATCTAAACGTGAGTAAACTTCATGAACTTAATTCTTATAAGTGATTGAAGATATCCCGGGAAGACAAATGTCATGACCGCATAGAAACTCAAGGTTTTACTCATCAAGGCTTTTAATGTTATTATTCCAACTACATGGGGGAAGTGATGTAAGATAAAGTTTCTGAAGATAAAAGAGGTACACAAGTATGTCATATTTAGGGGAGATAAATGTATAACATGAGGGAGAGAGATTGTGTACATTGGGGATGCTCAGTTGTCTCACTTGAGTGCTTAATCGGTGATTCAGAGATATAATCACTTAATTCGGAGTTGACATCCGCAGAGATTGTCATCCGCAGAGATAATCAGTGATTCGCCTGCTTCTTCAATGTTATCGGTTGTTCTCTCTTTGGGGAATGTGTGTACTTCTGGTCCTTGAGCTTCATACACGATCATCAGGGAAGAAAGCCATTGTTTACCACAAACATTGGGGAGGTGTTTTCTCTCCGGGCATGATGTGTATTCGGGAGAGTTCTTGGATATTGGTGTACTTCGGGTTCTTGAGCTTCATACACTATCATTAGGGACGAAAGATATGAACATTGGGGAGGTGTTCTTTATTACCCTCATGATGTGTATTCGGGAGAGTTCTTGAGCATTATACAAAGAGACTGACTGCATCAATTCAACTACTTGGGGGAATTGTTCTCTTGACACCTTTTGGAATGGATCGCTTCAGACGTCAGTTGAAAAGAAATATGAGAAGATTATTTAAATGTGGGATGAAACGTTGCTATTCTTTTGGATGGTATAACCTCGAACGATGAATCACGGTGATTATTCTTAAAAGGAGCAGAAATTTATGATAATGGTGTGCTTCTCTGTGCACCTGGCTAAGGCAAGCTTGAAATAGAGCTTCGAATCTGCTCATCTAATGGATTTTCGGTTTGGGGGGAAGCTGCCAGAGTCTCACTTTTAGATGGTTCAATTTCTCTTAATTCAGGAGCCTCGAAAGCTTTGGTGGTGAATGTTTAAGAGATGATGACTTCTATCTTCTACAATGGGGCTGTTCGATATCTTTATCTCGGTACTCGTATCATCATCTTCTTTAAGTATATCATCTTCTCTATCTTTGTATATATTTTTCAGAAAAACAAAATACAAAAATATAAAACCAGCAAAAACAAAATAGAAAATTATAAAACCTTCAAAAAACCCATAAAAATCAGAAAATTTCAAAAATACCAAAAATATGTTTTCAAGACATGTCTTCTGGTATCGATAACATCTACGGTCTTAGAAATTTCATTCAATAATTGCACGGGACCATAGATGAATTTCGAGCATGAGGTGTAAATATTCTTTTCCAAAACATGTCTCAAAATATGGCTTACAGTTATTTCAGACTGTAACCCGGGCTTCAAATGATGGTTTGCAGTTACTTTAGACTGTAACCCGTGCTTAAACCATGGCTTGCTATTATTTATGATGGCAACCCGCTCTTCAAAGAGGAAAGTTCTGCGCTAAACCAATTTTCAAATATTTCGTGCACTTATCCTAAAACAAAATGAGGAAAGTATGTCGAAGGACTACTGTTCCCACACAAATGTTTTTCCTTCTATAAATTCTTCAGAAAAATATTTGGTGTATTCAAATATTGGTGGAAAATGAGTTGCTTTCAAAACAATCAGATTCACAGTTTTTATAAAATTTGCAAACTCAATCAATGACTTCAGCGCTTTTAAACTTTTCAAAAATTGAGTCATTAATTGAGGAGGATAATGTTTTCAAATCTATATCATCTAACGGGCTTTCTTAATTATCCTATATGCTTAATTAAAAATGATGTTAACCTACGTTGAAGGACTAGGTGCCTAGGATATGATAGTTAGGTTTAGATGATTAGAGTTTGATGAACATATAATTCCCATGCCCATGTATGATCTGATTGATATGTTGAATTGACTTTTATTAGTCTATTGCTATTTTGGTGATGTCGACCACCATATATCTATTTGTGTAGACTAACGTATGCAGGTATATTGGTATACAAGAATGTTCCCGATCCGGATCCGACAAATGAAGATGATTGGATGCCGAAAGGAAAGGGCAACTATATCTTGGGTCGACAAATGAAGAAACGGAGCTTAATTTGACTTCTATGGAAAGTTGGCATGAAATGCAACGTAAGAGGTCTCACTGCATCAGCAGATGGTTTTCTTCATCATCAAATGAAGAAACGGAGCTTAATTGGACCTCTATGGAGAGTTGACATAACAAATGCAACGTAAGAGGTCTCACTGCATCAGCAGATGGTTTTCTTCTAACCCTCAGCAACAACAACAAAAGCAGCTCATCCGCCTAACGTATCTTGTGTAGGAAAAGTAGTGAATGATACAATTTTTTTAAACAATTTTTGAATAATATTGTTTTGAAAATGGAAAAATATTGTGTTGAAAATAAATCGGATTCAAAGTTTTGAAATCAACCGGACTTTATATTGTCAAATCATAAGTGATTTCAAATTAAATATTTTCAAACGATATTTCTTCATAAAAGTCCGGTCTGTACAACATAAAGTGGTGATCTAAAGATTTAATGTTATGTCATGGTATGATTTTCTTTAAAACTCAAAGATCTTACAAAATGAAATATTTTCTGTTCTTGTTTGATTGTGAAATTGTTTTATTTTACTTAAAGATCTCTAAAAAACTATCATACCTGACACTAACAATCTTTAATGTCTAAAATTGATCCATATCAATCATTTTTCAAAATTAAATCAAGCCACGTCTTTCCCCAAAATCTTTTAAATGATTTAAATCAATTGGGATCACAAATCTCAAAAGGTTTGAAATTTTTGATCAGGGTAGAGATCGTGATTTAAATCTCAAATTTGTTTAAATGGAATTGGTTTTAGTCCTTTAAAGGCACTCCTGCCTCCATGTGCCAAACGATTTCTAATACACAATGCACATGTTGAGGGGGAGCATTTATCCAAAAACAAGATGAGTATTTAAACCTGGCCACATTTTCTCCTATTTTTTCTAAACCTTATTAAATCACTTGGGATCCAAAATCTCAAAGGGTTTAATATTTTTGATCGGGGGAGAATTTGTAATTTTATAATGAAACTTGATTAAAGATGATCATTTTTTTTGTTCAAATGTGCATACTGCTCTCCCATATGTGCTAAACGCTTTCGAATCTTGAAACACATATTGAGGGGGAGCATTTCAAAAGAAAACAAACTTTCAAGGTACAAAGATTTATATGTTTCAACATAATGTACCTTGATTGATTTTCTAATTGTTTCTTAATGGATTTTGTGATCGTGGATGTACTTCAAATGAACTCTTTCCTCTATGTGATAAAATGATTTCAAATATCCTACGCACATATTGAGGGGGAGAATTTACCAAAGAAAATCAAATGGCTTTTTCTATGAAAATTGTGATCAAAGAAAATATTTCAAAGAACTCTTGCCTCTATGTGCTAAACAATTTCAAAATCATATGCACATGTTGAGGGCGAGCATTTCTAAATGATCAAAACTATTAAGGTGCAAAATGCTTTGATCTCGTATCACATGTACCTTGATTGTTTTTCCAAATGATTTTTCAATTGGTTTCGAGAAGGAATGAATTGTACCAAAAGACCGACCATTTTACGTTATGCATGGAGTTATAAGGATGATGCGGTTAGGTATTAGTTCTCACGATCTGCCAGAACCGGAGGGATCTACCCAGGGACAATCCACTAGATAGTGTAGAGTCCTTAGGTATATTGAAAAAAGGAGAAAAGTGAGATATGGGAAGAGTGCGGACTGAGACAGAGCTAGTACTGGAATAAACCCAACAAGGTTCAAGTTATGAAGTCTCAGTAAGCACTGAAGGGGTTGAAGAATGAAAAAGAAATGAATGTGAAAAAAGGGTGAAAAGAAATAGCCCTCCAATAATTCAACCTTAGGGCAAAAACCAGGTTCAATACATATGCTACTTGTGGTTACTAAGGTAACGCCGGTATTGAAGACAAGACGTCATGGACCCAGTGACGCACTGCACTAAACTTCCCAAGCTACTCAAGTTCCTCTTAAAAGGACTTGTTTCGTTCTCACGGGGAACCGACATAATCTATCGACTTTCTCTTAGAGATGGTTGATATTGAAGAAGGAGACCCTCTCCCTAGTCTCCGACATAGGAAACCAAATGTGCACAATTGAGTCTAGAGCCAAGAGATCATCCACAATATCTCATTAGGACACAAAATTAATGAAGACTTGCTGTTTCACACAATGTGGAAAGTGAGTATATATTAAGAGTCCTACGCATTATCCTTGTGGTATTGCCAGAACATCCGAGTGATATGATAAATATTCATGATGAAGATGGAAATCCTTCTAGAGCCAACATCAAACAAGCTCTTGGTGGGTGACATGTGAGATCTTTCGAAAAGATCAAGCTTGTGACAACTGGATAGAAACGATGGGGCGATTCATTCGTGAATCAACCTTGGTCCAGGAAATGAATTGAAAAATGCTTTTGGAAAAACCGTTCGATATGCAAATCTTCTTTTCTCTAGCACATCGAATGTGTATTCATTTTCAAATACAAAAAGTATCTCTGATCGAAAAATACTTTTGGAAAAACCGTTCGATGTGTAAATATCTTCTTTTCTCTAGTGCATCGAATGTGTACTATTTTCAAATACAAAAAGTATTTATGGTTGAAAATTGATCTTTCTCATAAAACCTTCGTCGTATTGCAAAACTCTTTCTTCTAAGCAATACGCGATTGTTTTTCAAATCAATTTTTCATCAATCAGTGAATCTCAATTCACTGGTTCACTCACTCCGTGTTGTCTTCTTTGAGACGTTCCAGTTTGAGAACAGCTAGAGCATTTCGAAACCCTGTCAAGGAGATTCTTAGGAATCCTACGATCCGCAGGCAGTACTTGTACTGATCAACGAGGAACCGTGGGCCGTGTACCTCAATTCAACGAAAGTGATCAAAGACACTTTCGTGTGTTTTACTGCTAAATGTTGTTTGCAGGTACATTTGGACGGTTGCAGGTGATCAGAATTGAGAAGTCAATCCAAAGCCGCATGCTCACAGCATCCACACTTAATTGAAGAAATCATGACTAGTGCATATCTACATAACCTGGCTCTGATATTTTATACTATGCCTCTGCTACGCTGCTGCAAATATCATGAACCAGTAAAAGCTTCCGCTACTCTGATGAAAAGATGTCATGATCCAGAAAGTGTGAGCATGTCGGTCCGAAAGTCACAACTTCACATGATGGCAACACAACAATGGGTGATCCAGAGATTTACCGTGGCTGATGATCTCAAAGAAAGCTCAAAGATCATCAATGAAGTGGATCAGTTAAAGACCTCCACTCAAAGTACAAAACTATGCGGACTTTAAAGAATCACTACTAATGCACAAAGATTGCAAAACTTGAAGAATTGAAGTCTACGAGAATGCTAGGATGCAAAATGTATTTCATGGAGTGACCTCCCTTAGGGGGAGATTGTTAGGAATTGGAAATTCCATGTTAAAGTGTCGGTCACCCCAATTATGGTCTAGCATATTTTAGCTCGTATACTTGTAGTTATTTATGTTATTTAGTAGTCAATTAGTTAATTAGTAGCTTAGAATAGTTTAGTGTAACACCGTGGAGGAAGGACGGGTCTTTACCCACTGTATACCTGATCCACAGGCCTTCAGGAGGTCGTGTAGTCTTCTAACTATAAATACCCCTTCCATCCTTGGAAGGGGTGTGGCTTGGAATCTAACCTTTCATAATTTGTAAACCAACTTTCTACCAAGAACACCATCTCTCTACTTTCTCTCTCTAAAATGTCTAACATGTATTTCCATCATCCAAGACCACCCGAATCATCAAACACAATAAATATAACGATCCTTCAAAAGCATTTGTACCTTGATAGTTTATTTTCTTTTGAAATGCTCCCCCTCAATATGTGCTTCGAGATACGAAAGCATTTAGCATATATGGGAGAGCAGCCTGCACTTTTGAATCAAACGATCATCTTTTATCATATTTCATATATTAAATCACAAATTCTCCCCCGATCAGAAATATTAAACCATTTGAGATTTTGGATCCCAAGTGATTTAATTAGGTTTAGAAAACATGGGAGAATATGTGGCCTTGTTTATATACTCTTCTGGTTTTTGGTTAAATGCTCCTCCTCAATCATGTGCATCATGTATTTGAAATATTTTGGCACATGAAGGAAGGAGTGCTTTTGAATCAATCACCCTTTAAAGCCGATTTGAGATTTAAATCACGATCTCTCCCCCAATAAATTTTTTTAAACCATTTGAGATTTGTGATCCCAATTGATTTAAATCATTTAGAAAATTTTGGGGAAAGACGTGGCTTGATTCAATTTCGAAATTGACAGATAAGGAACAATTTTTCGACATTAAAGATTGTTAGTGTCAGGTATGATAGTTTTTAAGAGATATTTAAGTAAAATAAAACAATTTCACAATCAAACGAGAACAGAAAAAATTTCATTTTGAAAGATCTTTGAGTTTTAAAGAAAATCATACCATGACATAACATTAAATCTTTAAGTCACCACTTATTTTATACAAATGGACTCTGATTCATTTGATGATATCTTGTTTGAAAATATTTAATTTGAAATCACTCTCTCCCTCAATCGTTGACCATAGTCTTTGATTGAATGACTTATGTTTTATCAAAATGAAGTCCGGTTGATTTCCAAAATTTAAGTCCAATTTATTTTCAAAACAACATTTTTCCATTTTTTAAAACAATATTTTCAAAAGTGTTAAATAAAATGGTATCATCCACTACTTATCCTGCACAAAGATACGTTAGGTGGAGAAAAACACAAGCTGCTTCAGTTGTTGCTGTAGGGCTTGAAGAAAACCATCTGCTGATGCAGCGAGACCTTTGACATTGCATATACCATGCAAACTCTTCATAGAGATCCAATTAAGCTTCGTTTCTTCTTTTTTCGACCCAAGAATATTTACACCTCCTGCTCGAACTTCATCTATGGTCCCGTGCCATTATTGAATGACATTTCTAAGACCTTAGATGTTAGCGATACCAGAAGACATGTCTTGAGAAAACATATTTTTGGTATTTTTAAATTTTCTGATTTTTATGGATTTTTGTTGATTTTATATTTTTCTATTTTGTTTTTGCTGGTTTTATATTTTTGTATTTTGTTTTTGATGAATATTTACAGATAGAGTAGATGATATAGTTTAAGAAGATGATGATACGAGTACCGAGATAAGGATATCGACCAGCACCGTTGTAGAAATCGTCCTCTCTTAAACATCCACTACCAAAGCTTCCGAGGCTCTTGAAAAGAAGGAATTGAGCCTTTAAGAATGCGACACTTTGGCAGCTTCCCCCAAACCGAAAATCCTTTAGCTGAGCAGATTCAAAGCTTTCTTTCAAGCTTCCCTTAGCCAGGTGCACAAAGAAGCACACCATTATCATCAATCTTGCTGCTCCTTTTAAGAATGATCTTTGTGATTCTTCGTTTGGGGTTATATCATCAAGATAGAATAGCAACGTATCATCCCACACTTGAATAAAATCTTCTCATATTTATTTTCCACTGAAGTCTGAAGCAATCCATACCAAAAGGTTGTCAAGAGACCACTTCCCCCAAGTAGATGAATTGATGTAGTCAGTCTCTTAGAATAGAGCTCACAAACCCGAATACACATATACCCGAAGACAGAGAAACTTATACCATCGAAGTAGCAAGTTAAGTCCGATAGCCAAAGAATAACCTCGATGTATACTTTTATCTCCCCTGATGATAGTGTATGAAGCTCAAGAACCCGAAGTACCTAAATGCCCAAAGAAAGAATAACCGATCACATTAAAGTAGCATGCTGAATCACTGATTATCTCTGCGGATGTCAACTCCGGAATAAGTGATTATCACTGAATCACTGATTAAGCTCTCAAGTGAAACAGCTGAGCGTCCCCAATGTAGACAATCTCTCTCCCCTGATGATTGTGATAACATCGAAATCATCACACACTTGTATACCTCTTTTATCACTAGAAACCAACTCTTCCATTTCTTCCCCCACATAGTTGGAATAAGAACACTAAACACCATGAGTCAGACCTTGAGTTTCTCTGCGGTAATGACATTTGTGTTCCCGGGATATCTTCAATCACTTAGAAGTATTAAGTTCATCAAGTTTACTCACGTTTAGATGTGTGTCTCCTTCCCTTTTGCTGGTTTTGATACTTCAGAATCAGCAACACATTATAAGCCCAAATACTTGAAATCTTGTGAGAAGAATACAATTAGTTCAAACGAATCTGTGAGAATCAACTTGCTGAAGAAACAATTGTGAGAAAATCTAATTGGGGATTAAATCTGGCTTTTCACTCTCCCCCAATTAGTGCTCTCCCCTAAACTGACAAAGATTTCAAGTGATCTTCTCAGCCCGGATTAAGAAGAAGTCTTTAGATCATTAAATGCAATTCGTCTTTAGTCTTCTAACATGCAGCAGAAAATGTAGAACAGACTTTAGACTCGACCTTCTTCTAGATTTTCCATTTGGGGAATATAATGTTAACATCTTCTTCTCACCAAATGCATTCCCGTTAACTTACATATAGCAAATTCCCTTAACTAAAATCCCTCCCAATCAAACAAGAACAGAAAGATGTTCATCAAGGAAATCAGCCTCGCAACTGGAAGCACTTATCGTTAAACTTATCAGTCCGTGAGAAGATGTCAACCAACGACTCTTAGAAGAAACTCCATGTAACGATGAATCGATAAGAAGAAGCTCGGTTCTTACATGAGTTGGGAGCCGTATGACCATATGTTCTCAGATATAACTCAACATGCAGAGTTATCATACATCTTCTCCCCCTCAAGAATTGCATACGGAGATGCCATTCTTGATTAAACAAGTGAGATCATCCAAATATATTCTATTCACACTTCTCCCCCATAAAAACTGCATATGATGTTGCCATCGCCATTATAATCGAGCAAGTGGAATAAGAATACTAGCAACGATAGTCCGGTTCACTTGATAGTTGAAAGCGCCTGGAAAAAGCATGAAGCATGTTGATGAGAATGGTCATTAATGAGAAGATTTCTCTTCTTCAGAAGATAAAGTGCACTGAAGCGTACACTTTTCTTTTCTTTAGGAACGAGGCTTGAATTGTTGTGTTCAAACGTCATTGTCTCTCTCTTTTCAGCATCTCTTGGCAAAACTTGTAATCAACCCCATTATCATTCAGTAGGCTCTTTGTCGTGACAATTGATGGAGAAAACCCAATATGATGAATTTGACCCTGAAGTAAAATAACCCGAACTCGTGACTTAAACTTGCACATATGTAACAAAGAGCGGTGACGAGAGTTCATCCCCCTTTGAATCCCTAAGTACTCTATACTCTTCATCCAACCAACCATCAAGTATAAGATGTACATCACCTCTTGAAAATCCACAATTTAATGTGACACTGAGTACTACAACGTAACTCCTTAAAGTGATAGCCATTTTGTGGTGGTAAAAAGAAAAAAGAAAAATCACCCAAAAATAACTAGATTTCCAAGTCTTCGTCTTTGAAAATGTTTAAAAGCTCGAACTAGTATCTCGAAGGATCTCGAAGAATCTTCATCCAACCATCCCCGATATCTTCAGATACTAAGTGCACTCACCCATGAAATTTCACTTCAACTTCAAATAAATAATAATGAATTAACGCCGTTGTCACTTCTAGTGGTTAAAATCTCAAATCTAGCCTCTTTTGTCGTTTTAAGTGAACTATGATAATGGTTTCATCCCGACCATGGTTAAAAGCACATAACTCCGTAAAACTTTGAAATAACCAAACTGCCATGAAGAATATCCAAACACACATTCAATTCAGTACACCCTTTTATCCCTTCTTCAAAGAAGAAACCGTAGCACCAGCATCAAATAAGATCCATAATTACATTTTCCCTTTCTCCAGGATGAATCTATCATCACGGGATTTTACAATTCTATGGTTTAAACCGAGAAATAGTTTCTTTCACGGGATTTTACAAAACCAAGAATAAACCGAGAGATAGATTCGGAAATGCACTTTACTTTTACCAGGATGTTTCCATTGTCACGAGATTTCACAAGTCTATGATTTAAACCGAGAAATAGATTCTTTCGCGGGATTTTACAAAATCAAGACTAAATCGTAAATGATGTTAGTTTGAATGAGTAATGACAACTTTGGTTTCGGTGAATATCTGTTTTAGGGGAACATGCAGCGGTTCATCAACGATTCTTCTCCATCATCAACAATATCATCAACAATTCTTTACCCATATGTAGACACCTTCACAAACTATAGTAAGTCGAGTAGTATACACTACTTCCCATGAGGTTGACCGTAAGACATCAAAGTACACGTTTCTCCCCCATGATGGTTTCGAACTTTCGGAAGCATCATTAACGTGTACGACCATTTGCACGAGAAGTTCTTGTCACAAGCAAACATCTTGAAAAATCATAAATTGAAGATTCTTGAAAGATTTTGCTTTAGACTGTGAAGTATCATTGACATTTTGTAGCATCGAATATCTCATGGGAATTTCTGATCACGTCTCATCTTTTGAATTCTTTGGTAAACACACCATTCACGTATTTAGTCGGCTATTGCAGTGACCACTAGAAGAAGTAAATCCGATATACTAATGCTTGAACATTAAGTAGAATTCCCCAGATTTGCTACTTAAGCTTGTACTAATCCTTGTGAAAAAGAAACGGTAATGTACAAAACCTCTTGACGAATCCTCAACGACGTGAGACACCGAAAGTGATAGCTACTTTGTGGGTTAAGTAAGGAAGAATCACAAACGTAACTAGATAGTCAAGCCTTTATCACACTTTATAACTGCCCAAACAAGTCAACTTCGCGGAAGGGTAGAAAGAAAGAAGACGAAATAAGTAAACGCGCCCGAAAAAACCTCACTTCAAATCCAAATAAGAAATACCGAACATAGACAACCCCATAGTCAACCTAGTTCCAATAACAATTCAAGTAGTGATAAAATAACCTTCATGAAAATGCATAAACCAAAGTATCAAACTCCATAACACATCAAATCTCATTATCATACCAAATCTCATAACACAAATCTTGTGAAACCCATCTGTCCAACATCTAAATCCACATCATACTCAAGTGCAGTGCAAGCCCTTTATCAAAACTTTTGTAACAGAAACTCTAAAGCCTATATAATCAACACAAGAACCCCGTAAGTAATACTCGTACAAAATCCCGTAGCCATATTATTTTCAAATTTAAGCTCAAAACGTGAATACGTAGTATCCTCCGTGAAAATTACCAATACCAAAAATACCACTCATTTAACCAAATAATTTGTATCGTCAATTTTTGTGAAAAAAAAATCGGATAACACATATTTGTTCCTAATGTCCAATCCATCATAACAATCCATTGAATAGAATGATGATCCATTATACTCGGCCCAAAATCCACTAGTCCAAAACCAAAAATCGTATATGAGATAAATAAGGCCCAACACCCAAAACCCGATCCAACTCCAATTGATAACCGGTTATTAAAAGGTCACACGCTAATTTATCTCATATTACACTAAACCTAATCACTTCTCAAAAAAATACGCCTCCCTCAACTTATCCTCACCAAATCGCATCGATTCTCAGATCCTCTCCCATCTTGATTCATCCACCATCAAACATCGTTAATCATCTCAATCTCATCATTAATCACAACCATCTCATGTTCGTTATCACAACCCCATTAAAACACACGAACTAACACAACAATAAAACGTCCGCCTTTCCTTTTGAATTGCACAGATGAAGACCAACGATTGTTCCATCAAGATCTTTAATTAAAGGTCTCGGGTAGGTATTGATTTTTGTTGTATACGTTTTGAGTTTTAGTCAACGAACGAATCAAAGATATAAAATGACACTCTTGTCATACTTCTCATTTTATATTCGAATAGAATCACAAGTCATCGATTTATGATGATTAATGGTTCAATTATAAAATCTTTAACATATTCAAAAAATTGTTCCTAGACTGAGATCATTAGATGTTTTCATTTTCCAGTCTTGTTCTTTGAGTCTTGATCGAAATGGAGGATGAGTTAGGATAGTATGGAGATTGGATGTTAAAGGGAATTAATTTTTTAAGTCGGATCTGTTTTTTTTTTTTTTTTTTTTTTTTTTTTATTGGCGTCTCGATTTTGTCTTCATTATACCATGGACTGATCATGGTTAAAGAGACCTGAGGTCGCACATGAGTTTTGGTATAAGGTATTTTTGTTGGGTCAACAAATCGCACAACGTTTTTTTTTCCAACAAACCGCATAAGATTGTTTTAACAAACCGCAAGATTGTTTTGACAAACAAAACACAGGGAGTTGGTCAAAACGCAACTCCATTATAACAAACCGCAATGATATTTAGTCAAACCGCATAAGTTATCAATCTCAAACCGCTTTGATGAATTTGCGACAAATCGCAGTTTATTCTATCCTTAAAAACAAAATCTGGTATTACTTTTTCTTCAAACCGCATCCAAGAGTGACCCCGACCAGATTTTTCGATCTGCTTCAAAACCCAGAATATGACATAAAAACCCTTCTTTTTTCCCCATTTGACCATTGAGACTGACCATGT
Source organism: Chrysanthemum makinoi (assembly GCA_910596185.1). Taxonomy (NCBI): domain Eukaryota; kingdom Viridiplantae; phylum Streptophyta; class Magnoliopsida; order Asterales; family Asteraceae; genus Chrysanthemum; species Chrysanthemum makinoi. The sequence goes on from OU343221.1 coordinate 270,138,665, forward strand.
TGACCATAGAATTTTCACAGATTGGTACAAAACAGTCACCAGGAATATATTAGTTAATCATTAAAATGTTATCTTGGACATAAATAGACGCAAGACAAGATGTTTTGTGAAACTGAATATGTAAGTTTGTGACATGTTAGACCATATGGATAGAAAGAACTGAAACTGTTTATCACAAAGCATAAAGGAATTTTTTTTCAGATTCACAAAAATGATACAAAACAGCTAAAAAAATTGATTCGAACCACAATAATCAATCAACACGAACAACCCGTATCAAAACGCATCAAAGAACCGCAACAAACCGCAAACAAAAACGAGTGCAAAAACCGTACGAATCATCAAAAACAACACAACCTGTGCTCTGAAGCCAATTGTAGGATCATACATATTATGTTGTTTGATGATTCAGGTGGTCTAGGATGGTGATAAATCAAGAAAGCCATGTTAGAGAGATGCATGAGATGAGAGGGAGTTCTTGAGAGAGAAAGTAAAACAAAAAGGAAGAAAGGTTAGATTAGAAGCTCCACCCCTTCCAAGGATAAAAGGGGTATTTATACTTACAACTACACGTCCTCCTGTAGGACTGTGGATCATGTATACAGTGGGTAAAGACCCGTCCTTCCTCCACGGTGTTACTCTAAGCTAAACTAAGCTAATGACTAACTAATAAACTAGTAAATAACGATATTTCTATGGGCTAACTTATGCTAGATTATATTTGGGGTGACCGACACTTCACTATGGAATTTCTAATTCCTAATATTTACATAAATATTTACCTTTCCATCACAATCTCGCCAAGTTCCCACATGACGTAAATTGCAACTGCAAGTGTTCCTTTAACTAGATGGCACTTAACTTAATTTTAAAAGGGTACTAGTTATGATTTATGATGTCAAATCAAATATGTACGAAGAAGCATGCATACAACTTCGTATCAATCGTTTTTAATAAAAAACTTTTATTAACCAATTCATAAAGATCAAATTATCAAAGTTTTGATTGAGGTATTGGTTTCGCCAATCAAGGAAATTACCTTTAATTATCCTCCATTATATCGTACTTTTTCATAAGTCTAAAGACTTAGTGTTTCGGATAATTCCTCAAAAGTGGCGCATGGAATTAAAGCTAATTCGCCCTTAAGATGATTTTGTACTTATAGCCTACTTGGTAACTCCAATTTGACTCGCAAAGAAGCGGAGAATTTGGTCAGCGTTGAAGCTATGACCTCCTTCTTTCGGGTCACAATTTAATGCGCTCCCCTCCTTGTACCCCTCACACAGTTCGTCAAATTGGGTGAGCCGTTCTCACTATTTGTACCAAAACCATCAATCAATTAAACTTATTGAAAATTTAACTCTTCAAAAACAAATCAAATTTCACCATTGTTTAGTCCAATTTATTTTTCTATTCAAAATTACCCTTTGCTTAAAACTTGTTGCACATAATAAACGAACAAGTAAACAATAAAAAATAAATAACTAAAACAATGCGCACATAACTAACAATTAATACGTGTAAACAAGTAGCCACATGCAACTTATTTGATAAGCCTATTAATAATCAATATCTAGGTTAATTAATGTATATATTAACTAGGGCTTTCACTCGATTGAAAGTGAGTCACACACATTGACGAATCGATTGCGTAAGCCATAATTAAAATATACCAATATGCACATAATTGATTCATCGAAATATTATTGTGTTGATGATTCGGGTGGTCTTGGATGATGGAAATACATGTTAGCCATTTAGAGAGAGAAAGTAGAGAGAGGGTGTTCTTGGTAGAGACTTGGTTTACAAATGAAAGGTTAGATTATGAAGAAGCACCACCCCTTCCATGGATGGAAGGGGTATTTATAGTTACAGACATAACGACCTCCTGACGGCCTGTGGATCAGGTATACAGTGGGTAAAGACCCGTCCTTCCTCCACGGTGTTACACTAAACTAATATACGCTACAAACTAACTAATAAACTACTAAATAACGTAAATAACGACAAGTCTACGAGCTAACTTATGCTAAATAATATTTGGGGTGACCGACTCTTCACCATGGAATTTCTAATTCCTAACAATCTCCCCCTAAGGGAGGTCACCCCATGATTTACATTTTAATTTCTAGCATTCTATTCTTGACTTTGGTTCTGAGCTCGTAGACTTCAATTCTTCAAGTTACGCAATCTTTGTGCTTTAGTAGCGATTCTTTAAAGTCCGCATTGATTTGTACTTTTAGTGGAGGCCTTTAACTGATCCACATCTTTGATGATCTTCGAGCTTTCTTTGAGATCATCAGCCACATAAATCTCTGGATCACCCTTTATTGTGTTGCCATCATGTGTTGTTGTGACTTTTGGACCGACATGCTCACACTTTCGGATCATGACATCTTTTCATCAGAGTAGCGGAAGCTTTACTGGCTCATGATATTTGCAGCAGCGTAGCGGAAACATCATATAAAAGTATCAGAGCCAGGTTCTGTAGTTAGGCACAAGCCATGATTTCTTCAATTAAGTGTGGATGCTATGAGCATGCGGCTTTGGATTGACTCCTCAATTCTGATCAGCTGCAACCGTCCAAATGTACCTGCAAACAACAGTTAGCAATAAAACACATGAAAGTGTCTTTGATCACTTTCGTTGAATTAAGGTACACGGCCCACGGTTCCCCGTTGATCAGTACAAGTACTGCCTGTGATCAGGTAGGATTCCTAATAATCTCCTTGACAGGGTTTCGTAGTTTCTCTAGCTGTTCTCAAACCGGAACGTCTTAAAGAAGACAACACGGAGTGAGTGAACCAGCGAATTGAGATTCACTGATTGATGAAAAATTGATTTGAAAAACAATCGTGTATTGCTTGAAGAAAGAGTTTTGCAATACGACGAAGGTTTTATGAGAAAGATCAATTTTCAATCGAAATACTTTTTGTATTAAAAAATAAGTACACATTCGATGTGCTAGAGAAAAGAAGAGATTTGCACATCGAATGGTTTTTCCAAAAGTATTTTTTCAATCAGAGATAATTTTTGAATTTGAAATATTAATACACATTCGATGTGCTAGAGAAAAGAAGATTTGCACATCGAACGGTTTTTCCAAAAGTATTCGTCAATTCATTTCCTGGACCAAGGTATTCACGAGTGAATCGCCCCATCATTTCTATCCTGTTGTCACAAGCTTGATCTTTTGGAAAGATCTCACATGTCACCCACCAAGAGCTTGTTTGATGTTGTCTCTAAAAGGATTTCCATCTTCATCGTGAATATTTTTACATATCACTCGGATGTTCTGGCAATACCACAAGGATAATGCGTAGGACTCTTAAAATATTCTTACTTTCCACATTGTGTGAAACAGCAAGTCTTCATTAATTTTTTGTGTCCTAATGAGATATTGTGGATGATCTCTTGGCTCAAGACTCAATCGTGCACATTTGGTTCCTATGCCGGAGACTAGGGAGAGGGTCTCCTTCTTCAATATCAACCATCTCTAAGAGAAAGTCGATAGATTATGTAGGTTCCCCGTGAGAATGAAACAATTCCTTTTAAGAGGAACTTGAGTAGCTTGGGAAGTTAGGTGCAGTGCGTCACTGGGTCCATGACGTCTTGTCTTCAATACTAGTGTTACCTTGGTAACCACCAGTAGCATATGAATTGAACCCGGTTTCTGCCCTAAGGTTGAATTATTGGAGGGCTATTTCTTTTCACCCTTTTCTCATTCATTTCTTTTCATTCTTCAACCCCTTCAGTGCTTACCGAAACTTCATTACTAGAATCTTGTTGGGTTTATTCTCGTTCTAGCTCTGTCTCAGTCGGCACTCTTCCCATTTCTCACTTTTCTCCTTTTTTCAATATACCTAAGGACTCTACACTATCTAGTGTATTGTCCCTGGGTAGATCCCTCCGGTTCTGGCAGATCATGGGAACTAATACCTAACCTCACCATCCTTATAACTCCATACTTAAAGTAAAATGGTTGGTCTTTTGGTACAGTTCATTCCTTTTTGAAACCAATTGAAGAATCATTTGGAAAAATCAATCAAGGTACTTGTGATATAAAATCAAAGAATTTTGTGCCTTAATTGTTTTGATCATTTAGAAAACCTCCCCCTCAACATGTGCAAATGATTTAGAAATTGTTTAGCACATCGAGGCAAGAGGACTTTGAAATATTTTCTTTGATCACAATTTTCATAGAAAAAGCAATTTGATTTTCTTGGTAAATTCTCCCCCTCAATATGTGCATAGGATATTTGAAATCATTTTATCACATAGAGGCAAGAGGTTTTTGAAGTACTTCCACGATTGCAATGCCATACAGAAAACCATTAGAAAATCAATAAAGGTACTTTATGATGAGACATAGAAATCTTTGTACCTTGATAGTTTATTTTGTTTTGAAATGCTCCCCCTCAATATATGCTTCGAGATTCGAAAGTGTTTATCACATATGGGAGAGCAGCATGCACTTTTGAATCAAGTCAATCATCATTTATCAGATTTCATTATTAAATCACAAATTCTCCCCTGATCAAAAATATCAAACCCTTTGAGATTTTGGATCCCAAGTGATTTAATACGGTTTAGTAAACATGGGAGAATATGTGCCTGATTTAAAAACTCGTCTAGTTTTTGGATAAATGCCCCCCCTCAACATGTGCATTAAGTATATTGAGATCGTTAGGCACATGGAGGCAGGAGTGCCTTTAAAGGACTAAAACAGATTTGAGATTTAAATCACGATCTCTCCCCCGATCAAAAATATCAAACCATTTGAGATTTGTGATCCCAACTGATTTAAATCATTTAGAAAAATTTGGGGAAAGACGTGGCAAGATTTAATTTTGAAAAATGATTGAAATGGACCATTTTAAGACATTAAAGATTGTTAGTGTCAGGTATGATTGTTTTAAGAGATCTTTAAGTAAAATAAAACAATTTCACAATCAAACAAGAACAGAAAAAATTTCATTTTGAAAGACCTTGATTTTTAAAGAAAATCATACCATGACATAACATTAAATCTTTAGATCACCACTTTATTTCGTACAAATCGGACTTTTTGTGAAGAAATATCGATTGAAAATATTTTATTTTAAATCACTCTCCCCCTCAATCGATGACCGTAGTCGATGATTGAGTGGCTTAAGTTTAGATAAAATGAAGTCCGGTGATTTCCAAAATTAAGTCCAATTTATTTCCAAAACAATATTTTTCCATTTTCAAAACAACGTTTTCAAAATTGTTTTAAGAAAAATGGTATCATCCACTACTTTTTCCTGCACAAAGATATGTTAAGTGGTTGAGCTGCTTTTGTTGTTGCTGTAAGGCTTGGAAGAAAAACCGTCTGCTGATGCAGTGAGACTTCTTACGTTGCATTTTTTATGCCAACTGAGGTCAAATTAAGCTCCGTTTCTTCATTTGCTGATGAAGAAAACCATCTGCTGATGCAGTGAGACCTCTTACGTTGCATTTTTCCATGCCAACTCTCAATAGAAGTCCAATTAAGCTCCGTTTCTTCATTTGTCAACCCAAGATATAGTTACCCTTTCCTTTCGGCATCCAATCATCTTCATTTGTGGGATCCGGATCGGGAACATTCTTTTAAACCATGATACCTGCATATGTTAGTAGACACAAACAGATATATGGTGGTCGACATCACCCAAACAGCAATCGACTAATAAAAATCAATTCAACATATCAATCAGATCATACATGGGCATGGGAATTATATGTTCATCAATCTATAATCATCTAAACCTAACATTCACATCCTAGAAACCTAGTCCTTCAACATAGGCAATTATATTTTTCAGATAAGCACGTAGGATGATTAAGAAAGCCCGTTAGATGATGTAAATATGAAAAACATTCTCCCCCTCAATCAATGACTTTTTTTCTTGAAACGTTTTAAAAGCGCTGAAGTCATTGATTGAGTTTTTTGCAATTTTATGAAAACTTGATTCTGATTGATCTTCAAGCAACTCATTTACCACCAGTTTTGAAAAACAACAAATATTTTTCTAAAGAATTTTAGACGGAAAAACATTTGTGTAGGAACAGTAGTCCTTCGACATACTTTCCTCATAATAATTTAGGATAAGTGCACGAATTTTGTGAAAATCGTTTAAGCATAGCACTTTCCTTTTTTGAAAAACGGGTTGTTATCTGAAATAATAGCAAGCCATTGTTTTGAAGAGCGGATTACAGTCTGAAGTAACTGCAAGCCATTGCTTGTGACATGTTTTGGAAAAGAATATTTACACCTCCTGCTCGAACTTCATCTATGGTCCCGTGCCATTATTGAATGACATTTCTAAGACCGCAGATATTATCGATACCAGAAGACATGTCTTGAGAAAACATATTTTTGGTATTTTTAAATTTTTCAGATTTTTATGGATTTTTGTTGGTTTTATATGTTTCTATTTTCTTTTTTGTTGGTTTTATATTTTTGTATTTGGTTTTTCTGATAAATATATACAAAGATAGAATAGATGATATAGTTTAAGAAATATGATGATACGAGTACCGAGATAAGGATATCGAGCAGCCCCGTTGAAGAAGATATAAGTCATCATCTCTTAAACATTCACCACCAAAGCTTCCGAGGCTCCAGAATAGAAGATAGAACATGAGCCTTTGAGAAAGAGAGACTTTGGCAGCTTCCCCCCAAACAAAAAATCCTTAGATGAGCAGATTCAAAGCTTTCTTTCAAGCTTCCCTTAGTCAGGTGTACGAAGAAGCACACCATTATCATCGATCTTGCTGCTCCTTTTAAGAATAATCACCGTGATTCTTCGTTCGAGGTTATATCATCCAAATGAACAACAGCAACGTATCATCCCTCATTTAAATAATCTTCTCAAATTCCTTTTCCACTGAAGTCTGAAGCAATCCATTCCGAAAGGTTTCAAGAGAACAATTCCCTCAAGTAGTTGAATTGATGCAGTCAGTCTCTTTGTATAATGCTCAAGAACTCTCCCGAATACACATCATGCCCGGAAAGAAAACACCTCCCCAATGTTTGTGGTAAACAATGGCTTTCTTCCCTGATGATCGTGTATGAAGCTCAAGAACCCGAAGTACACCAATATCCAAGAACTATCCCGAATACACATCATGCCCGGAGAGAAAACACCTCCCCAATGTTTATGGTAAACAATGGCTTTCTTCCCTGATGATCGTGTATGAAGCTCAAGAACACGAAGTACACACATTCCCACCGAAAGAATAACTAATAACACCTTCCTCATGTTATACATTTATCTCCCCTAAATATGTCATACTTGTGTACCTTTTTTTATCTTCATAAACTTTCTCTAACATCAATTCCCCCACACAGTTGGAATAATAACACTAAAAGCCTTGATGAGTAAAACCTTGAGTTTCTCTGCGGTCATGACATTCATCTTCCCGGGATATCTTCAATCACTTAGAAGAATTAAGTTCATCAAGTTTACTCGCGTTTAGATGCTTGTCTCCTTCCCCCTTGCTGGTTTTGACACTTCAGAATCATCAACATATTATAAGCCCAAATACTTTAAATCATTTTGAGAAGACAACTTTTAATCTTTGTGAGAATCAACTTGCTGCAGATGAATGTGAGCAAGTCTAATTGGGGATTAAATCAGACATTTCACCCTCCCCCAATTAGTGCTCTCCCCTAAACCGACAATCTGTTAGATGAATGCTTGAATTAAGAAGAAGTCTTTAGATCGTTAAATGCAACTCGTCTTTAGTCTTCTAACATGTAGCAGAGAATGTAGAACCGACTGTAGACTCGACCTTCTTCAAGATTGTCTAGTTGGGGAATAGAAAGTCAACATCTTCAACTCACCAAATGCATTCCCATTAACATACAAATAGCGAATCCCCTTAACTCAAATCCCTTCCAATCAAACAAGAATAGAAAGATGTTCATTAAGGAAATCAGCCCCGCAACTGGAAGCACTTTGTCATTAATCAAATCAGCCCGTGTGAAGATGTTAACCAACGGCTCTTAGAAGAAAACTCCATGTGAAGATGACCCGATAAGAAGAAGCTCGGTTCTTACATGAGTTTGGAGCCGTTTGACCATTTATTCTCAGAAATCAATCAACTCTGATGAGAATGGTCATTAGTAAGAAGATTTCTCTTCTTCAGAAGATAAAGCGCACTGACACGTACACTTTTCTTTTCTTCAGAGTATGAGGCTTGAACTGATGCGTTCAAACGTCATAATCTCTATCTTTTCAAACTCTCTCAAAGAAAACATGTAATCAACCCCATTATCATTCAGTAGGCTCTTTGTAGTGACAGCTGATGGAGAAAACCCAATATTATGAATTTCACCCTGAAGTAAACTAACCCGAACTCGTGACTTAAACTTGCACATATGTAACAAAGAGCGGTGCCAAGACTTCATCCTCCATCGAATCTCTAAGTACTCTATACTCTTCAACCAACCAACCATCAAGTATAAGACGTACATCACCTCTTAAAAATCCACAATTGAATGTAACACTAAGCACTACAACGTAACTCCTTAAAGTGATAGTTATTTCGAGATGATAAGAGCCAAATTGTGACAACTCGTAATTTCAGGTCATTTTACAAACTTTAAAAGTTTCACTATTTCATCATTTATCGTAAACTACGTTTACGAGTATCAAATTCGCGTAACCTTAATGGTTTAGCAGCGAATTCATGAACAATCATCAAGGACATTTCATATAGACTAGGTTTAGTCTACATGTCATCACCTCATTATCATCATATTAGTTCATGCATGGATTTGCATTTTTCATTAAACGTTTATTTTCCTATTAAATAAACGCTATCGCGTAAACATTTATTTTGAATATTGATCCGACACTTCCCAAAAATAATCCTAATATATTTTTATACTCATTTTAAGACTATAAAAATTATATTATTAGTTTACCCGATGTTTTAAATTTATTTGGTATATAAATTGTTATATTTATATAATTACGATGGTTTTCGTAAATACTACACGATAATTATTATTTCACTCAATTTTTGTAAGAAATGTATTTTATAATTTTTATGACTTCAATATGTTTTATTTTGATCCGTTAAAATTTATTTTTAGTTAACGCTACCTTTCAAGCTCAAATATTTACACAAATTATTAATTACCCTTACTTAATTACACATTTACTCTACATTAATATACTTGATTATTATTAAATGCTACTAGTTTTTTTTTCTTTATATGTCGACCACCACAAGGGTGAGTCACTTGAGATTTCTAAATATCTTTCATATATATTCATATTATACTACTCATTAAAACATAGATACTTAAAATTTCAAAGTGAAAGAGCAAAGTACTCTCTTCCTATCTTCTCTCCATAACCGGCAACCACAAGGATCAAGAAAGGGTTCACAAAATATTTTCAAGTCAAGTTTATTACACTCTAGACACACTCTTGATTAAGGCTGTGAAATAAAAACCTTGGGTGATTAAGATAAAACCTTTGTTCATAAACCTCATCAAGTTAACTAGTAAGCATCTCATATCTATTTTCATCCTTCATATTTATTTTATGTTATTTCATCATTTTTGCAAGAAAACATGCATGTTACATATGAATTTATACCACTTTTAATGTTTTTATTACTTATTATGAAATATAATCATCCTATAAATTATCCCTTAAAACATATCACTTTTGGTGATGTCTAGGAACCCATGACACCCTAAGAAGGTGTATGGTAGGATTTGAATAGCTTCGGAGTTGTTTTGAATTGGTTAGAATAGGTTTGGCGCGAGAAAAACTCATTTCGACAAGTTTTCATAAGGGTCTGTCCTGAAATTGGAAAATCTCGGCAGTAGAAAAAAAATTTTTGGCCTAGATTTTTAGAAAATACACTTTAAAACGAAAACGTGGCCGCTTGAATGGGTTAAAACGGAGTTATAACGAAGAAGTTATGCTATTTTCAAGTTTGACGACGAAAAATGTTTGGTTCAGAAAATTCAGCATGTAATCTCGACTTTTTACGAGTCAAAAATGAGTCTTAAGCGCTATAAAATATGTCGACTTATCAAAATTATATTAGTATATATTATTACGATTTCGAGGACATATAAAACGTAGAAAACGGACTTGTAACGATTAAATTATACACGTTTACACAAAGTTGCCGTAACTTTATTATATAAGAAAAACTAATAGATTTCTATTAGACAAATATTACGGCTACAAAGGACCATGTTGAAGGTCGTTTTTAACATTGATGTAGAACTTTTTATAACGTGATGTCTTCTAGTTAAAGTAAGTTCGCCAAGCATATTTTCCAAAATGTCTAACCGTTCGTCAAGCGGAGTTGTAATGAATAAAATACGGTCACTTAAACTTTGCCGAAAACCATCCTTAAACAATATTTTGGATACAAGTACCGTACTTTACCTATGTTTTTCTCCGTGATCGAGACTTCTAGGATGAAAACTTAAATGCTAAAACTTTGAGATAATGATACAATCTTCCCAAAACCGTTGATTTTGTTTCCTAACACTCGACGTGCACCATTTTACGACTAGCTTTTCGAGGCCGATTAGTCACTTTCATGAAATTGTCAAATGACATTATTTTACGACGAAAAGTTATAATTTCCTAATAAATCATTAAATGACTATCGTAGGATATCATTTCAACGTAAATACTTGTAAAGTATTTTATAACATGACGAGATGTCATAAACATATATTTCGACGATAAATTCTATTTTCAAAAAAACGTACAAGTGGTATAGATTACATGTGGATTTGCATGCGCGACATTGTTTCATGATTTACATTAGAACATATCATTCATAATAGGTCACGGTCAGAGGTTGCGCCTCATTTCAGTATTGCCATTATATCATCATTATCATTGCAACAGGAGAGTTTTCATAGCCCCGATTTATTCAAGTTTTTACTTTATTTCAAACCTACGGGGGAGAATACATTGCACATCATTTTTATTACGATACCAAGTATATCAAATTCATTACATTGCTTAAGTTACCTCATTGCCAGTTAAATGTCCCCATTTCATAATCATGAACCGTTAATTTCATAGAAGCGAGGGTGAGTGGATAGATCTATCGAGGGTGACACCTCCATCCGGGTTGGTGGATTCCAACCGGACGGATGCATTTCATTTCATTATCATTATTTGAGTTGTTTGGCAAAACACTCTGTTGGGGCGAACATCGGTCAAGCTTCGGTGTCATGTGCTTAAGCAATTGTATCATTTTTGTGACATCATTGTCATACAAACTTATACTTGTGGTAGTCGTATTATACATATACATAAACTCTATGAACTCACTCAACCTTTGTGTTGACACTTTTAGCAATGTATTTTCAGGTAACTAAGGTATTCACTTCATGGCATGCATGTGGACATATCATAGAGTCGCGGTGACGACGCGTCTCACATGGGATTTATACATTTTTAAAACATCGTTTGACTTGTACCAAACTTATTTTCCGCACATGTTGATTTTCATTTGGGACCTATACTTGTAAACTCTGATTATTTTATTAAATCAAACGATGTATTTTCCAAACGACACTTTAGGTCGTTCAATATAACTGTGATTGTGATGCTATGACAGTCAATCCCCAGGAATTCCATTCCGCTGCAAAAAACAGGTAATTTGGGGGTGTGACAGATTGGCATCAGAGCTTCGGTTATAGAGAACTAGGTTGCATCATTGACCCTAGACTATAAATACATCACCATAGCATCTCATCATTTCATCATAAGTGCATAGCCACTATACATGCAGTTTCATACGCACATTTTGCGAGTTATTTACTTTCATTTCAAATCGATTATCACATTAATGCCTTTAGATACCCATTCCATCATACTCACATCAGACTTTGACATGGAGAATGCCCTGTCATTCCCTATCACAATTTTAACATCAGTTGACTCAACACCAATAACATCAGATGATGAGACTGAACCCTTTTAGGAGGACGAAGTTACACCTACACCATCACGATCACCATTGATTCACTGTAGGATCAGGACAATTTTTATCATTCTGTTGGGACAGATCATACCATTTGGTAGGACTTATAGGCTTAGTCCTAATGGACCTATTAGGATGCTTACTACAAGGAAGATAGTAGTATTTCATTCACCATCATCTCCTAACTTACCACTAGGATTTCCATCATCATCGTCATCATTATCATCTAGAGCATTATTCGTACCATCATATCTCATATACACTACTCATACATATGACATGCCGCTTGGGAAGCGGGCATGATTTGACACACCACTACCATCGACCACTAAGACTACAGAAACTACACTATCTTATAGATTTGAGGACTGTGAGAGTTTCAAAGTTGTTGTTGCTAGACAGCCTACTACTCCTACACTTGAAACACGATTTGACCATCAACAGGAACATATAATGAGTACCTTTCTAGCTAATGTAATCTTTATCATTTATTATCTCCACGATAATCACAACCTTTTTTTATTTCATTCCCTATTCCAATTGCCCAATTTTCAATCATTTCGCGACAATACATCACTATCTTACTAGGGGTTAGGCCAACTTTATTCTTGACCAATTAAGAGACTATTACCATTTTATGAGGTTCTCCCATGTATCCTACAAACCATTCAACAAATTATATTTCAAGTTATTTTGCTACCATTTGATGAAATTATTTCACTTAATTTTATTGCAAGCTATTCTACACTATCTTAGAAACATTGTTTCATAAAGTTTTAAAACAAGTTGTTTCGTTACCACCCTATCAATTGGCTTTCGGTTATTTTATCAATTATTTAATATCATCATGCGAAACAATTTTCATGTTACTCTGAAAAATTGTTTGAGCCATTGTCTTACAAAACAAAACGTTGAATACCATCTAAAACTTCGGAGGAACATAATACCATTTCAACAACACCCGACATCACATCATTTGTCCTTGATTATACATAGCCTGATCACCTATATATAATTTAGGAAGAATTATGTCATGAAAACACTCTTCACTCAAAAGCAAAGCTTTGTAAACAGATAAATTGCTCATAAATACCTCTTTTGTCAACACTCTAAAGATATTTACGCCATTCATCCCTCACTCAACCGATAAGTTAGAAATTGACGAGTGACCTTTTTAGGAAAAGCTCCCTATACCATCTATGAGGAGGATTCCTCGATACAAGAAAACAATGAAAGCATTCTAGGACTACCAACAAGGACTAGAAGTATATAGTAAGACGTTTCAAAACTCAACAAAAATCTTAAGACATCACGAGACATTCCGAAACACTATTTTGGACTAGAAGCCAAATTATATCATTTCAAAAGTACTAGCTAGACCGAGTTATGAGATTTAGTACGAAGTGAATACCCACTAAGCAACATCATAGGGATAAACCAAGTCTTCTAACTGAGACTGCAGAACATTCCATTAAACATGGCTTCAACAATATGTGAACTTCCCTACAATGAGTTTTCCTTAAAGGAAAATTTGGTTAAATTAAGGTTATCAATATAAACTTCCCCTAAGGCATTGTGTTCCCTAGAAATTTCAAGTAACCTCACTTTCATATTAAGAGATGCAACAGGTTTAAACATATCGGAAAATCAATGACTCTCCATCTACAAGTGAAATTAGAACAAACATTCTTCGACATAGTATGAGCTTATATCTATTTGCTTGCTAGCATGATAACAATCTAAGTGATGAAATATTTTAGAAGCACTCAATATCGTGACAAATCTTGAAAAGCAATCACTACACCACATCACTTAAACATTTAAGGTTTTGTGACTTGACAACATATAGCATGGAAACACTTCGATAATCAAACAACAAACATTTTAGTCATGGAGACTAAGCACCGTAGGCAAGTAAGATTCAAGTAATGACATTCGCTAGAACGAGGAACGCGAGGAATCACAACTGTTACCCATAATCTATTCTTTTCAATAAGGTCCTTTTCGACAGACTTGACATTTTGAAATTTGGCATGAGACACGTGGTATCAATTCCAGTTGTACCTATTATAAGCTATTCGATTCACCTTAGACTTCTGGCAATCATTTTAAAGATTCCTTTGGAATTCATTAGGACATGATTACCGCTTATTATCCTCAGCTCAATGGTTAGAGCGAGAGAACAATTTCCACATTAGATGATATGCTCAAGCATGTATGACTTTCTAGAAATGATTAGGCAAATTATTCTTAATCGAACAAGTTGCTTTACAACTATAGTTATTACATGAACATATTGACTACACCAATTAAGGCACTCTATGGTTGAGGTGTCAATCACTTATTCACGGGCCAAAATCAGGATAGTCCAACTCACTAGTCCATAACTCATTCATGAAACAACAAAGTAACCGTACAAATCAAGAATCAGTTACGAGTAACAACATATAGATAGAAAAGCTACGTCGATATACGACACAAAATATTGGAAATATGTTCCATAAGTCGCAAACCATTAGAATTTCAAGTTGGCAACAGATTTATGCTCAAAGTCCCGTCTTGGAAAGGCGTGGTACGATTTAGAAAAACATTGGACGACCCAATGCGACTCAAATACCCTCATCTTTTTACAAGTAACATCGTAGAACCTAACATGGATTGAATTCAGGGACTGAATTCCTTTTTGGTTGGGCGAATGTGACAACTCGTAATTTCAGGTCATTTTACAAACTTTAAAAGTTTCACTATTTCATCATTTATCGTAAACTACGTTTACGAGTATCAAATTCGCGTAACCTTAATGGTTTATCAGCGAATTCATGAACAATCATCAAGGACATTTCATATAGACTAGGTTTAGTCTACATGTCATCACCTCATTATCATCATATTAGTTCATGCATGGATTTGCATTTTTCATTAAACGTTTATTTTCCTATTAAATAAACGCTATCGAGTAAACATTTATTTTGAATATTGATCCGACACTTCCAAAAATAATCCTAATATATTTTTATACTCATTTTAAGACTATAAAAATTATATTATTAGTTTACCCGATGTTTTAAATTTATTTGGTATATAAATTGTTATATTTATATAATTACGATGGTTTTCGTAAATACTACACGATAATTATTATTTCACTCAATTTTTGTAAGAAATGTATTTTATAATTTTTATGACTTCAATATGTTTTATTTTGATCTGTTAAAATTTATTTTTAGTTAACGCTACCTTTCAAGCTCAAATATTTACACAAGTTATTAATTACCCTTACTTAATTACACATTTACTCTACATTAATATACTTGATTATTATTAAATGCTACTAGTTTTTTTTTCTTTATATGTCGACCACGACAAGGGTGAGTCACTTGAGATTTCAAAATATCTTTCATATATATTCATATTATACTACTCATTAAAACATAGATACTTAAAATTTCAAAGTGAAAGAGCAAAGTACTCTCTTCCTCTCTTCTCTCCATAACCGGCAACCACAAGGATCAAGAAAGGGTTCACAAAATATTTTCAAGTCAAGTTTATTACACTCTAGACACACTCTTGATTAACGTTGTGAAATAAAAACCTTGGGTGATTAAGATAAAACATTTGTTCATAAACCTCATCAAGTTAACTAGTAAGCATCTCATATCTATTTTCATCCTTCATATTTATTTTATGTTATTTCATCATTTTTGCAAGAAAACATGCATGTTACATATGAATTTATACCACTTTTAATGTTTTTATTACTTATTATGAAATATAATCATCCTATAAATTATCCCTTGAAACATATCACTTTTGGTGATGTCTAGGAACCCATGACACCCTAAGAAGGTGTATGGTAGGATTTGAATAGCTTTGGAGTTGTTTTGAATTGGTTAGAATAGGTTTGGCGCGAGAAAAACTCTTTTCGACAAGTTTACATAAGGGTCTGTCCATATTTTGAAAATCTGGAAATCTCGACAGTATATAAAAAATTTTGGCCTAGAGTTTTAGAAAATACACTTTAAAACGAAAACGTGGCCGCTTGAATGGGTTAAAACGGAGTTATAACGAAGAAGTTATGCTATTTTCAAGTTTGACGACGAAAAATGTTTGGTTCAGAAAATTCAGCATGTAATCTCGACTTTTTACGAGTCAAAAATGAGTCTTAAGCGTTATAAAATGTGTCGACTTATCAAAAATATATTAGTATATATTATTACGATTCCGAGGACATATAAAACGTAGAAAACGGACTTGTAACGATTAAATTATACACGTTTACACAAAGTTGCCGTAACTTTATTATATAAGAAAAACTAATAGATTTCTATTAGACAAATATTACGGCTACAAAGGACCATGTTGAAGGTCGTTTTTAACATTGATGTATAACTTTTTATAACGTGATGTCTTCTAGTAAAAGTAAGTTCGCCAAGCATATTTTCCAAAATGTCCAACCGTTCGTCAAACGAAATTGTAATGAATAAAATACGGTCACTTAAACTTTGCCGAAAACCATCCTTAAACAATATTTTGGATACAAGTACCCTACTTTACCTATGTTTTTCTCCGTGATCGAGACCTCTAGGATGAAAAATTAAATGCTAAAACTTTGAGATAATGATACAAGCTTCCCAAAACTGTTGATTTTGTTTCCTAACACTCGACGTGCACCATTTTACGACTAGCTTTTCGAGGCCGATTAGTCACTTTCATGAAATTGTCAAATGACATTATTTTACGACGAAAAGTTATAATTTCATAATAAATCATTAAATGACTATCGTAGGATATCATTTCAACGTAAATACTTGTAAATTATTTTATAACATGACGAGATGTCATAAACACATATTTCGACGATAAATTCTATTTTCAAAAAAACGTACAAGTGGTATAGATTACATGTGGATTTGCATGCACGACATTGTTTCATGATTTACATTAGAACATATCATTCATAATAGGTCACGGTCAGAGGTTGCGCCTCATTTCAGTATTGCCATTATATCATCATTATCATTGCAACAGGTGAGTTTTCATAGCCCCGATTTATTCAAGTTTTTACTTTATTTCAAACCTACGGGGGAGAATACATTGCACATCATTTTTATTACGATACCAAGTATATCAAATTCATTACATTGCTTAAGTTACCTCATTGCCAGTTAAATGTCCCCATTTCCTAATCATAAACCGTTAATTTCATAGAAGCGAGGGTGAGTGGATAGATCTATCGAGGGTGACACCTCCATCCGGGTTGGTGGATTCCAACCGGACGGATGCATTTCATTTCATTATCATTATTTGAGTTGTTTGGCAAAACACTCTGTTGGGGCGAACATCAGTCAAGCTTCGGTGTCATGTGCTTAAGCAATTGTATCATTTTTGTGATATCATTGTCATACAAACTTATACTTGTGGTAGTCGTATTATACATATACATAAACTCTATGAACTCACTCAACCTTTGTGTTGACACTTTTAGCAATGTATTTTTAGGTAACTAAGGCATTCACTTCATGGCATGCATGTGGACATATCATAGAGTCGCGATGACGACGCGTCTCACATGGGATTTATACATTTTTAAAACATCGTTTGACTTGTACCAAACTTATTTTCCGCACATGTTGATTTTCATTTGGGACCTATACTTGTAAACTCTGATTATTTTATTAAATCAAACGATGTATTTTCCAAACGACACTTTAGGTCGTTCAATATAACTGTGATTGTGATGCTATGACAGTCAATCCCCAGGAATTCCATTCCGCTGCAAAAACAGGTAATTTGGGGGTGTGACACCAATTCCCCCAAGTGGTAAAAGAAAAGGAAAAAGTCACCCAACAATAACTAGATTTCCAAGTCTTCATTTTTTATAATAAGCTTGAACAAGGATCATGAAGAATCTTCATCCAACCATCCCCGATACCTTCAGATACTAAGTACACTTGCCCGTGATATTTCACTTCAACCTCAAATAAATAATAGTGAATTAACCCCATTGTCACATCTTCTGGTTAAAAGCTCAAATATAGCCTCCATTTACGTTTTAAGTGAACCATGATAAATGGTTTCATCTCGACCATGGTTAAAGGCACATAACCCCGTAAAACCATGTAATAACCAAACTGCCATGATGTAAAATCAAACACACATCCAATTCATAAAGTACCCCCTTTTATCCCTTCTTTAAAGAAGAAACCGTAGCACCAAAGATCAGATAAGATCCCGAAATACACTTTCCTTTCTCCAGGATGAATCCATCAATACGGGATTTTACAATTCTATATTTTAAACCAAGAAATAGTTTCTTTCGCGGGATTTTACAAAACCAAGAATAAACCGTATGAAAGATCCGGAAATGCACTTTACTTTTACCAGGATGTTTCCATTGTCACGGGATTTTACAAGTCTATGATTTAAACCGAGAAATAGTTTCTTTCGCGGGATTTTACAAAATCAAGACTAAACCGCAAACAACGTCAGCTTGAATGTGTTATGACAATTTTGGTTTCGGTGAATATCTGTTTTAGGGGAACATGCAGCGGTTCATCAAAGGTTCATTATCCAACATCATCAACCATCCAATAAACACTTTGGTAAACACATCATTCACGCATTCTGTCGGCTGTTGCTGTGACCACTTGGTGAAGTAAACCCGATATGTCAAACTTGATCATGAAGTGAACTTCCCCAGATTTGTTACTTAAGCTTGTACTAATCCTTGTGAAGAAGAAACGGTGTACCCAATGTACAAAACCTCTTGACATATCCTCAACTGCGTGAGACACTGAAATGATAGCTACATTGTGTGTGCAGCGAGAAAGAATCACAACCGTAACTAAATATCCAAGTCTTTATCACACTCAGTAAACGCCCAAACAAGTTATCTTCGCGAAAGGGTAGAAAGAAAGAAGAAGAAATAAGTAAACGTGCCCGGATAACCTCACTTCAAATCCAAATAAGAAATACGGAACAATTAACTCCGAAGTCAACTTCGTTCACACATCAATTAAAGCCGTGACATAGTATCCTTTGTGAAAATGTATATACCAAAGTATCAACCCGCATTTTGAATCTCACCATCAAATCTCATCATCAAGTTGCATTATCAATACCTCGCAGCCTATAAACAAGCATGTACCAATATCCAATGTCCGGTCCATAAATATATCCAATGGCACACAACCCAATAAATAGACATAATACTCAATCCATTCCAAATTAATTGCAGCCCGTAATATAGAATAATATCCGGATCACATGACACACCATTACTTCGAAACCATTAAACAAACAAATTCTCAGTGAGACTTTTTGTGATATATCTCATTACGTCAAAATCTGATAAAATTACTTGTTAAAATGTGACTTATCAAACAATGAGTTTCAATTTGTTTGAAAATAACCACAAGACTAAGTCCAGGTTTGGCATTGACCTACGTCCAAAGTCATAAAGTCCATAAAATATCATGGGCCGCAATACATGGTTTTCCCACGTCCACAATCTCATTTTGTCAAGCCAGAATTCGCAAATCCCGTCCAAATACACTTGGTTATACACGTTCCACATAAAAAAAATTGCACAAGGGTCCATTTCATGTACTACCAAGTCCACAGATTAGTGCACATCATATTGAGTTATGTTATAAGTGTCGGGCCCATTCCAGAATTCTTGAGACCCATTTCCACAACATGATCCAATCACAACAATGCCCTAAAATCGTGGGATATAAATTACACTTACTCACACTTACCCTAGTTTTACACATACCATCAAACCCTAATCCTCTCATATTCCGCCCCCATCAAAATACATCTCACAAATCTGCATCTTAACCCCAAAAAAAATCTCACACATATCAACCCAAATAAGTCTCAACTATCTGCCCCCTTTATCTCGTGCTTTGAAACATACAACGCAGCCACACACTCGCCACAGGGATAGCGTGAGTGAGACCATGGTTCCGAAGTAGTATGCCTCAAGGAAGGTGTCATCACTTGACAGAAGAGGTAGGTTCGAAAGTCTTGACTAGATGTTTTGTATTAATATTTTTTTTAATCTTGAACAAATGAAAACGAGTTAACATGATAGTTAAAATCGTTTCATATTTCGTACATCAATCAAAGTAAGACCTCAAATAAAACCCTTTTGATCTATGATGTATATATTGATTCGTGTTCAATACTCTTGATAGTCTACGAGGTTTCTTTTGAGAACCACGAATTAATTAACTGAGATCTATTCATTCTTTAGATTTGGATTCATGAAAAGTTGACCTTTTGATGTTATGAGCTTTGATCTGTGAAGAATAAATATTTCGTGATATAGACTCATGATAGTCTTGATGATACCTTTTAGTACCACGAAATATTTAAACTGAGACTGTTTTATGTTGGAGTCGAGTCTTGGTCTAGGTTTGTGTTTGAGATGGGATTGAGTTTAGGATAGATTGTAGTTTGTTGTTGAAAGTGGTAATCGGATCTGTTTATATTTCTTGGACATCTTGATTTCTGTTCATATATACATAGACTGATGATGGTATTTTACTGAGGTCGATGTTATTTTTGGTATATGGTATTCGTTTTGGTCAAGTTGCTACTGTCAAAAACTTCTTCTTCCTTTCTGTCAACTTGCTAGGTCTAAGTCGCTAGGTCAAGTTTTGTGCCAAGTCGCTACCATGAGTAAAAACTCATGGCAAGTCGCTATCAGTTTTTATGAGTCAAGTCGCTACATGAATTTGTGTCAAGTCGCTATTAAGAACCATAATGTGAAGATCGTTATAATCTCTTAGACGAGGTCTAATATTATATCTAGGAACACATAATAATAAAAGCGGAATATTCAAACATAGAATCAACGTCATTATGAACAAGGTTTTTTATTATCATAAACTAACTAACTAACTATAATAAAGATCAAAGACTTGATCTAACACTAACTAACTAAACCACTAAACCCTAGGCGTTTTCCTAAATCCCTACACCTAGGTTCCCACACACACACATCTTTAGACGTCTACATCTTGTACGTACTTAAAACTAATGACCCTATGTCTCTTTATATACTAGAGACATCTAGGGTTTACAAGAGGAATCATAATACAATTAGGAAACTAAATATTCTTTTAAGCATATCTTCTAGAATCTTCCAAATCCTCCATCTTTTTAGAGTTTCCCTTCTTGTCACTTTTAGTCCTTTATGTTTCATTCTTCTTATTTTGTATCATCAAATCTATAATAGACCCAACACATAATGACCATTTTTCCGACCGTCTTCAAAAAACCCAGAAAAATATCTAAAGATGCATCCTTTTTGACCCGTTTTGACTTTTTCCGATGAGTTTTCCGACCACTTTCATAATAAACCCAGAAAACTGCATATTGGTATGTTTTATTTTACCTAGTTTGGTCAAGAAAATGTCGGCCACAAAAACCCATTAGACAACAGTTTGGACCATAAAACAGATGACCAGTTTAGACCATGACTTATTGACCAAAAGAAGAATACCAAAACTTGTTAAGAACAATTTACCCATAAAAAATACCCCGACCACTAAAAAGTACTAAAACAGTTATAAAAAGAATCAAAAGACAACAAGAATCAGCACAACACAATAACCTGGCTCTGATACCATTTTTATGATCGAAATATTATTGTGTTGATGATTCGGGTGGTCTTGGATGATGGAAATACATGTTAGCCATTTAGAGAGAGGGTGTTCTTGGTAGAGACTTGGTTTACAAATGAAAGGTTAGATTATGAAGAAGCACCACCCCTTCCATGGATGGAAGGGGTATTTATAGTTACAGACATAACGACCTCCTGACGGCCTGTGGATCAGGTATACAGTGGGTAAAGACCCGTCCTTCCTCCACGGTGTTACACTAAACTAATATACGCTACAAACTAACTAATAAACTACTAAATAACGTAAATAACGACAAGTCTACGAGCTAACTTATGCTAAATAATATTTGGGGTGACCGACTCTTCACCATGGAATTTCTAATTCCTAACACATTTGTTGTTGAATGTAACATTCATGTATCCACCCAAACTATCCACAAACTTGTATAAACCCAACAAATCTACCTTTGTCACCCCAATAACCGGTGGAAAATCTCCTAACACATCATGCCTTAAGTATTCTAAGTAGAACCCTTCTAACATGCACATGAACTTTTTACCCAAAACTTCCCAACTTCTATATATTAACTTGTCAATCTTAATTAAATCCAAGAAAGACAAAAACCTAGGGAAAGTGTTTACCTTCATGGAGTATAGTGTCCCATTCAAACTCAAGTATTCATCATCAATGTAATCTTGAACATCTTCCTTGTCCATTTTGAGATCCTCTATGCCTTTGATCAATAGACACTCATCCTTAGGATCTATAGAATGAAAATACTCATCGAGAAATTTGTTGTGACTTGTAACCAAGCTTCCATCATCTTCTGCCATCATGCTATCATCTTGCACTT
This sequence comes from Chrysanthemum makinoi, assembly GCA_910596185.1. Classification (NCBI taxonomy): domain Eukaryota; kingdom Viridiplantae; phylum Streptophyta; class Magnoliopsida; order Asterales; family Asteraceae; genus Chrysanthemum; species Chrysanthemum makinoi. The sequence goes on from OU343221.1 coordinate 270,161,141, forward strand.
CCAATGGCCTTTCAAACATATATCTTAGACTGCATGTGTCGTAACCATAAGACACAATAAAACCTTGATCTTTTAACTGATCCACGCTTAGTACGTTCAATGTAATCTCTGGTGTGTAGAGTACATTGGGTATCAACAAACTTCCCTCCTTCGTCTCCACTGTTATCTCACCAACACCATACAAGAGAATAAATTTCTTCTCTTCTTGTTCAAGGCCCTCCATTTTGAATCAGTTTATCATTATTTTGAATAGATTCTTTGACGGACTCATGTGCCTTTTGTAGGCACTGCTAACGAACCAGATGTCGTTCCAACTGCCTTTATCCGAGCCCTCTACCAGGTAGTCTGTGGATACGTGTACCCTTTCAGGGTATTTGAGTTTTTCTTGAACTTATGTTATGGTTGGCTTCATCTTTATGCTTTGTTCCTTGAACCTGGTTTTACCCCTTTTATTTAGGCATCTCCAAAAAACGTGTCCACGTTTTTTGCAGGTGTAACAGTGTACCCTCTTTTCTTTTTGAGATAAACCGCCACTCTCTCCCTTTTCTTTGCAAACCATTTGTGCCTTTGCAAAGTTATAGGACACAATCTCTTCAACTTTCTGCCTTAGGATCTCTTTTCCCTCAGGGGATAACTTCTTTTTCTGATTTCCCCTTGGTGGCAATTTGGGGGGAACTTCTCTTTGCAGGAACTTCTGATTGAGAGCCATATGTGCGTGTCTTTGGATTTGCTTCGTCCAGGAATCAGAACCGAGGCTCTGATACCAATGTTGGTATCTATTCACATGCCTATATTGAAGCCAATCCCTTCGCATAACTTGTTTATAATTAACCATGATTTGAGAGTTTTGTAGAAACAGAAAGATGTAAACAAACGTTCTATTTATAAGAGTGATATATGGGACTTGTTTACATTGAATCAATCGATCCTATTTATAAATTACGGAATGACATGACTTGGATTGTCAACCATTGTTTCGTTTCAATGGTAACCATCTCTAACTACTAACAACAGTAACTGTCAAACTAAAATAACTGTCTTGCTTAATAGGTTGTTTAGGACAAGGCTTTTGACCTTACCCATTACATGTAGCCTATAACAAATACGACCCATAAGTGCTTAAACATAAAGTAAATTGTTCATTTAACATTCTAAAACATTATCAATGCTACAATTATGATAACTTGTGCAAAAATAGTTCTTATTAAGTCAACTTGTAGGGATTGTATTGAATTTTAAGATGTAGTAATATGAGCTTCTTCAACAATAAGATTTTTTATTTTTTTTTATTTTTTTTGTGCTTCTTTTTGGTCTATGTAGTTTTATGTAATAATAACTACCAAATTTTTTCTTTGAGAATGGATTTGTGTTAAAGAATGAAAATGGGAAGAAAGGGAATATACATGGAGAAAGGAGATTGACTCTGGTGTTTGGTGCAAACCGAGAATCTACATCAAAAGAATGATTCTCATGTTTGTTTATCATCCTTGTGAATGAAAATCTGTTCGAATACATAAACGATAGTTCTTCTTTATTCGTGTTTCCATCTCTGTTTATGGCTTTTCCTAAAGAGCAATACGTAAAATTTTCTAACATAAAGCTGTATAAATGATCTTCTACATAAAAACTAATAAGTGGTACATATTAAATAAACCAGGGAGAAGACTAATCTGCAATAAAAAAGTAGTTTTAACACATTAATATTTGTATATAAAGTTGGTTGAGATAAAAATAAAAATTCAAAAAGTGAGTTATATTATTAAATGTACAATATAGTAAAACCTCTATAAATTAATACTCGATAAATTAATAACCGCGATAAAATTTATAATTTTTAAGTCTCAACTTGGGACCAGTACAAATTTGGACCCTAATCGATAAAATAATAAAATAATAATTTTTTTGAAACCTCAGTGTATATATATTTGTCCCAACGAAACTATAAATTAATAATTACTAAAAATTTCATATAAAGGTCATACGTAATTAAAACTTGTAAAAATGCAATGTAAGAGACTAATGTTCTAATATGACTTATACATATCTAATCCAAGAAACACTTGGCGTTGTAATTTACGTTATTTGAGAGCTTAGCTAGATTTCAACAATAAGGTAAGTCTCCATGTTATGTGGGATCGTATCTGGAATAAATTTACGGTTTCTAAATTAGTGATGCGCGTACAAGGCGCGTTCGGGGTCAAAGAAAACTTCCTTTTCGTCGAGCAAGTTTTTCAACACCCTAGTGTTGGGAATTATGTGAAGTACAAATTATGCTGTTGTTTTTGCTGAATGGATTCTGTCGAAGTGTATGGATTCTGCCGAAGACATAGTTCTGCTAAAGAATAGTTTGTTTCTGCGGAAGTTGTTATTCCATGTTTAGTATATTTAGTTTGGATATACATGAGCTTTATTAGGAAGTGATTGTGTATATCTTATTTAGTTTTACGTTTCTTAGAGAAGAAGTTAGGGTTCCTTGTCTATAAAAGGAACAGAATAGAATGAATTATGTATTAGACGTTTACATATTATTAATATAACGATCCATAGAGGATCAAAGAGTTCTTAGTTATCTGTGTTTTATACTTGTGTTTATATTTCGCTAAAGAATACAAGTTGTAGAGATTTTCTTTTAGTTTGGTTGTGATTACACAAACAATACTAACGATCTCGGCTCAAGATCTATCAAGGTCTGTTAGTTTTCAACAAGTGGTATCGAGCCGGTTAGAGTCTCTACGATACTAAGGACAGTTTTTCTAAAACACCCATACAACCAAAACAAAAACTCACCATGCGGATCGACGTTGATGTGAAATCACCAACAACCAAAACACCACCCATCTGCAACACCTAAGTCTCTCTAACAGCAATGCTAAGTTTCCTTACCTAAAAAGGGAGGAGTATGATCTTTGGGCGATGAAGATGCAAAACTGGATCTCCAACATTGATTGGAATCTATGGGAGATAGTACTGGAAGGAAACAGTTTGAAGAAAACTACCATAGATCTTTGGTAAGATGACTTATGTTCCTCCCAAAGCTGCGAAGAGTTCTTGGCGGTTCGAGAGAGAAACCAAGGTTAAAACCATTCTTCTTCAAGCTATTACTGAGGATCACTTGAGTGATTTTCACTTCATGCAAGATGCCAAGGACATATGGTTAGCAATAAAGGCTAAGTTCGGTGGGAATGAGGAGTCTAGGAGAATGAGAAAGTCCATGTTGCGACAACAGTTTCAAGACTTTCAAATCACTGAAGAGGAAGGAATTCATAAGGGCTATGACAAGTGTCACAAGATTTTAAGTCAGTTAAATCAGCTGCAGGCAAAGCCAGATAATGATGATTGTAATTCTAAGTTCTTGAGGTCATTACCTCCATCCTGGCTACAAGTAAGCATTGCTTTAAAAGCTAAAGGTGGCCTAGATATGCTTACTTTTGATGAGTACGTACAACAAACTTAAAGCTCTTGAACATGATGTAAGAAGTCCTTTTAGATCATCATCTACTGCAAGTCACACAGCGTTCGTTGGAGCCTCTAACCCTAAGATGAGTCATGGTCCAAGTCCAACTTACTCATCATCATCTTACACTACCACTCCATCAAGTTCTCAATCTGGAGGTATAATGGAAGATGTGCTTGGATCCTTCTATGTTGATTATGATCCTCGGCAGGAACGGCCTATGAGGATTTAGATCAGGTGGATCCTACTGGAGATGGAAGAGATGAAGCTGAAGTGGCGGTGGCTATCTTGTCCATGGATATCAAGAATTTTGAGCGCAAAAGCGGCGAAGGTTTGGCTTCCAAGGAAGAGATCCAGCGAGGTTTGACAAAAGGAAGGTCAAGTGCTTCACATGTCAACAGATGGGTCACTTCTCCAGAGAGTGCAAAGATAGGAAAGTTGGTGATGAGACAAGATACTCTACTTATCAGAATCGGAGAGTCTGGAACTTCAAAGGGATCAGCAGCTTTGGTCACTCTTGACAACAATGTGGACTGGAAGCACATGAGCGAGGATAATGATGGTCACGATAATGTTGGTTTGATTGCAAGCTGTACTTCGGAGGATAGGCATGATCAGATTGCCTTGATGGGCATCTCTCAGGTACAAAACTGTTTGTTTGGTTGTAGTGGGCGTTATAATGAACTCAAAGAAGCTTATGATATTTTGAAACCTAAATATAATGAATACTTTGTAGAAGTTGAAGCTTATAAACAGGCTTTAAAACACTAGAAAGACAAAAGGTTTGGTTTCAGAAGAATCAAATAGCTTATGATGAGAAAATAAGTGTGTTAGAAAGGGATCTTGAATGTGCTAAGAATGAGTTAAAATATTTGAGAAGTTAAGAGCAGATGTAGTGTCAGAAAATCTAGAGCTAAAAGTGAAACTAGATGAGGAAATTGCTAGGCATAAAGAATGGTTGTTAAATGGAAATAAGTTAGCTAGTCACATCTATGCTAGTCAAACTCCAAATACTTCTATAGGATTAGGCTTTAAGAAGTATGTAGGGTTAGAAGCTAGGGATGACACACGTAAATCTACACCAGCAGGCCTAGCTAATTTTGTGAAAGAAGGTGCCCTACATGTTGTGCGTGGACCTATTAGAGGTGAGCACATGCCCATTGACCTTTCCATTATTGTTGACTTTGATGGATCACATCATCTCTATGGCAAAAAGTCAAATGACTTGCCAGACCCGATACTTCTTCTAATGACTTTGTCTCTTGTGTTAACAGTGACAAGTCCTCCGAGCAAGGGTCTATAGAGTGTGATTCAAATGACAAGTCTGACCTTCCCAAGTCTTCACCCCTGCTTGCACCCAAGACTACCAATAAGCATGTCAGAGTTGCTGCCAAGGAATCCTCTTCCAAGACAGTTGTCTCTAAAGACTTGCCTTTTAATTCTTTGCATAATAATACTGTTAAAAACAATTCTTTTCAGGGTTTTGGTTTGAATACTTCTGCTTGTAATAGAACATCTTTTGGTTTGAATAAATCTTCTAAACAGAAGACATGTTTTGTGTGTAGAAGTAAATTTCATTTAATTAAGGATTGTGATTTTCATGAGCAAAGGATGGGTAGGTGTGGTGATTCTAGGACATCTAGACCAATGTGGACCAATGTTAATGCTATACCACCTTATGTTCCACAAGCAACTTATACTAATTCTCCTTTTCCTTGGAAAAGACCAGTTGCAATACCATATGTACAACCAACAAGTTCATATTTTAAGAATGGGTATTTGCCTGGATATGTTGACTCAATGACTGATGGGAAAGGGTACTGGGATACTGTTGTCAAGTCCTCAGCAGGTTGTTCTTGGAATAAAAGGGACCTAAATTTCAATGGAAACCCAAGAACAATAGTGGATCTTATACATCTGCATGGCATAACTCATATGATCCACAAGGCAGGTTCAAGTCAGCAATGACTTGAGCCTCCATAGTGTACTAATATTTTGTATATTTTTGTTGTTGTAGAATCATCCTCTTAAGCATAAAGATGTTGGCATTGTTGATAGTGGTTGTTCAAGAAGTATGTCAGGAAACAGGGATATGATGCATAACTTTGTATCAATTGAAGGAGGAGGCAATGTAACCTTTGGAGGAAGTGATGGAAGGATTACTGGGAAAGGGACCATCAAAACACCTCAACTGGACTTTGAGAATGTATACTATGTCAAGGAACTCCAACACTTCAACTTGTTCTCAGTCTCACAAATTTGTGACACCAAGAACAAAGTACTCTTCACAGAGGATGAATGTCTTGTGTTGTCTAAAGACTTCAAACTCCCAGAAGACACTTCAATTCTGCTGAAAGTTCCTCGGAATCACAATCTGTATACATTCAACTTAAGCGATGTTAAAACCGAAGGTGATTTAACTTGTTTGGTGGCTAAAGCATCCTTGGATGAGTCTACCAAATGGCATAGGAGAATGGCCCATGTCAACTTCAAGACCATAAACAAGCTCTCTAAACTGGGTCTTGTTGAAGGTCTTCCTTCCAAAGTTTTTACAAATGATCATAAGCGTGTTGCACGCAACAAGGAAAGCAACATAGAGCCTCATACAAAATTGTTACTGCTGTGAGTATTATTTCTGAACCTCTTCAGTTGCTTCATATGGATCTGTTTGGTCCAACTCAAGTTAGAAGCATTGATCAAAAGTATTTTTGTCTGGTTATCACTGATGGTTATAGCAGATTTTGTTGGGTATTCTTTCTAAGGACCAAAGATGAAACATCTCCAGTGTTGAAAGAGTTCATTACCCTTATTGAGAATCAGTTGAACAAAAAGGTTAAAGGAATTCGGTGTGATAATGGGACCGAGTTCAAGAATGCTATACTTATAGAACTCTGTAGGTCTAAAGGAATCAAAAGGGACTATAGCACTCCAAGAACCCCACAACAAAATGGGGTGGCAGAAAGAAAAAATCGGACCTTAATAGAGGTGCAAGATCAATCTTTGCAGACTCTAAGCTACCCACCATGTTTTGGACTAAAGCTGTTGGCACAACTTGTTATGTACTGAATAGGGTATCCATTACTAGACCACACTTCAAAACACCATATGAACTTCTCTATGGGAAAGTTCCTGCTATTCATTACCTTAAACCTTTTGGATGTCAAGTGACCATTCTGAATACAAGTGATCCATTGGGCAAATTTGATGAAAAAGCTGATGATGGTTACATTGTGGGATATTCAGCTCATAGTAAGGCTTACAGAGTTTACAATTTATCGCCAAGAAGATTGAGGAGACATTGAACCCGAGGTTTCTAGAAGACAAGCCTAATGTTCAAGGACAGGGTCATGTTTGGTCTTTTGACCTTGATTACTTAACCGATTATTTGGGTTATTCTAGACATATGGCTAATCAAAATGCAAGTACTCAAGAGTCTCCAGCTAACAGTGCAGATACCTGGATCTGATTCGACAGTGAGTTTGAAGATGATGAACAACCCATTGTAGTGCCTTCTTTCTCCCCTAACAATTTTACATGTGACACTTCCAAAGTTACTTCTGATGAGAGTGAAGACGAGTCCAATTATGCAGAGGATCTTGCTAGGCAGAAGAAACAAGAGTATGCACTAATCTAGATCTGAGAGGAATCTGAGGAGAGTGCCAGGTGAAGCAATCGTGGAAACATCAATCTCTGAATGTGATTCTGTTTCTCCTACCATCCCCATTCTCTGAAAAGACATCTGTTTCTACTCCTATTTCCACTAGAGTGTCCACAGACTTTGGAGAACCTTATACTCGTTTTCCAAAACCTCAGATCTTGGTCATCATCAACCTAAAAGCTGGAATCTTCACCTCACCTTCTTGTGACACTGATTTTGAACCTATTGTGACTAATCTTGATTCTTCCATTGAAGTCAACACCACTGCTACAAAAAGGATTCACAATACTCATCCACAGTCAAATATTATTGGTGATCCTAATGCACCTGTTAGAACAAGGGGTTCTGTGGCAAGTTCTAAATATGGTCAAGTGGCTTTTATCTCTTATGTCTCAAATCAGCAAAGAGACAATCACACAGACTATGAACATTGTCTGTTTGCTTGTTTTCTTTCTCAAGTGGAACCAACCGGTGTTACTCAGGCTCTTGAAGATTCAAGTTGGCTTGAGGCAATGCGGGAAGAGATGCAACAATTTCAAAATCAGCAAGTTTGGATATTGGTACCACTACTTGATGGCAAGTATGCAATTGGGACTAAATGGATTCTGAAGAATAAGAGAGATGCAAGGGGTGTTGTAATTAAAAACAAAGCAAGATTGGTTGCTCAGGGTTATAGACAAGAGGAGGGATTGATTATGATGAAGTGTTTGCACCTGTGGCAAGAGTTGAGGCCATACGGATTTTCTTGGCTTATGCATCCTATATGAGTTTTATGGTATATCGAGATGGATGTTAAAGGAGCCTTCCTGTATGGTGAAATAGAAGAGGAGGTTTATGTCACTCAACCTAAAGGATTTGAAGACCCCGATCATCCTACTCATGTTTACAAGGTTGTCAAAGCTCTCTATGGACTACATCAGGCACCACGAGCTTGGTATGCTAGGCTTTCATCATTTCTGCTGAAGCATGGATATCGAAGAGGTGCTATTGATAAAACACTTTTCCTGAAGAAGAATTCCACAGATATTATTCTTGTGCAAGTGTATGTGGATGACATTATTTTTGGATCCACAAAGGAAGCTTGGTGCAGGGAGTTTGAGGAGCTTATGAAGGGAGAGTTTCAGATGAGTGCCATGGGAGAAATGACTTTCTTTTTTGGTCTTCAAGTTCAGCAGAAACCTGATGGTATCTTTATAAGTCAGGACAAATATGTGAGGGACATCTTGAAGAAGTTTGGTATGGAGAGTGTCAGGATTGCCACTACACCTTATGAAGCTCCAAAGTCAAAGACCAACAATGAAATAGATCCACCAGTGAATGTACATCTTTACAGATCTATGATTGGTTCTTTGATGTATTTAACAGCTTCAAGGCCTGATATTACTTTTTCTGTGAGTGTTTGTTCTCGACATCAAGTTACTCCACTTACTTCCCATCTCAATGCTGTTAAGAAGATCTTTAAGTACCTCAAAGGCCAACCTCATTTAGGTCTTTGGTATCCAAAAGAATCTCCATTTAAGCTGGAAGCATATAGTGATAGTGACTATGCTGGTGCAAATCTGGATAGGAGGTCCACCCGGAGGTTGCCAATTCCTTGGGAAGAGATTGATTTCTTGGCAATGCAAGAAATAGACTATTATGGCTACCTCATCTACTAGCAGATGCGCGTTGCTGCGCAAATTCTGTGGACAGGTTCTTTGGATACAAAATCAATTGTTGGATTATGGGTATAACTTCATGAACACAACAATTTTTATTGATAATCAAAGGACCATATGCATTGTTAAAAATCCAGTTTTCACAGTCGAACAAAACATATTGAAATCAGGCACCACTTTATAAGAGATGCATATGACAAACATTTGATAAAAGTGGTTAAAATTCACACTGATGATAATGTGGCAGATTTGTTAACAAAAGCTTTTGATGGACCAAGGTTTCAACACCTTGTGGTCCATATTGGTATGCTTAACCCTTAACTGCAAAGTTTAAGGGGAGGCATAGGCCTCAGGGGAGGCATATGCCTCAGGGAGGATTTGTGTATACTTTGCATTTTCTTATGTAAAATTTGTTTTGTGTATACTTTTTGATTCTGTTTTCTAACACTAACCAGCTAATGTAATGATAGTTTTTTTTCTTTGTTGGTTTGTGTGTTTCTCTGTGTTTGTTCTATTTTGCAGTTTGGTTATTCAAGTTGGAATTTACCATGGTTGTTATTTTGGAATATGGTCAAGAAAGCTCTGAAGCTTGTTTCTACTTGAATTCAAAGTCTGAAGTGATTTATTTGTTTCCACTGAAGACAAAATCTGAAGTTACAATGTTCATTCAAGAAAGTCTTGAAGCAAATTGTTCATTCATTCATTCGAGAAACAGTTTACAGCTTACAGCTTACAGAGTATAATCATCATCAAATGAAACTACAAGAAAAGAGCTTTACATGATCTACTAATCCAAATCTAGTTCATATCATCTATTCCAACATCTAATAGGCTGTTGGATATGCATGATCGCTCACATCTTTCACACTAGATGTTGGATATGCATTTGTCAGGACTTGCATAACCACCCATTTCTTCTATCTTGATGGCTGGATATGCATGACATGTACGACGAGGAAGCTAAGGATCAAAATGGGAAGGATGGATTGATGAAAACGATGATGATGACGATGACCACACATGATGATGAAGAAAAATAATATGTCCTTTGTGATTCATTTTCTGATTTCAACCAAAATGCAATCCATCCACCATCCCTAAGCATTTCCTCTATACGATATGTGATGATGCACCAAAACTTGGTGCGAAAGACCAAGAACCACCTCTGTTCTTAGGAGTGGCGGATTTCGGCTCGTGGCCTTCGTTGAGGCTGAGGTTCTGGAGGTTGGGAGTAAGATGTTCTCTCCTTATAGGAGTCATCAGAATCATCAGCAGATTCACTTGGATTCACTACACTATCATTTTCTAAAGAAGGGAGAAAGGGTGATTTACTTGATCGTGGATATGGTTGAGGAAAGTAATGAAGCCATGGGTTTGAATCATCACTTGATGATGATGATGATGATGATGATGAGGATGATGTTGTGAGATCTATGATCTCAGGTTTAGTACTCATGATTGATTGTGGTTAATTTTGAAGCATTGATGAAATTAGGGTTTGTGATGTTATTTGGGGTTTTTGATGAAGAGTTATGTGTGCATTGGGATTGTTTTATAGACAGTTTCAAGACTTAATGAGATTTAATGCGTGTGGGTGAAACAGTAAAAAGATATTTACTGAAGCTTCTTGAATACGTGATCTATTTCTGCTGATTGGTATTCTTCAGTAGAATGACTAGTGTTTCTACCGAAGTTGAAAGTTTAATTGGGTAAAAGTAGAAGTACACGTCAGCACTGGTCAACAATTTGACCAAAATTGGGAAACTACTACTTATTCGCTATTCGCATATCTTCGTCTCAAATTAAACGATTCTCTCTTTACTCACGTTCAAAACACTTCCTCTTGTGTGAATCTTAACCTAACTTTAGATTTTTCTCATGGCTTCAATTCAAGCATGATCATAATAAAGTCGCTTTTAGGGAACGGCTAAGGTTGATGAGTTGTATAGACCGATGGTAGAATTCTTACAGAGGTCCAAGATTCATTATGCTTTAACACATTCTCTGAATGCAATATATGAATCATTGGTTACTCAATTTTGCGTACTGCTACAAGGTGATCTGAGAGATTGTTGCAATGATTGACGGACGAGCATGTGGTGACAGATGAGCTGATAAGAAGACAACTTCATTTGGATGATGAGAATGGGGTTTATCATTCTAATGCTTTGTGTTGCTTACTTGATGGACTAAGAGCGATTGGCTATCAAGGTACTAGGTGATATGTGGTTAAAGAATCAGCTTTGTCCTATGTGGAGGTTTTTGGTTCACACCTTGCTTCAGTGTTTAAGCAATAAATCAGGAGGATGGGATCAATTTTTTACTCAATTGGGATGTGGTATTATATGTCTATCTCAGGGTTTAACTTATAATTTTCTAAGTTTATTTTTGATAATATGGTTGAAAATAGATAAGGAAAAAGCAAGTTTTAATGTACCCTAGGTTTTTACAAATAATATTAGACATTTTACCACACAAGCCAAGCCTTTTATCCCATAGGAGCTTTATCTGCTAAACTATTTGCTTCAATGAGAACTAAGTATGAGACATCATCCTTTGCTAGCGGCTTATGTTGCCTCAGGCAATGAATCTGCTAATGAAGGGAATGTTGTTGGTTCTCTACCTTCTACTACTTGCATTGCTGTGATGGGAATCCATCAGGTGACAATAGATGAAGGCCCTTCTAATCTGCTGAAGCACATCTTGTTGCTCTGAACAACCTTTATTCACTCCTTCACCTAGATCTAGTCCACACCATACACAGGTTCCTCTTGATGAGGTTTGAGACTGCGTTTAATAGGTTACCTACTCCTAGTCCTGTTAGAGATTCAGTTGATGATCATGTTCCATTCTTTGAGCATGTTGATATTTATTCTGAAAGGCCCGATGATGCTCCCATTACCTCGAGCAATCTGGCGGTGGGTGAGGACCCTATTACACTTACATCTTTGAATGCTCTAGTGAACAGGTATGTAGCTGAGGTTACTGATCTTAAGAAGGATCTTGCAGAGACTAAATCTACTCTTGGTGGTAAGATTGTGGAGTTGCAGAATAAAGTTAAGAACTTGGAGGAACAACTTGGAAAAAGGGGCAAAAGGAGAATTTTGGTTTCTTCTGATGAGGAGCAAGAAGAGACTCAGCTTTCATCACTAGGAATCTTGGTGATGGCTCTAACAACTCATGTTTCTTCTCATATTTCTGCTGAATCTTCAAAGAAAAAGGAACCTATTCGATACACTAGCAAAAGGAAAAGACTATATTTGAATAAGGAATCTATTGAAGCTTCAAAGGGATAAATTGTTGCAAATGTGTCTGCTGATGTTCAAATGGAGGATGTTGTTGCTGAACACGGTCAAGCTTCATTTGTACAAGAACCACCAAGTTCTCAACCTTTAGCGGATGATTCTACAGTGTTTCTTCTGGTGAAGTTTTAACTTGGATTCTAATGTTGAAGTCTTTTCTACATCTGTTGAAGCATTTTCTCAACATGTTTCTTCTGATGTTGATATGGGTGTTTCTTAAAGTTCTTTTTGTGCATATTCCTCAAAATGATTCAGCTATGGAACCTTCTGACAAAGGAAAGGAAACTGTGATTGATGAAGTAATTGGTTCAGATATGGTGTCTGAAGAAGAAAGGTATGCTCAAGCTAGGATGTTTGCTGATTATGAAAATATGCAGAAGAGTCATGCGGTGGCTGAATTTCTTCATGCTCTCGATTCTAATTTGTCTACGGAGAGACAACTAGAGCTTGATGAATTATTTCCTAAGATCACCGATGCTCAATGGGATGCCTATACTAATCAAGGTGCATCTGATCCTAATCTTGCTAAATGCATTTTAGGTGCAGCCTATGATAGTGAGAATTTTGTGGCTCAAATGGTGGCTCTTGGAAAACAAAAGAAGCTAGAAGCAGTTGCAAAGAGGAATGCTATTGTTGCTCAAAGGAATAAAGCAAAACGGGAAAAGCCAATGACTGTAGCTCGAGAGAGAGCTCATATGAGGAGGATTGTGAAGAATCATAGTACTTACGTATACACTTGGCATGTCAATGAAGCAAATCTTAGCTTTATCTGATGATGCTTTGATAAGAAAGTATAATATGATTATGAAGTTTTCTTCATCTGGTTCTACTTCTTCTACATTGGACAGGATTGATAATACGTCTAATGTTCCTAAAGCAAAGAGACCCAAGACAGTTGAGATTGTAGATAATTTTGATGCTGTGGTACCAAAATTAAGTTCTCTGTGGTTAATCTGATGTTGAGGAGAAAAGTTCATCGATGAAATGGTTTTATCTGCTGAACCTTCTCTTGTTTTCTTCTGAAGCTTCGCCTAGTGTTGAATCTACTGATACTTTGGGTGATACATTGAGCAAGAAAAGGATGACTAAAAGGAAACTTCGTTCCTTACGGAGATCTGTGAGACTAGCTAGGAAACATCTTTCCAAGAGTATCTCTTTAGATCTCAAGGCTGCTGAGTTAACTTTTATTAAAGTAGGATCTGTTGATGTTTTTCATGAAGGAACACATGCTGTATTGATCAATTGGGCAGTGGGAAGCTTAACACTTGTTTATAGACGTGGATAATTCTACTATACAGTTCAACTTCTTGAAGGAAATCTTTCATTTGGTGGATAGACATGATTTGAAGATGTTGTATGAACATGTCACTCAGCATTATACTATTCATTCACCACAGGGTTCTGGTTTATATTTATTGGGTGATCTTCAAGTCTTGTTTGATTCTCATTCTCCAGATGGTAAAGGGTATTCTATTTGGAAGGATTCACATAAGTGGGAGATTGAGAGTTGGAGATTTTATCCTATGCCATGTGTCCATGTGGTTCAGACGAAATGTGGCATGATTTTGTGTATGTTCTCGGATAAGACTTATCCTTTGTCTGTTTCCTTAATGGAAAGAATGCTTAGACAAAAGTTGGAAGTACCTCCTAATCCAGTTGGCAATGATGACCTTCATGCAGAACAATGTGTTGGATTGATTAAAACTCAGCTTATGTAACATAAAGGTTTATCTTGATTGTGGTATTTTGTATATTTTGTAATATTTGTTTTCTTTATTTCTTAGTTAAAAAAACAAAAACAAAAAACTATGTGTATTCTTTGTTTTTACTAACTTTTATTGCAGGTTTGTTGTATATTATTGCTGGTTATTAACTCACCAGATATACCTTGTGTATATCAAAGAGTTGGCTAGTCCAAAGGGTACAGCTTTGGTAAAGATACATCAAATCTGTTGATAGCTGTAATGGTTTGCTCAAAATCATAGGGTTTGCAACCACCCATGCTTAATTGCTGAGTGTTGTATGGTCATCAATTCACCATGGTTTATTCCTTTTTGGAATCCAAAAATTGACTAGCCCACATGTATATGGCTTGTGGTAAAGGCAGTGGAATACCATATTTGGTAATCAGTTCACCAATTTTAAGAATTGACTATTCCTGAGCAAACGGCTCTGGTAAAGACATTTCAAATCCGTTTATGGTTGCTGTTTGCTACTAAATCGAGATGGTTATCAGTGTACCATAGTTTCTGAACTTAAACATTTGGCTACTCCAGTAGTGATGGCTATTGGTAAAGAGACATCAAATCCATTATTTTCAATGATTCACCTCTCACATGAGTTAACACACACGGATGTGATGAGAATAGTTTGAAACTAATATGTTTTGATGTACATGTTGTCATTTGTTACTGCAAAGATATGGAGTTTCAGAGTTTATTCATCAAAGAGATGTTTTTGTTTTGATTCTTTGCTAATGATGTTCGAGTACAATCCTCTAGTCTGCAGTTTACAGGATCTATCAAGAAACTGGAACTTAACCAAGTCAAATTCCAGTTTAGGGGAGGATTGTTGGGAATTATGTGAAGTACGAATTATGTTGTTGTTTATTTGAATGGATTCCAGAAGTGTATGGATTCTGTAGAAGACATAGTTCTGCTGAAGAATAGTTTGTTTCTGCGGAAGTTGTTATTTCGTGTTTAGTATATTTAGTTTGGATATACATGAGCTTTATTAGGAAGTGATTGTGTATATCTTATTTAGTTTTATGTTTATACGTTTCTTGGGAAACAGTTTAGGGTTTTATTTTTTAGGGTTCCTTGTCTATAAAAGGAACACAAGAATAATTATGTATTAGACGTTTTACATATTATTCATATAACGATCCATAGAGGATCAAAGAGTTCTTAGTTATCTGTGTTTTATGCTTGTGTTTATATTCGCTAAAATACAAGTTGTAGAGATTTTCTTTTAGTTTGTTTGTGATTACACAAGCGATACTAACGATACAAGCTCAAGATCTATCAAGGTCTATTAGTTTTCAACACACATCGGATGAAGAAGCCAGCTGCCTCTTGGATTTCTCAAGCTAAGACACGAATTGTTAAAGGCTGACGTCACCGATATCTTCATGATGAGAATGACAAGATGCAAGTTGAAAGGGAGTATGTCTAGAAGCTCATGAAAGATGATCTTCAAGGGAGAATGGACGAGATGATCAAAGAATACTCTCACAAATTCCTTATGGAGGTCGTTCCTAAAGCAAAGGGAGATGTATACCGAACAACTTTATCAAGATCTCTTACATCGGCCAAGCAAACCATGAAATCAACTCCAATGAATGTGAACATCAATCTAGTTGAACCCACAATCTTCTCAGATGATGAATTGGTGAACCGACTAGTAGCTCAAATGTCGACCATTCTGCAATGTTTGCCTCCCGAAGCTAAATTGTTTGAGAAAATTGTGGAATACCAACTCGAGTCAGCATCTAGAGAAAAAGAAGCTGTAAGGCCTAAACGTCCAAGAGACGATGAAGACAAAGATCAGGATAAGGATAACGAGCCCAAACGCATGAAGAAGTCTGGTGAATCTTCCTCAATTCAGTACTCAATGCAGCCTCCACCCCAAGGACTCAGCTCAACAAAGATCCCCCTCGCTCTTCTTGAAAAACCTCGGATTCGAGACACCACCCGTTCGAAAACGGTGATGACTTTGAGTATACGGGTGGTGACGATGAAATCCCGAGCCACAACAACAACCCATCTCTCCTAACGACTAAGAAACGAATCTTCAACCAGGGCGAAAAAGAAAAAGGCTATGGCTGACGTCTTATCATGGCGGACGAGGATGATACTGAATTTGAATGGTTCTCGAAGCTTGTTGATTCCACTCCCTACCCATCTGAAGGTCAAGAGGTTACAAAATGTAGTACATTGGAGCATGCGAAACTCGCAAGAAAAATTCCGTGTGAAAAAGATGAAAATCGAGTTGAAGCGAATCAAGAATGAAGCATTTCAACGCTAAAAGATAGCCCGAAAGTGCTATTGAAGTCGAGTATTACCTTGATAATATAGCACGAGCCATGTCTAACAATATGGATTGGCTCAACCCAGAAGCAAACATCGACTTCACCAAACGGGATAACCCTACATATTACACCAGCTGGTCCAAACCTCTACCAACAATTGGCCAACCGGTCGACTAGGATTCCATTCAGATATTTCTTCAACAAAGACTTGGAATTTCTTCTTCCCGGTGGCGATGGTTCAAGGAAATACGCTACATCACCGACACTTCCATTCCCGGCAACCATATACTCTACCTGCATAGCCATCGAGGAAAGAGCTAACCACATGTTCTCCAACAATGTGGCAGAGTATGACCGTGATGCACTGTATGGGATTCACCATTGGCGAGCGCGAAGAATCTACTACTGTTGCCGGTTGAAGTCTCAACATGAAGTGTTCAGTACTAAGAGTATCGTTGCCATCAAACATGTTGATCTTTCATCTAAATGGGACTACACTTTCCTCAAGAATATTGTGGTCAAAGGCAAGACGAAAGGGATTATGCATTCTCGAAGCGACTTTGAGAATTTGTCTATCAACGACATTGAAGACATGTACCTTGCCAAAGTATGCAGGTCGCATGAGACAATTTTCAAGCGAAGTACAACGTGAATTCATCAAGTCCTTGCTTATCTTCATCGGACGCATAGTCATCGAGAGAACGTGTAGAAGATCTCCACTGCAGTTGAATCATATCGGACCGTCAACTTCACTCCACCTCAGCTAGATCTTCCCGACATCAACCAGCTTTCCCAATACACACTCATCACCAACCATTGGTGGTTTACCTTAGTGAAACACTACGGCGCTGATGGTAGAGATCTTCACAAGTTTGGGGATCACACATTGAAGAAGGTTAGGGACGAATTAGCGTATAGGTTGAAGGATATTCATGAAGGAATTGGGTCTAAAAGCGATGGAATTCTAAGGAAAGACGGGATGTGAAGAGGATCATCACCATGATTGATGAAAGGTTGTATCGAAGGGATCATTTGAACGCTGAAAGCTTTGTAGGTGATGGTCGGGGAGCTCTCTCGCTATCAACGCCCAGTTAGCATTCACGGAAACATTGATGGACTTCTGGTACCCCTGAACTGCTTCTATTTCATATAATTTGGATGTATGATTATATATGTGAATGGCACGTACACACATAGCAGTGTACAACCCGTACTTGTCAAGAAAAGGACCCGTGGTGCGGCAGTGCACAATCGTTATAAGGAGTGAAAGCTTCTTACTTTTGAGTAAACCTTACTAAAACCTTTCACTTTTCAAAGGTTTTACTCAAAAGAACAAGTACTTTCCCGTATGATTTTCAAAACCTCAACCGTTTATATCACTTGTTGAGGGGGAGTATTTGAGTTAAAACTTTGTTCACCTAAATTTTCTTTGTGTCACTCTTCACGCAACACTCGAAATGGTCATATTTATTATCAACTTTACAAAAATAACATTTTATATGACATTTTTGAGGGGAGAAAATGTGATAAGAAATATGTTGTGTAAATGCAAATGATTCTTTGTGCTATAGACTTAACCAACTAATTGTGATACTTAACTGTTAGTAACTCGAAAAATACTTGTCGGGACGGGTAATAATTTCAAGCTAGTTCGCTAGTGATGTAACGTGTCTGAAAAGGACTTGTCCGAGTAGAATGTACCATTCGAGAAACTCTTGGTAGACATGAACCACGACGGTTTGACAACCTTCGAGGATTGTCTACACCTTCAAGGTAGTTATTAGAGCTAGTTGTCACCTAAAAGCTTACAATGTAACTCTTTAACTATGCAACGTAACCGTCTCGCGATTGTCTATCTTGAGTTGATCAATTCAAAAGTGCCGCTCTTTCCTCCTTTGTAGATTTCCGTAAAAACTCTTAAGCACATGTGGAGGGGGAGTATTTATGCAAAATACTTATCTCCCAACAGTGGTACTAAAATGTTTTTCATTCACAAACACTTTGAGAGATTTTTCATGAAAATGGTTTTATGGCAACATAGGTTAGTCATGAGTTATAAGGTGACTAAGGTTAGGAATAACCGTCCTATGATCCGCCAGAGTCGGATGGATCTACCCCAGGACACCACAAATAGTTAGTATTTAGAAGTCCGTAGGTATGATTGTTAAAAGGAGAAAATGAGAATCGGAGAAAGAAGGAGTTGAAGAATTAAAAAAAAAAATGCAAAGAAAGGGTGAAAAAGAAATAGCCCTCAGTTATTCAACTTAGGGCGGAACCGGGTTCAATTCATATGCTCTTGGTTGTCACTTGATGGCCGTATTGAAGAGTAAAAGTCGTCATGGACCCGGTGACATGCACTAAACCTTCTTAGCCACTCAAGTTTCTCTCAACAGAAGCTTGTTTCATTTTCACAGGGAACCCTACGTAAACTATCGGCTTTCTCTTGAGATTCTCGATATTGAAAAGAGACCTCTCTCAGTCTCCGCCGAGAAAACCAAAAGCTTGTGATTGAGTCTAGAGCGAGATTCATCAAAAGATCTCTTAGGTACACTTGACATTTCATCACTTGTTGTTTAACAATAAGAACATCGGTGTGATGCGTTATCGAGTCCTTCACATATCTTAGCAATGCGTCGAGAACATTTATGAGAGATTCACATCGTGATCCTCGGTGATTGAATGGAAACTCTGCTAGAGTCAACATCAAACAGCCACGACGGCAGTCACGGTAACTCCTCATGGATTACGCAGGTGTGTCTCAAACGGTCTGATCGTTGGTGATGCCGGTGTACCTCAGCGACTCATCTATGTAGATGTACCGGTACATCGCGTTATCTCACTTGTGGGACTCGATTCAGGAATGGCCTTTGAGAATTAGAGTTGTGTTTTCACACTATCTTTGTCTAACTCTCCGAAGTTCAAACTTGTAAGTCTTTGGAATCGCTTATTACTAATTGTTTTCATGTTTTCTTCTTATGGAAGCTGCGGGCCGGAATGATCGTGCAGATTCTCCTCATGCTCATGCCAACATCATCACTAATGGAAGTTCTCTCATAAGGCAACACAAAAGTCGAAATGATTCTTCAGTCAAGCCAAAGAATCTACAAAGTTAAAGACTTAAAGAACTTCATCGATCTTGAAATCCAACGTCAAAGCGTGTAGCATGTTGAAGAATGACGTGGAGACACTTGGAGCGTGAGAAAGCGGAACTGAGGAGACTTGATGCGAGACAACAACAACATACTATCACTACCATCACAAAGAACAATGAACAAAGAACAAAGATTATTATGACGTCAAAGCGAACTGTTCAAAAAGACAATTTCTACTTGGGAGATTGTTGAATCAAGGCAATTCTTCTCACAAGAAAGAAGAATGTCAGAAGACGTCAAAGCTACTATTACATCAACGCCTTCACCGTTCATATTCATTCATCACCAACACTTAGGGGGAGATTGTTGGAATCACTCCTAAACCTAAATCAAGTGTTAGTAATTCACATGTAATAGTTAGCTTAATTATGGCCTTTATGTTTGTTATTAGCTTAAGCTTATGTAGAAGGCCCATGAGCTTAGGCCCATGTCCATTAAGGAAAGGAAGGGAGTAGGAGTGTTGCCCTAGCTCCCCTTCCTATAAATACTCTTGTATAACCCTCACTTGAGGGTTAGTTGTTCAATTTATTCTCTCTTTCACTACTCACGCATAACCGTCCTTATTAGTCTTACGCGTAGTGTTTGTTTGAGTGATTTGTTCATCGATCTTCTCTCATCTCTTTATTGTGCTTGTGTTGTAAAACTAGTGACCTAACAAAGATAAAGGAGTATGAGATTCTTGGATGAAGACGAGCGGCACTACAAAAAGGAATCCAATTGAGCTTGGAAAGTCTCATGACCCACAAAGACAACCAGTGGGAGGAGTCGTGTTACGGCTGGTCGACACCACGCCAATCAACTCCCATTGCACAAGGAAAAGGTGCGGTGAAGAAGCTATACAAGCGGCTCAAATGTTGTTAACTATCTCCACTCGACTCGGCGACAAATCAATTTGAGCTCAAGAAAAAAGCATTGAATCATTCTTAGCTCAAGAACATTCGGAGTAGAAAAGGATGTCGACACATAGAAGGATACCCTTGCTTCTAGTGACACTCGGTCAGAGAAAAGTGGAAGCGACACCTTCTCTGAAGAGGTTCCGGTGCTTGAGACTGAATTTGAACAAGTCGACAATGAGCGGACATATTACGAGATTGAGGGTAATGAACGTTGGAAGGCTCACGAGAGATCCCGAGCCAAGACCGAGGATCACCTCCACCTGGAAGAAGCAAACATGTCCATAGGATCATTGTCATCATCGAAGAATATTGAGCGACTTTACTTATGGTGATCAATTCCTAAAAGCAGACCCTCGAATATCGAATCGACAAGCAAAATGATGAAAAGGAGGAAGTTCATCTATGTTCCGGTCACTATTCAACAAGACACATCAACCATTCCTCCAATCAAACACCAGATAGTCACCTCATCATCTACAACTCCATCAATCTCACCTTCACCACTAACTCCTTTCCGAGATAACGCGCTTCCACCACCGAACCTGCCCGGTTCCACCACCCTACTGTCACTGTAGTGACCACGTCACGCCACCGGCTTCACCACCTCCGATCAAAACAACTGGCAATTGCTCGAAGAGGCCATGAAACGTATTGAAGCTCTTGAGAAGCACACGCTAAATCCATCAATATCCTTGATCGCCGGTTATCCAAGCTGGAGAAGTTCAATCTTGATAGCGAAGTTATGAATGTCATTGAAGCGAGGTTAAGATGCGATGGGAATGGGCGATGAAGGCTCCACTACATCAGAGGTTCAAGGATCTACCCACCTCTGACATGAGATCTGTCCTTTCTGATAGGATGTTTGACCGCAATTGAACAGGGACAAGTCCACAAGAAACTGTATGAAGCTCTCGAGGAATCGATCAAGCATGATGATCACTTAGGTTTCGGAAGATATTCGATGAGGAGGAAAGAAATGAGGACTATGTTGAGGAATCACTTTCAGTTCCTAATCAACCACCTCCTCCTCCTCAATGGTGGATCCGGAACATCGGCAAAGGGTGGATCTTCTGGCATAACCGCAACTCATAAGACAAATCCACCAACACCTATAAGCTCTCGGAAAATTTCAATGTACTTAAAGCTTTAATCGAAATTAAGCGATCTATTTTATCATGAAATTTTCTAAACGTCACATTTGCATATCATTTGACATATGCATGATCAACATAATCTGGCGTTCAAAAATAAACCGTTGTGATCTAAACGAAAGTCCTCACGATCCTGATACTTTTAAAATACTTAACATATACATATAAAAATTTTATAAAAATAAAAATGTATATATAAAATAAATATATATATAATAAACTTGATAGGGCCTAAAACACCCACCCATGATTTCTTTGGGCCTCCATTTGATCCGAGCCCAACTCATTCATTATAACTTACAAATTACCAAAAAGAAACCATCGACAACTCATTTTACAAGAATGGACCAAAACTAAATATTTACCAAAAAGACTCAGCGTGCATGTGATCGAGCCATTAATTTTCATTTTATAATCCCTTATATACTTTATCAATTTACTCTTTATCTGGACCACATCTTCTCTTCTATCTTATTTTTTTACTATTCTTCATCTTCTTCTTTGAAAACAACAAAACCTCCATTTTTTCAAACACAAGCTAACACATTAATGATTCTCCTACTGCATGTTAACTCAAACCGATGAACACTCAAGAACGTGACATCACCAGCGCCGGACCTCATAGCTACACACGCTTGAGGCCCTAAAGCTAGGCCAGCAATCATCAGACCCTCGCCTCGTTCCGCCTAGCCTCAAGCCCAACCCCAATCGCCAGCCTCTTTCCGCAATACAGACACTGCTTTCACCACGCCAATCTCGCCTAGCCTCTCGCCCATACCATGTTTTCTCTTTCGAGTCAAAAAGTTCATTTTGGTAAACAATACATGCGAGGTTCATATTCGTAAATGAGTAGTGGAAATGGTTCGTTTCGGTAATTCTCTCTTATAAGTAAGCTTCTCCTAGTTCCAAGATGGGAAAGAAAATGGTGTGTCTCTAAGCATCTGCTAATTCAAAGACCTTTAGGGGCATGCTTTGGTGAAGTCATGTCAATGTGAAGCATTGTGGAGCATATAATTTAATGGGTAAAGAAGTCAAAAGCAAGTCAAGTGTGATTAGGGTAATTTTTAATTGATCATAGGGTGGCTTTGTGTCCTTTGATCTCTTCTACCCACACACATATACATGAACCCAAGATGTGATATATTGTTTTTATTTGATTAGTTAGTCACAGAAATGGAAAGTTACATAGTTAAGTTAATTGATTTGTGGGGTGAACCCTTTTTCTTGTCCTTGTTTTGGCCTTGAGAAGAAAACAAAGAAACCAAATTTTACTAGCTACAAAGTTTATTTGAAAGGGAGTGTGTTGGGCTAGTGGTACCAACGGCAAGATTAAATGGTATATTCTTTGGGCTGGCGTGGTCCGGAGGTCCAAGAAAGTTATAAAGAGAATTAAAACGAACCATTTCTACTCATTTGAATATGAACCTCGCTGTATTGTTTACCAAAATGAACTTCATTGGCGAAAACATGGCCTTGGCGAGACTAGGCGGTCGCGTGCGTGATAGGCTGATCTGGCGTGGAAAAAGGCTAGGCGAGATGCCGGTTGGGCGAAAGCTAGGCGGGAATGGAGAACTGAGGCGAGATCGACCTAAGCGAGAACCTGGCGTGTGTGAGCTAAGTGGGCCTAAGCGGAGTCTGGCGTGGTGATGTCGGCGTGTTCTTGAGTGTTCATCGGTCTTGAGTTAACACATGTAGCCATGTAGGAGAATCATAAGCTAATGTGTTAGCTTGTGTTTGAAAAAATGGAGGTTTTGTTGTTTCAAAGATGAAGAATAGTAAAAAGAAGATAGAAGAGAAGATGTGGTCCAGAGAAAGAGTAAATTGATAAAGTATATAAGGGATTATAAAATGAAAATTAATGGCTCGTATCACATGCACGTTGAGTCTTTTTTGGTAAATATTTAGTTTTGGTCCATTCTTGTAAAATGAGTTGTCGAGATGGTTTCTTTTTGGTAATTTGTTTTACTTATAATATGGGAGAAGCCATACCCATGTTCTACTTTAAAATCTAACTCACACAACACTTAAACACTCTCAAACTAACTCTCAACTCACCAAAGCTCACATCTCTCTCATAAATCATCCAATGTGGAGATTGAGTCAAGCTAAGAGGAAACGCAAAAGAGTTCTAGCTCGTTTAGTTGGGTATAGAAACGGAGGGTGATAGATTTGTCGAGTTCAAGACCACTAGACACGTTCAACCATTTTCTTTTGGGTTCATCGACCACTCTCTTGAGTGATTGTAAGTTTCGTTAGAACCTTCTCACATTTCATTTTTGATATTTTTGTTATCAGTATGTAATGCACATACATATGCACCAAATGGATCGACTAGCTCAAACATACATCAAGCCTAAGGAAACCAAGAGCTCTTTCGAAGGTATTTGTAATAAGCCGCTATAAGCTCATAACCTTGTGAAGAAATAGAAATAACAACTAAAAAACAAGCCATATATCACGACATAAAAGCAAGAGCATGTTTACCATGGAGCTTTACTTTATATAGCATGTCCGTGGAAGTAAAACATGTAGTAGCACTAGCTCGGTTGGTAGGCATATGGGTTTAGCCGAGAGGTACAGTTCGTATCCATCCTATGGCATTTTCCTTCGTTTTTATTTTACAACTATCACCCATTGACAGTTCAACCCTTAACTTCAAACAAGCAACTATTTAACTATTATGAAACTTGGTTCTTAAAATGTTAAAAATCCAAGTTTTGGAAGTATTTTCATCAAAATATTTTCAACAAGGGACAAAAAGCGACAATTCTGGAAACTTTGAGCATGAGATATTTTTGGGTACAAAGTGTCAATTTTCTAAAAGTTTAGGGGCTAAACTCGTACTTTTTTGTAACTTGAAGGTAAAAAGTGTAAATTCGGGAAAAGTTTAGAAAAACTTATAATCTTATCCTAACTTCTTAAAACAGTATTTTGATCATATGAGTATTTTATTTTTGGATAACGTTAAGCGTATGCATTATATATATATATATATATATATATATATATATATATATATATATATATATATATATATATATATATATATATATATATATATTTATAAGATTATAATTATATATATAAATCCGATAAAACACACGGGGAATCTATTACGTTAAAATACTCAACAAATCTATTAAGATCTAACGACTTATCTTATGCATAAGTGAGGATCATTAATAAGACAATGTATGAAATTAACTTAAAGCGTTAAGCACGCGCACACTATTGGATTGGACAATCCAATGATCTATTGAATAAAAATATTCAATGCTCTATTATTTTGGTGTGAACCAAAATGCTCATTTTCTTGAGACTCGCCATCTCATCATTTTAGGTTTTGAGTTGGAACCTCCGCTACATTACGCTTGATCTATTTGTGCGTGTTCATTATCATCAAGGTGAGTTCATAGCCTCGCTTTTACTTTTATTTTAGAAACCCGAGAGAGATACATGCTCTAAACTAGAACACAAAGTTTTTGATAAATGCTCGATCCTCTTGATTATGTACTGCGCAAAGTATTTAGCCATAAGTCAACTTTTGGAAGTATTTTCATCAAAATATTTTCAACAAGGACAAAAAGACAATTACGGAAACTTTGAGCATGAGATATTTTTGGGTACAAAGTGTCATTTTCTAAAAGTTTAGGGCTAAACTTCGTACTTTTTGTAACTTGAAGGTAAAAGTGTAAATTCGGAAAAGTTTAGAAAAACTTATAATCTTATCCTAACTTCTTAAAAGCAGTATTTTGATCATATGAGTATTTTATTTTGGATAACGTTAAGCGTATGCATATATATATATATATATATATATATATATATATATATATATATATATATATATATATATATATATTTATAAGATTATAATTATATATTCTTAATCCGATAAAACACACAGGGAATCTAAACACGTTAAAATACTCAACAAATCTATTAAGATCACAACGGGAAACATCTCACATGCATAAGTGAGGATCATTAATTAAGACAATGTAGCAAAATTAACTTAAAACGTTAGCACGCCGCATTATTGGATTGGACAATCAATGATCTATTGAATAAGAATATTCAATGCTCTATTATTTTGGTCACGAACCAAAATGCTCATTCTTGAGCATATCTCATCATTTTAGGTTTCGAGTTGGAACCTCCGCTACATTACGCTTGATCTATTTGTGCGTGTTCATTATCATCAAGGTGAGTTCATAGCCTCGCTTTTACTTTTATTTTAGAAACCACATGAGGAGATACATGCTCTAAACTAGAACACAAAGTTTTTGATAAATGCTCGATCCTCTTGATTATTGGTATTGCCTAAGTATTTAGCCATAAGTCAACTTTTGGAAGTATTTTCATCAAAATATTTTCAACAAGGGACAAAAAGCGACAATTCTGAAACTTTGAGCATGAGATATTTTTGGGTACAAAGTGTCATTTTCTAAAAGTTTAGGGGCTAAACTCGTACTTTTTGTAACTTGAAGGTAAAAGAGTGTAAATTCGGAAAAGTTTAGAAAACTTATAATCTTATCCTAACTTCTTAAAACGGTATTTTGATCATATGAGTATTTTATTTTCGGATAACGTTAAGCGTATTAAGTATATATATATATATATATATATATATATATATATTTATAAGATTATAATTATATATATAATCAGATAAAACACACGGGAATCTAAACACGTTAAAATACTCAACAAATCTATTAAGATCACAGCGGAAACATCTCACTTATGCATAAGTGAGGATCATTAATTAAGACAATGTAGCACGTAAATTAACTTAAAACGTTAAGCACGCCGCATGGCTATTGGACAATCCAATGATCTATTGAATAAGAATATTCAATGCTCTATTATTTTGGTCGTGAACCAAAATGCTCATTTTACTGAGACTCGCCATCTCATCATTTTAGGTTTCGAGTTGGAACCTCGCTACATTAGCTTGATCTATTTGTGCGTGTTCATTATCATCAAGGTGAGTTCATAGCCTCGCTTTTACTTTTATTTTAGAAACCCTGCGAGGGAGATACATGCTCTAAACTAGAACACAAAGTTTTTGATAAATGCTCGATCCTCTTGATTATTGGTATTGCCTAAGTATTTAGCCATAAGTCCCCCGATCATGAACCATTAGTCACCGCGAGTGAACGTAGATATCGTGAATAGTACTATGGGGATTAACGAACCCCGTTTCGGTTATAGAGAAATAACCGAGGCGCACCATATTGAATTTCTTTAGGTAATTGGCTATTACCACCTTTGGGGCATACTACGTACCGGTAATTGATTGTATGCAGTTGATTTTGGTTTCATGAGCTTAGCGCATAATAATCTGTGATTTTTCTTATTATATTGTTAGTTTACAATGATCATGATCTTATACTTGTGTTCAACTTATTTTAAACCTATGGATTTCACTCAACAATTTTTGTTGACCTTTTTAAGCATGTTATCTCAGTGTCGGTGAAGATTATGACCAAGACGCGGAGCGGGCATGGCAAGGCTTATCTGGTGGTGTAAAAACATAAAAGTTGTCATTTCTTTCAAACTCATGATCTTTCTTTTGAGAAAAACACTTGATCTATTTACAACGTTTTGTAACAAACTATGAGTTTTTGATGAATGATAACTATTTTAATAAAGCGTCTCTTTCGAGTCGTTTTCTATAATTATTGACTATGATCTCCATTCAAGTAATACAATTAGTCTTCCGCGTCATTAAGATTTTAGGGGTGTTCTGAGATTGGCATCGAGAGCCAAGGTTATAGTGAACCAAGAGTTTTTCAAAACATTTTGGACTATAACTACACTTTTAAACGGGACTATTTTACACCACCGCTAAGCCCTTCGTGACCGCTCTATGCATTAGGATTGATGCATCACTAGATCATAAGTAAATTGCATTCATTTTAATTAGGCATGGAGATTTGCTTGGCAAATATCGTTAGCTAACTAAAATCTCGTTAAATATATTATTTGGCATTTTACTTACATTAATTTAGGGGTTGTTACAGTACCATGTCTGCATCCCACCCGGTTGTTACGTCCTCGGACTTGAGATGGAAGACACTATGTCATCTACGTGTCAATATGCCGACTCATCCGGTCCAGTCATACCACCTACTATTTCGGACGGTGAACCTTTTGAGGAAGGTGAAGTTTCCCGAACACCTGTTCGGCTATGATTACTCGTTCTCTCAGAGCACAATGCTTTTTCTTCTATGACCCTAGATCGTTACTACGAGTCGCAGCAATGGCTACTTGCTTCAGATGTCATTTGTGGATGATGGATCATCCAAGTCATCCAAGAAAAATGACCCGCTTCATCGACTCTTACGGATCATCTTCCTACCGATCCATCGTGCGGACGTAGGATTCGTGTTCTTAAGCCTTATGATCACGGCGTTTGGAGTGCCTTCGACTACATCGTAAAGTACGACCTTTAAACACACAGTAGGAAGCGTGTCGCGATCCATCACTATGACACGTGTGATGCCACCCTACCACCATCATTTCAGTCACCACATGCTCGGTCATCACGGTTTCACCCTCTTTGCTTCACCCTCGCTTTCTTCACCACCACTACCACCTCGTGTTTCTACCATCGGACCAATCTTGTTCCTATTTCAAACCGCCTCAGACATCACCTCTGTTGGACACATTTTAGTGAGCCACTTCTACCGCTTTGCATCAAGTGTTATCCACCATCACTATCGATCGACATGCCTACTCAAGTGGTGTGAGACCGGACCAAGGAAGAAGGTCGGTGCTAGGCGATGGTCATTCTTGATACCGCTACTTCATCGTTGGAGAGAAGAGGATGGAGCACCTAGTTCATTTGAGCTTGGAGAGGCTCAACTCGCACCAGCCTCCAGTTATGCACTGTTACGGTGAGCGGTATACCACACTATCTTCTGGTGGCTCACGAGACTTCCGTGCCGCGAAGACGGTTAGTGAGCTCGACTCATTATGATGAGATTCAAATGGTTAGGATAGAGAGCTTGGAGGAAGAGGTCAAAAACCTCATGATAGGTCGCTACTCCATTGAGATTGTGTTCGATATGATGAGTACTCAGATCGTGGAAGCAAGAGAGGTCGTGAACCGATTACTCAGAGTTAGAGACTATAGTTCGAGATGCTAGTCGTTGAGAGCTGCTTTAGGGTGAGAGAGTCTTGCATCACGAGGTTGCATCTACTCATGCTCACACTGCTATCCTAGAGGAGAGGATTGGTGACCTCGGCGAAGATCGAGCATGTGGCAGCGATCGAGATTTGACAACCATGGTTGAGGAGATTCACCATCGTCATGATGACGCATCGAGAGATGCGTAGATCGATCATCTTTATCTTAGTATGTATCATAAAGTCGCCATATGAGGCATTAAGGCTTGTATCCTTTTGGTTTGTAACTTTGGAACAAGAATTATGATGATGTAACCTATGGTTGTAAACAATACTATGTAATGATGTATTTGTTGGATCGATGTACTTTAATCAAACTAACTTAAATAGCTTGTTAAGGTTTAACAACCTCGGATAAATCCTAAGTTATTAACAAAGAAACACTGAACAATCTTTATCAAGTATGCGGAATTTACTTAACAAAGCTAAGAAGAATAACTTTTATTATAAACTCTAAATCTGCTTATTATGCAGATACTCTAAAACAACTCTAAGAATATCGAACTTCTCTCTAAAACACTAAATAACTTGTGAATTCGTAAACTCTAAAACACATAGACTCGTACCTCTAATGTCAATCTAGGAGTCCTTTTATAGGCTCAAGGATATCCTAGTCGGTTTACAAATTGTATCCTTTTACGACAAGTAATCTAATACATAACATTCTAGATTTACAATACTTTCCATAAACGAATATAACAATTCTTTGTTCTTGCAGTACTTTGACTTCATTGTGCAGTACTTTGACTTTATCTTTAGCTTTGACTCTTTGACTTTTTCCAGGTACTTGCACTACGATACTTTTATCAATCTTCAGTACTTTCATATCTTCAGCACTTTCATATCCCAACAATCCTCTCCTAACTTGAATTCTACTTGCTTGACTTCAAGTTCTTTTGTGAATATATCTTTATCGACTTCATCTTTAAGGACAGATTGTTTCTTAGTCTTTGGATTGTATCTCTGTGGTGTGCGTGCTTGTCAAAGTATCTCTAGAATTATTCTTTTACGGCTGACATCCAGCAAGCTCCATCTTTTCACAACCAAACAACATATGACAGGTTTGTACATTAATTCAGTTTAAGTTGCATACTATTCTCATCACTTCCGGTGTGTTAACTCTGTGAGAGAGGTGAATCATTGAAAATTTAATGGATTTAGATCTCTTTACCAAAGCCATTATCTTTGGAGTAGCCAAATGTTTTGGTGTGTAAGACCATGGTACATTGATAACCATATGATTTTTAGCAAATCATCATCTATCAACAGATTTAATTTGTCTTTACCAAAAGGCTGCCCTTCGGACTAGTTAGTTCTTTTATCTAATGGTGAACTAATTACCAATAATGGTTTTTCCACTACCTTTACCACAAACCATTTTCTTGTGGGCTAGCCAACTCTTCACATAAACGATATGGTGAGTTGATTACCATACAACTTATTAGCAAGTTGTCAACTAAAAACGGATTTGAAATATCTTTACCAGAGCCGTTTGCTCATGGATTAGCCAATTCTTTTGTAACCATGGTGGATTGATGACCTATTGATGTTGCCATCTCAAAAACCATTTATTTCATTTAACCTTTGTTTCAAAATATTTGTTACTTAACAAAAGGTTTCTTTCAAAAATTACTTAACTGGTTTAAAAGCTGCAAGCAGTACTTTGATGAAAGTCTTGTTTGATCAGTGATACTTTGAATAAAGTCTTGTTTTATCAAAAATAATTTATTCAATGAAATTCATACCAGTTTACTCATCATCATCAGCAATGGTAGTCTAGTTGATAATCAAATTAATGACCATGCAAGCAGTTTCATTATCCTCTTCTACTTCCATTCCGTGCTCTAGCATTCTTCTCATGAGCTCAACTGTAGAGGGTATCTTACGTGCAAAAATGTGTATCATCGTTCCATTTTCCACTCTAAAACATGAACTCCGGACTCTTCAAAGAATCTCCGGACGACAATTTCCGGTTTTCTTGATTCTTCCAAATATCACCAATGCTTCCCTCTTCAGTTTCCCACATAGTTATGAGATCTCCAAGCAGAACTAAACCAATTCCTTCTGATGTATTATGTTCAAAGTATGCCTTCACCACATGATATAGATAGAATAGATCCACTCTATCTATAATGTGCAATAAATCCCATAGCCTATTGAAAACTTTGAAGCTTTCATCCTCTTTATGAAAAATCATATAATCTCCATCTTTGGATTTCACCACTTCAAAAGCACTAATCTGAGATCTGTTCATCTTCATATCAACATCTTCTTTGGAATATTCAAAATCAACTGTGCGAGATAATTTCTTAATTCATCTCTAGTCTCAGATCTTAATTCAACTTTTTCTTTCTTAGAGAACTGTCTATCTTCAACTTCGTTTTTCTTTTGTTTTAAACTTTTCTTCCTTTCACTTAGGTCCAAGTACCTTCTTCTTTATAATCTTTGATGCCTGCAACATCCTTCTTATAAGCTTCGTCACAGGCATCATATAATCTTTTCATGTCAACATAATTCAGCTTCTGCAATCCTTTATATCCTCGACCTTTCAAATAAGCCATCATAGCATTCCTATCTTTAGCTAAATTAGGTCTTCTTGGCATATATCTAATAGGAGGTAGACTGTAATGGTTAAAGACTTGACATTTAATTCATCTTGTAACTTCTTAGCGCTTCTACCTGAGCTTCTTCACTTCTGAGCTTCTCTATCTTTAGCATTTAATTCCTCTTGAAACTTTCTAGCAGACTTCATTCCTAGCAACTTCAATTGCTCTAAGTTCTGCCAAAGTTAGCTTTTTCTTCTTGGTTTCTACCAGAACACCTTTCCCTTTATCCTTAGGATCAATTGCAGGTTGAGAAGTTCTTTGTTGTTCTTCTTCTTGCACTTCTTGAATAGTAACACCACCTCTTGGTTGTGATAAATCTTGCAGAATACACAATGAACTCATCATCACTTGCATAATGGATGGGTTTGAGTGTAGCTTCCTCTTCTTGTATAACAGTTGTTGAAGGACCAGCTTCCTCTTCAAAGTTTAACAACCTTGGAGTTAATAATTCTTGTCTGAAAGAACCTTGTTGTTGAAAGCATTACTTTGATCTTCAGTACCTTGATCATCAGTACTTTTAACTTGAACTTGCTCCTCTTCAGTATCTTGAATGATCGTTCTTGATCTTTTCAGCACTTCAGTTCATTCTCCTTGACAACATCTTCTTTCAAATTCTCTTCATCTAAATTCCTCCCCAATTGGACGAGAAAGTGTTGATGAACCTTTTGGCGTTTCTTTCTTAGACGACCTTTGTTCCTTCTTCTTTGTTTTGACCCATATACGAAATTCTTGAACCAATGGCCACACAAAAGTCTTGAGCCTTTTAAATTTCAGCTTCAATTTCTTTATATGTTTAGCTTGAGCCTTAATAGTCTTTTTCAACTTAACAAACTCCCTTTGCAAAACATAAATATCCGTGGTACATCTTGGGGGTACATCTCCTTGAATCGGTAAATGTTCCTCTGGTTGAGCATGAGAAAGCAGTCTTTGTAGAGATGGAGAAGGGAACTGCAACATCTTCTGGACATCATTACTTGGAGAAGCGATACCTTGTTGAGATGCGTGCCTTCTTGAGATGAACACTTGAGAGCAGATATGTTGAGAAGCAGTACTTGCAGATGCAGTACCTTCACTATCTTCATCTTCTCCAGCATCAGCTCGAACAGCTTCAACAACTTCCATCATGGAAGTAGTTAAGGGAGTATCCCTTCCAGTGAATTGATCACTCTTCCTAGCCATAAAGGTGAATATTTTGGCTTGTTGAACCACAACAGGTAAAAGATCTGTCGGCTTAGGAACATCAGAAAGTTGCTTATTGAGAAATATTTGAACAAATCTTGGATACATAAGCCACTTTGAACCATGAGTGATGTGGGAAAGCATTCCATCAAGAATGAGCCTTGAAAAATTAAAAACGATAGGCCAAACCCACAATAGCAGATGCTATATTTGATCCAAATTGCTCCCATGAAGTACTCTTTGCCTGTCAGATGAAGCAACACATGTACTAAGAATTTTGAGGGCAAAAGTTTGTTTCCTAAAAGTTTGTTCATTCAAAGACCCTTCATAACAATGTGTCTAAAAGTATCAAATCAACGCTTATCAAACCTAATAGCCCCATCTTCATCATTAAACAATAAATCTTCTTTATGGAGGCTTGGTAATCTTCACAGTTCGTCCGACAATCGTAGCTCTAATGTAAAATTCATCATTCTCCATGTTTTCCCAGTAGCCCAAAATTCTTGAATCACGGGCTCAATTATATCGACTCTACTAACAGAGCATAACCGATGGCGATCCATAAGATAATCAATATCATGAAAAAGAGCATTCGCGTCAGTCTTATCTAAATTAGCCACCATATTGTGCTTTGAAACGGTAGGACGATTCACCATTGTTGATTATGTAAGCACAATAAGAATTGTAATCGAATAATATAGATGAGATGAGAGAAATATGGAAAAGATTCTAAAGCATCAATATAAGAGAAAATCGGAAGTAGTTATTTATAGGTGAGATTTGAAAAATCAAAGCCCATAATAACAAAGTTACCGTTAGAATTAATTACCCCTCAATATAACCGTTGGAACAGTACTTTAATAAGACAAACAATACTTCCACGTATGCATTACTCCCCAAGCGGTACTTTCCAAGCGTACTTTCACAAAAACATGCGTTTCCAAATTCTTCGTATAAACTAAGTATACATAAATATCCTCCCATCAAGCAATGCGGACTATACTAATACTAAATAGTCCTCCCCTTAAATGTAGCTCAGTAGTTTATCATGCCAATGCTCACCACCAAGTGAGTGAATCTTGAAACATCAAAACCTTTGGTGAGTAAGTCAGCTACATTATCATCTGTGTGAACCTTAACCACATTAATGAGCCCGTGCTCATAGCAATCTCTGATAAAGTGATGCCTAATCTGTATGTGCTTGGTCTTGGAATGATAAACTGGATTCTTCACAATACAAATGGTACTCTCATTATCAATGTTGATAGGAGTATTCTTGAAATTGAACCCATAGTCTAAGAGTTGATTCTGCATCCATAAAACTTGGCCACAAAACTTGCGGCAGCTACATATTATTGTAGAGGATGTTGGCAATTGTTTGTTTTACATTGCCGGGAGACTAATCTTCTTCCAAGATATTGGCATCCTCAGTTGTTGATCTTCTATCATAGTTATCACCTGCATAATCACTATCTGAAAAAGCTTCTAAGTGAAAAGGTGATTCTTTTGGATACCACAACCCTAACTTAGGTTGTTGTTTCAAATAACGAGAAAATTTCTTCCACTGCATTCATGTGAGAAATCTTTGGTGAGACTTGATATCTTGCACACAAACAAACTGCAAACATGATATCAGGCCTTGATGCATTAAGATACATAAGAGAGCCAATCATTGATCTGTATAACTTGACTTCAACAGGTTGTCCGTCTTCATCCTTGCCCAAGGAATTGATTGATTTGATAGGGGTAGTGTATCTTCATATCATCAAAATTGAACTTCTTAAGTATGTCATTAACATACTTGTCTTGACTTATGAAAATTCCTTCCTTTGACTGCTTAACCTGAAGTCCCAAAAAAAAGTTAACTCTCCCATTGAACTCATTTGAAATTCCTTGCATCAGCTGCTCAAACTCTTTAACCATGGACTGTTTGGTAGCCCCAAAAATGATATCATCAACATAGACTTGAACTAACATGATATCCTTCTTGTCTCTTTTGATAAACAAAGTCTTGTCTATAGCTCCCTTACGTAGCCATGTTGCAATAAGAATGTAGAGAGTCTCTCATACCAAGCTCTAGGTGTCTGATGAAGGCCATAAAGAGCCTTAACCACCTTGTAGACTTTGTTTGGATGTTTAGGATCTTCAAAACCAGGAGGTTGTTTGACATATGCTTCCTCTGTAATAGTGCCATAAAGAAAAGCACTCTTGACATCCATCTGGTAAACTTGAAATCCCATATAAGAAGCAAAAGCAAGAAATATTCTAATAGCTTCAATCCTTGCTACAGGAGCAAACACTTCATCATAATCTACTCCTTCTTCTTGTCTGTAGCCTTGTGCTACTAACCTTGCCTTATTTTTTATAGCATTACCTCTTTTATCTCTTTTGACTCTGAAAACCCATCTGGTTCCAATAATTCTATTTCCTTCTGGAAGATCACATAAAACCCAAACTTCTTGAAGTTCAAATTGAAGAAGTTCTTTCTGCATAGCTTCAACCCAACTTTCTTTAGTCAAAGCTTGAGCAATATTCTTGGGTTCCTCTTGAGAGATAAAACAAGTAAATAGGCATGTTTGATGATCCTTATGATTCAACTGTTCGTTTATACACAAAGCTAAGTAAAGCATTGTGAGGTGTAGAAAAAATCTTAGCTCTGTGTCTAGTCATCACTCCAGAAGTAGAAGGACCAATGATTTGATCGAAGGATGATTCTTATGAATTCTTAAGCTTGAGACGTGGAACTCCATAAGAATCTTCCAAATTAGTAATATCAACATCTTCATTGGAGAAAATACCTTCATCTTCAAGTTCATCATCAGTATCTTCTAATCGGGCATGGTAGGATTATCCAAATCATCTAAAGTCTTGTCAGCTGGTGCGTGATACTTTGTTCGAAAATCTTGTCCAAATCTGTGAGAGTACTCTGCAGTCTTGTTCTTCTTCTTTGCCTCTTCATAAGCTCTCCTTTGTTCATCGGTGTAAGAATGTGCTAAAACATCTTGAAGAAGCATCTGATTAAGTTCCTCTTGAATAGATTGATCCTCAACAGATAATGAGGATTGTGGTGCAATAGTACTTTGCTTTGGAGCATCAGTACTTTGCTTTGGAACATCGATACCTACTGGACTAATAGGATCTTCATCGGGGCAAAGTCGGTCTAATATGAACTCCATGAACAACATATTGTATATCTTCTCCATTATGCACAGGTTGATTTTCTTCTCTAACAGGTACATAGTTCATGGAAAGGGTTAAAACTTCAAGATCAAACATCCAATCAGGACCTTTACCTTTTTCATTGTCTTGATCTTCTAAAAACTCAATATGAAGACAATCTTGAACCTTTTTAGTGACTCTGTTGTATACTTTAAAGCCTTTCTTGTTAGTGCAATAACCCATAAGTATCCTTCTTGACTTGCCATCAAACTTTCCCAGATTATCACTTGTATTTAAAATAGTGAGAGGGCATCCAAAAGGCTTCATAAAACGAATGTTGGGTTTATTGGCCATCAGTAATTCATAGGGTGTCTTCATATGTGGTTTGGTGACTGAGACTCTGTTAAGTACATAGCAAGCGGTACTTACAGCTTCGCCCAGTGAATAGGTAGATGGGAATATGCTAGCATTGTTCTTGCTGCTTCAATCAAAGTCCTATTCTTCCTCTCTGCAACACCATTAAGCGTGGTGTTCTAGCAATACTAAACTCCCCTTTTATGCCTTTGTTTGCACAAAATTCATCCATAAGCTTGTTCTTGAATTCAGTCCCATTATCACATCTAATACCTCTAACCTTGAGTCTCAGTTGGTTTTCAAGTGCTATAATCAGTGTTTGAATAGCATCAAAAGTATCATCTTTAAAACCCAAGAAAAATACCCAATGAATCTCTTGCAATCATCATTACTACTAAGCGTACTTTTCTTGTTTAAACTTGCCACGAAACGAGTCCAAACAAATCCATATGTAACAGCTCTAATGGTTCTCTAATAGTCCTCTCTTCAAGCTTCTTGCAGGAAGCTTTGTGTTGTTTACCCTTCTTGCATGCCAAGCATGATTGATCATTCTTGTAAGTCTTTGAAGGTAAACCTCTACCTAGATTGCCTTTGACGGTTTGTTGATATTCTTAAAATTAACATGGCCCAATCTTCTATGCCATTGATGTGCCTCTTCAGATGTTGCTTTAGCCACCAAACATGTGGCTCTTCCATAAGAATGTAGACTCTTCATGTCTAAACTATACACATCATTTGTCCTTGGTACTCTAAGAACTATCAAGTTATCATCAACAGTTGAAATCGGATGAAAGGATGAGACATTCTTGTCGTGAATAACACAGGATGATATTCTTCAAGTATGTAATTTCCACTATCTTTCAAAACATGATCCAGAATTATCTTTTGATTTTTAGCATGTGGATTTTCAAACTTTCGGTTTTCAACCCAACTCTCTTTTACAAGATCATTTACTTTTTGTGTATCACAAAAACATCGATTCACTTTTGTTGAAAGTACTTGTTTGTCCCTCATCAGTACTTTCCCTCTTAACCCATTCTGTTTTAACACTTGGTTCTTGTGATCTAGATCCCCTATGTGAATTGTAGTACCTTCTAGGTTGATAGTAATGGGATCTCCTAGGGTTTCTATTCCAAGTAGTGTGATCGAGTACCTTGTTTTGGTTGGCGCTTTGAGAAAGTAATCTTGGTCCCGATTAACGATACTGGAAGAAATCTGCGTGAGATCTTGAAGTTTTGAATAAGGTCTTCTCTGGTGTGGGTATCTATGATGGTGAGAAATTTCGTGATTGACCCTATTTGAATTATTCCAAACTGGTTTGTGCTCTCTAGGTTTCTGATTGGCAGACCTGTTCTTTGGGAATTTGCTAAGGTATTTTGAGTGATGTTCACAATCCTTGATTAAGTGAGTAGGACTAAAACACACAAAACACAGTTTTTGACCCATACTTCCAAAGTGACTTCTTCTATGTCTATGCCCAAAATTATTTTGCCTTCTTGGTGAATGATGAAACCTGTTTTGACCAAAATTATCGCAAAAGGTTTAGCGATCTTGTTTTGAAAAGGTTTGAGAATGCTGCTTGTGGGCAATACTTTGATTTGAAGGTACTACTTGATTTTGAACAATATTTTCAATAGATTCTTTGGGTTTTCGGACCTAGATTGAGCTACAAGCTTTTTCCTAAACTCTAGTGTTACACTCCAAAACGAGAAACATCGAGCCTAGGGGTTGATGAATGCCAGTGGGATGAGGAACTGCATGATACTCATTGTCTTTCTTATACTCAGGAGGTGTTTCACTTAATGAACCCTCATTACTAGATGTGTCTACATAATTAATGAGTTCATCATCACTAGTGGTTATATCCTCAAAATCACCTTCATCCTGATCACTAGGTTGGTTTTCTTCTATGTTACTAAAGTCCATTCCAAAACCTAATCCAGTTTTAAGGTAGGCTCTTTTCTGTTTTTGAACATAAGTAACATGTGACAGACCAGACTCACCCCAAGCAACAAACTTAGCTAACAAATCATCTCTTTCCTTAGTCGGTTTCTCTATTTGAAATTTTCAGTTTAGTTTCCATTCACTTAGTTTTAACGGTAATCCTTGTTCATATTTTTCAGCCCAAGCTACTTCATTAGTTTCATGTGCTAAGATTTTGGCTTCCATAGATTCTAAGGTTATTTGATAACCAGCTACCTCAGATCTAGCCCTAACACAATTATCTCTTTCAATCACATAGCTAAGTTTTTGATAAAAATCATAGCAATTTGAGCATACCTCAGAGATAGGAGATGAACTTGGTGAAGTAGCCACCATTGCAAGAAGAACAGGATCATCTTCACTTTCCTTGCTCCAATCAAATCCTCCAAAGCCATCATCAGATTCCAAAGCAGCATGTTCAGGTTCCTCATCAAAAGCGGTGCTCGGT
This sequence comes from Chrysanthemum makinoi, assembly GCA_910596185.1. Taxonomy (NCBI): domain Eukaryota; kingdom Viridiplantae; phylum Streptophyta; class Magnoliopsida; order Asterales; family Asteraceae; genus Chrysanthemum; species Chrysanthemum makinoi. The sequence goes on from OU343221.1 coordinate 270,199,368, forward strand.
CAATGCTTCCACGATTCTTCAACTACTTCTTCCAATGCTACCATACAATAAGTCCTTTGGTTCATCATCAAACTCTTCACTCCAGTCAACTTCTCTTGAGCAACCAAAGCCTTTGTTTCATAAATGGAATTTCTTTGAGCTCAAGTTTTGGCTTCTCGAGATGTCTGTTTGCTTGATATTTAGCAAACCTGCACTCCCTTGCAAAGTGACCAATCTTTTGACAATTGAAGCATTCAATTTTAGATTTGTCAAAAGTTATTCCCTGTTTGGGTTTGAAATCAATGCTTTGCCGTCTTCTTCATGTACTTTTGATCCTTGCAGTGATCATAGCAACTTGCCACCTGATATCAATTTCTTCAAATGCATCTTCTTCAATCTGTGCTAGATCTTCTTCATAAGTGACAGGTAAACTAGCTTGTTGTGTAAAGAATGAGCACACAACTTCATCTGAGTGCATAGTGGTAGTTTGTGGGGCTTCTTGAGCATATGAGGGGTGTAAGCAGCGAGTACTTTGAGAAATAGTACTTTGAGGAGAGCGTACTTTTGATTGAAGTACTGGCATTCTTTTCAAATGATAGAAAAGCAATGCTGTGAGACTTGGAATTTGTTTGACCACTTATCTCATGCTCATACACCTTCAGTTGATGATAGAGATAATCAAAGTCCATGACATCCAAACCTTGTTGTCCTCTGATCATTGTAGCAATCACATGCCATGAAGATGGCAAACTCCGTAGAAACTTCAAATTAGCATCCTCAACTGATACTTCTGCCTTGTATAACTCCAACATGTTGAGGAAATTTTGAAACCTATCATATGCAGCATCAAGACTCTCTCTTTCTGTGAAAGTTTCAAACTGTTGCTTGAGCAAGTTTTGTGCATCTTCTTAGAGGTTTCATTCCCTCCAAACGGTCTTGAGAGCCCAGAGGTACTTAGCATCTTTAGCATCATGAAATTTGAGAAGATGACCATCGGAATGGCGGACAAGAGAATGTTGAGTGCCTTCTCTTGATTCCTTAAGGTTCTTCTGGTAGGCGCATTTGGTGCTTTGGGTTGTCCAGAATATCAATGGGTTCGGAACTACTTCATTTCCATTAACAATTACATTCCATAGAGCATGGTCCGTATTGCAATATCTTGCCTCATCTTCATGCACCAGAGATCATATTCTTCCTTCTTGATAATTGGAATTCTGAGTGAGGTGATTGAGGGTGGTGGAACGACTTCATCGACATCTTGAATATTGTTGTAGTAGGATTTCTTCCTAGTCGGAGTTTCCACACGCTCGATACCATTTGTTGGATCGATGTACTTTAATCAAACTAACTTAAATAGCTTGTTAGGGTTTAACAACCTGGATAAATCCTAAGTTATTAACAAAGAAACACTGAGCAATCTTTATCAAGTATGCGGTATTTACTTAACAAAGCTAAGAAGAATAACTTTTATTATAAACTCTAAATCGCTATTATGCGGATACTCTAAAACAACTCTAAGAATATCGAACTTCTCTCTAAAACACTAAATAACTTGTGAATTCGTAAACTCTAAAACTCATAGACTCGTACCTCTAATGCCAATCTAGAGTCCTTTTATAGGCTCAAGGATATCCTAGTCGGTTTACAAATTGTATCCTTTTACGACAAGTAATCTATATAGAACATTCAGGTTACAATACTTTCCATAAAAGAATATAACAATTCTTTGTTCTTGCGATACTTTGACTTCGTTGTGCGATACTTTGACTTTATCTTTAGCGGTACTTTGACTCTTTGACTTTTTCGATGCTGCGACTTACGTACTTTTATCAATCTTGATACTTTCATATCTTCAGCACTTTCATATCCCAACAGTATTCTATGTATCCTATGGTTGTATTTCTTATATTCTTGTGTTGTGATATTATTCATCGATAATGTATCTTTGAACCGATCCTTATGTCCTTATATATGTGTTATGATTTGTTGAGAAAAATCACTATTCACTTGTTGTCATTCATAACGATATCATATCATTGATTTAAAGTGATGATCATGACTATTATGATATTCATAATGTGTAATCACTTTTATTATCGATCAATGATTTCTTAATCTTGGTGTTTATTTCTTGGAAATTTTAGAAAAATGGTCAAGAAGAAAGCTACCTCATCCACCATCACCCGTAGCTATTGAAAAATGGTCGTTAAAAGCATTAGCGCCGCTATAGCACAACATGCCACTGACCTTTGCAAAACGAAGGTGAACGTATTGAAAAAGCTGAACGAATTGCCTAAGAGGCACGTGAAGCTAAAATTCTTTGCAAAGTGAATTAGAAGCTGAACTTCAAGAGAAAATAGAATTTCGAAGCGAATCATTTCGAGACTGAAAATGAGGCGTGTTGCCCAAGTTACGCGAGGTGAAAAGTCTTCGTCTTCTTGAAAGAGAATCGTGCCAAAGTTGCATCTTGTTGAAATGGCAAACTCAAATGCAACTAACACTCAGATAAATCAAAGTGAGTCCACCCTTTCGTAAGTGCAGTTACAAAGAGTTCATGAACTGCAAGCCGACATTCTTCAAAGAACGCGAAAGGTGCTATTGGTTTACTTCATTGGTTTGAAGCGAGAATGTATTTCGCTAAGTACTTGCGGATGATTGCAAAGTCAATTTTTGCGACGGAACTTTGTTAGAAGATGCGTTATCTTGGTGGAAAGGCCATGCTCAACCAATTGGAATGGAAGAAGCTTGTAAGATTTCATGGTCAAATCTGAAACAACTGTTGATGAAACAGTATTGCCCGAGAACTGAGATCAAGCTCGAATGAGTATTACCACTTGGCGCTAAAGGTAATGATCTCAAAACTTACTTCAGAGATTCCATGAGCCAGAGCTCTGTGTCCTCACTTATTTACCACAAATGAAAAGCTTTTGGAAGCTTTGATCGAAGGTTTACCACAAAGCATCGAAGGATAATGTCATCGCTTCAAATCCAAAGACTGTTGAAGAAGTTGTCATTGTATCCCACCGCTTTATGGAGCCGATATTGAAGCTTGCAAATGCACAAGGCTCAAGTGACAACAAAAAAAGCGATGATCGGAAAAGCTCAAATTCCAACAACAACAATCGAACAACAACAACCAATATCACAAGTGAAACCAACATCACAATCGGCAAAACCGAAGGCAAGAAGCCGCGGAAGCTTATCACGCACCCATCTTTGAAAGGGGTATGTAGGACCACATCCCCATGTAGCAGATGTTTGATGCCATTCGGACCTTGTACTATGAAGTGTGACAAGTGCAACAAGGTAGGTCATCAAGGAAAATATTGCCGAAACCCGGAAGGGAAAAAGCTGTGGCAAACATGAATTGTTATTGGTGTAATGAAAAAGGTCATTTCAAGAGCCAATGCCCAAAGTTGAATGCGGCTCAAACCAACAATGCGCTGCAAGAGTGCGTGCTAGGAGATGGAGATGCCGTTGAACCTGATGTTGTGACGAATGCGTATTCTCTTAACAATCATGCAAAAATCTTGTTTTGACTCTGGAGCCGATAAGAGTTTTGTATCTACTACTTTTGCACCATTACTAGAAATATCCCCAATCGCTTTAGATACAACTTATGAGATAGAGCTTGCCGATGAAAAGATAATAGGAACCGACACCGTAATCCGTAATTGCTCTATTCTTTTACAAGATCACTCGTTCCCCATAGATCTTTTGCCAATCAAACTTGGAAGTTTTGATGTCGTAATTGGCATGGATTGGTTGTCCAAACACCGTGCTAGGATTGTTTGTGACGAGAAAACCGTTCATATCCCGATCAACGGTGAAACCTTAGTCATCCAAGGAGATCAAAGTAGAAAGTACTTAAGTATCATCTCTTGTGCAAAATCGATAAAGTACATGGAGAAAGGATGTTATGCCTTAGCTCCAGTAACGGAAAAGTGGGAAGAGAAACGACTAGAGGATGTACCGTAGTCAAAGAATTTCAGGTGTTTCCAAAAGATTTGCACGGACTCCCACCGCCGACAAGTGAATTTCAAATCAAACTTATTCCGGAGCTACTCCCGTAACGCAGAACCCGTACAGTTTAGCGCCTCGAAATGCAAGAATTTTCCAAACAACTAGAAGAGCTATCTGTAAAAGCATTCATTAGAACAAGTTCCTCACCCGGGAGCACCGTTTTTATTCGTTAAGAAGGAAGATGGATCATTTAGGATGTGTATCGTTTATAGAGAATTAAACAAGCTCACAATCAAGAACCGCTATCCCTTACCAAGAATCGATGATCTATTCAATCAGTTACAAGGCTCGTGTGTATACTCGAAGATTGATTTAAGATCACGGATATCATCAGACTGGGTAAAGAAGAAGATATACCCAAGACCGCATTTAGAACTCGATATGGCCATTATGAATTCCAAGTAATGCCATTCGGTTTAACTAATACACCGTGTATTTATGGACCTCATGAATAGAGTCATGAAACCATATCTGGATAAATTAGTCATTGTGTTCATCGACGATATTCTTATCCTCATTAATAAAGAAGAACATGCGGAACATCCGAGCTGTCACGAGTTACTCAAGGATGACGAATTGTACGCAAAGTTTTCCAAATGTGATTTTTGGATTGAGGTGATCATTTTGATTCAAATGTGCATCTTGCTCTACAATATGTGCTAAACCTTTTCAATCTAAAGCACATATTGAGGGGAGCATTCAAAAGGAAAATAAACCTTCAAGGTACAAATATCTCTATGTTTCAACATACAAGTACCTTGATTGATTTTTCTAACGGCATTGTGGCAATATGATCGTGAAAGTACTTCAGAACTAACCTCATGTGCAAAACCTTCTTAAAATTTTGATGCACATATTGAGGGGGCAACTTTTGAAAACCACATCCTTTCCCAAAATTATCTTTAACAAAGTATTTAAAAATACTAATTTTGATGGAAAGTGATGTGATATTTAAGAAAATGTTGATCAAAGAAGTGAATTCTTCCTCTTGCCTCCATGTGCCAAAGCAATTTCAAACATACGATGCACATGTTGAGGGGGAGCCTTTTCTGAAATATCAAAAACAATTGGTACAAATGCTTTGATCATAGATCACAAGTACATGGATTGATTTTCAAATGGTTTTCAATTGTTCCAATGTGAAGAACAATACCAAAAAGACCGACCAAATTTACTTTATGTATGAAGATATAAGGATGGTTAGGTTAGGTATTCGTTTCCACGGTCTGCTTTGAGCGGGAGAAATTTCCAGGACAATCCACAAGATAGTGTAGAAGTCCTTAGGTATATTGAAAAAAAGGAGAAAAGTGAAATGGGAAAAGTCTTGATTTGGGATGCGACAAATTTGAGAATAAACCCAACAAAGGTTCTAGTAATAAAGTCTTGAGAAGCAAGCTTGAAGGGGTTGAAGAATGAAAAAGAAATGAAATGTGAAAAGGGTGAAAAGAAATAGCCCTCTATTAATTCAACCTTAGAGGCGGCAGGGTTCGATACATATTCTCTTGGTGGTTGCCAGGTAACCTTGAGTATTGAAGACATAAGACATCATGGACGGTGATGCACCACTAAACTTCCAAAGCTAGCTCAAGTTCCTCTTCAAGGACTTGTTTCATTCTCATGGGAACCTACATAATCTATCATTTCTCTTGAGATTATTGATATTGAAAAGGG
>OU343221.1:270205140-270317230 GCA_910596185.1 Chrysanthemum makinoi
TCTTTCTCAACATTTTCTTTTTCAAGTTATTGTATTAGAAATAGATGTTTCTGTTTTTCGAAAACGACCATTTATCAATCCAAGGTCATATGAAAGTCATCTTCCAATGACAATGCATCAACACTTTTCAAAACTGTTTAACATTTGGTAAAGATTTTTTTGAAAAAATGTCTCTTTGTTCTCGCGCCAGAGGCGATTGAAAATGTTGAACTTTGCTTTCAGAATGATATTCTATCTCATGTTGTAAAGTTTTGAGGTCAGCCATGAAAAGGTCAAAATATCGAAGAATTTTGCGATTTTCAGGTTTTGAGTTTACTTCGCTGATGGAAGGTAAATGACCATAAGTTTGTGCATAATCTGGTTTGGGATTAACATTAGAAGACTCAGACGTTTTATGATAATCCTTGGTGTGTTAGAAGAATCCGTTGGTGTGACGAAAGTGACCGCTTTTGAATAGTTAAAGGTTTGTTGTAAACAACTTTTTCTAATTTTGATCAACTCTCGTCTTCTGCATCTAATTCCTCTTGACGATGATATTCAACAACACTCATAACAGAATTATCAATTTTATATTCTGCACTGGAAACTTCAGGATTTGGTTTGAATGCTTTGGTTGAAAGTTTAGGTTTGTAATCAGCAAGATTCGGTCCATATCCATTTGGATTGGGTTTTAAAGTAAACTTTTCAATACCTATGACCGACTCGCCATGTTTGTAAACAACAGTTTTAAACTCTTTAAGTTTGTTTTGCAAGCCGATGATTTCTTCAAGATGATCATCTATTCGTTTCGTTGAATGCTTTTTGTATGCAGAGAACTGTTTTTGACAAGTTAACAACTCAGCCTTAGCTTTTTTTTCCAAGGTGAGAGCGTTAATTGTTTTATGTTTATGTTTCAGTTGTTCTATTTCAGACAACAAAGCATTCTTCAAAGCGGCTAGATCACGCATCTGTCTCTCTAAATATTTTTCGTTTTGATGAGATTTGGCAAAGGTTGCTTCAAAACCTTTTTCACGTTTTTCTTGAGTTTTGAAAAAGTTGAGTTGCTTTGTAAACATTCAAAATCCTTGGTTAACAGTGCATTTTTACTTTTCAAGTCCTGATTAATTGCACGACATTCTTCCACTATGGTTTGCTGGTCTAGTATTAAACGAGCAAAATCTGGATGAGGCAAAAGTTCGGCGTGTTCAACGTGAGTCACAACATGATCATTGCGTAGATCCTCAAGTATAACTACGGAGTCAGTTTGATTATCAATGGAAACCATAAGGTCATCTTGATCGGCAAATGTGACTACGGGGTCTATTTGAAAATCGTCGGAATGAGATGTGGACGACTCATTTTGAACATTCTGAGCCTTGCCGGATTCAGAGGTTGGCGGAGATATTAGATCAGAGATAAATATGGTTTGTTCGGGTACCTGAGACAAGCCATCAGTGCCATACACTGGGCCTGTGTCATCATGTGTAGTTCATGCATATTATCCATCAACATAAACAGTTGCATTGGCTGCAATCCTCCATATCATCACTGAAGTCTGCATTTGCCATAAAGCTCTGTTCTTTGTCTATGAGAGTTCCACTAGCTTCATCCTTAAGAGCCAAAAGAAGAGCCTCTTTTGTGATAAGCACGCCCTGTCCTCGGCTTTGGGCATGCATTAGCCAGTTCCTTCTCGTGGCAGTTGTAAGCATCAAAGACCATTCAACCCATTCTGAGCATTTCCATGTTCCACCACTTGAGTTCTATTGTTATTCTTACCACAAACATTAAACCCTGACCACCGCCCATCTGACGACCATAACCACGATTCTGTACTTCAACTCGTCCATTGTTCACAACAGCTTGATTCCTTGTGTAGATTGAGGAACGAAACGATTGTTGGATTTGTTGGTATACCGGCTAAAAGCATTAGCAATCATAACAAATCCTTGTTGCAATGCTTCGAACGGATCAGATTCCTCATTAGCTTCACTGACAAGTGCTTGAGCATTGTTGTTGTTGTATGGAACCAATTGAGTTTGTTGAGATTGAGGCGGTGAAGAATCATATGGTGTGATTGTAGCAGTTGGTTGAGTTGCTGGTTGAGGAGAGTAACTGTTTTGAGCATACAAGGCAAGTTGTTGATTTTCTGGATGTGAAGGTGAAGCAATTTGATCACGGAGAATCCTTTCTCTATCAACTTCCTTTTCATGAGGCTTTAAGTAATCGTACAGCAATCCGTATGTAGAATGATGCATGTTCTTCGCTTGACGGAGAAAAATGACATACTTCTCCCATTCAGGACCAAGAATACTCAGGAACTTAGTGTTAACTGCAATTCTTGGCATGATGATGTTGTGTTTATCCAAATCATTTATGATATCTGAGAATCGATGATGATAAGACTCTAGTGTCTCTCCAGGTTCAATCATGAAGTGTTCATAAGCCAAGTAAATTTTGGATTCCATATCCTCCTGATTGAGTGCAGATCATTCCATAAGAAGATGAATATGTTCCCACATTGCCTTTACAGTCTTTTGAGCATCAACACTTCGAATAATTGGGTTAGGTAATCCTAAGAGGATATATTGCATTGCAAGCTCATCAGCTTCATAGTATAGAAGTTCCTCTGCATTCAGGTCTGCAACAGTAGCAATGTTTGATTGTTCATCTCCTGGTGGATTAGCATTTGGATCGCCGGGTACGATGACAGTAGGCATCTGAAATGGACCTTCCAAGATAACCTTCTATAAAAACTTTCCATGTGGCTTCTTCAGATCACAAAACCTAAAGAACCTAATCACCCATTGATCGTAGTTTCCTGGAGTGAGCATTGGAGGTCTATCAAGTGATCCAGCCTCATGAATTGATTGTTGGCTGCTTAAAGCTTCACACATCTTTGCAAACCAAGTGGGTTCCTTCATAGTGTTCCTTGATGGATGTTGATTGAATACATTTGTGTAGGGTTGAACTTGAAGACTTGGTGGTGGTTGAACCATTAGAGGTTGTGGAATTGCAGCAAGTTGTGGAGTATATTGTTGATTAAATTGTTGTTGATAAATTGCTTGTTGTTGATTCCATTGTTGATGTTGTGGACTTAGTTGTTGTTGACGTTGAGAATAAGTGTAAGGGAAATAGTTAGAGTATGGTGGTTGTGACATGTTGAAAACTTGTGTTGGAAAAAATGGATCTTTGTAGTCGAATGAACCTTTGTTGATGAAGTATCCTTAGGCGTAGAAATCACAATAAACCAAGTAGGACTTATGTGTAAAAACACCAAAGTTACGCGTAGGTTTAGCTTACGCGTAAGTAAAGAAATAAACACTAAAGTTATGCATAAAACAAGAAGTTAGGCGTAGAAAACTTAGGCGTAGGATTACCTTATGCGAAAGACAAAGCTTAGGCGTAAGTGATGAGTGCTTATTCACTCATCGTTTTTACCCGCCTAAGACCTCAAAAATGACTAAAAACACCCAAATACGATCAAAATATGTTAAAAATATCTTAGGAGTGTGTTTTATGTCTTTCAGGTACTAAAGGATTGAAAACAGAGCGAAACGGGATAAATCGAGCTGAATTTGGAAAAAGTGCATTCAAGACGTAGCCGGGAAGTGATTTTCTACATTTCTGAAGCCCGAGACACGTTTTGAGAGTGATCAGGGGGAAAAACAACCCAAAATCCTATCCCGAACCCAAAAATCTCATTTCACCCTTTTCCGACACCAATAATTTCCAAAATATCCTTTTCACTAAAAAAACTCCAAACACCTTTTATATAACCCTCATTTTTGAACCTTCCCTACACTTACTATGACCCATTTCACTTTTTGACCCTAAACCCACGACCCTTTTTACCCATTCACTTGACCTTCCCCCAAACCAGTAATAAAATCCCTTCTTCTTTCTTCCCTACTCTAACCAAAACCAGAAAAAAAATAAAACCTTATCCATCCTTATTGCTTATCCCGCCCAAATTCACACTCAGATCCTACTCACCCCCCACTATCTCCCTATCACTCTCATCTCTTGGTACCTGCACAAGCAACAAGCCAAAGATTCTTCACATGTCCACAGCCATGTTGGCAATCCCATCTCTTCCCATTGGAGCTCAAGAGAGAAGACAATGATGGTGGTGATCTTTTGGATTTGGGCGCCAAGAATGTTTGATGGCTGAGATTCACTCAAGAAAACACAAAGTCTTCCAAGCTCATTTTCACCTCACAGAAGAAACACACCTTGAAGAGTGAAGACCCAGGATGTTTTAGTATAAATAGGATCTCCTTGTAGCCATTTGAAGGCACCCCTAGTTTTTAGTTTTCAGTCAAGTCTTAGTGTTCTTTTATTTGTAATCCGTTTTTATTCAATAAAAATTTCTTTTGATCAATCTCTGTAATTTTCAAGTTATTTTAGTTATTCAATTCCTGCATTCGTTATCTGCTTAAGAATTTCTCCAAATTCAGTTTCAATAAACTAATTGTGTCAAAAACCAGGTGTCACAGGGGTGTTTGGTTCATGTATTTCTAATGGTCAAAACCGTTTTGTTTTCTACCCATTTGAATTTATTAGTAAATGTTCTTTCAATGTTACTTTAAGTTTTCAAGGTTAGCAAGGGGTCATAAGATTGTAAAAGTTTGAATGAAAAAAAAAGGGGTTTTGTTTCTATTTTGTAGTCTGCATCAGCAAACTAAACAGTCAAGAAGCTGATTTCAGCTTATTTTCAAGCTGTAAACAGTGTGATCTTGGACCCCAATTAGTTTTTTATAAATGTCTACTAGCCTAACTTTGTTGTTGCAGCTGATAACTGCCTTGGAAGTCATCCTTTCAGCTTAAAATTAAGCTCCAAGGAAGCCCCTCATGCTGTTGGTGAACCTGCAGTTATACAGCCAAACAGGTCACTTTTTTTTTTCTTTCTTCTCCTTCATTCATTAGCTTACCAGAAGTTAGACATAGCTTAGTTAGGATTTAATTTAGTGGTAGTATAATTTAGTGGTAGTTGTAACTTATTAGAGTTTATCATAGTAGTTAGAGCTTATTTTTTTTAATGTCTTCACTAGGGTAGGATTTCTCTAAAACTGCTTATGTCTCCCCCTAGTTTAAGCTCTTTGCCAACTGTTTCTTCCCCCCTAGTGTAATTTAGTATCCCCCTAGCTTAGGTCTTTGGCTAAGAATGTTGTAGTTTAGTTTAATCCTCAACAGTCTTGTTGGTTTGCAAATTAAAAAAAAAAAAAAAAAAAAAAAAAAAAAAAAAAAAAAAGGGGGTTTAGTTTTCTGCTATTTGAACTCTCAAGTAAAAGGGTGTTTGGTTAAGTTTTTGAAATCTGTTGTGGATAGGCTGTGCAAACAGCTTATTGAAGCTTGTCAAAAAAAAAGATTTTTCACAAAAGTTACTCATTTTAATCCCATCTTCAAGTTCCAATCAAAAAGAAAAAGAAAAAAAAATATTTCAGAAAAAGGGGTACCAAGGGGATTCGAACCCTGGACTTCCCGTTCAAGACCATAACACAACCACCAACACCAACTGCCCTTGGGACTTGTCTCATTATTTTCTTGCACACTTAAATCTTTAAGGGTCTTTGGCAGTTTTACTTTTAAGCTCATTCTAGCTTATTTTGAGCTTATTTCTCAAAACAACACCACTGTTTTTTAATTTTCTTAGGACCAGTTAGAGTTAAAATAGTTTTCTTAAAATTTTCAGATTTTTCCAAATTAGTTTAATATTTTTAATCATTTAATTAGTGTTAAATAGTTTTTAATTCGTAGTAATTAATTTAAAAGTCGAAAAAATTCCCGGCTTCTTTCTAAAATTATTTTTAGTCAAATAGAACGTAAGAAAATTAATTTCACACCCGTAGCCCTTAAATTTCAAAACTTTTACGTTTATGGCTCGGGTGGTTGCCGGTTTTTACGTTTTTTTAGTTTTAGCACCCTAGGACCTAGTTTAGCTTCCTTTTATCATTCCTTAGGCTTAGTAATATTTAATTTGTAGTTTTTTAGGTTTCCCTTGCCTTAATTACCTTCCCGTTAATTAATTTGTAGAAAGAGTAACTCAAATCAACAATTCATTATAACCAATTCAAGTTATAAATCACAAAACTCAACGAATCCTTCCATTCACACCTCGTTGGGACACGACCCGGGAAATCACTTTTCCGTTATCACTTTTATCACACCCGTAAGGGTTGGTACGTTAACCCTTTTCCTAAAAGGTTAATTTGTCAAATTTTACGGTTAATTTGATATATATTGATATTGTGTTTTTCACCACTCACAAAGAAACGAGATCAAATTTTGGCGCCGCTGCCGGGGAGGTGTGTTGCGACAATATCGTGATTTTTGCGATTAGTGACTTGAAGAACCTTCCTCGTGAAGTTATTGTTTTTATAAAAATACAAAAATACAAAAATATTTTTCTTTTCTTTGTATATATATGTAAAAGATTAAAAATACAAAAAGATTTTTGTTTGTTGTTTTAAATAATATAGAAGACACAATCAATATAACATTCTCAACTGGGGTGTTATCATTATAAGTTCCCGAACAAAAGATTTAAAACTTGCCTTTGTGTCGCTCGTGATTTGGTTTATTTCTATCGGATAAACAAACTGTGTGAGGGGTATAAGGACGGCCTGACATTAAATTGCGGCTGAAAAGAGGCGGGTTTTTAATAAGCTTCGCGCTGACCTAATAAGCTTCTCCGCTCCTTTGTGCGTTTATCTTATAGAAGTGATCAATTCACTTGGGATTATTGGTTTAAGTTCACTGTGTTTTGCCTCAGTCTTGTTTTAATTGAAAGTGTTGTTTTTGGAAGTGCATGCGCACTCGCTCGCAAGCTCGTAGACGTAACCGTAACCAACCAAACGTACCCGAGATACGTACCGTCGAACAAATCACAATGACACATAACCAAGGGAACGGACCTCCGAACGATGGAGGAGCTTTGCCAACCCACGATGGATGGACGGGGTGGTCCAATTGCCCCGCTTAACATCGAAACCACGGACTTTGGACTTAAGCATCACATGATCCAACAAGTCCAAAGCTTTTGCCAATTTCACGGAAGGCCGGGTGACGATGCCAACAAGCATCTCGATAAATTTCTCACCGTCACCCAAAGTATGAAGCAAAATGGGGTCACCGATGACGCCTTTCGCTTATATCTCTTTCCATATTCTTTGACGCTTCATGCCACCGCATGGTTTGATCGTCTTCCCAAAAATTCAATCCATAGTTTCGACGAAATGATCTCCAAATTTTTGGCGAAATACTTTCCACCGTCGATGGTGACGAAACTACGGAATAAAATCAGGTAATTTTGGCAGCAACCCGATGAGTCCTTATTTGAGGCATGGGAACGCTATAAGATTTTGATTGATCGATGTCCGAACCACAATATGTTGCTTGTCACCGAAATAGATACATTCTATAACGGGTTAACATTGAGACATCGTGACACAATCAATGCTGCTGCCGGTGGTACCTTTATGAAAAGGCGACCCGAAGAGTGCTATGATCTCATCGAAAACATGACTGCCCACCACAATTATTGGGATTCCTTAGCCGATAGGAGTGAATCAATGAGATCTACCACTCTTCCATTTTCGGAATACACGACTCTCACCAAAAAGATTGAAGAAATATCCACTGCTGTACTTAAAATGAGTCTAAATAATAATAATCAACAAGTGCATGTCGTGAACAAAAGTTGTGAAACTTGTGGTGGTCCACACCCTTATTTCGAGTGTCCAACCTCCGGTGGCTTCACTCAAGAGAGCGTATATGCTGCTTCGGGTTCCTACATTACGGGAGGTAATTCCTACCAAACGCAAGGAGACCGAAACCTTCTAAGCTATCGTTCTAACAATTTCCTTGGACCACCCGGGTTCAATCAAAATCAGAACAATCAAAATGTGCAAAACAGAAATAATCAGTTTAATCAGAATCGGAATTTTCAAAATCAAGGTTCTCAAAATCAAGGAAATTATAATCAAAACCGATTCCAAGCTCCGCAACAAACTGTTCAAGCTCCACCTCCTCAAGCTTCCATTGACATTGCTAATTACATCAAAAACAATGAAGCTAAGATGGTGTCCATGCAAAATCAAATTACCACTTTAAAGAATGATTTCACTTCTGAGCTTAGAGCTACTAGTAACAAGATTGATCAATCTCATAGCAAGATTGAAAGCATGATTGCTAGTCTCATGAGTCAAAAGAATCAAGCTTCAACTTCGGAGCTTTCCGGTAATACCATTCCCAACACAAAGGGAGAGTTGAATGCTATTGCTACTCGTAGTGGTAAATCTTATGAGGGACCCTCGATGCCTACTCCTTCTCCGGTGAGGGATGTGGAACGAGAAGACGAGGTGGGAAAGGACAAGGTGCATATCTCAAGCCCACGAAGTACCGCACAAGTCCAACCTCCGGTTGTCTTACCTCCAATTCCGGAACCCGTTGTTCCGATGACCATTCCTAAGCCTTCACTTCCTTATCCTTCAAGGCTTAATGACCAAAAGCTCCGTGATAAAACTAGTAAACAAATGGAGAAGCTTATCCAAATCTTTCAAGATTTGCACTTCAAGATTAGTTTCGCGGACGCTCTTCTTCTTATGCCCAAGTTCGGTCCGACAATCAAGAATTTGTTGAATAACAAAGAAAAGATTTCCGAAATGGCCAAAACTTCATTGAACGAGAATTGTTCGGAGGTTATCCTCAAAAAGCTTCCCGAAAAGCTAGGAGACCCCGGAAAATTCCTAATCCCGTGTGATTTTCAAGGAATAGTTCAATGCTCCGCTTTGGCCAATCTTGGCGCTAGCATTAACTTGATGCCACACTCCATGTGGAAGAAGCTTTCATTACCTCGCTAACATACATGTATGATCCTCAAGCTTGCGGACCGTACAAGTTCTCGTCCGCTAGGTATAGCCGAGGATGTATTTGTGAAAGTAGGCAAGTTTCATTTCCCCACCGACTTTGTTGTTGTCGAATTTGATGCCGATCCTCGAGTACCCCTCATCCTTGGGAGGTGCTTCTTGAAAACGGGTCATGCATTGATCGACGTTGATGAAGGGGAAATCACTTTAAGGGTAAACAAGAAAGCCGTTACTTTCAATCTAGATCAAGTTACGAGATACTCCCCCAATTATGAAGACACTTCCGTCAACAAAATTGATGTCATTGACATTGTTTCGGAGGAGTATTCTCAAGAACTTCTTGGATTCTCGAGTGGCAATCCCACTTCAGTTGATCCCATCGTTGCTCTCTCTTCCCTTCCCCTCACTCCGTTTGAGGGAAGTGACTTTATTTTGGAAGAGATTGAAGCTTACTTATCGAGTGACTCGGTTTCACCGGAAATTGATTACGCTCCCATCGACATCGAGGGAGACATTCTTCTCATCGATCCTACGAGAACTCATTGATCTATAAAGAAAAGACAAAGAAGATCCATGACTCAAAGATCTAGAACCGCGTTTTCAACGTCTGTGACTGAGTCCTTCTTTTCAATTCTAGATTGAAAATCTTCTCGGGGAAGCTTAAGACCCGTTGGACTGGTCCATTCACCGTTGCAAAGTTTTCCATATGGCACCGTCGAGTTATCTCAAACCGATGGGCCAAACTTCAAGGTGAATGGACATAGGTTGAAGCATTATTTTGGAGGGGACGTACCATCCATGGTTGTCCCGGATCTCCAAACCTTCCCCACAAACCAATGAATTCGGGGTCGAGTCAAGCTAGCGACTCGGTTAACAAAAACAGTAGCATTCCATGGGTATTCACCAATGTTTCTGACTTCTTTCTATTTTCTAACAACTAAGTGTGGGGGGAAACCTCCACGGTGTTTCTTCTTGTGGTTTGTTCATTTTCAGGGAATCCCTTGATCGTGATGATTGACGCGCCTGTTTTCAATCTAGCCGCCCAATATCCGATCATGTTACTAACGTTTATCTGGGGATATGTTTTCAAAAATCCTTTTTGTGTAAAATGATAGTCCACACACTTGGTTAGTGGTATTACCTTTTTCCGTTCGATTGTATCGGCTTCGGCCGGGACTTTGAATATTGAGGGCAATATTCAAATCTAAGTGTGGGGGGGGGGGGAATTCTGTCGAATTTTGTCACATTTGTACCCTTTAGTCCCTAGTACCCCCGTTTTGACCAAAATTTCAAAAACTTTGTTTGACCACTGGTAAAACTGGTAAATTTAAAACTTCGAGATGTGTTCCGATTAATATTGCAATCCATTCTGGGATCGATAAACATTTGCTAGCACAAATTATAGCCCTTAACCACTAAATTGTGAGGATTTAGCCTGTTTATATAAGCATACATCTTTTTATGCTTGGATCTTTTTGCTATGAGTGTGCCGGTGATTTTATTTATTCTAGAACTTGTACTTGTAAATCATTACCAGACCGCAGTGAGATCGCATTCGTGCGATATAAGTGAATTCGTGTGATAAAGAGGCACCTTAGATTTAACAAATGGCTCCATTTTCATATCATGCTATTTAGCTAGCCAATCGGTTAGTTAACCACTACAAGGACCCATTTGTAGTGCTCCTTTTTAGCACTAGATACCCTTAGTTACACCTCTGAGCCATCCTTCATTTTTGCTTCATCCAGAAAAATAAAAAAATTATTTACACTTTAAGCCCTAGCCTTACCCCTTGTCAAGTCTAACGGTTGGTTGCTAGTCACACGGAAAGTGAAGATTGTTCAAATGATTATGAGTGCCGCATCTTATTAGTTGATTGAGCCATTTCATGGATGAGTTAATATGTTCACACAAAAAAATAGAAAAATAAAAAATAAATAAAAAAAAAATGTCGGAAGTATGAATGTATTAGTCAATGTGCTATGTTCGAAGAAAAATTGTCATGGCAAAGCAAAGCGAAAAGTTGTGGAAAGCTGAAGAAAAGAAAATGAAGCGTAATCATTTATTGTTGGCGGATGTGGTAGCTAGCAACAGGGTATTAGACTTGATTTTTATTGTTATTTAACACCAATTTACAAATATTCCCATGTCTTACCATACCTTAACCCGAAGCCTAATCATTATAGACGATAAAAGTCCTCTTTAGTCTGTTTTGCTTGGTGCTCAAGCCCACGGCGGTTGGAGTTGTTTCTTTATACAAGCTTATGTAATAATCTAATCCATGACTGAGCAAAAGGTGTGATTTATCTTGTTACTCACACTAAAATGAGTGATTGAGTGAATTATATTTCGTTCCTTTTCGTGAGGGTTTTGAACAATTTTATCACGCAAAAAAAATCATTGATATTGTCAAACATCTTGAAAGTTTCAGTCTTTAAAAGCATGTTGTTTACTTTTAGTATAGTTTAAATTTATCGCATCAAATAAAAAGTCGAAACGGGGTAGTCTTGGTAATCTTGAGTCTTTCATTACTTCACATGATTGATTGCTAGGGACTAGCAATTGCCTAGTGTGGGGGAATTTGATGAGTGCTTATTCTGTGACAACCCGTACTTTCAGGTCATTTCTCGACACAATTCATGTCTCATTATTTCAACATTTATAGTAAACTTGGTTTACTTGTTTCAAATTCGCGTAACCTTAAAGGTTTAGCGGCGAATTCATGATCATAACATCACGTACATTTCATATGGACTATGATTAGTCTACATTTCATTGACATCATTTGCACCTCATTAGTTCATTCACGACATTTCATTTCACATTCAACGCGTAATTTTTATATTTAATAAACTTTATCGCGTGAGTTATTATTTTAACATTTAACCCGTTACTTTCAAAAATGATCCCGATGTATTTTAAAACCTACATTTAGTTTATAAAAACTATATTTTTAGTTTTCCTAG
This sequence comes from Chrysanthemum makinoi, assembly GCA_910596185.1. Lineage (NCBI taxonomy): Eukaryota > Viridiplantae > Streptophyta > Magnoliopsida > Asterales > Asteraceae > Chrysanthemum > Chrysanthemum makinoi. The sequence goes on from OU343221.1 coordinate 270,216,953, forward strand.
TGTTTCAAATTTATTTGGTACATAAATCGTTAAAGTTAAATTATTACGACGTTTTTCTTAAAAATTATACGATAATTATTTTATCACCCAAATTTCACAAGGAATGTATTTTTACAATTCTTATTATCTCATTACATTCTATTTTGATCTATTAAAAACTTACTTGTACCAAAATTTCCATTTATCATTGTTACATTTAATACACATTTTACTTATACTTTACTAAATATTACAATTATATGCAAGTACATATTTATAAAAAAAAAAAAAAAAAAAAAAATACAAAATGTCTAGTACCTCCCCCCTTGGCCGACCAAGGGGGAAGGGTAGTATTAATGTGGCATGGTTTGATTCATTTATTAATGTTTTCACTTGTACATAAAGTCTAACACTAATACATTCTCATTTACTTCATTTTCAAAGTGTTAGCTAAAAAAAAATATTATCTCTCTTCTTGGGGCTTCTCAAACCGGTCATAACACAGAGGCAAAGGGATCAAAATTTTTGCTAGATCAAGTGTGTTAACAATCTAGTTTATACTCTTTATATGGTTTTGAAATAAAAACCAAGAGTATTTAAGATAATCCTTGTTACTTTCACCTCATCATATTCACTTGTAAGCATGTTTCTTTCATTTTCATGTTTCCTTTTTTATTTCATATTCATCTTTTCATTTTTGGAGCAAGTATGCATGATATGTGATTTATACCATTTTATTTCATGATTTTAGAGTTATTTATATACTATGGTCATCCTATAAATATTCCTATGGTATTCTTTGGTCTTGATGATGTCTAGGAACCCATGACACCCTAAGAAGGTGTATGGTAGGATTAGATTAGCTTTGGAGTTGATTTGAAGGGATTAGAATAGGTTTTGTCCGAGAAAAACTATTTTCGATAAGTATATATTGTGTTCTGTCCTTGTTTCATTTTTCTGGAAAATCCGACAGTTGGTACGAAACTTTGGCCTTGATATTTAGAAAATACTTTTTAAAACGAATCCGTGGCCGCTTGAACGGATAAAACGGACTTATAACGAAGAAGCCGTGGTGAATTTTTTAAAGTTTGACGACGAAATATATTATTTTCAGAAATTTCAGCAACATATTTTTAGCTTGTTCGGGTCAAAAACGAGCCTTAAGCTTCACAAATTATTTCGACTTCTCAAAAATATATTAGTTACTTCGATACGAAGCTAAGGACGTATAAAACGTAGAAAACGGATTTGAAACGACAAAGATATGCACTTTTTCATAAACTTGCCGTAATATTATTTTCTGAAAAGTATATTATGTCTACGATACAAGTATTTTAGTAGCTGTAACGTCCTGTGAGGGCGTTTTAACGAGGTTGTGAAACTTTTTGGAACGAAATGTCTTATAATAATAAAATCAAGTTCACCGGCCATATTTTCAAAACAACAAGCGTTTGTAAACGGAGTTATAGTAAATTAATACGGATGTCAAACTTGGCCGAAACTCATTTTTACACACTTAGACAAAATCACTATCTTTAACCTTATATCTTATGATCGAGACCTTTTGGACGAAAACTCCTGAACTGAAACTTTTAGATATCGATACAAACTTTCCAAAAAGTCGAGTTCGTTCTCTAACGATCGACGTACACTGTTTTACGACTAGTTTTCCAAAGCCTTTGTTAATTTCATAAAAAAAATTCCGACGACATTGTTTTGCGACGAAAAGTGAAAATTTCTCTAAAAATCATTATAAAAACCATTGTAGGATGACATTTTGACGTAAAAACATGTAAAGTGATTTTTAATTGGTCAAGACGTCAAAAGAGTATTTTTCGACGATAAGTAATATTTTTTCAAAACTCGTAAATGGTATAAATAACATACGAAATGCATGCATAACATTACATTGCAACTCATGACATATCATATCATTGATAATAGGTCCCGGTTAACGCATCACATTAAACCTCGTTGTACTCACTTTTGCCATTATTCCAGTTTACCAAGTGAGTTTTCATAGCCCCGTTTTACATGCTTTCGATTATTTTCAAACCACGGGGGAGAATACATTGCACTACATTTTTTTGTACGATACCAAGTATGTTAAATTCATTACATTGCTTAAGTTACCGCATTTGCCAATTGAAAGTCCCCATTACTTGAACATGAACCGTTAATCTTTGAAGCGAGGATGAGTGGATAGATCTATCGAGGGTGACGCCTCCATCCGGTTTGGTGAATCCCAACCAGGCAAACGGATGCATTTCATTTGATAACATTACGGAGTTGTCTGGCAAACACTCTGCAGGGGCATACATTATTGAACAGTCTAGTTTCGGGGTCATGGGCTTAGAGCAATTGTAACATTATTTTTACGTGACTTGATTGTCATGCATGGTCTATACTTGTGTAGTCGTATAAAACATTTACATAAACCTATGATTCTCACCAACATTATTGTTGACCGTTTTTAGCAATGTATTTTCAGGTAACTGAGGCATTATCATCATGACATGGTTTAGGGACCTACATTTTGAGTCGCGGCGTCGACTTACATTATGTACATTATGGCACTTTATTTCAAAACATCGTTTGGATTTGTAACATATTTGTATTTCCGCAAACTTTGTAAACCTTTTGGGACCGATGTTGTACTCTGAACATTTTTATGAAATATCCAACGATGTGTTTTTAAAACGACACTTTAGGTCGTTCAATATAACTGTGATGTGGTGCTATGACAGTCAATCCCCCAGGAATTCCATTCCGCTGCAAAAACAGGTAAATTGGGGGTGTGACAGATTGGTACCAGAGCTACAGTTATAGAGAACTAGGTTGCATCATGGACCCTAGACTATAGCTACATTATCATAGCATCTCATCATTTCATCATAGTACATATTCATTTTTCATGCGGATTCACTTACACTTTATTCGAGATTATTTACTTTCATTTCACATCGGTTGTCACAGACATGTCTTCGGATTCACATCCCATCACCATATCATCGGACTCTAGCTCGGATGATGTTCCAGCTAACCCCATCATGGATGATGTTTCATCACACTCCACTGAGATCGTATCTTCCATTGGCTCTACTCCAGCCTTTCCACCTATCATGACCGACACTGAGACCGAACCCTTCGAGGAGGGCGAAGTCGCACCCACTCCTCACGTTAGCCCAGCTCACGATCCATCACCACTGCTAGCATCATCATCACCATCATCATCATATTTTCTTAGAGATCCTTTACCTGCTTCAGACTTGCCGCTCAAAAAGCGTGCTCGTTTCGATATCCCGACACCAGCATCTACTGAGCCCGAGCCACCCGTTAGGTTCGAGTTAGGAGAGAGTTCTAAGGCTGCAGCTGCTCGACAGCCTTCTACCGAGGCGTTAGGAGCCCGTATTGATAGTCAGCAGATCCAGATAGATAGTTTGTCGCGACAGTTGGAGGAACTGTCGGTAGACAGGGTTGAGACCATTGCGGAGGAGGTCGAGGGCCTAGTGTTAGGCAGGGTTTCTATTGATTTGTCACATCAGAGTATTCAGAATAGGCAGTTAGAGGACAGGGAGAGTATTGCTTCTTTGCAGGGTCAGATTGGAGAGTTGAGGAGTTTGGTGGCTAGTTTGACTACTCAGGTTCGCGATCTTCAGGATAGGGCCGGCGGAGCACCATGAGGTGCCTTATGTAGACTTTTGTCATGTATAGTTTTGACCATTATTATCCTAGTCACAAGGTGTGTGACGTAGTTTAAAGAACTTGTTGTATTTTGGTTGTTGTACAAACAAATGTATCAAGTATTGACTCTACTATGTAGGAATGGTTATTATTATCTATCGGTCCATGTAGGACAAAATTTTCATGTATATTATCCACGTGTGTTGTGATTATATTTGTGATATTTCGTTATTGTTCCGTTGTGATTCCATTTACTTTATGCATGTTGTGGTTGTGGATATATTTGTATGATGGTTGTTTCTACTTACGAGTTCTCATGATTGTTTCATCTTGTGATTTTGAAGAGTTATGGCGCCTAAGAAAGCACTAACCGGAATGACCCAAACAGCAATTCAAAAGTTGGTGAATGATAGCATTGCTAATGCTCTAAGAGTCGAAGGGACAGTGGCTTGCTGCTGCTGCTGCTGAGACCGCGGCTGCTGCTGAAGCCGCTAGGCTAGCTACTGCTACTGGTAATGCCGGAGGATCTGGAGTTAAGAAATGTTCGTACAAGGATTTCAAGAGTGGTGAACCCACTAAGTTTAGAGGTACTGAGGGTGCCACAGCCATGGTTCGATGGTTTGAAAAATTGGAATCGGTGTTTTTGCTTTGTAACTGTCCGGATGACAGTAAGGTCAAATTTGCTACGAGCACATTACTCGATGGAGCATTGTCTTGGTGGAATTCATATGCTCAACCGATTGGGATGGAGAATGCTTTCAAGCTTACTTGGGAGGAATTTAAGGGCTTGGTGACTAAGAAGTTTTGTCCTCGAACGGAAGTGAAAAAGTTAGAGACGGAGTTCTACGAACTAGTAACCATTGGGTACGATATTGACACTTACATTCGGAGATTCCAGGAATTGGCTGCGTTATGCCCGTCGATGGTATCGGATAATGAAAAATTGCTAGAGGCTTTTATTGGAGGACTTCCTGAGGTCATTCAAGGAGATGTGACATCGTTTGATCCACAGACAATCGAGGAAGCTATTCGAGTGACTCAGAAGTTGATGGCACAAGTGGTGAAGAGAGGTAAGTACACCACCACCAACCGAAACAACAACAACAACCCCAACAACCGCTACAATTTCAACAACAACAGAGGCAGCTACAACAACAATAATAGCAACAACAACAAGCGCAAGTGGGACAACACAAGGGGTAGAAATGCTACTCAACAACCACCCAGAGGCAAAGAGGTTGCTAAGGTTTATGCTGCGGGTCAAAAGGAAGGAAAAGGATATTCGGGGGTTTTGCCGAAGTGTAATAAGTGTTTTAGTCATCACAATCCGGGTCGATGTCCTGATCCGTGTGAGAATTGTAAGAAAGTTGGTCACCGTACTAGGGATTGTAAGTGGCCACAAGTTACATGTTTTGGTTGCGGGGAAACGGGACACTACAAGAGGGATTGTAAGAAGGGAAAGAATCAAGCAAATCCGAATCAAGGAGGTATGGCTCAAGGAAGGGTTTACGTCATTGGAGGCAGAGAAGATAGGGAGGACCCGAATGTCATAACGGGTACGTTTCTTCTCAATAATCGTTACGCTTCAGTTTTATTTGATTAGGGTGCCGATAAAAGTTTTGTGTCCAATGCATTTGCACCTTTGCTCAACATTAAGCCAACCACCTTAGATACATCATACATTGTCGAATTAGCTAATGGTAATTTAGTTAGCACCAACACCATTGTCCGCGGTTGCACATTCAATTTTCTTAATCATCCCTTCAACATAGACCTCATGCCCGTAGAACTTGGTAGCTTTGACGTCGTCATCGGCATGGACTGGTTATCTAAGCATCGTGCAAAGATCATTTGTGATGAGAAAGTTGTTCATCTTCCTTATAACGGCGAAACTTTGATTATTCGTGGGGAACGCTGTGGAACTAGAATTAGTATCATATCGAGCATCAAAACCGAGAAGTACATTAAGAAAGGTTGTCATGCTTTCTTAGCCCATGTAACCGAGAAAAAGTCGGAGGAGAAGCGACTTGAAGATGTTCCTATTGTCCGTGAATTTTCTGAAGTTTTTCCCGAGGATTTACCGGGACTTCCACCGGCACGTCAAGTAGAATTTCATATTGACTTAGTGCCCGGAGCTGCACCGATTGCGCGAGCACCGTACCTTAGTTAAGCGCCATCCGAAATGCAAGCGTTGTCTAATCAATTACAAGAGCTTCTAGACAAAGGATTCATTAGGCCGAGTTCCTCTCCTTGGGGAGCACCGGTCTTGTTTGTGAAGAAGAAGGATGGATCCTTCCGAATGTGCATAGATTATAGAGAGTTGAACAAGTTAACGGTGAAGAATCGTTACCCACTCCCCAGAATTGATGACTTGTTCGATCAGTTGCAAGGTTCTAGTATTTATTCCAAGATTGATCTTCGGTCGGGTTATCATCAGCTTCGAGTTCGGGAAGAGGATATTCCGAAAACAGCGTTTAGAACACGTTACGGTCATTACGAGTTTCAAGTGATGCCGTTTGGATTGACTAATGCACCTGCGGTATTCATGGATCTCATGAATAGAGTTTGTAAACCGTATTTGGACAAGTTTGTTATTGTGTTCATCGACGACATATTGATCTACTCCAAGAGCAAAGAAGAGCACGAAGAGCATTTAAGGACGATTTTAAGGCTACTCAAGAATGAGAAGTTGTATGCCAAATTTTCAAAGTGTGATTTTTGGAATCGCAAAGTGCAATTTCTTGGTCATGTCATTGATAGTCAAGGACTACAAGTTGATCCCGCAAAGATTGAAGCCGTGAAAGATTGGGCTACTCCAACGAATCCTACGGAAATCCGACAAATTTAGGACTAGCTAGGGTATTACCGAAGGTTCATCGAAGGTTTTTCGAAAATAGCGAGACCTTTGACCAAGTTGACACAGAAAAACAAGAAGTATGAGTGGGGAAAGAAACAAGAAGTTGCTTTTCAGTTGTTGAAACAAAAGCTTTGCAGTGCGCCGATTTTGGCACTACCCGAAGGCATTGAGAACTTTGTTGTATATTGCGACGCTTCGCATAAAGAACTTGGGGCTGTTTTAATGCAAAACGAGAAGGTGATAGCGTATGCTTCTCGACAACTTAAGGTTCATGAGAAGAACTACACCACTCATGATCTCGAGTTAGGAGCCGTAGTTTTCGCGCTCAAGATTTGGAGACACTACCTCTATGGTACAAAGTGCACAGTGTTTACGGACCACAAAAGTTTGCAATATATTCTTGATCAAAAGGAACTTAATATGAGGCAACGTCGTTGGTTGGAGTTACTCAGCGACTATGATTGTGAAATCAAGTATCACCCGGGAAAAGCCAATGTTGTGGCTGATGCTCTTAGTCGGAAAAAGAGACCTAAACCTTTAAGAGTTCGATCATTGGGAATGACGATTATTTCTCCTTTACCATCGAAAATCCATGAAGCACAAGTCGAGGCGCTTAAAGAGGAAAATCGACCAAGTGAAAAGCTTTATGGTATGCCCGAAAGCGCAAATGGTTTTGTGAAAAGAGCAGATGGAGTATTATGTTTCAAGGATAGAATGTGGGTTCCATTGTATGGCGGAATACGAGAATTGATTATGCATGAGTCGCATAAGTCAAAGTATTCTATTCATCCAGGATCGGATAAGATGTATCAAGATCTTAAGAAATTTTATTGGTGGCCGAACATGAAAGCAGAGATTGCCACGTACGTTAGCAAATGCCTTACCTGCTCTAAGGTGAAAGTCGAATATCAGAAGCCTTCAGGATTACTCCAACAACCGGAAATTCCTCAATGGAAATGGGAACGCATTACAATGGACTTTGTTACGAAACTTCCTAAGACATCGGGAGGTTACGACGCTATTTGGGTAATCGTTGATCGTCTTACCAAGTCAGCCCATTTCATACCTATTAGAGATACTTATTCCATGGAGCAACTCACTAGACTTTATGTCAAGGAAATAGTCACGAGGCACGGAGCACCAATTTCTATCATTTCCGACAGAGATAGTCGATTCACTTCAAACTTTTGGAATTCATTGCAAGATTCATTCGGAACCAGATTAGAGATGAGCACAGCATATCACCCACAAACCGACGGTCAAAGTGAAAGGACCATTCAAACGCTAGAAGATATGCTGAGAGCATGTGTAATTGATTTTGGAAATGGTTGGGCTAACCATTTGCCATTGATAGAATTCTCGTACAACAATAGTTATCACACCAGCATAAAGATGGCACCATTCGAGGCACTCTATGGTCGTAAGTGCCGATCACCTGTTTGTTGGGCCGAGGTAGGAGACGCACAACTTACTGGTCCAGAAATGGTACGGGAAACAACCGAGAAGATAGTTCAAATTCGTGATAGACTTAGAACTGCCAGGAGTCGACAGAAAAGTTATGCGGATGTTAGACGCAAGGAATTGGAATTTCAAGTAGGTGACAAAGTTATGTTGAAAGTATCGCCTTGGAAGGGCGTGGTACGTTTTGGAAAGCGTGGGAAATTGAACCCGAGATACATTGGACCATTCAAGATTTTGAGCAGAGTTGGTCCGGTAGCTTATCGTCTTGATCTTCCGTCAGAACTCAGTCATGTGCACAACACGTTTCACGTTTCAAACCTGAAGAAGTGTCTTTCGGACGAATCGCTCGTTATTCCATTGGACGAAGTTCAGCTTGACGACAAACTCAACTTTGTGGAAGAACCTGTAGAAATCATGGACCGCGAGGTCAAGCAGTTGAAACAGAGTCGTATTCCTATTGTGAAAGTTCGTTGGAATTCTCGACGAGGTCCTGAGTTTACTTGGGAACGGGAAGACCAGATGCGACACAAGTATCCTCATCTTTTCACCGACACCGTTAGACCTAACAACGATTGAATTCAGGGTCTGAATTCCTTTTTGGATGGGCGAATGTGACAACCCGTACTTTCAGGTCATTTCTCGACACAATTCATGTCTCATTATTTCAACATTTATAGTAAACTTGGTTTACTTGTTTCAAATTCGCGTAACCTTAAAGGTTTAGCGGCGAATTCATGATCATAACATCACGTACATTTCATATGGACTATGATTAGTCTACATTTCATTGACATCATTTGCACCTCATTAGTTCATTCACGACATTTCATTTCACATTCAACGCGTAATTTTTATATTTAATAAACTTTATCGCGTGAGTTATTATTTTAACATTTAAACCGTTACTTTCAAAAATGATCCCGATGTATTTTAAAACCTACATTTAGTTTATAAAAACTATATTTTTAGTTTTCCTAGTGTTTCAAATTTATTTGGTACATAAATCGTTAAAGTTAAATTATTACGACGTTTTTCTTAAAAATTATACGATAATTATTTTATCACCCAAATTTCACAAGGAATGTATTTTTACAATTTTTATTATCTTATTACATTCTATTTTGAACTATTAAAAACTTACTTGTACCAAAAATCTCCATTTATCATTGCTTATACATTTAACTACACCTTTTTACTTATACATTTTACTAAATATTACACAATATATATGCAAGTACATGAGTTAAAAAAAAAATATACAAAATATCTACATTCCCCCCCCCCCCCCTTGGCCGACCAAGGGGGAAGGGTATGTATTTAATGTGGCATGGTTCATTTATTAAATGTTTCTTCACTTGTACATAAAGTCTAACATAATACATTTCTCATTCACTTCATTTTCTCAAAGTGTTAGCTAAAAAAAAAAATATTTCTCTCTTTTTGGGGCTTCTCAAAACCGGTCATCACATCAAGAGGCAAAGGGATCAAAATTTTTGCTAAGATCAAGTGTTATAACAATCTAGTTTATACTCTTTATATGGTTTTGAAATAAAAACCAAGAGTATTTAAGATAATCCTTGTTACTTTCACCTCATCATATTCATTTGTAAGCTTGTTTCTTTCATTTTCATGTTTCCTTTTTCATTTCATATTCATCTATTCATTTTTGGAGCAAGTATGCATGATATGTGATTTATACCATTTTATTTCATGATTTTAGAGTTATTTATATACTATGGTCATCCTATAAATATTCCCTTGGTATTCTTTGGTCTTGATGATGTCTAGGAACCCATGACACCCTAAGAAGGTGTATGGTAGGATTAGATTAGCTTTGGAGTTGATTTGAAGGGATTAGAATAGGTTTTGTCCGAGAAAAACTATTTTCGATAAGTATATATTGTGTTCTGTCCTTGTTTCATTTTTCTGGAAAATCCGACAGTTGGTACGAAACTTTGGCCTTGATATTTAGAAAATATACTTTAAAACGAATCCGTGGCCGCTTGAACGGAATAAAACGGACTTATAACGAAGCCGTGGTGAATTTTTAAAGTTTGACGACGAAATATATTATTTTCAGAAATTTCAGCAACATATTTTTAGCTTGTTCGGGTCAAAAACAAGCCTTAAGCTTCACAAATTATTTCGACTTCTCAAAAATATATTAGTTTACTTCGATACGAAGCTAAGGACGTATAAAACGTAGAAAACGGATTTGAAACGACAAAGATATGCACTTTTTCATAAACTTGCCGTAACTATTATTTTCTGAAAAAGTATATTATTTCTACAAGTATTTTAGTAGCTGTAACGTCCCTGTTGAGGGCTGTTTTTAACGAGGTTGTGAAACTTTTTGGAACGAATTGTCTTCTAATAAAATCAAGTTCACCGGCCATATTTTTCAAAACAACAAGCTGTTTGTAAAGCGGAGTTATAGTAAATTAATTACGGATGTTCAAACTTGGCCGAAACTCATTTTTACACACTTAGACAAAATCACTATCTTTAACCCTTATATCTTTATGATCGAGACCTTTTGGACGAAAACTCCTGAACTGAAACTTTTAGATATCGATACAAACTTTCCAAAACAGTCGAGTTCGTTCTCTAACGATCGACGTACACTGTTTTACGACTAGTTTTCCAAAGCCATTTTTGTTAATTTCATAAAAATTCCGACGACATTGTTTTGCGACGAAAAGTGGTAATTTCTCTAAAAATCATTATAAAACCATTATAGGATGACATTTTGACATAAATACTTGAAAAGTGATTTTTGATTGGTCAAGACGTCAAAAGAGTATTTTTCGACGATAAGTATTATTTTTTTTTTAAAACTCGTAAATGGTATAAATAACATACGGAATGCATGCATAACATTACATTGCAACTCATGACATATCATATCATTGATAATAGGTCCCGGTTAACGCATCACATTAAACCTCGGTGTACTCACTTTTGCCATTATTCCAGTTTACCAAGTGAGTTTTCATAGCCCCGTTTTTCATGCTTTCGATTATTTTCAAACCCACGGGGGAGAATACATTGCACTACATTTTTTTGTACGATACCAAGTATGTTAAATTCATTTACATTGCTTAAGTTACCGCATTTGCCAATTGAAGTCCCCATTACTTGAACATGAACCGTTAATCTTTGAAGCGAGGATGAGTGGATAGATCTATCGAGGGTGACGCCTCCATCCGGTTGGTGAATCCCAACCAGGCAAACGGATGCATTTCATTTGATAACATTACGGAGTTGTCTCGCAAACACTCTGCAGGGGCATACATTATTGAACAGTCTAGTTTCGGGGTCATGGGCTTAGAGCAATTGTAACATTATTTTTACGTGACTTGATTGTCATGCATGGTCTATACTTGTGTAGTCGTATAAAACATTTACATAAACCTATAATTTCTCACCAACATTATTGTTGACCGTTTTTAGCAATGTATTTTCAGGTAACTGAGGCATTATCATCATGACATGGTTTAGGGACCTACATTTTGAGTCGCGGCGTCGACTTACATTATGTACATTATGGCACTTCATTTCAAAACATCGTTTGGATTTGTAACATATTTGTATTTCCGCAAACTTTGTAAACCTTTTGGGACCGATGTTGTACTCTGAACATTTTTATGAAATATCCAACGATGTGTTTTTAAAACGACACTTTAGGTCGTTCAATATAACTGTGATGTGGTGCTATGACAGTCAATCCCCCAGGAATTCCATTCCGCTGCAAAACAGGTAAATTGGGGGTGTGACATATTCACTCATCGTTTTTACCCGCTGATCTGTGCAAAACCGTCAAGTTATCTCACGCAAGCGAGCCACTTGTGAATGGCTAGCTGTAAGAAACTTAAAACAGTTCAGACACAAATGCAATGAAGTCCAGGAGAGTATAGTGTTTCCCCGGTTCGTTATGTCCCAGCGAGTTGTGCAATGGATTATCAAACGTTTAGTGATCGGGAAATTTGAACGGAAAAAGGATCAGATTATGATTATAACTACAGAAAAAGCCAACAAATAACAATGGCTTAAATGCAAATTAAAGAAAGTTAAAAAGATAAAATATATTAAATAAACGCTATCACTATATTTAAAATTGATGAACGTTTAAAAATTAAAACTAAAAACTTACGTTTAAATAAAATTTACGTAGACGTACAAAATAAAAAATGAAATCTAAGAAATAAAAGTCCTAAAAATATGAAAAAATACATTTTTACAATCCTAATGATAAAAGAAAATTTATAGAAAAAGAAAATTATTTTTATAACTAATTATCTAATTATTATTAATTAAAAACTATTTTTAACTATTTAATAATTACCTAAAATACAAGAAATTAGGAAATAAAGCTAGAAAAATAAAATTATGAATTGGAAAAGTCTAAAATATCAAAATAGAATTTTCAAAACTATTTTTGTATTCTTCTGATTAATTTTCTATTTTCTAGGAATTTTAAACTATTAAAAACTAATTAAATTATTTAAAAATACATTTTTAACTAAGAAAAATATGGAAAAATACTTTTTTGGCTTTTTATATTTATCTTAACTTAATAAAAATGAAAAATTATTTTTTTGAAGCTTTTCTGAATTTTTTTATATTAAATGCTATTTAAAAATGCTTAAAAACTAATTTAAATTGAGAAAAATAGCAAAACAACTTAGAAAAATCTGAAAATTTCAGGAAAAGTCTAAAACAATATTAGGAATATAAGAAAAATGGAAAAACAGATGCTTATTTGCAAGAAAATGAAACTGATGTGAAAGTGCTTATTGAAATAAGCACTAAATTAAGCAAAAGAGCACCAATGGCTACCAAACTGATACACAAGCTATAATAAGCTAAGAGAACTAAAATGCAATGAGAATCAACAAGCTAATACCACTGATATGCAAGATACAACAGATTTGATGTTTATGAGTTTCAAGTTAAAACAGATTCTGAGTGGCAACTTTAAGCACAAGCACAGGCTTATAAATAAGCTCAAACTGAAAACTATGATTTGGAACTTGGAAAAGACCTGGGTGAGACCAAGTGTACCAAAAACTAGACCTGGGTGAGCTCAAATGAGCCCTGTGCAACTGATGCAAGGACTGAGAAAACTCAGTTCACAAAGATCGCTGGAGCAGGGCATTTTTGCCTAAAAGAAGAGCTGATTTGAAGCTTTTAAATAAATGGCAAAATTCAAAAAAAATGCTTATAAGTACAAGGACCAGTTGAACTTTTTAGAGTGCCAAATTTCACTGAAAATGGCTCAAGAATGAAGCCATGAAAATTCCTTGCTTTTGGCTCAAAACTAGATTTTCTGTTTTTGACTTTTGATGAAATGATGAACTTTGACTTTATCCAACTTTGGATCCAATTTTATCACTGATCTAGGTGTTATATGATGTTATAAACCTAATGCAAGCAATATTGATGATTTCTAAACACAAATTAATGAGTTGCAATTTTAAAACTCCAACAGTAAGCATTTGAGACAGATTTAAGGGAACTTTTGACTTTTGTGGTGTTGCAGACCTAAACTAAGACTGAAATGTGCTCAAATGAACTAATCAAGCATAAACTAACAACAAGTGTTCACTGAATAAGCCTCAAGGGCAGTGTAAGCTTATGAACCAAACACCCCTATAATTGACTGTTTTAACAATTAAATGAGACAAACACTTTTTAAACTTGCATCAATGATCAAACTCACTTTAAATAACTAAAATACTGCTATGAGAACAAGTTTCAACAGATTATAACTACAAATGCCTTACATGCAAGAATTTGAGAAATTCACTTACAAAGGTCCAAACCACAATGGCTAGCTATTATGAAACAGAAACCACTACCTAATACAAACCAATCCAAATGACTATAATTCACCCCATTCTCATATGAACCAACCCATTCCAAATCTGCAACATATTTGCCCCTGTTTGACTTCTGTTGACCAGGAATCAAAATGAATGTAAACTTGAATTTGAGCTTGTAAAAAGCTATGCTAAGCTTATTTAAGCTCAATGGAACTGAGAAACAAGTATTATGAGGCTTTTGAGTGTGATTTGGAAATGGAAAATTTCAACAGTGGACAGTTAAGATCAAATGTAAACATAAACTGAAATTGGTGCTTGAATTAAGTCTCAATACACTTTAACACTTTAACTTGATACAATTTAACAAGAAATTACAAGTCTTACTCTAATTTGAAAGTTTTAACATAAAAACGACATAAGTAAAAAAGTAAAAACTAGTAGACTCCCTTTCTTCCTCCTCTTTTGCTTCTTTTATAACCCAAAGTCATTCTCTCTCTCTTCTGAATCTATCCCAGCAATCCTCAGCCCTTTGATGGCTCAAAATGATCTAAGCCGTTTAAATGGATTTTTGGCGCCAATTTTGGTATTATCCAATTGGGGTTGAGTGAGGAGGGGGGATGAGCATTTAATGCTATTTGGATGTTAGTTGGAGGTGGGGAGACATGGTGGAGTGGATTTGAGGAGGGGGGATGGGAGGCCTGGTGAAGTTGCAGAAGCAGTTGAGATGGTGAAGACTTTGGCGCCAAGTGGGTTTGACCAGACATTAGACCCAAGGGGTTAATAATCAAAGGGGTCACAATTCAATTTGACAGGGGGTCACAATGGTGCCAAGGTCCAAAATAGGTTTAAGGTTTAATAATTAGAGGGACTTGTTATGTAATTTCTGAAAAATCAAGGGCCAAGGCTGCCAATTCTGAAAAGTTATTCCAAGGGACCACAAGTGACAACCTTCAAAAGTATAAGGACCAAACTTGCCATTTTGCCATTTTCCAGGGGCCATTTCTGCCAATTTTCAAAGTTGAAGGACTAAACTTGTAATTTTCTCAAACTTTTGACATTTTTCACCAAAGGACTTAATTTGAAAACTTTTGATTTTAAAAGGACCTTTGGTGACTTTTCTTTTGAAATTTTGACTCAGGACTATTTTTGACAATTTTAGAAACTTGGGGGACTGAAACTGCCAATTATGCAAACTTTGCTCATTTTTCATCTGATTTTGATATTTTTGCTTTTAAAACACATAAAACACTGATTTGTGATATTTTGATCATTTTGATGTGTTTCTGAGTGTTTTCAGATGATTTTGCAGTTTATATTGTACAAAAATGATGAGTATTTACACACTCATCAATCCCCCACACTGAGATATTGCTAGTCCCTAGCAATCTTTTGAGAAAATTTAATGGATTTCATCTCTTTACCAAAAGCCATTACTTCTGGAGTAGCCAAATGTTTCAGTTCAAGTAAGAACCATGGTACCCCGATAACCATCTGATTTATTGGCAAATCATAAACCATATAACGGATTTGATGTGTCTTTACCGGAAGCCGTACCCTTCTGGACTAGCCAACTCTTAGATAAATTATCAGAATTATCTTTGGTAAGCTGAATACCAATTATGGATTTTCCACTGCCTTTACCACAAGCCATAATCTTGCGGGCTAGCCAACTCTTCACTTTTTAGGATATGGTGAGTTGAGAACCATACAATTTTGGGCAAATTGCAAGCCATATAAACGGATTTGAGAAATCTTTACCAAGAGCCGTTTGCTCCTGGATTAGCCAATCCTTTTGTCTATTAGACAAGGCGGACTGATAACCAATTGAGTAAGTGAAAAACACTTACTCCAAAAAATTTTGGCCAAAAACGGGGGAATTGGTATAATTATATGATAAAATTCGTGAGAATTCCCCCCCACACTTAGAAATGAATATTGCCCTCAATATTCAAAGTACCGGCGGTTATGCCGAAACAAAGAACGAAAAAGGGAAATATTATGGCCATTATTTGAAAGAGATTTTTTTGAAAACATGCGGGGCAACCCCCCCACACTAGGGTGGTAGAAAATAGAAAGAAGTCAGAAATACGGGTGAAAACCCATATAGTGTGCTATTGTTTTGATTACCGAGTCGCTAGCTTGACTCGATCCCCGCATTTATTGGTTCGTGGGGAAAGTTTGTAGATCTGGGACAACCACATGAGGAATGTCCTCTCCAAAATAATGCTTCAACCTATGTCCATTCACTTTGAAGTTTGGCCCGTCTGTTTGAGATAATTCGACGGTGCCATATGAAAAAACTTTGGCAATGGTGAATGGACCAGTCCAACGGGTCTTAAGTTTCCCCGAGAAGATCTTCAATCTAGAATTGAAAAGAAGGACTCGGTCACCAACGTTGAAAACGCGGTTCTTAATCTTTGAGTCATGGATCTTCTTTGTCTTTTCTTTGTAGATCAAAGAGTTCTCGTAGGCTTGATCACGGAGTTCATTTAATTCGTTGAGTTGAACTTTCCGATGATCACCCGAAGACTTGAGGTCGAAATTTGCCTGCTTCAAGGCCCAATTGGCTTTGTGCTCAAGCTCGATCGGGAGATGACATGCCTTTCCATACACGAGCTTGTAAGGAGTACACCCGATGGGTGTTTTGTAAGCGATACGGAAGGCCCAAAGTGCATCTTCTAATTTGTCTGACCAAGAGGCACGATTTTCGCCTACGGTCCTCTCCAAGATTCTTTTCAAACCACGGTTTGAAACTTCCACTTGCCCACTAGTTTGTGGGTGATACGCGGTGGAGAGACGGTGGGTGACACCGTACTTAAGCATCACTTTTGCGAATTGGTCATTGCAAAAGTGTGTGCCGCGATCACTAATGATAGCACGAGGAGTTCCAAAACGGGCAAAGAGAGACTTTAAAAACTTCACAACTACTCGGGCGTCGTTGGTAGGGAGTGCTTTCGCTTCTACCCATTTAGACAAGTAATCGACCGCCACGAGTATATACTTGTTCCCTCGAGAAGACGGGAACGGCCCCATAAAGTCAATGCCCCATACGTCAAATATCTCGCACACTTGAATGGCATTTTGAGGCATTTCATCTCTTTTAGAGATGTTACCATGACGTTGGCAAGAGTCGCAAGATTTGACGAGGTCATGGGCATCTTTGTAAATTGTGGGCCAATAGAAACCAGAATCAAACACCTTCTTGGCGGTGTAGTTCGGGCCATTATGTCCCCCCGTGGGTCCATGATGACAAGCCTTGAGAATTTCATCGGCTTCTTGGCCGTAAAACACCGTCCGGATGACTTGATCCTCACAAACCTTAAACAAGTAGGGGTCGTCCCAGAAGTAATGCTTAACATCTTTAAAAAATTTGTTCTTTTGTTGGGACGACATCCCTTTCACAACAAAGTTACCCGCATGATAGTTTGCAAAGTCGGCAAACCATGGGGTACTAGAATCTCCATGATGAGATACCACATTAAGTGTCTCGAGAGGAAATGTTTCGCTTATCTCCTTTTTCTCGAGCACACCTTGATGAGGATTTTCAAGACGGGAAAGATGGTCAGCCGCTAGGTTCTCTGCTCCTTTTTTATCACGGATGGTGATATCAAATTCTTGTAGGAGGAGAACCCATCGGATCAATCTTGGTTTTGCATCTTGCTTAGCAAAAAGATATTTGAGGGCCGAGTGATCCGTATACACTATGCTTTTGGACAAGATCAAGTATGGCCGAAACTTCTCGAAAGCATACACCACGGCTAGTAATTCTTTCTCCGTAGTGGTGTAATGTGCTTGAGCTTCGGTCAAAGTTTTGCTAGCATAGTGTATAGGCTGGAAATGTTTCGATTTTCGTTGCCCCAAAACTGCACCTATGGCGAAATCACTTGCATCGCACATAAGCTCAAATGGTAGGTCCCAATCGGGGGCAACTAGAATTGGTGCTTCCGTGAGCTTCTTCTTAAGAGTTTGAAAAGCTTCAACGCACTCACTAGAGAAGATGAAAGGAGTGTCTTTTTCAAGAAGTCGGGTCATAGGCCGGGATATTTTTGAAAAGTCATGAATGAAACGACGATAGAAACCGGCATGACCAAGGAAACTTCTAACTCCTTTGACAGTAGTGGGAGGAGGTAGCTTTGAAATAACATCAACTTTGGCTTTGTCCACCTCAATCCCTTTCTTAGAGATTTTATGGCCGAGGACAATTCCTTCTTTAACCATAAAGTGACATTTCTCCCAATTTAGACTAAGATTCGTGTTTTTACAACGTTCAAGCATCTTTTCTAAATGGGATAGACATGTTTGGAAAGAATCCCCAAAGACCGAAAAATCATCCATAAAGACTTCCATAGTCTTTTCGATCATGTCATGGAAAATGGCCATCATACACCTTTGGAATGTACCGGGAGCATTGCATAAGCCAAAAGGCATGCGTCGGTAAGCAAATGTTCCATAAGGACATGTGAATGTGGTCTTTTCTTGATCTTGTGGATCAATGGGAATTTGGAAGTAACCCGAGAAACCATCGAGAAAGCAATAGTATTCGTTTCCCGCTAATCTCTCAAGCATCTGGTCCATGAAGGGTAAGGGAAAGTGGTCTTTACGGGTGGCTTCATTTAACTTTCGATAGTCAATGCAAACACGCCATCCCGTAACCAATCGAGTAGGAATCAACTCGTTTTCATCATTTTCAACAACGGTTATACCACCCTTTTTGGGTACACAATGAACGGGGCTCACCCAAGGACTATCCGAGATAGGGTAAATCAATCCTGCATCAAGAAGTTTGAGAACCTCTTGTTTGATAACATCATGGATTTTTGGATTCACTCGTCTCTGATGTTGAACTGCTGGTTTAAAGTCATCCTCCATTAAGATTTTGTGAGTACAAAACTCAGGGTTGATACCCTTAATGTCGGAGAGTTTCCAAGCAATTGCTTGCTTGTGTGACTTCAAGACCTTTATGAGAGCAGTCTTTTCATCCTTACTCAAATCTCGAGCAATAATGACGGGTAATTTATCATCACCCTCAAGAAATGCATACTCGAGATGAGGTGGTAAGTCCTTAAGTTCAACCTCAGGAAATTCTTCAGTTCTCTCAACTGACTTGACTTCCTTGTTATGAAGCTCGATGGGAGGGAGTGATAATGGATCATTATTAAGCAACTTCTCAATGAGAAGAATATCTCCCTCGATGTCAATTGGAGCGTGATCAATTTCCCATGGAACCGAATCACTAGACAAGTATGCTTCAATCTCTTCCAAGATGAAGTCACTTTCCTCAAACGGAGTAAGAGAAGGGGTGGAAGAGTTAGAATTAATAAGACTAGGAGATGATGGATCATTTTCGAGAAATTCTTCAATGGGAAGAATGTCTCCCATTGGATCACAATCATCATCATCCAATCCGGATGAAACTGAAGAGAGTTTGGTTTCATCCACAGAGTTAACAAACTCGATGCGACAAATGATTCGGAGGTGGGACAAGAGGTGTGCTCTTAGAGCTAGCAGTTTCCACCACTTCCGATGAAGTCTCCGATTCTAGATCATCATCATCATCATCAAGAACACTCTTGACTTCCCTGGTACAACTTTCAAACCATTTGTTTGAACCAGGGGTAATTTTCAAAGCTTTGAGCTCAGCACGCTTTTTGGTGAACACTCTTAACCGTGAAATTTGAGAGTGTTGCATTGATTCTTTCATATTTTTGATCAATTGTGGCAACACTCTGTTTGTATAGAGGTTTGGAGTCTGGGTTGATATTTAACGTGAGCTCTTCGTTGTCAACCCGTATGGTCAACTCTTCAGCAAACACATCAATCAGAGCACGACTCGTTCTCAAGAAAGCTCTCCCTAAGATGAAGGGAACTCTAGGATCTGCATCGAAGTCTACTACAACAAAGTCAGTATGAAAGTGAAACTTTCCCACTTTCATCACTACATCCTCGGCTATCCCACGTGGACGAGTTACGGTACGGTCCGCTAGCTCGAGTGTCATACGAGTGGACGAAAGTTCAGGAAGAGACAGTTTCTTCCATAATGAGAGTGGCATGAGGTTAATGCTAGCGCCAAGATCGGCCAAGGCGGAGCATTGAAACATCCCCAAGAAATCACACGGGATTAAAAACCGGCCAGGGTCTTCAAGCTTTTCGGGAAGCTTATTAAGAATGGCCGCTGAGCATTGCTCATTTAGAGGGGTTTTCGCCATCTCTGATAGCTTGTCTTTGTTGGTGAATAAGCCTTTAAGCGTGGATGCAAATTTAGGCATTAGAACGAGAGCATCAACGAAGCTTATATCAAAGTGAAGCTCATTGAAGATTTGGAAAAAATTTTCCATTTGCTCTTTGTTTTTGTCTTTGAGCTTCTCATCATTCATTCTTGATGGGTAGGGAAGCTGACTAGACTTTTGAGCCGGAATGGAAGTGTTTTCTGGCTCAGGATTTTTCCTCAGAACATCGGGTTCCGGACTTAAAGCTTGGACTACCGAAGGTGGGACGTGTGCGGTACTTCGTGGGCTTGAATAATGCACCTTGTCCTTTGTCTCCTTGGTAACTTGACTAAATGCCACAGGAGGAGGGGGCATTGGAGTCGAAGGTCCATTGTGCGTCTTACCACTACGAGTGGTGACGGCTTTCAACTCGGCATTGGGATTGGGAAAAGTATTGCTTGGGAGTCCTCCAGAAGATGATGAGGCTTTGTTCATATTCATGTTCATAAAACTGCTCATCATATTCTTTAACTCATTTGTCTGCCGAGATAATGTGGTATCAATTTCCCTTTTTAGCTCACCTCTCATGTTATTGATCTGAGTTTGCATTGAACGCATGTTTGACTCAGTCATTTTCATGAAGTCATTGGGTAAGGGAGCTTGAGGAGGTTGTTGATAACTTTGATGATTTGGAGCTTGATAAGGTTGGTTGAAATTGTTCCGGTTTTGATTGAAATTTTGAGAGTTATTGAAATTTTGTCCTTGATTCGGAACAAAGCGATTTTGATTGCCATGGTTTTGATTGCCATGGTTTTGATTGCCATGGTTTTGCACAGGAGGAAAACCAGGTGGTGTCATACCGCTAGGTGCACGGTAGTGAGGATCAGCTTGTGGTCGGTATTGATTGTGGTTTACCGAAGCTACGGGGGCTTGGTAAAAGGAAGCATCGGTTGCTTGACAATCATAATACGCGTGTGGACCACTACAAATTTCACACACCTTGTTTATGGCTTTGATTGGTTCCGGCTTATGAATTTCGCTTTTGATTTCCTTTACCTCTTTTATCATACAATGGATCATGTCCGTTAGAGCGGCTATCGGAGCTGCTAACTCAGAAGAGTTACTGGATGTGGAAGCGGAGTGTTCGAACATTGACTTTGTTTCGAGAAATAGGAACATTTGATTTACTCTCGCAAATTTCAAGCACATCTTTAGGTCTACGATTCAAGATATTGCCACCAGCGGATGCGTTCAAAGAATCTTGATCGTTACAGTTCAACCCATTATAAAAGATATTGACTTGTTGAAGCTCCGTGAATTCATGATGGGGGCATTTTCTGAGGAGATCTTTGAATCTCTCCCATGCCTCTCCAAAGTTTTCATCGAAATTTTGACGAAATCCAGAAATTTCATTTTTAAGATTAGTCGTCTTTGATGGAGGGAAGAAGTAATTAACAAACTTTTGAACAAGATCCTCCCAAGTTTCGATGGATCGAGGGGTTCTTTTTCCAGCCAAATTCGGGCTGTCCCCTCAAGTGAGACTGGAAATAGCATCAACTTGATCACTTTTTGTGGCACATCCTTGAAATTGATAGTTACGGTCAACTTGTTAAACCAACGGATGTGTGCATACGGGTCTTCACGATCAGACCCGCGGAATTGATTTGTAGACACAAGTTGGATCAAATGTGTCTTCAATTCGAAGTGATCAGAATTGATAACTGGTAAAACGATGGCATCTCCATAACCCTCGGTGGGTGCCTGGAGCATTTCCGCCATAGTACGTTCGTCTACCATATTGTTGTTAGAAATAGTACGAATCTCGGGTTCGACTATTTGGGCAGCACGCCTACGAGAACGTCTTCTAGGAATTTCTGCTAGATCACGCAAAGGACTCAATGATCTAGAAGAACGAGTGCGCATGCACTAGAGTTAACTCTAAGGACTCTCAGAGTTAAGGAGAGAAATGGAATTATGAAGATATTTCAGATGAGAATGAGAATTATGAAGACGTTTTATAAAAATGGGGTGAGAAGAATCTTTATGGGTTTTCTGGTTCTGAAACGTCGATATCACAACAAAATCAATTAACACAAAATCGAGGCAAAACAACAGTGAACTTAACCAATAATCCAAGATGAATGGCTTCTTTGAAAAAGGTACACCAATCACAAGGACACAAAGGCAAGTTTTAAATCTTTAGTTCGGGAACTTATTATGGTCGCACCCCCAGTTAGGTAGTGCACTGCCTTGGTTTGCGGTGGTAATCTTTTAAGTTGTTATTATTAAAGAAAACGACGAATCTTTTTGTATTTTTTTTTATATTTGATACATATATAGAAACAAAAGGAAAAATATTTTTGTGTTTTATAATGCGTTTTGCTTGTTTTGGGTTTTGGATTTTTTATAAGAAAATATGGATATATATATAGATAGATGGATGATATGAACAAATGAGTGAGTATTCAAACAACTAATCTGCTAGACGGAAGACAATTAGCACAGCTCCCCGGCAGCGGCGCCAAAATTTGATCTGCGCAAAACCGTCAAGTTATCTCACGCAAGCTAGCCACTTGTGAATGGCTAGCTGTAAGAAACTTAAAACAGTTCAGACACAAATGCAATGAAGTCCAGGAGAGTATAGTGTTTCCCCGGGTCGTTATGTCCCAGCGAGTTGTGCAATGGATTATCAAACGTTTAGTGATCGGGAAATTTGAACGGAAAAAGGATCAGATTATGATTATAACTACAGAAAAAGCCAACAAATAACAATGGCTTAAATGCAAATTAAAGAAAGTTAAAAAGATAAAATCTATTAAATAAACGCTATCACTATATTTAAAATTGATGAACGTTTAAAAATTAAAACTAAAAACTTACGTTTAAATAAAATTTACGTAGACGTACAAAATAAAAAATGAAATCTAAGAAATAAAAGTCCTAAAAATATGAAAATACATTTTTACAAACCTAATGATAAAAGAAAATTTATAGAAAAAGAAAATTATTTTTATAACTAATTATCTAATTATTATTAATTAAAAACTATTTTTAACTATTTAATAATTACCTAAAATACAAGAAATTAGGAAATAAAGCTAGAAAAATAAAATTATGAATTGGAAAAGTCTAAAATATCAAAATAGAATTTTCAAAACTATTTTTGTATTCTTCTGATTAATTTTCTATTTTCTAGGAATTTTAAACTATTAAAAACTAATTAAATTATTTAAAAATACATTTTTAACTAAGAAAAATATGGAAAAATACTTTTTTGGCTTTTTATATTTATCTTAACTTAATAAAAATGAAAAATTATTTTTTTGAAGCTTTTCTGAATTTTTTTATATTAAATGCTATTTAAAAATGCTTAAAAACTAATTTAAATTGAGAAAAATAGCAAAACAACTTAGAAAAATCTGAAAATTTCAGGAAAAGTCTAAAACAATATTAGGAATATAAGAAAAATGGAAAAACAGATGCTTATTTGCAAGAAAATGAAACTGATGTGAAAGTGCTTATTGAAATAAGCACTAAATTAAGCAAAAGAGCACCAATGGCTACCAAACTGATACACAAGCTATAATAAGCTAAGAGAACTAAAATGCAATGAGAATCAACAAGCTAATACCACTGATATGCAAGATACAACAGATTTGATGTTTATGAGTTTCAAGTTAAAACAGATTCTGAGTGGCAACTTTAAGCACAAGCACAGGCTTATAAATAAGCTCAAACTGAAAACTATGATTTGGAACTTGGAAAAGACCTGGGTGAGACCAAGTGTACCAAAAACTAGACCTGGGTGAGCTCAAATGAGCCCTGTGCAACTGATGCAAGGACTGAGAAAACTCAGTTCACAAACAGATCAGTGGAGCAGGGCATTTTTGCCTAAAAGAAGAGCTGATTTAAAGCTTTTAAATAAATGGCAAAATTCAAAAAAAATGCTTATAAGTACAAGGACCAGTTGAACTTTTTAGAGTGCCAAATTTCACTGAAAATGGCTCAAGAATGAAGCCATGAAAATTCCTTGCTTTTGGCTCAAAACTAGATTTTCTGTTTTTGACTTTTGATGAAATGATGAACTTTGACTTTATCCAACTTTGGATCCAATTTTATCACTGATCTAGGTGTTATATGATGTTATAAACCTAATGCAAGCAATATTGATGATTTCTAAACACAAATTAATGAGTTGCAATTTTAAAACTCCAACAGTAAGCATTTGAGACAGATTTAAGGGAACTTTTGACTTTTGTGGTGTTGCAGACCTAAACTAAGACTGAAATGTGCTCAAATGAACTAATCAAGCATAAACTAACAACAAGTGTTCACTGAATAATCCTCAAGGGCAGTGTAAGCTTATGAACCAAACACCCCTATAATTGACTGTTTTAACAATTAAATGAGACAAACACTTTTTAAACTTGCATCAATGATCAAACTCACTTTAAATAACTAAAATACTGCTATGAGAACAAGTTTCAACAGATTATAACTACAAATGCCTTACATGCAAGAATTTGAGAAATTCACTTACAAAGGTCCAAACCATAATGGCTAGCTATTACTGAAACAGAGAACCACTACCTAATACAAACCAATCCAAATGACTATAATTCACCCCATTCTGATGTCTGAACCAACCCATTCCAAATCTGCAACATATTTGCCCCTGTTTGACTTCTATTGACCAGGAATCAAAATGAATGTAAACTTGAATTTGAGCTTGTAAAAAGCTATGCTAAGCTTATTTAAGCTCAATGGAACTGAGAAACAAGTATTATGAGGCTTTTGAGTGTGATTTGGAAATGGAAAATTTCAACAGGAGGACAGTTAAGATCAAATGTAAACATAAACTGAAATTGGTGCTTGAATTAAGTCTCAATACACTTTAACACTTTAACTTGATACAATTTAACAAGAAATTACAAGTCTTACTCTAATTTGAAAGTTTTAACATAAAAACGACATAAGTAAAAAAGTAAAAACTAGTAGACTCCCTTTCTTCCTCCTCTTTTGCTTCGTTTATAACCCAAAGTCATTCTCTCTCTCTTCTGAATCTATCCCAGCAATCCTCAGCCCTTGGATGGCTCAAAATGATCTAAGCCGTTTAAATGGATTTTTGGCGCCAATTTTGGTATTATCCAATTGGGGTTGAGTGAGGAGGGGGGATGAGCATTTAATGCTATTTGGATGTTAGTTGGAGGTGGGGAGACATGGTGGAGTGGATTTGAGGAGGGGGGATGGGAGGCCTGGTGAAGTTGCAGAAGCAGTTAAGATGGTGAAGACTTTGGCGCCAAGTGGGTTTGACCAGACATTAGACCCAAGGGGTTAATAATCAAAGGGGTCACAATTCAATTTGACAGGGGGTCACAATGGTGCCAAGGTCCAAAATAGGTTTAAGGTTTAATAATTAGAGGGACTTGTTATGTAATTTCTGAAAAATCAAGGGCCAAGGCTGCCAATTCTGAAAAGTTATTCCAAGGGACCACAAGTGACAACCTTCAAAAGTATAAGGACCAAACTTGCCATTTTGCCATTTTCCGGGGCCATTTGCCCATTTTCAAAGTTGAAGGACTAAACTTGTAATTTTCTCAAACTTTTGACATTTTTCACCAAAGGACTTAATTTGACAACTTTTGATTTTAAAAGGACCTTTGGTGACTTTTCTTTTGAAATTTTGACTCAGGGACTATTTTTGACAATTTTAGAAACTTGGGGGACTAAAACTGCCAATTATGCAAACTTTGCTCATTTTTCATCTGATTTTGATATTTTTGCTTTTAAAACACATAAAACACTGATTTGTGATATTTTGATCATTTTGATGTGTTTTTGAGTGTTTTCAGATGATTTTGCAGTTTATATTGTACAAAAATGATGAGTATTTACACACTCATCACCCGCCTAAGACCTCAAAAATGACTAAAAACACTCAAATACGATCAAAATATGTTAAAAATATCCTCGGAGTGTGTTTTATGTCTTTCAGGTACTAAAGGATTGAGAACAGAGCGAAACGGGATAAATCGAGCTGAATTTGGAAAAAGTGCAGTCAAGACTTAGCCGGGAAGTGATTTTCTACATTTCTGAAGCCCGAGACACGTTTTGAGAGTGATCAGGGGGAAAAACAACCCAAAATCCTATCCCGAACCCAAAAATCTCATTTCACCCTTTTCCGACACCAATAATTTCCAAAATATCCTTTTCACTAAAAACCCTTCCTAACACCTTTTATATAACCCTCATTTTTGAACCTTCCCCACACTTACTATGACCCATTTCACTTTTTGACCCTAAACCCACGACCCTTTTTACCCATTCACTTGACCTTCCCCCCAAACCAGTAATAAAATCCCTTCTTCTTTCTTCCCTACTCTAACCAAAACCAGAAAAAAATAAAACCTTGTCCATCCTTATTGCTTATCCCGCCCAAATTCACACTCAGATCCTACTCACCCCCCACTATCTCCCTATCACTCTCATCTCTTGGTACCTGCACAAGCAACAAGCCAAAGATTCTTCACATGTCCACAGCCATGTTGGCAATCCCATCTCTTCCCATTGGAGCTCAAGAGAGAAGACCAATTGATGGTGGTGATCTTTTGGATTTGGGCGCCAAGAATGTTTGATGGCTGAGATTCACTCAAGAAAACACAAAGTCTTCCAAGCTCATTTTCACCTCACAGAAGAAACACACCTTGAAGAGTGAAGACCTAGGATGTTTTAGTATAAATAGGATCTCCTTGTAGCCATTTGGAGGCACCCCTAGTTTTTAGTTTTCAGTCAAGTCTTAGTTTTCTTTTATTTGTAATTCGTTTTTATTCAATGAAAATTTCTTTTGATCAATCTCTTTAATATTCAAGTTATTTTAGTTATTCAAGTCCTGCATTCGTTATCTGCTTAAGTATTTCTCCAAATTCAGTTTCAATCAGCTAATTGTGTCAAAACCAGGTGTCACAGGGGTGTTTGGTTCATGTATTTCTAATGGTCAAAACCGTTTTGTTTTCTATCCACTTGACTTTATTAGTCAATGTTCTTTCAATGTTACTTTAAGTTTTCAAAGGTTAGCAAGGGGATCATAAGATTTGTAAAAAGTTTGAATGAAAAAAAAGGGTGTTCTGTTTCTATTTTGTAGTCTGCATTAGCAAACTGAACAGGTGACAAGAAGCTGATTTCAGCTTATTTTCAAGCTGTAAACAGTGTGATCTTGGACCCCAATTAGTTTTTTATAAATGTCTACTAGCCTAACTTTGTTGTTGCAGCTGATAACTGCCTTGGAAGTCATCCTTTCAGCTTAAAATTAAGCTCCAAGGAAGCCCCTTGATCCGCGCCAAACCTTCAAGTTTTCTCACTCAAGCCGACCACTTGTGAATGGCCGACCGTAAGAAACTTAAAACGGTTCAGAAACGAATGCAATGAAGATCTGGGGAGTATAGTGTTTCCCCGGGTCGTTATGTCCCAGCGAGCTATGCAATGGATCACCAAACGTATAGTGATCGAGATATTTGAACGGAAAAAGGGATTTGAATTATTATGACTACAGAAAAAGCTCATAAACTAAA
Organism: Chrysanthemum makinoi; assembly: GCA_910596185.1. Classification (NCBI taxonomy): domain Eukaryota; kingdom Viridiplantae; phylum Streptophyta; class Magnoliopsida; order Asterales; family Asteraceae; genus Chrysanthemum; species Chrysanthemum makinoi. Next base: position 270,244,533 of record OU343221.1, read on the forward strand.
GGGGCTTAAATGCAAATTAAAGGAAATTAAAAAGATAAAAAATATTAAATAAACGCTATCACTATTTTCAAAATGATGAACGTTTAAAACTTAAAACTTACGTTTAAATAAAATTACGTAAACGTACAAAATAAAAAGTGAGATCTAAGAAATAAAAGTCCTAAAAATATGAAAATGACATTTTTACAATCCTAATGATAAAATAAAATTTATAGAAAAAGAAAATTATTTTTACAACTATTTAATTAATTATTATAAATCAAAAACTATTTTTAACTATTTAATATTAGCCTAAAATGCAAGAAAATATGAAATAAAGCTAGAAAAATAAAATTAAGACTTAGAAAAATCTAAAATATCAAAAGAGAATTTTCAAAACTATTTTTGTATTTTTCTGATTATTTTTCTATTTTCTAGGAATTAAAAACTATTAAAAACTAACTAAATTACTTAAAAATACAAATTTAACTAAGAAAAATCTATAAAAATATTTTTTTTGTCTTTTTATATTTATCTTAACTTAAGAAAAATGAAAAATTATTTTTTTGAACCTTTTCTTAATTATTTGTATTAAAAGCTAATTAAAAATGCTTAAAAACTAATTTAAATTAAGAAAAATAGCAAACAAGCTTGGAAAAATCTGAAAATTTCAGGAAAACTCTAAAATATTATGAGGAATCTAGGAAAAATGGAAAAACAGGTGCTTATGTGGAGGAATTTTAAACTGGTGTGCAAAGTGCTTATGAAATAAGCACTTGGATAAGCTAAAGGGACAAAACAAGCACCAAACTGATACACAAGCTAAAATATGCTAAAAGAACTCTAAAGCAACTAAAATCAACAAGCCATAACCACTGGATTGCAAGATATCAAGATTTGGCTTATTTGAGTTTAAGCACAAAAACAGTTTTGGGTAGGCAGCTTGCAGCTTAAAAATAAGACACCTAATAAGCTAGAAAATGGAAAACCAAAGTGGGAACCTCAAGAGTACCTGGCTAGCTATGTCTAAACCAAACTTCAGACCATGAAAAGCTGATATGAGCACTGTGACAAGCATGCAAGATCTGCACAAAACCTCTTGATAAGTGCCATGCAGGGGCATATAAGCCCTCATCCACAAAAATGATGATAAAAAACAAGACCAGGTGAACTCTTTAGAACAACAAGTTTCACTGAATTTTGTCTAGAAATGAATCCTAGAAAATTCCTCAGTTTGGCTAAAAAACCACTTTTCGTTTTGACTTTTAAAACAATTTGGACATTTTGACTTTGGTGAGTTTTGAAACCAATTTAAGGACTGAATGTGATGTTAAATGATGAAATGAGGATATCACAAGCTATGTTTATGAATTTGAAACACAAAACAAAACTTTGATTTGCAAAAACCACAACAGTTAATGAGTTAAGACATGGGTATGTGATTTTGACTTTGGCAAGTTACGGCACATAAGTAAGACATATATGAGTATATAAGAGCTAAGCAAACTTAAAATAACAAACTTAACCCACTGAACCAACCTCCAATGCAGTTTAAGTCTCAATTCCAAACACACCTTAGTTGACTGTTTTGCAATATTAATGAAACCAATTACTGATCCAGTTAATATGATTGATCAAACCAAGTCTATATATCCTAAATACAACTTAATGAACAGATCTAAACCAGTTATAACTACAAATTAAGATTATGCAAAGAAACCTTAAAATTCACTTACAACAAGTCCTTAGCCACAATGGCTTGAAACAGTAACCAATGAACACTAACCTAATTATATCAACCCAATGGATTCCAAATCAACCCAATTCTAGCACTGCTTCACCCATTGACCATTTTCTTTTCAATTTCTGCCCAGTTTGACTTTTTTTGACCAATTTCCAAACTTGCTAGAAACTTGAACTTAAGCTTACAAAAAGCTATGAAAAGCTTGTATAAGCTTATTAGAACTGAGAAACAAGCTTATTGAAGCTTGGGTGTAAGGAATAAAACTAAACTTTCAACAAGTGGTGTAAAAATTTGAAATGTAAACAATAACTTGAATTGATACTTAAAAGTTGATTATACTGATACAATAACCTTACTTTGATACTTAGAAACAAAATATTACAGATATTACATTTAAATTAAAGCTTTGAATTAAAAACGACATAAGTAAAAAAATAAAAACTACTAGACTCCTTAACTAGCTTCTTCATGCTTCCTTTTATACTCCATGTGACTCTCTCTCTCCTGAACATATCCCATCAAAAATATGGGCCTTTGGATGTCTGGAAGTGATCATGGCCATTGAATGAGATTTTGGCGCCAAAACTTGCATTTGACAGTTGGGGTTGAGTGAGGGGGGGATAGTTGCATTTAATGCATCTTGGATGTTAGTTGAGGTGGGGGGAACAAGGTTGAGTGGAGGTGAGGAGGGGGGATGGGTGGTAGCTTGTTGCAGAGAAGCAGTTGGAGAAGGAAGACTTTTGGCGGGTTGGGTGGTTTTTAATATTGCAAGGGGGGGTCAAAATGGGTTAAGTGGCAGGGGTCACAATGGTTATGACATGGTACAAAGGTATATTAAAGGTTTAATGACAAGGACCTAATGTGTAAATTCTGAAAATGCAAGGACCAAAACTGCCAATTCATCAAAGATGTTTCAAGGGACCAAAAGTGACAAGTTTTAATAATACAAGGACTAAACTTGACATTTTCAAAATTCCAAGGACTAATTTTGCCAAATTTGAAACTTGGAGGACCAAACTTGTAATTTCTCAAAACTTTTTATATTTTTCACCAAAGGACTAATTTTGACAAGTTATGATTTAAAAAGGACCTTTGGTGATTTTTCTTTTGAAATTAGGACTCAGGGACTATTTCTGACAATTTTAGAAACTTGGGGGATTTAAACTCGCCAATTATGCAAACATTGCTCATTTTTCATCTGATTTTGAACATTTTGCATCTGAAACATATAAAATGCAATTTTGGAATATTTTCAGTATTTTGATGCATTTCTGAGCATTTTTAAACGTTTTGCAGTTCAGATTTAACCAAAAATGATGAGTATTTACACACTCATCACCCCTCATGCTGTTGGTGAACCTGCAGTTATACAGCCAAACAGGTCACTTTTTTTTTTCTTCTCCTTCATTCATTAGCTTACCAGAAGTTAGACATAGCTTAGTTAGGATCTAATTTAGTGGTAGTTGTAACTTATTAGAGTTTATCATAGTAGTTAGAGCTTATTTTTTTTAATGTCTTCACTAGCGTAGGATTTCTCTAAAACTGCTTATGTCTCCCCCTAGTTTAAGCTCTTTGCCAACTGTTTCTTCCCCCCTAGTGTAATTTAGTATCCCCCTAGCTTAGGTCTTTGGCTAAGAATGTTGTAGTTTAGTTTAATCCTCAGCTTCTTGTTGGTTTGCAAATTAAAAAAAAAAAAAGGGTGTTTAGTTGTCTGCTATTTGAACTCTCAAGTAAAAGGGTGTTTGGTTAAGTTTTTGAAATCTGTTGTGGATAGGCTGTGCAAACAGCTTATTGAAGCTTGTAAAAAAAAAGGGTTTTTCACAAAAGTTACTTATTTTAATCCCATCTTCAAGTTCCAATAAAAAAGAAAAAGAAAAAAAAAAATATTTCAGAAAAAGGGGTACCAAGGGGATTCGAACCCTGGACTTCCCGTTCAAGAACACAACACAACCACCATCACCAACTGCCCTTGGGACTTGTCTCATTATTTTCTTGCACACTTAAATCTTTAAGGGTCTTTGGCAGTTTTACTTTTAAGCTCATTCTAGCTTATTTTGAGCTTATTTCTCAAAACAACACCACTGTTTTTTTAATTTTCTTAGGACCAGTTAGAGTTAAAATATTTTTCTTAAAATTTTCAGAATTTTCCAAATTAGTTTAATATTTTTAATCATTTAATTAGTGTTAAATAGTTTTTCATTCGTAGTAATTATTTTACAAGTCGAAAAAATTTCCGGCTTCTTTCTAAAATTATTTTTAGTCAAATAGAACGTAATAAAATTGATTTCACACCCGTAGCCCTTAAATTTCAAAACTTTTACGTTTATGGCTCGGGTGGTTCTAAGCTGCTTTTCGTTTTTAGTTTTAGCACTCTAGGACCTAGTTTAGCTTCCTTTTATCATTCCTTAGGCTTAGTAATAGTTAATTTGTAGTTTATTAGGTTTCCCTTGCCTTAATTACCTTCCGAAGTAATTAATTTGTAAAAAGCGTAACTCAAATCAACAAATCATTATAACCAATTCAAGTTATAAATCACAAAACTCAACGAATCCTTCCATTCACACCTCGTTGGGACACGACCCGGGAAATCACTTTTCCTGTATCACTTTTATCACACCCGTAAGGTTTGGTACGTTAACCCTTTTCCTAAAAGGTTAATTTGTCAAATTTTACGGTTAATTTGATATATATTGATATTGTGTTTTTCACCACTCACAAACAAACGAGATCAGTAAGATAAATCTTATGCGTAGGATTCTCTACGCGTAAGCTTTATGCTTATACGTAATTTTAGGGTTTTATCCCAAATGATCTTTTACACTATCACAGTGCAAAAGATATCCAAAGTCGACGTATTTTCAGGCTTATCCAAGCAAGAAAACACGGAACTGAAGATCAAACCAAGGATAAAGTTACGCGTAAGATTAGGGTATTGATACGAGTAGCTTTACTCGTAAAAAATTATTTTGCCCAAAGATGTTTCTAAACCAGTTTTTTGTGATGAGATAGCTTCAATATCACCAAAATAACACAAAAGTGTTAAACTTGATGAACCAACAACGTCTAAACAGGTTACGCGTAGGATGAAACCCTCGAACAAAAACAAGCTTAAAAACGTAGATCCACGCATAAAGTTTGAAACTTTTTGCCAAAAACAGTTATTTTAAAGCCTTAAAACATTGAAAGTACAAGAATCTTGGATTAAAAGGTGTAAAAAACTTGTTTTTAAGCGAACCAAAGTATCTCGTACGTTTTACGCGTAGGACCGAAACCTACTTCAAAAACAAATACGATTCACCCAACTAGTAGGCGATTGATACCACTGTTAGGTTCCCAAATATGCAACACAAGTAACAATATAAGAAATAGAGATGAAGATGAAGGCGGATGAACAATATCCAAACACACACACGATATGCTTATGCGGTTATGCGTAGAGAGTGAGTGAAAGAAATAAATTGAACAACCAACCCTCAAGTGAGGGTTTACATGAGGTATTTATAGGAGGGAAGCTAGGGCAACACTCCTAGTTCCCTTCCTTTTCCTTATTGGACTAGGCTTAGGCTTATAGGCCTTCTACATAAGCCTAAGGCTAATTGCTAACATAAAGGTCATATTAAGCTAACTATTACACATTAATTACTAACACTTGAATTAAGGTTTAAGAGTGATTCCAGCACGTTGACATTTAACGACCGATAGTCACTTCCAATTAGTACTTATCGCTCGTTTGGTCTTTTATTGTGAATTTAATAATTAAACATAATATTTTATATTAATTATTTAAACATCGAATCTCATACGTAAAGTGTGCAATCCCGTGGTCTCGAGTTCGAATCCGGTCATACACATATTAAATATATCCATAAACCAACAAATAGAATGATCATGCACGTAAATAATCGTGAACATAATAACAAACCTCTGAAAACTACACTCATGTATTTTAATGGTGCTTGACATCATTGCAAGTTGGTTTATTGTCATTTTTCTAATAACCCGGTCCTAAATGTGTTTGCAATGAGATGATCGTTATCCAGATTCTGAGTTCCTAGACGACATTATTTCTAAAACATCTTTGCCTACTTAACTGATATATAATACCATTCTCACCTTCATCTTGTATAATTAATGTCAAGTCTGTTGTGCCGTGCAATGATCCTTAATTTATTGTATACTTTTTACGCGCTGAACCTGATTTCATGTACTAAGCTCTTCTATTCTCTTTTCTTCAGCTACTTTATATTAATATCTCATGTGTGAAGCATGAAATAATGTGTCTTATTATTGTATAGTAAGGGTGTGTTTGTTTTCTATGAAAAGGTCTTTACCAACGTCTGACTCTTATCAGTAAGACGCGGTCAGACAAAAAGTTTGTTTGTTTTTTCAGCTACAGTCAGACGCGGTAAGATCTATGTTTTCTGACTGAGTAAGATGTGGTGTTTATCTCTTATTGCCTCTTAACAATCTTCGACACTTACCATGTTTCGAATATCACACCAAACCCACTTCAAGATTTCAAGGTAGTTGTTATTCGGTTTTAAGAACACCTAGAGAATGATTTTTATTTCTACTGTTGTACTTGTGATTTTAGTTTAACTTGGAGTTTCCAGAGCGAGAAACATAAGTTGTAATTTGAGTTTAACAATGGTTTTAGTTGTTGGATTTTTGAGAGTGACAAGCTAAAAAAGGTTGGTGACTGCAAAGAATTACAAGCAAGTGACTTTAGGGTTATGACATTAGGTTTTTTATATTATCAGGGTTTTTTTTAGGTTAGTGGGTTTATAGTTGGGCCAACCTAAATTTGAATTTAATATTTGGGCTGAATTCATTCTAATCTGTTATGATGGAACGGGCTTGGTGATTTGCTAGAAATTTTTTTTAACCGAATTTGTGTTATTGGTTAATTATAACTTTTGGCTGAATATTGTGTTTGTTGGATTAGCTACCGAGCTATATTTCGTGAAACACATAAAGATTGTTAAACGTAACACGTTCATTGACAAAGTGTGAACCAAAACCACGTGTTTATGAATTTCAAGATTGATTTTTTTTTTTCAAATAATCATCTTCGAGATACATTCATGCTACTTATTCATTGTATTGTTACTGTTTAATATATACTTAAAAAAACACACAATTAAAATGATTCAGACAATTTTAAAAAAACAAACAACATTATTTCATGAGAAAAGTACAAGCCAAAATATTTTTTGAAGTCCCCTTTGTGGTCAAGTTTTAACCCTATGTCCAAAATGATGTAACCACTGTCTCATAACTCTCATTTCTTCATGTGTCCAAATGAAAGTACATTTTTGTACTTTTGTACTTTCATTTGGACATGTGGCGAATTTGGAATGGGTGGAGTCATGAGTCGCAGTTGTCGCTAAATAGTGGCTGAATTTTGGGTGGAGCTGCGGAGTCTAGTGGTTGCGCATGACCATTTTGGACATTGAGTTAAAAAGTGACCACAAAGGGGACTTCAAAAAAGATTTTGGCTTATTTTTGTACTTTTCTCTTATTTCATTCAGATTTAGATTTTATAACCATCTCTTACCAGTAAGATGTGGTAGTCAGATTCAGACCCACAACATCTTAATGAAACAAACACACCCTAAGTTGGGTAGAAGACTGGGAAACTCAATGACAGTAGTTGTAGAGGCTGTGAAGGCAATGTCACAAAAAGACATTTTGTCTTTTGAGAATGCATGGGAAGTAACTATTGGTGGTCACTGTTTGAATCTGACTGATGTCAAGATAAACAGATGATTTCATTTTACGAAATAGTTTTCGGATGTCGGCAATGTCTTCAAGATCAACCTCTTTTGTTTGTTTAATCTTTGATTTGTAGATATCATCATTTACTTTGGCATTGTAGATTGTGCGTGAATTTAAGCGCCCTGCTTGTGTAACATAAGAGCAAATGGATACATCTAGTGATCATGGGGAAACTTGACATTTTTATGATATTAAGCTCAAATGATGATTAAAATACTTCTTTACCTAGCATTCTGTCACTTTTTAGGTGATGTTTTGGTTATAATGGACTTGCGCGCTGATGACTCCTTGTTCGAAGCTGGTTTTGCATGTGAGGTATCAATATCCTCCCTCCCTCTTTTTTATCAAATAGTTGGATACCCGCGCATAGCGGCGGCGATAAATATAGTTATATAATAAATATAGTAAATGAATTGCTAACCCAACTCTCCTCGCAATTCCCTACCCACTTAGTGAATTCATTTCACAACACTCCAAATGTATATGTGTTAGTTGTATGTGTTTGTTTGGGTTTTTCGTATCTTTCCTGTGACATCATTATTCCCGCATTTAAAAAGACATTCATAATCTCTTACCCGTCAAACACTTTTCCAAAAATAAATGATTTTGATAAATAAAGTTTGTATTGATTGAAATAAATGTTAAAGTTATAAAAATTTGAATCAAAATAAAATAAACCTACTAAAAATGTAAAAACTAAAAACTCCTAAAAATATATCAAAATGGATGTTGAATTAAAGAGCACAAAATTTTAAAAAGTATGATGAAATTAGATCATAAAAAAATTAAACGAATTAAAAGATATTTAAATTTAAAAATAAATGTGATTAATTAGTTAATAAGTGACATGTGTCACCCCATTATTGGAGCTTCTTATTTTAGTTTGTTAGAGCTCCTCACTTCTTATTATTTTTTAATTAGAGAAGTGACACATGTCACTTAATGATTGGAGCTCATTATCTTAATTTTTTTAGAGCCCACAACTTAAATGCTTTATATAGAACTTTCCTTGGTTCTCTAACAGCATCTCAAACATGCCTGATTAAAATTACTTTCGTAGGTTATAAACCTAGTCCAAAAGCTAAGGCTAGCCCCAATGAGGGGATTCAATCCCCATTTTCCCCTCGCCACGCCTTTTCTCTCCGTGACCTTGCGATTAGGTGCCCCATAAAAGGCGACCAATTTCAATTTTTTTTTTTTAAAAAAAAACTTTTTTAACACAAAATAAAATTTCATTAATAATTAAAACGTTACATAATAATTAAAATAAAATAAAAACATTACGAAACTTATTAAAACATTACAACACTTATTAAAAATCTAGGTTGTGGCGTGCCTTGATCGCCTCTTTGAGTTCCTGCATTGTTTGTTGTTGTCATGCGGGCAAAGATTCGTTGATTGGCGTGCAATAGAACATGAGATCTGCATCGTATTTCTTTTGAGCCTCTAATTCAACTTTTCGTTCTTCGAGTGCCAATTTTTGTCTTCCTTGCTTCTCTTTATCTCCAACTCGATTTGCGTTGTTCCAACTCTTTCTTCTTCAAACCATAGTGCAGTGCTGACTCCCTTCTTCGCGCCGAATGCACGGACTTGATCTTGCCCCATTTCTCGGCAACACCTTCCATAATCATAGCTTTCGAAGACTCCGAAGATTTCTTTTTATTCTTCTTTGCGGCATCACGACCAACTGGTTTAGCAGGCACATCCGAGTCGGTTGAAGTCCTTGCTTTTTGCGACCCTCAATCTTGGCTTAAAAAGCAAGATCTCATTATCCTTCCAAGCGAATGATCCTCAAAATCTGCCAACAATGCTCCAAAACAAATGGATGACCACACACTAGTTGGTATTCATCACTGCTTCGTGTATAAATGGTGAGGTCATTCTCACCACTTAAATTCCTGACAAAGCATTGTTGTAAATGGCACAAAATTGACCAACTCTAGGGCCCGAATCCTATTTTTCCACTTTGTAATGATAGAGTTTATGCGTTCTTTCTACAACAACCTCCTTCTCAAAGTATGTAATGACTTTCTGCCAAAATCCTTTAGCATTTTGGTTGTTTCCGACACACTATTCTCGGATATATCACACCAAGCGTTGCACAAGGCGATCTCTTCTTCTTTTGACCAAAGCGCCGAATCATTCTTGCCTTCTTTCTCGACTACCTTCTTCTTCGCCTTAGTAGCTCGTTTCTTTGGTTTGACCGGTGATGTCTCTTCTCGACATTCTTCTTCTTCTACGTCATCAAGGTTGACCGGTCGTGATACGATCCATGAGCGAACCGGTACCGAACGCGTGATACTCTTGAGCCGGATAACCCGATCCGGTTCGACATAAAATTAGGATTGTTGTACAATTGGTCGTCGAAATCAAAACCCTCAAGATTGATACGGTTAACCGGAGAATATTCTTGATAATTTGAATATGAAGACGTTGATGAATCCATTGTTGGGCCGGTACATACGCATTCGTGTGACCCATACATAGATTGGTTGCTTCGACGGAAGTAGCTTTGTTGTTGTTGTTGGTAGTGGATGTTTTGTTGCGTGGAACAAATGGGCGATTCATACTAAATGGATTGTAAGGGTGTTGTTGTGGAGCTTGTTGGGATTGATATTCGAGGGGGTTGGAAATTGATTATTGGTGAGACACCGTTAACCGGAAATTGGATCCGGTGTTAAAATATGCGGGGCGTTTTGTGACAAACGGATTTTCAGGGCTTTGGTTGGTGGTGTTTTCTTAGACATTTTGATAAAGAGGATTGTGAGATTTTTGATAGAGAGGATTGTGAGATTTTTGAGTTTTAGTGTGTAAATATGTTGTGAGATTTGTGATGAGATTTTAGTTGTATTTATAGGGTAATGTTTTTTTTTTGGATTGCAACGTACACAAGATAAGCTTTGGAAATGTCGATCGGCTACACGATCTAATTGGGTAAGAATGGAGGCGATCGGCGTGATGCTGAGGCTTATCGACACCCAATCGATCGTCCAGGGTGCTCGATCGACAGAGATTGAGCCTCATTGGGGGTAGCCTAAGAAAGAAGTCTACACTGGAACCGACCAATTCGGTAGAGGTCTATTCTAGTTCACTAGATGAAGACACGTCAGTTTCTTCCAAAATTCTAAAATCCCAGGTAAATCCTAGGGTTGCTATGCATATACTATGAATTGATTGATTTGGGCTATGCTTTTTCTTTAACGGGTCAAACTGAGAAAAACAAAAAAACTTGCGGAAAGTGAAACAGGTCAAAATTCGTAGATGTCAATTTTTTCATACATGCATCCTCAAAATTTGTTTAATTAGTGTGTGTGGCAGTGGGTTCATACCCCGTGGATTAGTTGGTCAAAAGGTTAGAAACCATTGGTAACCAAAACAATAATTGCTTAATTAGAAAAAAGTCTACTCGGATCAAGCCAACCCGGACGCCTACAAAAATCATCGGTTTTGACTTGCTATCCTATGCGCCTGATCCATTTGCCACCTCTAGTTCATAAAGTTAACGAGGGTCAGCTGACTGGACACTAGCTTTTATGACTTACGAGTTAATAAAATTTGCATTTTACTTTTCATTTTGCAGGAAGCATACATCAGAGAGTCATTAGGCTCATCTTTACTTGACTATAGCTTGATTCCAAACCATGCTGTAAGATCTCTAAAATGCAAGCTGCATATTCTGCTAATACGGAGTAGTTTTCTTTATTTTCATTTTATTGATGCTACTAGCGTTTGCTTTATATATGTTTCCAAGAAATTGAACCAAAGTATTGTACCTTCTGAAAGGTTTTATGGATATTTAAATAATAGTATGTCCGGATTCGAACTCGAGACTTCGGGATTGCACACATTACGTATGAGAATTGATGTAAACAATTAATATAATTAAAACGTTATTATTATTAATTGTTAGTCACTTAAATAAAACATAACGACAGTTAATATTTAACGAGGTTTTGACTAACGGTCGTTAAATGTAAACTACGAGGACTAGAGATGAAATTAGATGACAAGAAGGATCCGGAATCCCTTTGGGATTGGGTGGCCGGTCGTGGGCTTCTCAAACCAAGGAGGTGGGATTTCTTGGTCACCAAGTTTTAAGAATGTATATATACAAAACCTTGTATTCATTCTTAAACTAATCTTGGATCACCAATATACCTAATTTCTCTCCTTCTCTCTCCCTCTTTGTGTGGCCGGTCGAAACACCCAAACCCCAAGGGTTTTCGATTTTGCTTAACTCAAAGACACAAGTGTTGGGTTTTATTTGTGATTCAAGGAACTAGCTTTTCCACATCAAATCGCTATTAGTACGTGTGTACAAGAACGAAGGACAAGCACACTTGAGCTTGTAATCTTGGTGGTCGATTTATTGATTGGGTCGAATATTATAAACCCTAAAGTTAGGGTTTTGGGTTTTGGTTCTTGTTCAATTATCGATTGATTCTTGAATTGCTAAAAGGTACGCACTTTCTTGTTTGGTTAATTATTTACATATATTATTCCTAATTACTTCCATTTGCATGCTTTGATGATGTTATTTGATTTATATAATTGTTATGAGTATTAAATCCCAACACGGGGCATCCGAGCGTTAATATGATGTAATTAATTACCGAAACACATACAAATTGAATCTTTATGATTATATGCATGTTTTTTATGGTTTCTAGGGTTTTGAATTCAAAACCCTAATTTTTTATGTATAGGGTCGATTACCCTTATTTTATTTAATTAGGTTTTAATTTTGTAAAACTTGTAGAAACCCTAGGATTGCATGCTAATTTTATGTGGTTTATTAATGAATAATTGTTATGTGCCATGTAATATGCGTATCTTGGGTGATAATTGTTATGCGGAATCCATGGTGGAACATGCATGTTTTGCCATGGAGTATTGTTATGCTATAAATTGTTTAGTTGATATACATATGTTCTATTTATTTGATAATTATTGAATTGGGGAAGACCTCAATTATAACTAATAAAAATTGTTACGTGCTAATTGGTATACTATTAACTTTGGCTTACGTAATCGACTTGTCGATGTATGTGGCTCATCTACCTTGTAGTTGAAAGCCCTAGTTAATGTATGCATTTATTTACGCCTAGAATTGTTTATTAGAGTTTATCGAAATAATTATGCATGTGGCTAATTGTTTTACATATGTTAAATTGTTTAGTTATATGTTTATATTATTTGAGTGTGTTTAATTTTTATTAAAATGCTTTTTGTTTATATATTGTTTTGACATGTTAGTAAGCAAAAGGGGTTTTTATGAATAGAAAATTAAATGGACTAAATAATGGCGAAACCGATTTGTTATCTAAGAATTATTCTTGAACTTTTAATCGATTGATGCGATTGTACTAAATGGTTAGAACGGCACACCCACTAGAACAAACTATAAAGGGGTTATTTAAGAAGTGAGCACAGTCTCACTTAATGGATGTCTAAGGTTATGCTTTAAGCTTACACGGTCCTCTGCCCCCTGTGAGTTCAATTGGAGCTACCTAGTATAACCATTCTATGTACGAAGCATCTTAGTGCAAAGTTGTAAGTTTCTCAACGCATCGATTAAAACTTTGTATAATTCAATCTTAGCAATTAAAATTTCATGTAAGTTTTTTCGAAAATATTATGTTATAAAGTTGTATGCATGCTTCTTTATACATAAGTTTTGATTACACGTCAAAAATTGTGTTAATACAAATATCGTCGTTAAACGTTATTCATATTTTTGATCTTTGCCTAAGTTTTGTTAACGACAAAAGTAAATTTAATTTATAAAAGCTTAAAGCTTGTCAAGTTTATTAGATATTAAAACAAGCTTTCTCAAACAATATATTTATCATTCAAGCATTTACATTTATGATTAGTAACATCTTGATATGACTCTAATCATTATGTATGATAGTAGTTTGTAGAATGTGTTAGGTTCTTAAAACCAAACACTACTTAAGCATTTGCATATTTCTATAAATAGTAATACAACATTTGACATCATGTATTACATCATGGAAATCATTGAAAGATTCCATTAGATATTTTGTGAAGATTTGTACTCTTCATATCTTGCACAATCTCACTTAGATAGAGTTGACTTTAGGCAAGATTTGATATCTTGACTGCCGATGGCGGTACCAAATTGGTACACGGCGGAACCCTTTTAGGGTCCGCCGGTCCGTGGACGCTCATGTCCAATTTGGCTATAAATAGCAATGCCAAGCCAAGTAGTTTCTCATCCCTTTCTAACATACTCTCATACATATCTTCTCTATAACCTTTCTAACTCAGTTTCATATCATATTAGTGATCTCTTTTGTAGCAAAGAAGATCAAGTCATATTCAAGCTTCAACGAGAAGTTGGAAGTCTTGTTTGTTTAGTGTTGTATGATCTAGTGTTGATCCATACTTCATTGTTGTATCAAACCATCATAATCTTGTGAGTGTGAGTGGTTAGTATTTTAGTCCTCAAAATACATTGTGTGTGGGAGTAGTTGTACCCTTGGAAAGAACTCGACATCTAGCTTAGTGTCGGAAATAGTGTATGTTTAAGTGTAAAGGTTTCTCCACCGGTGAAAGGAGCTTGTTGACTAGTGAAGTTAAACTCGCGAGTGTGAGACTCGGGGAGTGGAGTAGGGCAAGGAAAAAGAGTCCTTGTAGGCCGAACCACTATAAACAACTTGTTGTGGTTTGATCATTTCTTTCCTTATTTACTTATTACATATTGCTTGCATATTTCATTAACATACTTAAGATCAATATCAATTGATCTTTCAATAAGTTTCAAAACAAAGATTTTAATCGGTAAACTATTCAACCCCCTTCTAGTTTTCTACAATTGGTACAAGAGCCTCGTTGCTCAAGAATTTCTAAAATAACTTGTATTTTATAAACTTGAAACGATCCATGGATTCTGAAAACTTTAAAGAAGGGCAATCTATGCAAAGACCACCACTCTTTGAAACCAATGGATTTATCTATTGGAAAAACCGTTTTGAAACATATGTAAAATCAAAAGATATAGATCTTTGGTTAATTATTGTTAAAGGAGATTTTAGTTCTACAACAAAGGATATTTCCGTTGATGAACAAAAGAAATTAGTTGCTAAAAATAATGAAGCTAAAATGATGCTTTATAATGCTTTACCTAGAAAAGAATATGAAAGAATTTTTATGTGTGAAACCGCCAAAGATATTTGGGAATCTTTAATTGTTACACATCAAGGTAATTCACAAGTCAAGGATAACAAAATTGATCTTCTTGTTCAACAATATGAACAATTTGTTATCCCTGAAGATGAAACCATTGATTGTGGCTTTGCTCGCTTTAACACTATCATTACATCACTTAAAGCACTTGATGAATCTTTTCGTAGTAAGAACTTTGTCGGGAAATTTCTTAGAGCACTCCATCCAAAATGGAGAGCTAAAGTGACCGCTATTGAAGAATCAAAAGATCTCTCAATAATGTCACTAGACGAGCTAATTGGCAACCTCAAAGTTCACGAAATGGTAATGGAGAAAGATTCGGAGATCATCAAAGGAAGAAAGGAGAAGATCAAATCCGTTGCTCTTAAAGCAAAGACGGAATCAAGCGATGATGGTGAATCTTGTTCCGATAGTGAAGATGAGGAGTATGCCATGGCCGTTAGAGATTTCAAGAAGTTCTTTAGAAGAAGAGGAAAGTTTGTAAGACAACCTCGAGAAGAAAAGCCATTCAAAAGATCGGGATGATTAGAAGATTAAAGGTGAAAGAAAGTGTTTTAGATGTGGTGATGCAAGTCATCTCATAGGAGAATGTCCCAAGCCACCTAAAAGCAAAACTCAACGAGCTTTTGTAAGTGGTGCTTGGAGTGATAGTGAAGACGATGAAGAATCAAGCAAGGAAGAGATCGCTCTAATGGCACATGAGTCAAATGAGGTACTTTCCGACTCTTCTTATTCTTCTATAGATGATGACACCTTGCAAAAACAATATAATCAATTGTGTGAGCTAAGTCTAAAAATCATAACTAAAAATAAATTTCTAAAAACTAAAAAGGAGTTTTTGGAAAATGAGGTATATGAGTTAAAAGAAAAAGCAAAACGACTTGAAAAGGGAAAAGCAAATGACGATGATTGTAAATCATGTCAAGAGCTTAATCTTGAAATAGAAAAACTAAAGCTCACACAAGAAGTTTTAATAGAAAATAATTCTAAGTTTAAAAGGTTTAACAAAAACATCGCTATTGCCGATGAAATAGTTAAAATCCATAAAACACCGGGAGACATGAATGGGCTAGGTTTTAATGAAGTATTAATTCCAAAGAGTCAAAACAAACCGGCCGAAAAGGACGAACATTCTGTCAAAATTGCTGCATGCAGCCACGGACGACGGAACCAAAATAAGGGTTCCGTCCGTTGTGCAAAATGGTACCGCGGGTACTTGCAGAATGAATGTTCGCAATACGGACCGTAATGAATTTGTTAAAGTAACAAAGAAAACCAATGATAATGTTAAACTAAAACCAGCCATTATATCGGGAGTAGGACTTGTTAAAAATGAATTTAGATCAAAACCTACTCAACAACGATATAAAACTTCTTTTGCCAAACGCCCATTTCCTAAGAGCAACCACAACGTTCAACCTAACTACCAACACAACGGTTGGAATCAAAACTTTCCTAGACCATATCAAACTCCAGATTACATGCCATGGAACCCTTACCCATCATTTCCATACATGAATCAAATAAATGGTATGTTTAACCCAAACGGACCCATGAGATATTGGGGACCAAATGTTTGAGTTATTTGCTTCTTAGGTATGCTTGAAAGTTGGATTGGAACCTGATGAATGGATAAAAGATAGTGGATGCTCACGACACATGACGGGCAACAAAATCCTCTTCTCATCATACCAAGAGTATGACGGAGGTAATGTCACTTTTGGTAGCAATCTCAAAAGCAAAATCATTGGCAAAGGTACGATTGCTCATAACTCTCTAACTATTGAAAATGTTGCTCATGTGGATAGGTTAGGATTTAATCTACTTAGTATTAGCCAACTATGTGATAAAAAGTATAAAGTACTATTTGATGAAAATGGTAGTAAAATACTAAAAGATGGTATCACCATAGCTAAAGGAGTTAGGAAAAATAACATATACGTCATGAAAATAGATAAAACATATAATGACAAACTTTGCCTAACAACATTAGACGATAGCTCATCTCTTTGGCATAGACGCTTAGGTCACGCTAATATGAGACTTATACAAAACCTATCTTCAAAAGAGTTGGTTAGAAATTTACCAAAACTAAAATATGACCAACACTTTTGTGACGCTTGCAAAATTGGTAAACAAACACATAGTAGTCACAAATCTAAAAATATGGTGTCCACATCTAAATGTCTAGAATTATTACATATGGACTTATTTGGACCATCCGCTATAAGAAGCTATGGAGGCAACTTATACACTTTGGTCATAGTAGATGATTACTCAAGGTTTACTTGGACGTTATTTTTGAAAACCAAAAATGAAGCTTTTGATAAATTTGAAATACTTAGCAAGAAAATTCAAAATCTTCTAGGTGTCGATCCGAACGGATCATGGTCGTGAATTTGACAACGAAACTCAATTTGGAAACTTTTGTGATACAAATGGTATAACACATAACTTTTCCGCTCCACGAACACCTCAATCAAATGGAGTAGTAGAACGTAAAAATAGAACAATTCAAGAAATGAGTAGAACAATGCTTAATGAACAAAACATTCCTCAAAAGTTTTGGTGTAACGCCGTTGACACTTCTACATATATTTTAAATAGAGTCCTAATACGTCCTTTCCTAAACAAAACACCATATGAACTTTATAAAGGTAAAAAGCCAACATTAGGATATTTTAAAGTCTTTGGTTGTAAATGTTTTATTCTTAATACTAAGGATTATCTCACCAAGTTTGACCCAAAGTCTTATGAAGGTGTATTTCTTGGTTACTCTCAAACTAGTAAAGCTTACATTGTCCTTAATAAAGAAACAATGATAGTCGAGGAATCGTTGAACATAACATTTGACGAAAGTCCACCTCCCTATAAGACATCACCTTTGGTAGATGATGACTTAGTTGAAAGTCAAATAATAGAAAGTCAAATTAATAATAACAAGGAAGATGAACCATTAAATAAAGGAATTGTCAACATCAAAGAGTCTAAAAGTCATCCATTAGAAAAGGTCATAGGACAACTTAATCAAAGAACCTTAAGGTCACAAGCTCAAAATCAAAGTAATCATTTTTGTTTTGTATCCACCATTGAACCAAAAACCATAAATGAAGCAATAAAAGATGAATCATGGGTAATTGCCATGCAAGAAGAATTAAATCAATTCGTTAGAAATGATGTTTGGAAACTAGTTCCAAAACCCAAAGATCAAACTATAATTGGAACAAAATGGGTCTTTCGAAACAAAATGGACGAAAATGGTGTAGTATCTAGAAACAAAGCTAGGCTTGTTGCACAAGGTTATAATCAACAAGAAGGAATTGACTATGATGAAACTTATGCACCGGTAGCTAGACTTGAATCTATTAGAATATTACTTGCTTATGCATGTGCTTATGACTTTAAATTATTTCAAATGGATGTTAAAAGTGCTTTCCTTAATGGGTTTATTAACGAAGAAGTGTATGTTGCTCAACCTCCCGGTTTTACCGACTTTGAGAAACCACATCATGTCTTCAAACTCAAGAAAGCATTATATGGCCTTAAACAAGCACCTAAAGCTTGGTACGACCGTCTTAAGACTTTTCTTGTTGATAACAAATATACTATGGGATTAGTAGATAATACTCTTTTTACTAAGAAAAAGGAATCACAAATTATTATTGTTCAAATATACGTTGATGACATTATATTCGGATCAACTTGTCAAGAACTATGTAATGATTTTTCTAAAATCATGCATGACGAGTTTGAAATGAGTATGATGGGTGAGTTAAACTTCTTTCTAGGACTTCAAATTAAACAACTAGAAGATGGTATTTTCTTTAACCAATCTAAATATATAAAAGACATGCTTAAGAAATTTGGTCTTGAAGATTCCAAACCAACTAAAACACCCATGTCCTCGGACACTAAACTCACC
This sequence comes from Chrysanthemum makinoi, assembly GCA_910596185.1. NCBI lineage: Eukaryota > Viridiplantae > Streptophyta > Magnoliopsida > Asterales > Asteraceae > Chrysanthemum > Chrysanthemum makinoi. The sequence goes on from OU343221.1 coordinate 270,263,168, forward strand.
AAGGACGAAGAAGGTGAATCCGTAGATAACACTAAATATAGAGGAATGATTGGTAGCCTACTCTATCTTACGGCTAGTAGACCCGACATTATGTTTAGTGTTTGTCTATGTGCTCGCTTTCAAGAAAACCCAAAGGCATCACACTTAGAAGCATTAAAAGGGATTTTTAGATATATTAAGGGAACAACGTGTTTAGGATTATGGTATCCCAAAGGAACGGGTATAGAAACCATAGTGTATGCCGACTGGATCATGCGGTGATTATGTCGATTGAAAAAGTACAAGTGGTATTTGCACTTTTGTTGGACATTGTCTCACCTCATGGTTTGCAAAGAAGCAAACGGCTTTAGCCATCTCTACTATGAAGCGAATACGCCTCAACCGGAAAAGCATGTCAACAAGCTCTTTGGATGAAGCAAGATCTCGTAGACTACGGAATTCATCTCAACGACATTGTGATACTTTGCGACAACAAAGGAGCCATCGATCTCAGAAAGAATCCCGTTCAACATGCTCGTACAAAGCACATTGAAATCCGTCATCACTTTCTTAGCGACAATGTTCAAAAAGGAAACATTTCAATCGAGAAAGTATCCTCCGAAGACAACATTGCCGACATCTTTACTAAACCTCTTAAACGAGAACCTTTTAATCTTCTTAGACTTGGTTTAGGGTTAATGGAACCAAACATGTAGGATAAACATAGCCTAAAACATTAGAATAGTCAAACCAAAACAATTTTGCCTTATATCGCTCTGTAGCCACGCACCAACGACAACACGGACGGAACCAAATATTTGGTGCCGTGCGTCCGTGATGTCTACAGGAGCAAAACAGCTATATACATAACATCCTCTTCCTCACAACCCACTTTACCAAAACGTGTAAAACTTAAACCAAGCTCATTATTGTCATCTTCCCACTCACTTATCACAGAAGATAACATCATTGTAAGTATCCTAACTACATTTCATCTCTTAATTCGGAGTCTAGGATTCTTATTTATGCACAAAACTATCACAAATCATTACATGGGGTTTTATGTATGCTTTTATACCAAATATGAATTCAATTGGCAAATTGCATAACTAGTCATTCAAATTAGGTACTACATTATCATATTGCATAAACAAATCATGTTTCCCACTAATTGATAGATAATAAATATAAGGCCTTATTCAAACAACCAAACACCCCATGTCAAAAGTTTTGAAAAGCTTCTCACTTGTAGGAAAACATTTTTCATTGCTAATACAAATAGAAACGTTAGAATTTTCATCACTTGCATGCTCTTGAATACTAAAGGTATTGCATAACTAATATGCACTCCTGGGTATATTCAAATGTAGCCACATTGAATTAGGAGCATTTGGGTTATCTCATGGTATTTGCCAAACACCCACTAAAACCATTTTTGTGCATAAAATGAGTCGAGATAACCGCAACTCCAAATTGTTTTCATATAGGCACACACTAGAATCAAAAACGTTAAAATTTATTTTCAATATTTTTAACATATTAATTCTTGTCCCTAGGAATAACCATGGTAGCCGCAAGATTCTATGATCACAAAGACACCCTTAACTACATTCCCAAACACCACAAAACCAAAGGACTTACCAAGGAACAAGTAGAAATATTTAGAGGTCTAGAATCAAGGTATTTCCATGAGGGTAGAACCATTCACTCATCCTTCCTTGAAAATACCAATCTTCGTGAAGAACTAGCAGCCATTCAATTCGATTGTCTTCTTGACATCGATGAACCAATTTGTCCTAGGTTTGTGTTAGAATTCTATGCTAGTGTGACCGGCTTTAGTGATGAAGACGATGATGAATTTTGTCTTAGGTTTAGAATCAACCAAAATGACTACACCATCACCTTAAGCAACTTTGCTCAAGTGTTAGGAATTCCCAACCGAGGAACTTGTGTCTACACGGATAAGTGGTCACTCATGGCTCTTGATGCAATCAATGACCGCTCTCTTCCCTACATAACCCGTTTGGCCGATAAGGATGTCATCCGTGAACACCTTTTAACCCAAAACTGATACAACCAGAGTTACCCGAAAGGGAAAAGAGGTAAACCGAGATCCATATGGAATGGAGCTAAATGAACTTAAGCCTGAATTTAAGAAATGGGAGGAACTACTTAGAGCCAACGTCATTAGCACCATAGGGAATAGGGATCACATAAACGCTTGTCTTTGCCACATGCTCTACAACTTGTCCACCGGACAACCATTCAACTTAGCCTACTACATAGCTAGGAGAATGATTGATATTCCAACTCAAGGATCCGTTGCTCTTCCATACGGGATGCTTCTCACCCGTCTCTATAGAAACTGCGCTCCAATTCCACCAACCCCAAAAGGGATGCACCTTCACTATGAACTCATCCCTCACATCTTTGTACCTTTGAGTGATGCTCGAGTTGCTAAGACTAAAGGCAAGAGAGCTAAACCTCCAACTCCTTCATCATCATCATCAAATAGCTCAGAGGATGGTCTTCCAAGCTCTCATCTTCCACCTCATGAGTATTACGCATCTCTTCCCGAGATTGAGAATGAATCAGAAGAATTCAAACAAACTAAGGGAATGTTCAAGTGCCTTGGTAGGATGATGAACAAGATTTACAAGAAGTTGGACAAATAAGGGTACTTTAAGGAGTGTTTGGAACAATGCATTATCATTAATGTTTGATACTATTTAGTTGCTTTTATTATGTAGGATGATAATATAACTTAAAACAATGGTGTATGCTAACAATCTCATGCAGGGAGATAGCACAAGTATGCTATCAAATTTTACCCATTTTCACTATATTGTGAAAATCAATAAGCCTTGCTCAAAATCTATGCTCCACTATGTTTACATATGTGTTATTTACTTTTCCTAACTAGAAATGTTTAGTATAACAGTTTTGAGAAAAATTTCGTGTTTCGGAAATTTCCCGACACCTAAAAACGAACTCTGTCCATATTTCAAGACTCCACGGATCGACGGCACCATAATTTTGGTACCGTCCTTTATGTAGTTTTGGTACCGCCATACCAGATAGGCGGACGGGGCACCTTTTAGGGTACCGTCCGTGTATGATTTTGGTGCCGTGGATCCTCTAGGTAATTTTCTGAATTTCGACTCTTTCGTGATTCCAAATTATCTTCCATCACTTATAAATCAATCTTAACTAGTTTATACTTGTATTAGAACTAGTATTATTCACTAAGGTATATAAGAAATCCATTTCCCACCAAAATTCAAAATTTGAAAAATCCACCCAAGGAGCCCTTTTGCATAAAGGAAGGAACCAAATTTTGGTACCTTCAAACCGTGGGTAATCCAATATTAGGAAATTCTACTCACTAGAACACATTTATTGCATATCTTTTCTTCTTCACTCCATCTTCTTTGTATGGATTGACTTGGGTGATATGACTAGCATTCAACCCACTTCCAAATCATTAGGAACCTCATCTCTTCAATGGTTCAACATCAAATCAAACCATTTCTCAACAATTTCTTATCTCTATAAATTGAAAGGCTTTACCATGATCATCCTCACACCTTCTTCATTCTCACTACTATCTAGCAAATCAAAACCCAAGTTAAAATGACTAAATCATCACCAAAACCTTGCAAGAAAACCGCTAGAATGAGCGTAAGGCCTTGTTGTTTTGTTCATCTTAGCTCATCATCCGAATCTTCACCACTCACCATCTCATCTCCCATTAGAGATGATACACATCTTACCTTAGCTACACCCACTTCATCACACATTGTGATCACCACTCCACCACCAACAAAACTACCTACTTCACCTCCACCGGCACCCATCCAAACATCCAAAACACCCTCACCACCTTCACCAAGGTCTCCCACTCTCACTCCCATGGAGTTATTTTCAACTCCACCAACATCACCAAATCCTTTCCTAGAGGACTTGGAGGACTTGCCCCTAGGCCAAGTCATCCACCACCATTGCCATCTTTTGGCACAATTAGCTAATCGCTCATGAGTCACCTCGGTCATCCATTGACCCAAACGCCCCATTAGGGCCAAAACCTCTCCTTTTCCACCCCATTCACAAGGACATTCATGGTCCTTTATACGGGAATCATCCACTTCCATCATCAATGTCCCCTCATATTGAGGACATTCCGGAGTGCATGTGGGATGACAATCCCACTAGAGAGGAGATTCAAGCCGAACTCCACAACCTCCACCAATTCAAAGGCATGGTGGATTCTCACTTAAGTGAGACAATGCAAATGCAAAGTGCTTTGCTTGCATCCATCATGACCACTCCAAACATCCCAACACCACCAACACATCCACCATTCCACCACCACAACCTTCCCAAACTTTCTACCCTCCAAGGCATGGTTGCTCAACTTGTGAGCAAACGGGTCAAACCGTGGAACGGACCTGGGTTATGGTCCTTGACTTCCACGAAGAAATGAGGTTCATCCTCAACCACATTCTTGAGCGTCTCAACGCTCTTTCCCATCCACCATCACTTTAGGATGGTTTTAGAATAATCTTTCTTTTATTTGCTCTCTTAGGATAATTTTTCTTGTACTAGAAACACATCATTGTGTTCTCTTTTCATGATCTTTACTCATGAAAAATTTTAACTAATGAATGTTGTTTATTATATTGTTGGTGTCATTACATAGTGTTTGGAAATGCTTGTGAATGATCATTATTACTAACAATTTTTTTTGTAGCTTTATTTTCACAATCCATGTATCTTCCCATTAAAGCACCCAATTTAGGGGGAGCTTTGAACAAGGGGGAGATAATAGCTCGGGCTCATTATATTCCGCATAGCCTCTTCTTTTTGTTGAGACAAAAAGGGGGAGAAAATATAGAACTTTAAAATTACTTTTCTGAAAAAGTCAAACTGCATACATTTGACTTTCTAAAAGTCAAACAGGAACCCTCATTGATAAAACTTGACTTTTCTTAAAAGTCAAACGCATACTTTGACTTTCTAAAAAAAAAAAGTCAACATCATGCATCAACTAGTGAATTCTTTGACTTTCATAAAAGTCAAATTTCATACACTTGCATTACCATTATCTTTTCAAGTTCTAAAACTAATATTTTTATAACTCTTGTACAAACTTTGTTTTTTTTATAAAAATAAAATTTATATTTTGTCCTCAACAAAAAGGGGGAGATTGTTAATACAAATATCGTCATTAAACGTTATTTATATTTTTGATCTTTGCCTAAGTTTTGTTAACGACAAAAGTAAATTTAATTTATAAAAGCTTAAAGCTTGTCAAGTTTATTAGATATTAAAACAAGCTTTCTCAAACAATATATTCATCATTCAAGCATTTACATTTATGATTAGTAACATCTTGATATGACTCTAATCATTATGTATGATAGTAGTTTGTAGAATGTGTTAGGTTCTTAAAACCAAACACTACTTAAGCATTTGCATATTTCTATAAATAGTAATACAACATTTGACATCATGTATTACATCATGGAAATCATTGAAAGATTCCATTAGATATTTTGTGAAGATTTGTACTCTTCATATCTTGCACAATCTCACTTAGATAGAGTTGACTTTAGGCAAGATTTGATATCTTGACTGCCGATGGCGGTACCAAATTGGTACACGGGCGGAACCCTTTTAAGGGGTCCGCCGTCCGTGGACGCCCCTGTCCAATTTGGCTATAAATAGCAATGCCAAGCCAAGTAGTTTCTCATCCCTTTCTAACATACTCTCATACATATCTTTTCTCTAACCTTTCTAACTCAGTTTCATATCATATTAGTGATCTCTTTGTAGCAAAGAAGATCAAGTCATATTCAAGCTTCAACGAGAAGTTGGAAGCCTTGTTTGTTTAGTGTTGTATGATCTAGTGTTGATCCATACTTCATTGTTGTATCAAACCATCATAATCTTGTGAGTGTGAGTGGTTAGTATTTTAGTCCTCAAAATACATTGTGTGTGGGAGTAGTTGTACCCTTGGAAAGAACTCGACATCTAGCTTAGTGTCGGAAATAGTGTGAGCGAAGTGTAAAGGTTTTCTCCGCCGGTGAAAGGAGCTTGTTGACTAGTGAAGTTAAACTCGCGAGTGTGAGACTCGGGGAGTGGAGTAGGGCAAGGAAAAGAGTCCTTGTAGGCCGAACCACTATAAACAACTTGTTGTGGTTTGATCATTTCTTTCCTTATTTACTTATTACATATTGCTTGCATATTTCATTAACATACTTAAGATCAATATCAATTGATCTTTCAATAAGTTTCAAAACAAAGATTTTAATCGGTAAACTATTCAACCCCCCTTCTAGTTTTCTACAAATTGTACCCTTTAAATTTAAGTTTATGCCATCTAATGATATGAAACACTTGAAGTTGTAATTTAGTTATGTGAGACCTTGATCTAGATTACAATAACAAGGTGAATTATTTTGTTGTGTGAGACCTCAAATTAATTATTTGCGTTTCTAAATTAGACATCTTAATTAAGTTAGTTAGTGAGACCTATAACTTAAGGCATAAGATGGGATAAAACATGCTTACATTTTGCATAATTGTTTGGCAAAATTGTAAATCCCATATTTTCTAGGAATTGAAAACTTGTTTGTCAATTATTGTTCTTCGACAATTACCTATTCTATATTTTCATCACTAGCAGATCAACTGATGTGGTGAAACTATGATAATGAGGGTCCTATATTCAAGGAAAATTCTATGGTTAATATGAATATTGACCAAGGGTATTTTATTTTCTTGAAAGATTTAATTATAGAAAATACTAAAAATTGAATTTTGTTAATTCTTTTGATTGTATTAATGCAACATTAAACCGTAAACGTGGTTTGTGCTTTGGTAAATTGATTTAGTTCTGTTTTCAAACAAATGTTTGATCAAGAACAATTCACTAAAAGACAAACATAAACTCTTTTCCATGGAAGAAGAGTGAGACTCAATCATATTCCTTTTCATGATTGAGAAATGTATGTTAGGAACATTAGAATTGTCTAAATTCTAATATAACTCATAGCAACTTTAATAGTTAAGAAAATTGCACACCATGTTTTCCTTAAGAGATTTCATTACCCTCTCTTGGTGATTGAATTCTTATATGACATTTTGATCAACTAGAAAACATGTTTGACATTATATGAGTTATTACATTAGAATCTAGACTAATTACCGAAAAATTGGTAAAAGACAAACTAGTATATTTTATCTAGTTGTTTTGATTTGACCAATTAAAGGTGCTACACACCATTGTGGGGATAGTAGACCTATTAAGGAAGAAATTGCATGCTCAATTTTTCAAGTTAATAGCATGATAGATGATTCATCATCTACAAAGTAGAATACACTCTTTTATTACCTAAGTAATTGTTACGAATGGTCTTACAAAGGGGTAGCAACGTAATAGCACGCTATTTTCACTGGTTAATAGTGGGAGTATGGTGTATTACTGAATAAGACATTATTGTAACGTTGTCTAATTCAGTGGGAGTTACAAGTTATTATCTTGGTAATAACTCAGATTATTTCTAGATTTTCTTGAAATAATACATTACGTTCAAAAAATGTAGACATTCATATTCTCAAGGATAGTCATGAACGTTTCCTTGATAATTAGGTGCTCCTACATCTACTTGTAATGCTTATATCTCTACGACACTATCATATTGCTCACATAAACAAATGACTGTCATGGTGTTTATCTATTATATGATGTTGTTCTATGCACAAGTGGGAGAAGTATTTATTGTGTGCATAGGAACAACACATACCAATATGATTAATGGATTCTCTTGATCGTAAGGTAAGAGATTAACGTTCTAATAAGATTGTCTTGCTTAAAGAACATGTGTCAAGATTATAACATAGACTACTTTTATGTCTTATGTCATTCAAATTATAGAAACACTTGAAGTTACATTTTAGTTTAAGTGAGATCTTGGCTAGATTGTAATCTCAAGGTAAATCTCCACTTGTCGTGGGATCGGGCGTGGATGCTTTTACAAGTTTCTTAAGCTGGACACTTCATGGAATGACATAATTAAATAAAGTAATACTATCTTAAATATTTATGTATTTTAAGAATGACATAAATAGATAGAGTAGTATATTAACTTGAAAAATTAATTAATTGAAACCATAGTGTGGTGTTCATAATTACTTTAAATTATAAATGTTTATGTGTTTCTTTGTAAAGTCACAAACATGAAGTCTTTTCATTATTACAAGACATATAATATAAAGTAATACGTTAACTTGTTATGTCTTCTTATTAAGACATAAAGTCATTGGTAAATGACTTATAACGTATAATGAGATTATAACTGTTTATGTTTCTAGTTGAGACATGGACATGAAGTGACTTAATCAAAAGTACTTGATTTATAAAGCATGCAATTGGCTTGGAATTTTATTTTACCATTAAGATGATTTAATTGGTAAATAGGTAAGCCAAAAGGAATATGTTTATCTTACATATTGTTAGATTGTCTTACAATATTAATTCTAATGAAATACTGTATGTATATGGAATGTTGGTTAGAAGAATCAAAATTTTGTTACATTGTTTGATTCAAGATAACTATATCTTCTTTTCTTCCAAAATTTATCAAGGTTAGAAAATTGAGTATTGATTGGATATACTTAATAAACTCAAACCTAGAAGATTAATAAGACACCATTTTAGTATGGAATGTGATGAATCACATTGAGTCTTATATTGAAGTTTTGATTTGTTAAAACTACTTATGGAGTAGGTTATTAACGAACAAGATTTACTTAACTGTCAATGTGTTTGTAATATCCCAAAAGAAAACAATTTGGTGTTGTTCTACTTGCTGATGTATTTGTAGATAGTCTTTAAATTACAAAAGCAAGTGGGAGTTTTGTTTAGATCTTGAAGAGATTAAATTACAATTACAAAACACATAATCTTCTAAAATACACTAGTGAATATCATGATGAGGTCAAATATGATATACCTCAAAATGGTGGAATTCTCATTCATAGATCGGCAAGGATATCTCAGATATTCGATATGATGAGAAATATGAATTACAGGATTATGATAAACCTGTTAATCATAATGATATATTACCTAATATTGAATTGTGGTAAATTATTCATACTATGAATGACAAGATGCTGTTCAAAGAGATAATCAACTTTGTAAACTTGGTTTATCTTAATAAAGATGAGTTTCTTCAAAGGAAGGAAAACCCAAATGGTTTAAATTCTTTGTGTAGAAATCATATGGACAAAATTGTACATGTGTTTAATGCATGACTTGTGACAAGATTATTAATCACACTTAAGCAATTAACTGTGATTGAATATTCTTTCCTTGGCACATTAAACATATAATGATTATAATTGTTATACTTATTTTCATTGATATGGAAAATGACAATTGGATATTAAAACTCTTTCTTGTGTGATTGCTTTTGCGAGGACGATAAGTAATACAAATGAGTTTTATGAATTCACATAATCTTTGGAAATGTACAAATTGCAAGAATCCATGAATGGATATATGCATGCATCTAGGAGATGATTCTTATGTTTAACTATTAAATCAAAGTTTTGGTTTTAAATTAAAATAAGATCATTTCTAAGTATTCCTAAAAGCTAGTGGGAGTATTATGTTTATTTCTTTAAATCTTATATGTTGTGGGTAGTAACATTCCATCTAAGATAGAATCTGGTTTGGAATGGAACTTCACTTGAAAGATTTAAAAAAAAAAAATAAGACATACAACCTTGGAAAATATGTTTATAAACATATGTGGTATTAAATAATGAGTCTAATAGAACATGATATATCATTTGGAAAATGGATATGTAGAACATGAATGAAATCTTAGTTTGACACAAGGATTTTTCATGTACATCATGTTACTGTTGTATCATGCTTGAATGCAAGATGATTTGACAACATTGATATCTAATGAAGTTATTATATAACTGGTGTAATGAATATTCTAATGGAATATGTTTGAATTTAGAATTACATTCCTCAACCTGGATTTGCTCTCAAAATTCTATGGATGATCAATACAACAATTGTTGTGAAATTGTCATAGCTGACAAACTTGAAAGTTTGAAGGCATCAAACATTACACTGTAGATATTGAAGTTTACTAAAATTTTTAAAGAGCATATTGTTGTTTGTATACAATGATCTTTGGTATAATTGAGATTACACTCAATACTAGTCATGGGAGGATTTCATCCTTGTAAATGGCCATGTGAACTAGTTGTGCTCAACTAAGAACATAGTTGCATTATACAATAAAGAATAAGAATACTTTAAACTTTAAAAATGTTTGAAAGTTTGATTGTCATAAATTGGTGTTTGAGGATGTCACACACTTTATGAAATATTATGTGGCAATATCAAGATATTTTGAATGCACACATACAAGAACTTCACTAGTTGAATTCTTAAGATAAGTATTCTCAAAATTCTGATAGATCAAAGTTAGTTGAAATTATGCCTTGTCAACAAGTATGATTGTCATTACTTGAGACATAATTCATTAACCATTATTATCATGCATTGATCTATTTAGTATTTGGATAAGGGATGTTTTGAACAAATATTATTTAAATGAAATAAAATATTGGTTATGTTTATTTTCATTTTCTTAATATTATATCCTATATTTGCATGTTTAATCCGTGAATAACTTATGTTATTCTAAATAGTCCGTTGTCGATCAATGATGTGGGAATGTCATTGAATTAAGACAAATGAGTTTTGGTGGAATATACTTTTAAAGTATATTGATGCGTAGGACATACCAGATTCACATGATATTCAATGAATTGAATATAGGACTCATCCCAACTTTACATGATGATACTTTATGGATCTTTGTCATTAAGTATATCATGAAGTGTTTATCCTCAGACTTGAGATACCGGATAACTGATATGAATGTAGTGCATTTGTGTAAGATAGTCTAACGCTATCCATAATTGGTAGTTATAAGGGCTATTTTCGGAAGTGTTGCAAAGTTCATGAGTTATGTTTGTAGTAAAGAGAATTTGTTCCTTTGAATTTGTTTCAAAGCATAATACTATATTTGGGCCCCTCGTAGGGTTGACAAGATGTTTGTATGGCCATACCCAAGATCTATCTGGAATACGTTCGGATGATTTGGTAATCTTGTTCAATCGAATACAACGAGAAATGTGAATGTTAACTTATGAAATAACTTGATCCATATTCATAGTTAATGTAGTATTAGTAACAAAAGGATAAGTAAAAATGATGAATCATTAAATGGTTTTTCCAGGAGACCATACTCGATTTGATCTGGGGGCATTGGCGTGTGAAAGCTAGACTAACGGATGTCATTACTATATTTAGTAATATCCAAGTGGGAGCTGAAAGGTTTTATGGATATTTAAATAATAGTATGTCCGGATTCAACTTCGAGACTTCGATTTCACACATTACGTATGAGAATTGATGTAAACAATTAATATAATTAAAACGTTATTATTATTAATTGTTAGTCACGAAATAAAACATAACGATAGTTAATATTTAACGAGGTTTTGACTAACGGTCGTTAAATGTAAACTACGAGGACTAGAGATGAAATTAGATGACAAGAAGGATCCGGAATCCCTTTGGGATTGGGTGGCCGGTCGTGGGCTTCTCAAACCAAGGAGGTGGGATTTCTTGGTCACCAAGTTTTAAGAATGTATATATACAAAACCTTGTATTCATTCTTAAACTAATCTTGGATCACCAATATACCTAATTTCTCTCCTCCTCTCTCCCTCTTTGTGTGGCCGGTCGAAACACCCAAACCCCAAGGGTTTTCGATTTTGCTTAACTCAAAGACACAAGTGTTGGGTTTTATTTGTGATTCAAGGAACTAGCTTTTCCACATCAAATCGCTATTAGTACGTGTGTACAAGAACGAAGGACAAGCACACTTGAGCTTGTAATCTTGGTGGTCGATTTATTGATTGGGTCGAATATTATAAACCCTAAAGTTAGGGTTTTGGGTTTTGGTTCTTGTTCAATTATCGATTGATTCTTGAATTGCTAAAAGGTACGCACTTTCTTGTTTGGTTAATTATTTACATATATTATTCCTAATTACTTCCGCTGCATGCTTTGATGATGTTATTTGATTTATATAATTGTTATGAGTATTAAATCCCAACACCTTCAATATTCAACTTGGTGTAGTATAATTTTGCTCTCGGTTCTTGAACTTGCCACAGGCTTTTGTATTCTGATTCTGACTTCTTTTGAAAAAAATTTGCAGGTGGTCATTGCTGAAGAGACCTACAAAAACATCTCAAACTTTAACTTCAAGATTACTTTGTCAAGATCAACATTAGCATTTAATGAAAAGGCAATCCTTGAATTATATTCAGGTCATTTCTCACTCTCTTTTCCACCTAATCAGTAATTAACTAAGGCAGCTCAAAGTGGGTCATGTCGGTTGGGTTGAACCACCAACACTTTTCATTCGACCCACCAAGACTCTTTAGTCTTCTTTGAATTTCATAGATATTTACTATGTGAAATAGGAAGTAAACACATTGTAACTGTAAATTGTAAAATCTCTTTTTCCTTTTTGCTAACTTCCATAAACATACAGTAAAATGCATTAGTACTCGAGGCACTAGCTAACTTAAAAGAAATAGAATTTGGGGTAGGGAATACACAATTTGCGAAAGCACTACAGGTATATCTACTTTCAAGAGACCACAGAATTCTAAAGTCCGAATTTCAAGTAGGAAACGGAAAGGCTTGTGCTGGCAAAATGAGCTTTTCTTATGCATTTGTCTCAATTTATAAGTTATCATTTATCAATGACTTTGAGGTGTTTCTTGTCCTACAGGTTAACGTGAGTTGCATTGAGGATTTACCTGCCGTGGATGTGATTTTGGGACAACATGTATTCTTGACCGTGGGAGATAACTTTGCAAACCTATAAGATTTGTCAAAATAGCTCCATACCAACTTTTGGTCAATTGTTTTGGCGAATTTCAGAAGAAAATACCTGTACCCTATACAGTTGCAAGTTTGCGGGCTAAAAATTTTGTTATGTTGCAAGTTGCAAGTTGCAAGTAGTGTTATTATTGTAGTTTGTTCCAATTATCGTACGAGCAAAATGGTGTTAACAATCTTTTTTTGTTCATATACCTTTTGTTCACAATCTTTATACTAGCTTTTTTTGAACAAGCCGAATCAAGTATATTCTCGACTAGCCTTGACAACCAAAAGTTGGTACAAATTCAGGCTCCAGAGTTTGATCATTGTTCATTTGTAATGCTAAGGATCTGATTGATCTATTACAATACACCCCTAAAGTTGTGATAATAAATCTTACCCACCAAAACTATGAATCTTACTACGTAAAGCAACTCTTTGATCTTCATTGTTCACGTTTCCTTTTTGTGTTGTACCATGTAGGGCTGAGCACCGAAGGTTCAAAACCGAACCGGACCAACGAAACTGACCGAACCGACAAAAACCGAACCGGACCGACAGCCTGTCGGATCGGTTTTGGTTTCAAGTTTTACATGATTTCGGTTTCAGGTCGGTTCGGTCCGGTTCGGCCGAAAACTGACAAAAACATGCCAAAATACGCCTAGACCGACAAAACCGAACCGAACCGACGGAAAACCGACCGAACCGACAACATTCGGTTCGGTTTTGGTTCGCGTTTTTCACGGTTTTCGGTCCTCGATTTTCTCGGTTCAGGTCGGTTTATTACCGACGCTCAGCCCTAGTACCATGTTAATTATCCATTACTAAAAATAGATAGAAATTTTTTATCCGAGTTTTCATATTAGAGTATTTATTACAAACTATAAAGAAATCACAAATTTTTTTTTTGAACATAAATCACAAATTAATTAGAGTATTTTTTGTTAGTGTACAATACGAAAGGACTACAAGATTGGCAACATAATTAAGAGCTTAGAGCTCTAGGTATGGTGGTGACAATGTTTCATTGTGACACGTCATAACATTAAATACCATGAACGTTAAAGGAAAAAAAAAAAAAAAAATCTAAAAATCCCAACGTTATGGGGGAGAGTTCAGAACGATGTTGACCCCTTCCATGGCGCAGCATTGGCCGAGGCGATTACACTGTAATAATGTATGCTTTTTTATTCCAAAATAAATAAATAAGAGTAAATTGCAAAAATCTTACTTGTGGTTTGGTTAAATTGTAGGCCTTTGGGGAACTTTGGGTTGCAGTTTTCTTCCTTGTCTAAAGTAAAATGATTAAAATGCCACTGTTAAAAATGTTTTTCTAACTTGTGCTCTAGGGCACAAGTTAAGCACATCAAAAATACATTGGGACCCACCAAAAAGTACACAGGGATCCACATAAAAGTACAGACAGGTAGGGGTGTAATCGAGTCGAGCCGAGCTCGAGCTTGACTTGAAATTTATAGGTTAGGCTTGAGATTGGCTTGATAGCTTGACTTGATTACAACCCTACAGACATGTGTACTTTTATATGGGTCTTAGTATACTTTCGTTGTACTTTTAGTGTGCTTAACTTATGCCCTTAAGGCACAAGTTAGAAAAACCTTTGTTAAAAATTGCAACCAAATGATGAAAATTGCAACCCACTACAAGGACAATGCATGCACTTTCGAAAAGTTATGGACGAAACCTTCAATTTGGCTAAACCAAAGGGACATTTTTTTGCAATTTAATAACAATGTGCAATTCCCGTTCAGCAATCCAAACAACCCCTTACGTACACTCCACAACATTTTCAAACAACCAAAATCCAAAACACACCCAATTTGATTACAGTTTTAAATTCTCATAAACTCAATTGGAATCAGTCAGGTAATCTAAATCTTGTATCAATTTCTGAATTCAAGATTGAAATGATCACACAGTTTTGATTCTTATATGGGTCTTGCAATTATTTGAGATTTAAATGATCACTTGCTTATTTCAAACACCTTATTATATATCATGAGGGTGTTTGTAATTGCTTATTTATCTGCTTATATTCAAACCATATACGCAGTTTTGTGGTGTTTGGATGATCCAAACTACTTCTGCTTATTTTGGAGTTAAAAAATAGAGTGGTAGTTTTCAATAAGCAAATTGGACTCCTTATTTCAATGTGCTTATTTGAGATGAAACTGAATTTACATATTTACCCTCGTTTAGAACCGCCCGCGTAATAAGCTGTTTCCAAGTAAAAGTGCAAAACTAAAGTATTTTACTTATTGTGCAGACTCACATTCATTAGGTGCACGAAACCTACCATTATGATGATCTCGCGCCTTTAACCAAAATTTAGTTTTTGAAGTCGACTAGTAGAAAGCTTGAAAGAAATAGGCTCGTTTTGTAGCAATGGATCAATCTGACGAGCTCCACAAGGAGCGTATGGCTGCACTTTTGAGAGCGGTATATGCAACAAAGTACGTTAAACATGATAACATTCCAGCCCAAATTGAAGAGGTAACTAAAGTAACAATGCATTATTATGAAACGTTAATCATTCCCCTACTCTAATGTATTTTTTTGTAATAATTTAGGGGCTGTATTTGGGTTCTGTTGGTGCTGCAAATAACAAGACCCTTTTGAAAAGTTTAAACGTTACTCATGTTTTAACTGTTGCCAATTCACTACCGCCTGCTTACCCAAATGATTTTACTTACAAAATCGTTGATGGTAAGCAACTTCTTTTTTTCGTCAATTAAGTAGTCCGTATACGTTTACTAAGTTGTTAATCTTTCTTTTATTAATTTAGTATCGGACAGAGAAGAAGTAAATATTGCACAGTTCTTCGATGAGTGTTTCAGTTTCATTAACGAAGGTAAAAGAATGGGTGGCGTGTTGGTCCATTGCTTTGTGGGAAGATCAAGAAGGTAACGTTTATAACTCTTATTTACTTTATGCTTCATCTTGTCAATATATATATCGTCATGGGTGCAATATGGATTACTTGTAACCCAAGAGGGCAGTCTAGTGGTAAGGGCTTGGGAATCTCAATAAGAGGTCTGAAGTTCGAATTCTGTTAGCTGCAAACTCTTAGGAGCCATCCGCCGTAGGGATGGCTAGTTATTTATCAGGCTCCATAGGTCTTGCGGGGTGGTCTGTGGAGTCAGGGCTTACGTGCCAGGTCACAAAAGGTGGCTTGGGTGAAGTTTCCCTCATAGTTTATAGAAATAACTTCTCATTGTGACTAATGTGAAATATATTTGTAATAAGTCGTTAAGTACTCGTGTCATGAAATTAACGGAAAAATTTTACAACTACACAACATACCAAAAGATGATTATTGAACTATGTCAGAAGTTCCACGTTTCATTTCTAGGACAAAATAAGTAATAGTTATCTACATGTTAAACATTGATTCTTCTTGGATTTATATACTGGTATCGTATCTTTGGATGTCCTTATGTTATATTTTTCGGTACTCCTAGTGGTCCAATACAGTCAATAATTTCTAACTATGAAAATTCAGTCTGTGATGGTCAAACATCATGCGTTTGATGTGCTTTTTTTATATCAAAAATTTATCTACACTTTTTACTGATCCAATGTAGTGCAGATGTTGAAACTTTATTAAAGTCAAAATCCAGTCTGACGGGTCTAAGAGACAGAGATCATGTTTATCGATCTTGGTTTGAAACTTTGAAATCAAAAGTAGTTTGTGTGACAAAGTTAAAGCGGGACAGCTAAAAGTGAACACATGAATGATTGAGTGCCACAACGGGATTACCTTTTACTTTATGTGCCATATGGCCAAAAGCAGATTGCTAAGCTTAACATTGTTTTTCAAATATCTGTCGTTATACAAGCTTTCATTTTATGTTTAGGGGAAAACCGTCTTACTATGTCACGTTGATGATAAAGATACTTGATTGCTGAATGTTTGATTCAAATCATGATATTATCTAGAGGTGGCAAAATGGTAGGGCCGGGTTGGGTCTTGGGTCTTAGATGGGTCTGGGTCAAGATGGGTATGGGTCACTTGGAAGGATGAGTCTAGATGGGTATGGGTATAAATGGGTAAGAGTCGGGTCGGGTCGGGTTTTTTTTTGCTAGTTTTTTTTTTGTTTCATCATGGAACATAATAATTAATTATCAAACAAAGACAAAAAAGTATTCAATATCAATTTTTTACGTTTCGCTTTTTTTTAACGCTACCGCTTTTACACGCTTTTTACCGTTTTTTTTTTTATCCGTTTTTTTTTTAGTTTTTACGTTTTTTCCGTTTTCCGTTTTACGTTACGCTTTTTACGCTTTTTTTTCGTCCGCTTTACGCGTTTCCGTTTTTACGCCGTTTTTGTCCGCTTTTTGCTTTTTACGCTTTTGCCGCTTTTACACGTTTTATTTGCCGTTTTTACGATTTTGTTCCTTTTTACATTTTTTTCCGTTTTTTACGTTTTCCCGTTTTTGACAATTTTACGCATCGGGTTTTTACGTTTTTTTGTCCGCTTTACACGTTGCGTTTACGCTTTTTACGTTTTCGTCGTTTTGACCGCTTTTTTACGCTACCGTTTTTTCACGTTTCGTCGTTTTTACGATTTTGTTCGTTTTACACGTTTTTGCCTTTTACTTTTTCGTCCGTTTTGACAATGTTTTACGTTTTGCTTTTTTTACACGTTTTGTCCGTTTTACACGCTGTTCGTTTGTTTAAGTTTTACGCAAAACGTAACAAAACGTTCAAAACGTGTAAAATGGGCAAAACGAAAAACGAACAAAAACGTTAAAAAACGGACGAAAACATGTAAAACCGAAAACGAAAAATCGAATAAAAATGTAAACGAACAAAAAGTAAAACCCGATGAAAACGAGCAAAACGTAAAAATTGTCAAAACGGACGAAAACGAAAAATAGACCAAAATGTGTAAAACGAAAAATCGTAAAATAACAGACGAAACGCGTGAAAAACGCTAAAACATAACAAAACGACGAAAACGTAAAAACGGACGAAACGTGTAGAAACCTGACGAAAAGGTAAAACCGGACGAAAACGCGGTAAAACGGACAAAAACGTGAAAACGACGAAAACGTGCAAAACGTAAAAATTGTGAAAACGGACGAAAACGTAAAAAGACCAAAACGGGTAAAAACGGACAAAATCGTAAAAATCATACTGAAACGTGAAAAATGGGCGAAAAAGTAAAAAGGCAAAACGTAAAAACTAAAACTTGTAAAATGGACAAAAACGTAAAAGACGGGCTTAAAAACGTGGTAAAAACCGACGAAAACGTGAAAACCGGACGAAAACGCAAAACGGACAAAAACGTAAAAAACCTACATAAAACGCGTTAAAAACGTAAAAACGAATAAAACGCAAAAACGACAAAATCGAAAAACATAAGGAAACGTGAAAAGGGGCTTAAAACGAAAATACGAAAACGGACAAAAACGTAAAAAAACGGACGAAAACGTGTAAAACGTAAAAGAATAAACTGTGAGTGATTTTTATAATTTTAGTTAACAATTAACTTAAAGCATGTAAATATCAACTGACCCACCCATGTGGTATATTATTAGACCCAACTAGACCCATCAACATTAATTAATTAAAATAAACTATACCCAACTAGACTCATCTATTAAAATAAACTAAACCCATTTAGACTCATCTCATTAAAAAAATTTACCCAACTAGACCCAAATTTAACCATTGGGTCTTAAATTGCCACCTCTAATATTATCTGAGTTGAACTTATATTATTGATGTAGTGTTACCGTTGTTTTGGCCTATCTGATGAGGAAGCATGGCATGAGCTTGTCTGAAGCTCTGGACCTAGTGAAAAGTAAACGAAGTGTGGCTTCACCTAACTCCGGTTTCATGTTGCAGCTGCAGAACTATGAGAAATGTCTTCGAGGTAATTTAGTTTTTTTTAAACTAATTAGTAATTACACACCGCTTTACATCCTACAGTTCTGACCATTTATTTATAACTGAATCGATTTTATCTCTAACGGACGGATCAAGTAGATTAAAAAGTTAGCTAACTCAGGGTTTGATGGTTTGCAACGCAGAAGTATGAGTCAGAACTGGTGCAAAAAGTTGTTGGTTGTCGATAACAAACATTTAAGGGCGAGAAATCATATAGAATGACTTGTGTATATGAAAATATGTAAAACTAAATGCAATATTATTACAAAAATAATAATTGAAGATTCGACTAATACTCTAGCGATGTAGCATAATTTTATATGGTATTCAAGTTGATATATAGCAGTCTTTCTTGAGGTATTAGCAAAATTACTATGTATCTCGAGCATACCAAAACATAAAGCTAAAAAGCAATAAACATTGTAGCACTTCATGTCGATAAATCCGAGAACGACACTACTAGCTTCAAATTCTTACAAAATTTATGACATTAATATTAAAATTCTTGACCCGAGAGATGTATTTGCCCCTCATTTTCTCAGCTCGACACGCTCATTCATCGAAGGACTCATGACTGTTTGACAAATCATAGTTCCTATGGGATATGAGCCGTTTATTCGAATACCAAAAATGGAGTTACACCAGTTAGCAATCAGGGCTATGCATTGTAAACTAGGTTGGTTGAACACCACAATAAGAGAAATTGAGGAGCCTTTCTTGTCAATCAGTCAGATTTTCGACCGACACATGATTGATCCATCAAATGGTGTGTTGGTCCCAAATGAAACACAATAATGTTGAGTATTTCAAATCCAGTTCTCGAAAAATCACCAATTATTCATACAAGTCAATAAGTCATAATAGACTTACAATAATGAAAAGCTTACAATTCTTAGTTATGAAACCATTGTTTGTTATTTGGTTTTCATTAGTTTCAGTCGATCAAATTTTCAACTAGCATATAATCCATCTATCGACAGTCTGCTCCCGTGACATGAAAAGCTAAATGAAACACAATGAACTTTGTCTTTTTTTTACTTTGACATGGTAAAGTTTTGTGTTTAAAGTGCATACCAAAAGTCATACAGTTTTTTTTTGAACTAAAGTCATACAGTTAGTTGAAAATCATAAATTTGAAGATGTAAAGCAAATGAACTTTAGCATTAGTGTATAAAAAAAAAGTAAGGTTGCAAAAGTCGTGAATCGCTAGTCGAGCGGCCGATTTTTTTTAGCTTTTAATCGTTTTAAGCGAGATTAATCGGATTGGCATTTTTGACAAGTTTTAGGTATTTTCGGTGAGTTTTGAGTATTTTCGGAAAGATTTTCTTAAAAAACATATTTTAATAGACATAAACAACGACTATAATTGATTAAAACTAGTTAACGGCGAGTTTTTGGGTATTTCGGACAAAAATTGCAAGTTTGCGGGAAGTTTTATCATCGTTGACAGTCATTATCACGGTTGACCAATTTGTTTTATCAATTTACACAATTCAGAAAGATTGGTGACCCAATAACGCTCGGGCGACGATTAATTGTTTTGCTACACATGTGAAAAAAAATGCCAAACATCACTCTCAATAGTCAATAGTAGATAGAATGTTATTGGGCCTATGTGGGTTTGATGAGAAACATGAAATGGGCCCTCACTCATCAACATCTATCCAAAATCCTTCACGGGTATAATGAGATTATTTTTGTCGTCTACATTTATTTTGTCAGATATTGCACATGGAATAATAATATGCAACATTAATATTATACGTCGACGTGACATCATAATATGCAAATTCTTTTTCTAAATAGCTAAATATAGTTCGTATGTAAAGTACTTCAAGTTTTCTACATGATTGTGACATACTATATGTATTTTAACTACCTGTGGCTTGTAAAAAGTTAACACGTGTGGATTTCATCATGAACTTTTTTTTACATTGTTTTCAACCTTTTAAACCAAGAGTAAAGTTTTACAAGTTACATTATTTGCTTTTACTCAAAGAGGGGAAAAAACAATTGGGAATTTGTATACTACAATTTGAAGGTGATTACTGATTAGTCGAAATCATTACTTAATATAGTGGTTAATGGCCCAATTAGTATTTAACGGGACTCGGATTAGCTTAAACGTAGCAGGATATGATGAAGTATGCTTTGTGGGAGAATATTTCATCCAGCACACTCCACATAATGGCCATAGCCAAACGTTCGAATGGCTAGTATGTCCGGATCATGATGCATACGGTGTATGAACATTGGTAAATTGCTTATATGAATACAAACTAGCGAATGGTGATTAAAGATAGCATGTATGTATCAAGTGCAAGTCTGTGCCATATATGATGAAATGTGAACCAAATATATATATATACTTTGGAAATATCTCAGTTCAGTTTGCGCAGAAAGATATTGTAAAGAAGTTACATGTCTGTCTATGATAACTTAACCTATATCTTTCAAAGGCATCTAGTCACAACTCATCTCAAGATGTGCTTAGATAGTATTCAATTATGTCATTTTGGCTATTTATAAACGGTCTAGTTCTTGCTCTTGCACATTTCATTCCTCAACGTTCACTGGCTTAACTAGTCGTTGCAATGAGCTCCGACATGTGTGACAGTTCTTACGTTATTCCCTTGATGTCCGCTTTATATAACAAGTTGAAGATAATAGTGTATGCTTTGTGCGGTTTCTTGTTTTGTTAAAGTTTATACATCATCTATGTTTACTAGCAGTGCAACGGCGGTACCCAATTTTCGATAAATAATGTACTTTATTTTATTATGTTCTTTTTAACAAATTTACGGATATCAAAATTTCAGATAGTCCGTGCCCGCTCGGCTCGAACCCGCTGGCGTGTTCCGCTGGCTCGAGCCCGTTTGGTCCACGCTCGCGGTCAGCCCATTTGGCCCGTTGCCCGTTCGGGCTGAATATTTGTATAATGTGCTTTATTATTTTAGTAGTGAAATTTAATGCAGGAATTGTGTTTAATTTGGTTGTATAATATGCTTGATACTTTGTATTTCTTATGTAAGGGGTGTTTTAATAACTGTATTAATTGTATTTATTGACCGGTTAAATAATTGACTACATTAAATAGCATTAATGTGGTGTTTTGTTGTACACTATGCTTCTTGTCTTGTACGTCTGAAAAATTATGTGCATTAAAGTGTTGTACACTATGTTTCTTTTCTTGTAAGTAGTAGTTATTAATAACATTGACCACTTTAATAACATTAATTTTGTAAGTCTGAAAATACATCATGCTTATTTTGTTGTACACTATGCTTATTTTGTTGTAAATCTAAAAATTGGTTGCGGCTATTGTACATTGTGCTTAAATGGTTGTAATTTTTGGTGAATGGGTGTTTTTTATAGCATTAATGTTGTTTGATAAAATTTTGGTCTTAAAATGACACAACGCTTTATTTTGTTGTACAATATGCTTACTTTGTTGTAATTCTGAAAATTGGGTGCATTAAGGTGTTGTAAACCATGCTTAATTTCTTGTACGTCTTAAAATTAAGAGTGATGCTTTCGCATTATAAGTAGATAGATATAGATATAAAATATGTAACAATCATAGATGTTGATAATCTTCCTATAGTTGGTCTTATTTCACTATCAAAAACCAATTAATGACTTATATCGTCATGATTAACTTAAACATGCTTTCTTTTTCGATAACCGGTGTCAAATCTATATACCTAACGAGCTTAGGCTATGTAAGGAAAATTTCCTCTACTAATATCTTCTAACACGGCAACCAATCTTATGATATGATTATTGAAGTAGACACACATACATTTTTAGTTCTTGTTGTAACAAACTCTTGCTAATGTTATTATGTATCCCTTTCTTTAAAAGAAAGTATGCGCGAAACAACCACATTATTGATGCATCAAAGTCTAACTACATCACTTTGTTCGACGTCAAGCTGATGCATCTCGTGTGTGTCCAAATCTATGATATTAGAGCGAGTACCCTTTATTTAAGGTAACTACAATATCACCAATAGGTCATAAGTCATAACGATATCTTGAATAAGGTAAAGCAATGTGCCTAGTTCATGTAGTTTAAATAAGGCTACAATGGTCGTCTTTTATGTAAATCTTGCATTAGTGCAAGCTAAACCACCTAATAAACAATCAAGAATGTACGTCTCTGTAATATTTGATCATGTAATAAGTTCTTAAACCGCCTATTAAGGAAGCTTGGTAATAATGACAATCGAATTAAGCTACTAAACTTACCCTAAAAAGCTATTAAGAAGTTCTAAACATCACATGGTTTATTGCATAGTATAATTAGAACGAAAAAAACTATCATGTGACAGTCTACTAAGCTTAATTTGCTCTTGTTTTCGGGTACGCAACTATACAAAACCTAAATACCTAACAATCATTAGTTTCCTGAAAAGGACAAGATCCAAACATGCATTCTTGTATAACTACCGTGCGAACTACGAGTTTACCTCAAGTATAATAAGAATTATACCATTTATTCACGTATGCTAACATACTATACCCAAGAACAGTGAAACAATTTGTCAATACCAGATTATATGAATCGATGGTATTTTTTATTTCAGGATAGGTATTATATATTGCATGTATATAACTAAAAATCAGGGGCAGACTGAGAGGGTTCCTGAGAGAGTTCCCAAGGATGCTCGTGAACCAAAAAGGTGTAAGATTATGTTAAAATAGCAGTTTTTCCAAAATATACATTGATCTAAATTTTTGTGCTACAAACGGTTTTTAGCTTTAGAAAGTCTCTGATAACTTTTAGTTTTTAATACGCCAATGCTGAAAATTGAAATGCGATATGATGGCACTTGTAATTTGGTCACTAAAACGTTTTACCACTAAATTACATTTTGGTTGTAGTGCAACCACAAAAGCACTTTACTAAACTAAAAGTTAGACATGTCTTATTTAACTGTGACATGACAATTAGGAAATTAAAGTTAGGGATATACTATTCATACGGGGCTATGCCCTACCGCCACTTTTCTCGGGAATATTCCCTTTGTCCCTATTTTTTCTAAGACAACACGCTTTTTGTCGGTTTGTTTCAGTATTTCGTTTTAAGCGTTTGAGCTTATTAAACTTTATATTTACAGTTCCGCATTTTCAGGTTTATAGCTTTTTGATAAAAAAAAAAAAAAAAAAAAAAATATAGCCACCGTATGAATAAAAACATAGCCACCGTATTAATAACTGCCCTTAAAGTTATTTGGTCTTATCTTAATAGAGAATGTATCGGTCATTGTAAATGGGGCCGATTCTTATAATTTAAGACTTGTCTTAATCCTTTATTCCACTTTCAAACTTTAGGCACTTTAATCTCTTTTTATATTTAAAACCGATTGAGAAGTGACATGAGTGCGTGAGTGTCAAATAGTTTGACCTCTCTTAAGTTTTAATCATATAAATGAAAGATGTTACTACGACCGATATGTCATTTGACAATATACTAAACTCTGCTTTTGTTTTCGATTGATAAGTGACATGAGTGGGAGTCAATTTTTTCATGTTGTTTGCTTATTTTATTTTTTAAAACAACTATTTATTTCACACAATATACATCATATTCTATCTTACATGTCCTAAGCAGGACTTGAACCCACAACCATTCAATTGGGATATATTTATGAGGCTTATTTTTTTTTTCATGTTTCTTCTTGTAAAAATTAAGCATCACAAATTGATTTCTGCACTTTTTGAGTGTAAAATTTTATTTTTGTACACACGTGTGAACAATTTTTACTAAATCTTAACGGTGAAATTTTTGTATGTTTTTTATAAATTGTTAACATTCGTGAATGTGAAAAAATATTTTTTTTTCACGTAAAAGCGGAGAAAAAATTGAGCGTAAATGACATTTTTTGTGTTTTTATCCATAATTAATTAGTAATATAGACACCATTAATTCCAAAAAATATATAACTATTTTTTCAAATAAAACACAGTATCAAGTTGGTTCAACTTGATACTTATTCTTTGTAGATTTGTAATAATTCTTTGTATTATGTTTTTTTCTGGGATCTATACTTTATGGGAATTGATACTAACATCACACTTTTTGATTCATGCACCACTAGTTGTGCATTACAGATTGCATATAATATCAGAATGCACAACTAATGGTGCATGAATCAAAAAGTGTGATGTGAGTATCATCTCCCATACTTTATTCACTTTGTGATATCTTGGATGCCTTTGTTTGTAAGTTGAGGGTTTTGTTAGTTATATATATTATCTTGCAAAAAAAATCAAGTTGGGTCCAACAATTAAGTGCAACACATCTTCACATGACAAGAAGTCGGCAATAGGGTACATAATTACTACAGTTTTTGCACTATCATCCCAAACGACAATTGGGAAAACTATAATTGCTCAACAGAAATGAACATTCATTTTGCAATAACATCATTTATGTGCATATTTTATGATGTGATTCTGTCATATGTTTATTTGACTTTTATAATAAGTTTAATGAGGTCACATTAGTCTATTTTAAGGACAACATGGTCAAATAAAACCACTGTGTGTGGTGTGAGTGTCCTAAGTTTCACCCAATTTAAGGAAAACAACATATGTGAGGTTTGACCATCATCCACCACTTACCCCCCACTTATTCCGTGCATTTTATCACCCACCTCTCACTTACAACAAATGGAATACATTTCACATGATTAATAGTGTTACTAGTGTTTTAGTTATCACTAGTCAAATATTTAAGGGGAGATGATTTGTCACCTAATTAGTTGTGTTTGAACATTTATATTCTCATAGTCATATTTATATTTTTATTTTTGTGAGGGTATAAATATACACACACAACTAATTTGAGTGTCCTAATCATTTTTGAGAGTGTGCAAATCACCTCTCATATTTAAGGGTTATGTTAAAATACGCATGTTTCGTATTTTTTAGCCTTTTTGATCAACTTTTTACAGTACAACACAATTTTTTTATCAGTTTTTGTCGATTTAATACTTTTGACTTGTTAAACTTTATATTTTTTATTTCGCATTTTTCGTTTCACAGTTTTATGATTATAAAAAAATAAATAAATAAAATACATGAGGAGTGCACTTATAAAAGTAAATGGTCTTTATTACCTCCCTCACTTTTGCAAAAGGGATCATAAGCCACAAGTAAATGAATGATATTACCTTGTTTGATCATTTATGTAAATTGTGTCAAATCTCATTTATACTTTATCATCAAGTGGTCACAAACTCACAAGAGAAGTTAGCTCGAAAAGGTAATTAAATAGTTTAAAAAGACATCCACAAGCAACTCAATCTGTTAAAACTTTATAGAGAGTTTTTCTTTTTGTAAAGTTGATTGTTTTCTTATGTAAAAGATTAATTTTGTAATCAATTTTTTTTTTGTCAACTAATTGGTACTTTTCAAAAGAGATCAACAGTTAATAAGAAGATAGACTTAGTTTTTGTTTGATCATAATTTGTGGCTTTTTATCTGATGAGTTTGAACATATTGTTACACAAACTTAAACTCTGTAAAGATATGTAATTTTTTTTAAAAGTTAGCGTGATCATTTCAGAGTTGTTGCACTTGCATGAATTAAATTTAAAAACTCATGCATTTTAAAGTCACAAACTTTTTATCACAAGACTAATCATGTGTTAAAAGAGACATAAGACAGGTAGTACTGGAGGGTCAACTACAAGGTCGGTCGCCTCCTCAAATGAGTCCCCTCCCTTACACTGCTCCCATCAGACGCGTCCTTTATAGAAGAAAAAAAAGGAAGGCTTGGTCGCTTGGGCCACCGAGTGTGTGAGTGTTGTGTGTGAGTTTTTACTTATTAAATTGTTTAAGTGAGGTATTATGTTTGGGGTGATCCTTGTCGATTTATTACACTAACTTGGTCATATAAAAAGTTTTAGAGAGAAAAAATTGAGTTGGTGCTAAAATGGCAGTGATGACCGTAATCGCCGGCGTTCACCATTACTACTCGCCTAAGTTAAAATTCATTAATCGGTTGTCGTCATTTTTCCAAAGTGGGTGAGATATTGAATGAAGGAATTGAACTTAGGTACCTACTTGGGCACGTGAGTTGAGCATTATAGTCACCATGAGTCCACCCTGTTCATAAAACGTGTAGTACTATACGTGTGTTAGAGAATATACAACATTCTATCAAGTTTTTCCTTTTTTAAAATGATACCTAGCTAAAAGCATCTTTACGGCATGCACAAATTTTGGTGTAAAATGATGAAAAAAATAGTGTCACGTTTGAATTTTTTTACTTTGTTTTGGTGCTATTGTTAGAAATGATTTGATGTTCTGGTAGATACATTGAAAAATGTGGTATATGATTTGATCAAATTCTTGCTTACATAGTTTATCTACTTTGGTGTAAGAAAATAAAAAATGTGTTATATATGAGAACTTTAATCTGAGCTATAGAGGCAACTCTTAGTTTACAGTTGCATTTACTTTTAATTAGTCTATGTACGAGATCTTAGTGATTTTTAAATAGTCGACAGCCTTACTCAAGTTTGTACTTATGTGTTAATATTAGGGTTGTTCTATTTTTGGTAACGCTTCATGTTAATTGAGTTTTAAAAGCACAATTGCACAAATCCGTCAAAATAGGGGCACCTTTGTCCAAATTACATGAATTAGGGTTTGCATGTTATTGGCTAGGGTACCAAGCTACCAAAATATTAGGGTTTTCGTAGATGGATCGGATGTAATCTTACATATAGTCAAATTACCTAAAAACAGAAAAGTCACTTTTGTTGCTTGTATTATGTTACCCAGATAATGATTAATATTCGAACTCCATAAAGCAGGTTATTCGTATAAAAAATATTTTAGCTTTCACTATAACAAAACATAGAACGGGCGACCGGTTTTTGGCGGGGACACCTTTGTCCCCGTCAAAGTCACTAAACGACAAAAATCTGGCTGACCTCGCACACCAAAAGTCTACTTAGCAGGAAAAAAGCAACGCAGGTTTTTGGCGGGAACATGTCCCTGCCAAAAGTCTATAAAATTTTGACCAAAATTTTAACACTCCATCGCTAACTAATTGCTCTCGCGTTAAGTCTAACTTAATTAACATAATCAGCAATTAGGTGACTTTTTGGGTTAATTAAGTAGACTTTTGGCGGGGATATGTCCCCGCCAAAAGTATGCCACGTTGGACAATCTTTTACCAGATCAAAGGTTGCGGGTCCCACACGTCCCCGCCATAAGCCAAATTAGTCCCCGCCAAAAGTTCATTACTGGTGTTAGGAGAGACCTTTTCGCGGGGACATGTCCCTGCCAAAAAGCCAAAAATATCCCTTTCAAAAGCAGGTTTTGTTGTAGTGTTTACTCTGATTAATGTATTAAGAAACATTATAACAAGAATATGTTTGTTCAGTTTGAGGAAGCCAAACCGGTAAACCGCTTTCTTTTCTGGTTTTACACAAATCAAACCAAAACCGAATAACATAACGATCATACAGTTTTTCAATATACCCGAATAGTGAAGACCTTTGTAACTTTGTTATTACACACTATATATAGTAGCTTATAAAATATGGTTGATAAAAATTTGCACCATATCAAAATCACTTTGCAAACTAGAAGAATTGTAAAAGATAATGATGATAGAGAGTTGTGAGAGTTATGATGTCTTCCATTGGGACTTGCGGTGGGACCCACACACGCTCTTTTCTAAAAATAAATATGAAAAATAGAAAAATATACTGGTATATGTAAAGAGTATAAATTTAAATAAATAAAAAAAGATTCTCTTTTTCTTACAGGAGGCTAACTAACAGACATTGCTTGCTGTTATCTTTTTTTAACTTTTGTCCTTTTTCTCCGTTACACTTCCGTTTTGTATTTTTAGCTTGGCTTGGCTTGGCTAAATTTATTGGCTTACTAATTCTCTTTCATATTAGTCTTCATTGATATATTTTCCGTACAGAATAATATATGGCTACATATGAACACAGTACATTAGATTCCGGAGATCCATATCACTATTTCCTTAATCCAAGACCAAAAATATTCTACTAATTTCTTTAAATTTTCTTTTAGTATTGGGAATGTTAAGTCGGTTTAATCACGTTAAAGTTCACATCCTTTTTGCTACATCAACACCACATCATTCCCGCTTTTTTATTTCTTCGTCCATATTTTTTACCTAAGTGGTCGAGTATTAATCGCTTAACCGTTAACCTAAGTGGTCTAGGTTTGTTACCCATGAACCAACAACAACAACAATAGAACCTACTCACGTAACCTCCATATCAAATACAACTACAACAACAACATGCACTAACACCGACGACAACAACAACTCAATATCCACCATCACCAACAACTACAATGACTAAAGCATCATCAACAACAACATATATTTTACTGGTACCATCTGTGGAAACTACATGTCAATCAAACTCCCGTAAATGCCTTCAAAATAATCCACCAGATGATTCTGGGGGGAGAAGAGTTATACGGGAGGAAGAGGTCCATGCTTGCTAATTGGGAATTTCTCGTTACTATCATAATTCTCAAAGATGTTGACATTTTCTAGTGGATTACATCTTGCTTTTGTCAAATCAATTTTGACATTGCTCATTGCTAAATCAACAAGGTAGAAAAGAAACACAAAGATCAACCACACCACAACAACAAAACACACAGATCAACCATTCATTTCGTCAAATCAAGCAGAACCAAATTGGGGAAAAGAATCAAGAGCTTCTTCAACTAACATGGAATTCGGCTGGAATGTAATTGATGTAAAGTTATTTGGGGACTGAATCAATAGAAGAGGAAAAAATGTTGAAAGATGTTAATAATCAAGAAAGGCTGAATGGTAATTCTATACCTAATGATCTACCCGAGTGTAGAAACTGACGGTTGAAAAGCCTGAAGAAGTATCTACATCGTTTGCAGATGCTTTTGTTTGAAATAGAGAGATTTTTAGCCTGAAGAAGTATCTAAATCATCGCCTATGGTCTTATTTGTAATAAATATAATAGTTAAAGGCTTAGATGTAAGTTTATGTTAGTATTATACACGTTTGGTTCACGTCTCGTGTGATTATGCATTGTCACGATACTTAGAGGTAACGAGATTGTCATATGTAATGTGGGTATATAAATACCCCAAGACCTCACGAGTTGTGGTGTGTGTCACATAATAAAATTCTCTCTGTTTCTCTCTTTAAGATGTGTGTGCACTGATGTATGAAATCTACCTTTAAATTTTATAATACCGTATCTAATGAGAATTCACCAACACTCTTGGGAAGTGTACCGTTCATGTATAGTATAGACTCAGAAGCGGTCGTTCACTGGAGCGAGGGTATCTAAGTGAACTAAAGTAAACTAAACTAATTAGACAACAATGCTTTAAATCCACATTATTATTAAATATATTAATTAACTAAAATTACGAAAATTTTAATAAAATAAAAAGTAAATTGACGAAACTATCAAGAGATTAAAGACGTGCTCGCCTTGCTATACATTTATCCTATCATTGACATGAATGTATGTGCAATGTTCATCTAGCTATATTGTATTGAGTCTTATGTAGTGTACGTGTGATTCGATCGGCACTCCCTAAATGCTTCTTCCTATAACTGCCTACGCCAATGGTCAGAATCGAAATCAAGGTATAGTCCAAGCATTAAGCTTCTCAACTAATCTATATGACAATGTTTTCTATGTGCTTGTCAGGCATTTAGTTACTATGTAGTAGGCAAATACTGTTCACTAAATTTTTAATCCTATTATCTACCACGTTTAACATCGCTAAGCCAATGGTCATGGTCATAACCACTATGATAGTCACCTACTAATAATTACTATCATCATGTAGCCATAGTTTATGCAAGGACATAAATCTGTACACGCATATAAACTATCCACAATACAACTTAAACAAATGCAACAAATCATATCATTAATGGAATGAAGTCATAACAAGGCAAGCAACCAAGCACTAAAGGCTTAGCCTTCCATTATAGAAAATAAACAAAGATAAATCGGTTTTGAAAGATTAATGATATACATGATGATCAAACCGAAGATAAACAATGTTTATGATGTGTAATTCCTTGATCTCTTAATATATCTCGCCTTAGAACTCGTGTTGCTGCCTCCTGAGAACGTCCTCTAAAAATATGTTATGAAATCGTAACCTAGAATGTGTTTGAATTCGGTATTTAAGCTTGAAAAGGCCCACACCCGTGTATCTATACGCTTATACCAATTGGTCCGTATACGTCTTATAAGCCTTATTGCATTGGCCACGTCATCGATCTTCAAGTTCATACGTTGTATGCTTAGTAAGGGGTATACGCCGTATGTTCTTCAACACTTAGTAAATTTCTTCGAAGAAAACTATTATACGCCATAAGAAGGAAACATACGACTACCCACTAGAATACATT
Source organism: Chrysanthemum makinoi (assembly GCA_910596185.1). Lineage (NCBI taxonomy): Eukaryota > Viridiplantae > Streptophyta > Magnoliopsida > Asterales > Asteraceae > Chrysanthemum > Chrysanthemum makinoi. Next base: position 270,294,499 of record OU343221.1, read on the forward strand.
TGACTCAATTCCAAATATAAACTAGCATATAATTTGACCACGAAGATTTATATTAAGCGCATCACAAAATTTCAATTGTTCTTAAGTTAAATCTTCACGATTATAATCACCATATGAATTATCATCATAAGATTTATTGTCTACAAAACTTTAGGAGTGTTTATTCAATATTTACTACAGCAAAGGATGTGTTTATGTGTTTAAGAAATGAAATTTACTAAGCTAAAGTATGTGATTATGTATTTAACAAATGAAATTTACTTCTCATGAACATGAACATGAACACTTAAACACATTTATTAAATGACAATATAACAATAACAAATATCTAATTAATTAATATCTAGTTGCTCCTGAAGTTAAATTCCTTAACAAGTCAACATGCTTTTCAAATCTTGTTTTTATAACTAAAACAAGTTTATATCAAACACCAACGTAGCGTTTGGTATGCATGAATAAAGGTTGTAATGGAATAGATCATTACAATGAAATGAAAAATTGTTGTTTGTTTTAAATCTTGTAATGGAATGGTTTATTCATTGATTCATTCCATTACGACAATAACCACCAATTTCATTACATAGCCACCCCTAGTTTTTTCTCATTCCATTACGACATGTAATCACATTTTGCCATATTTAATTTTTTCATTCCTTTCTAACATCTATTGCATTGTACCAAACAACATATGTAAACGATATACTCCATTCCAACATGGCAACCAAATAGGTCAATGGAACAGTAATGACTCATTCAATTACTATGTTCATTCAATTACTATGCTCATTCAATTACTATGTTCATTCCATTACATCGTCGATTATATTTTTTGACAATAACTTTATTGATTAGTATGTTTGTTTAGGTTTTATAAGCAATGGCAAAGTTTTTTTTTGAGTTTTGCTTGTATTTTTTTTAATAGCTTGGTTGGTTTGTGTAATGTGTTCTTTTAATTGTATTTTTCATTGTAGGGTTGGAGGGAGAGGGTTTAGAGTATCATTAATTGTGGTGTTGATAACTCAATTGATATATATGTGTTGATGTATCAATTGATTGCACACATCACATAAAAAGTTGCATTCTTTCATTTTCAACTATCTTAATTTTTCTTAAGTTGTATTCCTTAAGATTGGTGCAACTTTAACGCTTGATTCTTATGCGTCAACTATCTTAGAAATCCTTCTCATTCTTTTTTTTTTTCCCTTGATCCTTTATTAATGCTAAAAAAGCAATATGCATTATAAGTATAGCATGAATAATTGAATATCGTGTTTCGAAAAGCAAATTAAAATCGTGATACCAATACATTAAACTTTAATCAGAAGAAACTATATATAAAGAAACAACCGTTCTTCTTATTTCTTACACAAAGTAGAGACAATTCATACCTAGGTTTCATGCTTTGAGAGCTCAAATCAGGTGTGAACCGTGCTCAAGGGCGTCTCGTAGATTTTGGGAGCCCCTGCCATAACTAAACAAATGCCCCATTAAACACAGACTAAATTACATAGTACATAAACTAATTAAACTTGAGCCTCATATTGTATATATATAAAAAAGAAGTGAATGAAATTCTGTTACCTTCGTTGAGCGGCGGCCTTGTACAATGGCACCACTTGCAGTCTCCTAAAGACGGCCCTGACGGCCCTGCCCGTGCCACATCCGACAACTTAGTACATCCATTCTTCTTTTCTTTTTTTATATAAGGTTTTTCTAACTTGTGACTTAGTACATAAGTTAAACAAATCCTTTTGTATAATATTACGGTGCTTTTTAGCAGCACACAAAGCATCATTTTAAAAGGGAAAAAAAAATACAAAATCAAATAGAGCTAGACAACAATGTACAAATAATTGAATCACAAGAAAGAAAAGGAAAACGTGAAAATGAATTGTAAAGTTTTTACTATATGCGGTTGCTTGACTAAATTGAATCGCGTTGCTTTGGACATTATTATTAGTTACCACCTTTATTAAAAGCTAACAGAAAGAAGGAAATAAGAGAGAGATTGGGTTAAAATTGGGTGTGACACAGTGCAGAGTATTTATGGTGCTATCAACTCTCAGAACTTTTATAGTTTGGTGACTTTGGTCGATTTTGCTCTCTACCAGATTTAATATTTTACATTATCATTTTATTTTATTTTTACAATATACTTACATAGTGCACCCTTATGACTTATATAACATTAAAGAATTTGTATCGAATTCCAGGTATATAAGTGACTAAGACCTGTTGTAATGGGAAGGTTATGCATGCACTCCCTCACCCAATCAAAGGGACGCATCCCCCGTTACGCCTATTCGGTCATGGTCATAGATAAAAAATGCATAATTCAATTCGGTCGTTCAGATGACCGAGTTCTCCCCTTTTTTATTTGTAAGCATTGTGTTTACTAAATTATATTTATGAGGTATATTTGTGAAGTGAACATGGTTTTAATGATGATCGCGATCGCCTTATTACACTAACTTAATCATTGTGTTGAATTGATGCTAATGTGATAGTCGTGACCGCGATCATGTATGCTCATCATTACGCTCAGCCTAAAGTCATTATCCAAAACTATTTGATGAAAAATATAATGATTGATGTGAAAGATAATTTAAAAGTTTTGGGTGTTTAATCCAATAGCAAATCTCATCTTATCAAACTAAAAAACAATTAAAATATCTTGTTAGAAAATGTTTCTATCTACTACAAAGCTGAGTAAGCCATATTATTTAGGGAAAATGATAAATTTAGGCATCAAAGTTGCCACGTTTTTTTTTTTTTATTGTAGCACTGAACTTGCCTAATTTTCCTTTTGTGACACTTAAAGTGTGATTTTGTGTCACAAAAGGAAAATTAGGCAAGTTCAAAAAAAAAAAAAAGTTCGATGCCCAGAAAAAAAAAGTTCGACCGTTAATTTTTTATTGCACCGTTAGTCCTTTTCGTCTGCTTTTAACGACCGTTATTATATTATTGCACCGTTAGTCCTTTTCGCCGTTTCGCTGTTTTCGTCGTTCTTTTTACACATTTTCATCCGTTTTACCGCGTTTTGTCCGTTTTTGCTTTTTTTTTTTTGCGTTGTCCGCTTTTGCACGTTTCGCTTTTTGTCCATTTTAAACGTTAAAACGACGAAAACGCGCAAAAGCTGGCAAAAACGCAAAAGCGACAAAAACGCAAAAACGGAGGAAACTGCAAAACGGAAGAAAATGTGTAAAAACGGACGAAATGCAAAAAGACGAAAACGCAAAAGCGACGAAAACGCAAAAAGGGACGAAGGTAAAAGCGACGAAAACGCGTAAAACCGGACGAAAACGTGCAAAACGGACGAAAAAAAGCGGACGAAAACGGACGAAAACGGAAAAATGTAAAATGGACGAAATGGCAAAAGCGACGAAAACGCAAAACCTGAAAAACGCGAAAAAGTGTAAAAACGGACGAAACCGTGTAAAAAGGACAAAACCGTGTAAAAACAGACGAAAAGGACTAACGGTGCAATAAAAAAAATTAACGGTCGAACTTTTTTCTCAATCGAACTTTTTCTTTTTCGGGCATCGAACTTTTTTTTTATTGAACTTGCTTATTTTCCTTTGTAACACAAAAGTGTGATTTTGTGTCACAAAGAAAAATTAGTGCAGTTCAGGCTACAATAAAAAAAAAAAAGTTCGATGCCCAAAAGAAAAACGCGAACTTTGATGCCTAAATTTATCATTTTCCCTGTTATTTAAGACATGCTTAGATCCTAAGTGATTTCAATTCACTTTTTGGTAGATGGTGGAGACCTTTATCAATCAATCACTTGACCAAATAATCGACAATGACTATAGATCAAAGGCAATCATATATATCTCTACACTTTTACATTCTTTATTCATATCAAAACTCTAGAAGGATAAAAAGATATGATTATAAAGATACAATATTTTTATGTATAGGTGCTAGAATAAGTCTAAATCTCAGATTTGTTTTAACACATACTCAATTGACTAAAAGGAGTCGTATCTTATTAGTTACTCAACCAATTTATACTCTAGTGCAACGCAATGAAAATCTGGTATGCTGGCTCATCCTAACACGTTGACTCGTACTCCATATGTCTTTATCGTAGTTGTTAAAGTAGCAAAAGTCTCCTTACCCTTTGTACACCTTCTTATATGTGTACAATTGTCTACATTACCGTTCATATATCCCGCTCTGACAAGATTAGATGTTGTTATTGTTATAGTATGGGTTATTACAAAATAAATGGTTGCGCTATGATCATTTAGCATGACATCTCTCATCAATATCACCTCTATGTATCACATAACATAAATATACATTTGGTTAACAAGATTGGAATCGAAATGTTGCCTTAAATGCTAAACTAGAGTATCCCTTTAGCTGAAAGTAAAAAATCTACATATTTGACAAACTCAAAAAGCTTGTCAAAGCATCGATATTCTCATTTAATTCACAAAGAGATGTCTAAATTTGTGTCATAATCATACAAATTAATCTTTGGTTAAGTTAATTGAAGTTACACGATATATATAGCCACACAGGTTGTAATGAGTCATTATTAATGGGTTATATTGGGTCATAAGAGCATCAGGTGTCGTAACAAGCCTTAACTTCGTCGTCGTGCCACCTCAGCGCCACATCAGCATCCCATTTTTCCACAACTAACCACAACAAACCCCCTCCTCACTCATAACAAACCCCAATCTCTTCATTTGAGGCCCACCACTACCACTTTATTTTTTTTATTCAATTTTCCAAATAAACTAAATACATTTCATTCAAAATAAACTAAATACATTAACATTTTTTATAAAAAATATAAATAACATTTTTTATAAAAAAAAAAAAAAAAACAAAACAAAACAAAACAATTAAAACATATACCCACTGCACATTTCCAGCCCAATCAAGCCCATTTCCAACCTATAGATAGGAAAAAAAAAAAAGAAATCATCTTCTTCTTCATCTATTTTCTGCACACACTCACACACACACACACAATATATATATATCAAAAAAGAAAATAAAATAAAAAACAACGGATATAAAATAAGAAACTTTGTAACTTTGCTTTTGTGTCAGAAGCCAACCTCGTCGTCCCCACGATCTTGTCTTCGACGACGAGCAGCGGCGAGCAGGGGCGGTGTGGCGGCGGCCCACGGCGAGCCTCCAGCTCAGCCACGGCGAGGGACAACGTTGTCCACACCGGATGCTCTAATGGGTCTAAATTATGACTCATAATGCAATTGACTATGTATCTCTTAAATAAGAAAAGAAAAGGGGTAATTATGCAAATACACCTTTTGCTCAAGGTGTCAAAACTTTCTAGGAAAAAAGTTGGGGTATCTCCAAAATAGACCTTGAGACTTGCGACTTTTCTTTTTTTAATCTAAGCTTGACAAGTGTCCCTCGTAATTTGTGTACACAATTATTGTTTCTGACTTTACCAGCTATGATAGTACAAATGACCGAATCTGAAATGACTTTTTTAAGAATCTTGCGAATTTTTTTTGTCCTTTAGTAAAAAAAGTCAAACTTACTAAAATATTTTTTATACTTTTAGTTCATTCCCAATGCTGAGCGACTTAAGCGAAATAATATTAGCGACTTTTTTACTGTACACTTTTTGTACATTTTAGTACCTTTTTAACATAACTTTTACATTTTTTTAAAATTTTTACCCTTTTTTTTTTAAAATTTTTACCCACACACACAAACACACACACCAACACTATACTACCACAAAAACAGAATTCAAAATTGTGAAATCAACTCGTTCTCCAACTGAAACCCTAAATCAACCCCTAATTAGTCAGTCAATTAAACTCCCAAATGACTTACATTCCCCAATATTTTGATGCTAAGGTAACGGTTCGTTCCCAGGTTAAGTTGCTTTCGGATATTAAGTATAAATTGTTAAGCAATCCAGATCGAATGAGGTTGTTTAGAGCAACTGTTTTTGGGTCATGGTTAGATATTCCTCAACAAGGTAAAGGCAATCATATGGTGAATTTCGTTTTACAACACCAGGTATATATCCCCAAACTGCTTGATTCTTGTCCCCCCATTTTATACAAAATTGGAAATAATGTATTGAAATTCGGTCGTGGAGAGTTTCTATTGATGACCGGATTTCGTTTTGGTCATTTGCCTCCCCCTGTAGAAATTGATCGCAGTCCTTTTGGTTTGCGTGTCTTTCCTAAAAAACAATTTATAAGAAAGGTAACGTAAAGGGAATGAGCTTTTAGATTTGTTTGGGAATGACACACAATTTTCAAAGTTATTAGATGAGGATGCGGTAAGAGTATGTCTGTTGATAGTCGCTGAGGTCGTGTTCATAGGTCGTGGACCTTGGTACATCGTTGACAATCATTTGTTGCAATTAGTTGAGGATTTTGGGGCATGGAATGCATATCCATGGGGAGAGTTCTTGTGGAGCCGTTTTTACAAAAATTTAGCCAATGTGGTACCCTGGCATTACAATGCTCACTACAAAGAGAAATCGCAGGAAAACCCTTCTAAAATTGCAACATATAATATTTCTGGCTTTCTCTTGGCTTTGAAGGTTAATTTGTAGACATTTATGAACATATCGCTTTTGTTTACTATTTTTGGATACAAATTTGTTATAATCGCTTTTCATTGTACAATGCTTTTATTGTTTTCCTTCATTTTAGATATGGATTCTTGAGAGTTATCCCACTAGCAGTTCATGGTGGACCAAAGACCCGACCAAGATACCACGTTGTCTTTCTTGGTCAAAGTGTAAAACATTTGCCAAACGCGATTATAGCAAGCTTTTTGGTCCTTTAAGCATTTCCATTTGTTTGTATTTGTCAAATAACTAACGACTTCTTTATATTTGTTTTTCACTTTATAATTGTTTGTTTACTAGGGTTCGAATCCAGTATTGGATCTTGTTCCAACAAATGCAGAAAGGTTGCAACCATGGTTTGCACCTAGTAATGCTTATTTTAGCGAGTTGGATAGTCTAGAAAAACAATTACCTGCCGATGATCCCACTAATGAGGTAAGTTGCACATTTTGTATCATTTATTTTTCATCCGTATCAACTACGTCGTTTGTGCGACTATTCACGTTGACAATTGACCAATGCACATTCTGTTTCGATCTTGCTTTGTAGGTACATGAAGTTGCAGTTCATGAAGAGGTCGTGGTAACTGATAAAGAAGTGGCCTTAGCTGATAAAGAGGTGGCCTTAGCTGATAAAGATGTGCCAGTAACTGATAAAGATCAAAGTTCCAATCATCTAGACATACATGCTGAGGTTGACGATATTAAAAATAGGCTCGTCGTTGTTGAGGAAGCTCTAAAGATACAACCCGGAGCCAATGTGGAGGTCCTTAATGATATTAAAAATAGACTTGCCGTTGTTGAGGAAGCTCTAAAGATACAACGTCCAAAGGTGAACATGCTCTTTAGATTCATTTTTAATCTACATCATTTAGATAGCAATATTTTTTGGTTTTTCACCAACTAATGGATTATATATATTTATGTACGACGTCCACGGTTATTCAGAACAATTGCAAATAAGCCAATGTGTTGATGAAAATTTGGCTTCCAAAGATGCCATGGTAATTTCCTTTAATATTTGTTAATCATTTAGGTCTCGTTTCTTTAGTAGTATAATTGATTGTATATTTTAAATTTCAGACTTCAACTCATATGCATGACAAATCGGATGAGGATTGTTTTGGCCAAAATGCCATGGAAATTCAGACTTCAAGTCCAATTCATAATGAAACCTGAAATGGTATTTGATGAGTGTCTAAATACTCATCATTTTTATACTGTCTAGACTACAAAAACATCTGAAAACACTCAAAAATGCATCAAAATGATCAAAATATCACAAATCAGTGTTTTATGTGTTTTAAATGCAAAAAGATCAAAATCAGATGAAAAACGTATCAAGTTTGCAAAATTGGCGCTTTAGTCCCCAAGTTTTAAAAGTTGTCAAATCTAGTCCCTGGAATCCAAAAATGTAGAAAAATATCATTCAAGGTCCCTAAAATATTCTAAGTTGTTAAAATTGGTCCTTGAATGATTCTTTGGTCAAATGGCGGAAAAGGTCCTTAAACTTTGAAAAATTGCAAAAGTAGTCCTTGGATATTTTTAAATGGAATTATATGCAAAAGTTATCCTTGTACTATCAAAGTTGTCAAGTTTGGTCCTTGTAATAACATTGGAAAAAGTTCATGATCAGTCCTTTATCTTTGGTTGAATTACAAATGTGGTCCTTGTGTTATCACTTAACCAAACCGGACCCTTATTATTATTACCCAAAGCCCAACCCAAGCCTGGCCCAACCTTAACTCCCAACCCGTCCAATAAACCAACCCGTCCAATATTTAACCCGACCCACCCACGTTAATAATAAAAACAAAACACCCCTTGGCGCGCTTTTCCTTCTTCCCAACCGCTTCCCCGCCAAAGCCCCGCAACACACTATCCTCCTTACCTTATCCCTTCCTTGTTCCCCCCACTTCCACACAGCTACAAAACGCATTTAATGCAATCCTCTTCCCCTCACTCAACCTCCAACAGGTCAAAAACAGATTTCCCGCCAAAATGATCCAATGGCCATAACGAGCTCAAGTCATCCAACGGTTCTAAAAACAAGTGGGAATCATTCAGAGGAGTGAGAAAAAGCTTTTTGATGTATAAAAAGAGAGGAGAGGCAAGAGAAGACTTAACTTTGGTTTTAACCATTGTTCACGTAGTATAATTTTTACATGTTTTCTTTAAATTAAATATCTTTTACAGTTTTTATGTTGTAATTTACCTTAAAATAGTGTAATGAAACTTTAATGTCAGTTTAATTCCAGTTTCCAAATTTTGCTTAAATTACTTTAATTTTCAAGTTATTTTAATTCCATGTTAGCTAGTTGTTTAGTGGATTCTATAGCTCTCATAAGCTTCTGACAAAAGCTCATTAAGCTTTTAGATTCATTAAACAAGTTTAGATTTTTAATTTCAGAAAAGTCACAAAAAAAAAATCAAGAAAAGTTTAATGGAAATCATCTCATGGTCCAATAAGCAGTTCTGGGGTATAGGAACTTGATGAGTGTGTAAATACTCATCATTTTTAGTCAAATCTGAACTGCAAAACGTCTAAAAATGCTCAGAAATGCATCAAAATACTGAAAATATTCCAAAATTGCATTTTATATGTTTCAAATGCAAAATGTTTAAAATCAGATGAAAAATGAGCAAAGTTTGCATAATTGGCAGTTTCAGTCCCCCAAGTTTCTAAAATTGTCAAAAATAGTCCCTGAGTCCTAATTTCAAAAGAAAAATCACCAAAGGCCCTTTTTAAATCATAACTTGTCAAAATTAGTCCTTTGGTGAAAAATTTCAAAAGTTTTGAGAAATTACAACTTCAGTCCCTGAAATTTCAGAAATTGAGAGAAAATACCCTTTGAGTTTCAAAAATGACAAATTCAATCCTTAGTCCATGTTTAATATTGAGGCCCAAAAATACCCAAGCCCAATCATTCATTTACCCGGTCCAAGTTATTAACCCTTTACCCATCTTTTACCCTAAACCTTACCCGGTCAAAGAGTTACCCTAAACCACATCTCTGTCTTCTCCTTTCCCTTGTTTCCCGCCCAAACATAATCTCACAAAACCAAGCCTGACAACCCTCCAACTCCCAAGAACCACGCCACAAATAAAAAAACCTGTCAACCTATCCCATCACAGGACCCTAGCTACCATGGGAAACTTTTGTTCCCCACACCAAGAATGAAGACAGAGAGACAAGAGGGCAGTCATGCGTGTTTTATTGTTTTATCTCACTCATGAGAGAGAAGACAGAGACGAGAAAGAAGCAAGAGAGAGGTGAAGACCAAGCTTTGGAGTATAAAAGAGTTCTTGTTGCCATTGATGGGGAGTAGTTAGTTAGTTTTGTAGTTAGTGAGTTTTCTTTTAGTTTTAATTTAGTCTTTCAGTTTTTAGTCTAGACTTTATGTTTCTGGCTCATCTTTAATTTCATTGTCATTTTCCTTTTCATGTAATTTTCATTCTCAATTAATGCAATTTACATTCAGTTTTCATTTCCAAATTTTATGCAGTCTAAATTTTCTTTAATATGTTTTTCTGTCTTGAATACTTGTTCATGTTCTGGGTTGGAAAGCTTGTTAGAAGTCTTAATTAAGCTCAGTTTAGTCTGTCATGAAAATGTATGAGTTGGTCCTTACAATTTCAAATTAACAAATCAATGTTAAAAACCATTTCTGCCTGTAAGGGAGTGTTTGGTTTTAAGTTAGAAAAATGGGTCAAACAGGTTTATATCATCTTTGACTGGAGAAGTCAAACTTAATTTAGTGTATCCAAGTCAGTTTAGACCTATGTGAGGTGAATGCAAAAGTTTTGAAAAGGTTTGGTGTCAAAAGTAATCTGTCATTTTTTTTCTTTTAACTTGATTTGTGACATTTCTCATAAGCAATTTAGTGAAGATTTTGTTGTGATAAAAAATTTTAAAAAATAAAAATAGGAAGTCAACCAGCTTGTTTAATTGTGGTTAAGAGAAAAAAATTCACTAAAATGTTTTACTAGGGCTGCAATAGGTTCAAAGTGGGTGGCTTGGGCGTTTGCATGATCTGTGCACAGGGGATTTCCCCCATCTCAGCAATTTTTTCTCAGCTTATTAATAAGCTGTAAACAGCTTATTGACAGTGTCTGTTGGGGGCAAAAGCAAGTGGACTAGGTAGACTCTCTAGGCTCAGAAGCTCACAAGCTACCTCTCTCTCTAGCTTATTTAAAATAAGCTCCAAAGAGCACCCCGGTGCTGCTTTGGTCGAACCACCACAGCAGCTTAAGTTACTTATTGTTTTAGTGCTTATTAGGATTGTAGTTAGCTTATTCTAGGATTCTTATTGCCCTTTAGTATTTTTAGTTTATGTTTGGTTTAACTTCAGCTTATAGAGTACTCATTTGAGCTTCTGCCTTGCTTATTTTCCATGTACTTAGCCTAGGATTCCCTAGCATAGCTCATCTAGCCAACTGCTTATTCCCTTTTAATTGCTTTGCTTTTTGATTGTTCTAGCTTATTTTGGATAGTTGAATTCATGTCTCAGTTTGGTTCTTTTCTTTAAACTGCTTATCCACAGCTTATTTGTGTTCACAAAAACTGTATATAGGATGTTTGGATGGGTCTGCCACAGCAGTGGTCAAATAAGCCGTTAAAACAGCTTATTGGGTTGATCTTAGAAGAAAAGTTTTAATAAAAGTCTTTTATTTTGATTGCATCTTTGAGTTTCAACAAGAAAATTAAGAAAAAAAAAATATTTTGGCAAAAAGGGAGAGGCAGGGGTCGAACCTGAGACCTCTCCCTTGGATGAGAGTGATAGCATGTGTACCTGTAACCAATTGCGCCCTTGGGTCTTTTGCGTTACAAGTTACACTTGTTATCTATTTAACCATTTAGTCCACCTTTTAGCTTAATTACTTTAGCAGCTTATTAACAGCTTAGCTGGATAAGCTGTTGGCCTCTTTTTATTTTTCTTAGGTTCCTGTTAGGATAGAATAGTTTTCAGAAAATTTTCAGATTTTTCCATAATCATTTACTATTTTTTATAAATAAACTAGTGTTAATTAGTTTTTAATTCGTAATATATAATATATAAGTCGAAAAAATACCCGGCTTTTTCCTAAAATTATTTTTAGTCAATTAGAATGTAGAAAAATTGTTTTTACACTCGTAGGACTTTTATTTCACAAATTTTACGTTTTATCTTCCGCTCCAGCGTAATTTTTATAAATAACGTACGTTTTCATTTTAAGTTACGTTTTTAGATAATTTAAGTTTACGTTTTAGTTAAAATAGTTTATTTAAGTTATTTTGTTTTATAAAATCACAAAAACATCATTTTTAAATATAGTGATAGCGTTTATTTAATATTTTTTTATCTTTTTAATTTTCTTTCATTTGCATTTAAGCCGTTGTAATTTGTTGGCTTTTTCTGTAGTTATAATTAATTCACAATCCTCTTTTCCGTTCAAATCTCCCGATCACTATACGTTTGATAATCCATTGCATAGCTCAATGGGACATAACGACCCGGGGAAACACTATACTCCTCAGATCTTCATTGCATTCGTGCTTAGGCAGTTTTAAGCTTATTACGGTCTGCCATTCACAAGTGGCAGGCTTGTGTGATTTAGCTTGACTGTTTGGCACGCATCAGAACTAAGCTGGATGGTTTTCTGGTTCCTAGCTTTTTGACAACAAGCTAGGAGTAGTTTCTGACCTTGGTATTCAGGTTTTGCCTTGATCATTTGTGAATTCCATTTTTACCATTTTTACCATTTTTAACAATTTACTGTTTTAGTCTTGTTCATGCTTTGAATCTTATGTTTTCCTGTTTCTTAGTAGTTGTTTAGTGTTATCATAGTTTAATATAAGCAGTTTGTTTGTTTAGAATCACTTGTGCTTAGAAATGAAACAAATCAGGTGAAATGCAAATTTGACAAATCTGTGTTTCTTGCTTGAGTTTTTGAAGTTTTATGCTTAGTTAGTCTTCTTATGTAGTAATAATACGTTTAGAATCAGGTTTGTGGTCGAATTCATTGAATACTTTGAATTTCATGTGACAAGTGAAGTTTAAAGGACTGTTTGGATTTGGCACGATTTAGGATCTTGAGGTTGTTTGTGTTGTTTATTTCTGTTTATACATGACCCATTAGGCCATTTGAGGAAGTGACAAGCCTTTAAGCTCAGTGGTAATGTGTAAATGGTCGGATTCATATTCAAATTCACATCAGTGTTCACTGTGGCAATTTTAGATTTCATAATTGAATTTGCTGTTTAAACTGTGTTTATGCCTGTGTGTTTTGTTGTTCTTATTTGATGTATGATACATAATGGTCATAAAGCTCAGTTCAACATTCAAACTCAGTCCTTATTTAGTTAATAGTCCAATTGCTTTAAATCTTTTCTCAATTCTTATCTGTTTAAGTTTTTCAATTCTATTCTCATAATTTTAGCTTAAAAGTTATTAAGTTTGCTTAATTTAGTTTTATTATATCTTAATATAGCTTATTTAATCAGTAGTTTAATTTCTAAACTCACTTAAGTCAACTTTTCGCTTTTTAATAAAAGTCAAAATTTCATTTGGTCGTTTTTGAATAAAACTTAGAATTTCATTGTGATCTTACTGTTAGGATCTAGGATTTGTGCTTTTAGGAAATTAAAATTTAGTGCTCAAAAAATTAGAAAAATACTGGTTCAGTCTTTATTAGCTTGTAAAGTGCTTATTTGTTAGCTTATTTTGGATACCCTTTCTCAAGAGTGCCAGTGCACAGGTTGTGGTACCCATTTCACAAGCTCTCAGAGAGCTTATTAGTGGCTTTTAGCTTGTGCAAGTTAGCTTTTTGAATAGCCCACTTAGCTGTCTCTATAGTCCATAGCTTATTTTACCATTTGTAGCTTATTTACTAGGACTGCTCAGTGCTTTTTATTTTGTCCATTTCCTGTGTACATCAAGTAATCATGGTTTTTCAGTTTCTTAATAAGCTTCTCATAAGCTTATTAGAATAAGCCAATCCTTGTAAATTAGATTTTTGTAAAGCTCAATTGGTTAGCTAGTTAGTCTCAGTTTTTATTTTCATTTCCAAGTCTGTTTAAGTGCTTAAAAATAAGCTTAAAGTCGCCTAGTAAACCAACAAGTATTCCGGTAACTAGATAAGCTTGTGCTTATTTTGGCTTATTTTGTCCTTATTCTTTGGTAATTATGCTTTCTCAGTTGTCATTTTAGCTTTTTATAAGTTCTTTTGCTTATTTCCAGTTCCATTTTGCTTATTGAGTAGCTTATTAGCTTTTTAGCTTAAGCCTTTTGCTTACTTCTTTTTCTTGCTTATGTTGGTAAAATAAGCTCAAACCGAGCTTATCGGTTGTTTTGTTAAAAGTTTTAGTTGTAAAAAGTACTTATTCTCTTGTGTTTAATAGTTTGCAAAAAAAAAAAAAATGTTTAACAAAAGGGGGTAGGCGGCTCGAACCGAGACCTCCCCTTATGAGGGTGATAGAAGTGTATCTGTAAACCAATTGCCCTTGGGACTTGTCTCGTCCATTTTGTGCACAATCAATTACTTATATACTAATTGTCCAGTTTAGCTTATTTGGTGTATTTAGCTTATTTCGAGCTTATTTAAGCTAGCTTTTTCAAGTTTTGCAATTTTCATAAATTTTTATTAGTATTAAGTATTTTACAAAAAAGTTTCGGATTTTTATCATTAGTTTTAGTATTTTTAAACATTTAATTAATGTAAAATCTTAATTAATTCATAATAAAAAATATAAAAGTCTAAAAAATATAATTCTTTTTTTAAAAATTTTCTTTCGTCATATATTACGTAATAAAATTGTTTTTACACTTATAGGACTTTTATTTCATAAATTTTACGTTTTGTCTTGCGCACCTGCGTAATTTTTATACTTAACGTACGTTTTCATTTTAAATCTAGTTTTTAGGTAATTTGAGTTTACGTTTTAGTTAAAATAGTTTATTTAAGTTATTTTGTTTTATAAAATCACACAAACATCATTGTAAAAATAGTGATAGCGTTTATTTAATATATTTTATCTTTTTAATTTTCTTAATTTGTATTTAAGCCGCTTTAATTTATTATCTTTTTCCTTAGTTATAATTATTCATCCAAATCCTTTACAGATCACTATCCTTAGTGATCACTCCATCATCTGAATCAGTTTTGACACACCATTGAGTCTCCGTGGGACTAAACGACCCGGGAATTCATTATATTCTCCAGGACTTCATTGCATTTGTGTTCCGAAAGCTTTTAAGTCATTTCTACCATTCACAAGTGGTGGCTTGTGTGATTAGACTTGACGGTTCAAAGACGGATCAAATTTTACCGGGAGGCTTTAGGTGTGTTTAGCCTTTTCGGACCCATTCTTGCACATATTCCATATTTTGTAAAAGTTTTTGTAAAGTTTCAAAAATTCATTAACACTTTTCCTGAAGTGTTATCAACACCCAAAAATATTTTCCTTTTTGTAGAATACAACTTGCCCAGTTTGATTAGTCCCTCAGTTACAACATTTGGTTGTTGGTTGTTTGAAAACAATTTGGTAGACGTTACAAACCTAGATTCCCTTTTAAGGGGCGGAAACGCGCAGTTTGTTAACTCCTCTATTAAGAACGTTTGATCGTTCGGTTGTCGGATTCCAGCTTTTCGAGCTCTGTCAAGCCCGATTCCCTTTCGAGGCGCTTGTTAGGATTTCCCTGCTTTCTTCTCTTGTTCTTTGTATATATATATATAAAAGATAAAAATACAAAAATATTTTCCATTTCTTTTTATAAAATCAAAAATCAAAAGATTCTTCTCGCTTTTCGAGTTTCTTTCTAAGATATTCTTAGACTTATCTTAGTAATGATTATTCATAATTCTGTGAGTGGCAATCCCACTCCAATTTCTCACCCAATCTTTGAGTGGCAATCCCACTCCACTTCCCCATGAACAATTTAATTCGGGGTCGAGTCAAGCTAGCGACTCGGGAATCAAAAACAAGAGACACACCATATGGGTTTTCACCCATATTTCGTCTTCTTACCCGTTCTACCACCTAAGTGTGGGGGTGATGCCCCACATGTTATATATATATATCTCTTTAAAAAAAAAAAAAAAAAAAAATCATCTTTCTAAATAATGGCCGTAATATTTCCCTTTTACGTTCTTAGTTTCGGCATAACCGCCGGTACTTTGAATATTGAGGGCAATATTCATTTCTAAGTGTGGGGGAATTCTCACGAATTTTATCATGTAATTATACCTAATTCCCCGCTTTTGGCCAAATTTTTTTGGAGTAAGTGTAGAACACTTACTCATCCGGTTATCATCCGCCATGTCTAATAAACTAAAGGATTGGCTAATCCAAGAGCAAACGGCTCTTGGTAAAGATTTCTCAAATCCGTTTATATGGCTTGCAATTTGCCCAAAATTGTATGGTTCTCAACTCACCATATCCTAAAAAGTGAAGAGTTGGCTAGCCCACAAGGTTATGGCTTGTGGTAAAGGCAGTGGAAAATCCATAATTGGTATTCAACTCACCAAAGATAATTCTGATAATTTATCTAAGAGTTGGCTAGTCCGTAAAGGTACGGCTTAAAGACACATCAAATCCGTTATATGGTTTATGATTTGCCAATAAATCAGATGGTTATCGGTGTACCATAGTTCTTACTTGAACTGAAACATTTGGCTACTCCAGAAGTGATGGCTTTTGGTAAAGAGTTTTAAAATCCATTAAAGATCTAAATCATTGCTAGGGACTAGCAATATCTCGATGGGGGATTGATGAGTGTCTAAATACTCATCATTTTTATACTGTCTAGACTACAAAAACATCTAAAAACACTCAAAAATGCATCAAAATGATCAAAATATCACAAATCAGTGTTTTATGTGTTTTAAATGCAAAAAGATCAAAATCAGATGAAAAACGTATCAAGTTTGCAAAATTGGCGCTTTAGTCCCCAAGTTTTAAAAGTTGTCAAATCTAGTCCATGGAATCCAAAAATGTAGAAAAATATCATTCAAGGTCCCTAAAATATTCTAAGTTGTTAAAATTGGTCCTTGAATGATTCTTTGGTCAAATGGCAGAAAAGGTCCTTAAACTTTGAAAAATTGCAAAAGTAGTCCTTGGATATTTTTAAATGGAATTATATGCAAAAGTTATCCTTGTACTATCAAAGTTGTCAAGTTTGGTCCTTGTAATAACATTGGAAAAAGTTCATGATTAGTCCTTTATCTTTGGTTGAATTACAAATGTGGTCCTTGTGTTATCACTTAACCAAACCGGACCTTTATTATTATTACCCAAAGCCCAACCCAAGCCTGGCCCAACCTTAACTCCCAACCCGTCCAATAAACCAACCCGTCCAATATTTAACCCGACCCACCCACGTTAATAATAAAAACAAAACACCCCTTGGCGCGCTTTTCCTTCTTCCCAACCGCTTTCCTGCCAAAGCCCCGCAACACACTATCCTCCTCACCTTATCCCTTCCTTGTTCCCCACTTCCACACGCTACAAAACGCATTTAATGCAATCCTCTTCCCCTCACTCAACCTCCAACATGTCAAAAACAGATTTCCCGCCAAAATGATCCAATGGCCATAACGAGCTCAAGTCATCCAATGGTTCTAAAAACAAGTGGGAATCATTCAGAGGAGTGAGAAAAAGCTTTTTGATGTATAAAAAGAGAGGAGAGGCAAGAGAAGACTTAACTTTGGTTTTAACCATTGTTCACGTAGTATAATTTTTACATGCTTTCTTTAAATTAAATATCTTTTACAGTTTTTATGTTGTAATTTACCTTAAAATAGTGTAATGAAACTTTAATGTCGTTTAATTCCGTTTAATTCCAGTTTCCAAATTTTGCTTAAATTACTTTAATTTTCAAGTTATTTTAATTCCATGTTAGCTAGTTGTTTAGTGGATTCTATAGCTCTCATAAGCTTCTGACAAAAGCTCATTAAGCTTTTAGATTCATTAAACAAGTTTAGATTTTAATTTAAAAAGTCACAAAAAAAAATCAAGAAAAGTTTAATGGAAATCATCTCATGGTCCAATAAGCGCCTGGGGTATAGGAACTAAGTTGGATGGTTTTCGTTCCTAGCTTTTGACAACAAGCTAGGAGTAGTTTCTGACCTTGGTATTCAGGTTTTGCCTTGATCATTTGTGAATTCCATTTTTACCATTTTTAACAATTCTTGTTTTAGTCTTGTTCATGCTTTGAATCTTATGTTTTCCTGTTTCTTAGTAGTTGTTTAGTGTTATCATAGTTTAATATAAGCAATTTGTTTGTTTAGAATCACTTGTGCTTAGAAATGAAACAAATCGTGTGAAATGCAAATTTGACAAATCTGTGTTTCTTGCTTGACTTTTTGAAGTTTTATGCTTAGTTAGTCTTCTTATGTAGTAATAATACGTTTAGAATCGGTTTGTGGTCAATTCATTGAATACTTTGAATTTCATGTGACAAGTGAAGTTTAAAGGACTGTTTGGATTTGGCACGATTTAGGATCTTGAGGTTGTTTGTGTTGTTTATTTCTGTTTATACATGACCCATTAGGCCATTTGAGGAAGTGACAAGCCTTTAAGCTCAGTGGTAATGTGTAAATGGTCGGATTCATATTCAAATTCACATCGGTGTTCATGTGGCAATTTTAGATTTCATAATTGAATTTCTTGTTTAAACTGTGTTTATGCCTCTGTGTGTTGTTGTTCTTATTTGATGTATGATACATAATGGTCATAAAGCTCAGTTCAACATTCAAACTCAGTCCTTATTTAGTTAATAGTCCAATTGCTTTAAATCTTTTCTCAATTCTTATCTGTTTAAGTTTTTCAATTCTATTCTCATAATTTTAGCTTAAAAGTTATTAAGTTTGCTTAATTTAGTTTTATTATAGCTTAATATAGCTTATTTAATCAGTAGTTTAATTTCTAAACTCACTTAAGTCAACTTTTCAGCTTTTAATAAAAGTCAAAATTTCATTTGGTCGTTTTTGAATAAAACTTAGAATTTCATTGTGATCTTCTTGTTAGGATCTAGGATTTGTGCTTTTAGGAAATTAAAATTTAGCTGCTCAAAAAAATTAGAAAAATACTGGTTCAGTCTTTATTAGCTTGTAAAGTGCTTATTTGTTAGCTTATTTTGGATACCCTTTCTCAAGAGTGCCGCAGGTTGTGGTACCCCATTTCACAAGCTCTCAGAGAGCTTATTAGTGGCTTTTAGCTTGTGCAAGTTAGCTTTTTGAATAGCCCACTTAGCTGTCTCTATAGTCCATAGCTTATTTTACCATTTGTAGCTTATTTACTAGGACCTGCTTTTTATTTTGTCCATTTCCTGTGTACATCAAGTAATCATGGTTTTTCAGTTTCTTAATAAGCTTCTCATAAGCTTATTAGAATAAGCCAATCCTTGTAAATTAGATTTTTGTAAAGCTCAATTGGTTAGCTAGTTAGTCTCAGTTTTATTTTCATTTCCAAGTCTGTTTAAGTGCTTAAAAATAAGCTTAAAGCTGCCTAGTAAACCAACAGACCACGTGTAACTAGATAAGCTTGTGCTTATTTTGGCTTATTTTGTGCTTATTTTTTGGTAATTATGATTTCTCAGTTGTCATTTTAGCTTTTTATAAGTTCTTTTGCTTATTTCCAGTTCCATTTTGCTTATTGAGTAGCTTATTAGCTTTTTAGCTTAAGCCTTTTGCTTACTTCTTTTTCTTGCTTATTGTTGGTAAAATAAGCTCAAACTGAGCTTATCGGTTGTTTTGTTAAAAGTTTTAGTTGTAAAAAGTACTTATTCTCTTGTGTTTAATAGTTTGCAAAAAAAAAAAATGTTTAACAAAAGGGGTAGGCGGCTCGAACTCGAGACCTCCCCTTATGAGGGTGATAGAAGTGTATCTGTAAACCAATTGCCCTTGGGACTTGTCTCGTCCATTTTGTGCACAATCAATTACTTATATACTAATTGTCCAGTTTAGCTTATTTGGTGTATTTAGCTTATTTCGAGCTTATTTAAGCTAGCTTTTTCAAGTTTTGCAATTTTCATAAATTTGTATTAGTATTAAGTATTTTACAAAAAGTTTCGATTTTTATCATTAGTTTTAGTATTTTTAAACATTTAATTAATGTAAAATCTTAATTAATTCATAATAAAAAATATAAAAGTCTAAAAAATATAATTCTTTTTTTAAAAATTTTCTTTCGTCATATATTACGTAATAAAATTGTTTTTACACTTATAGGACTTTTATTTCATAAATTTTACGTTTTGTCTTGCGACTGCTGTAATTTTATACTTAACGTACGTTTTCATTTTAAATCTAGTTTTTAGGTAATTTGAGTTTACGTTTTAGTTAAAATAGTTTATTTAAGTTATTTTGTTTTATAAAATCACACAAACATCATTGTAAAAATAGTGATAGCGTTTATTTAATATATTTTATCTTTTTAATTTTCTTAATTTGTATTTAAGCCGCTTTAATTTATTATCTTTTTCCTTAGTTATAATTATTCATCCAAATCCTTTACAGATCACTATCCTTAGTGATCACTCCATCATCTGAATCAGTTTTGACACACCATTGAGTCTCCGTGGGACTAAACGACCCGGGAATTCATTATATTCTCCAGGACTTCATTGCATTCGTGCTTAGGCAGTTTTAAGCTGATTACGGTCTGCCATTCACAAGTGGCCGGCTTGAGTGATTTAGCTTGACTGTTTGGCACGGATCAGTATTCCTAGTTTGTTTGATCTTCATTCTCATGATGTTCATTCGTCTGATTATAAAACGGCTATGTTCCTTTTAATAGTACTTTTTTATTTTATCGTTATTTTGTTACATACCTAAATCAGTTTTGTTAACTACGCACCTTAAGCCCGAACTCGATCAATCTTGCGAAATCGAGTTGTGTTAATGCCAAAACGAACAAGGTGGGCTTACTTATATAGACTCGCCGCTTTTCCATCGGCTATGTCGCAGCTTTGGATTTTTGTCTTCCAGACGAACCATTGCCGTTAGTTGATCACATTCCAGATGATGATCCCAGTCATATGAATTTACCTAATTTGAATAAAAAATTTTCACAATCGGCTGTTGAAGTACGTATATATTAATTTCACCTGCACTATCTATAGATGTTTGCTACATTTGGTCATCTATTATAGTTGTGTTTTTCTTGTATACTTACAGGGCAAAAACTTTGATGATGATTTCTCTGTTTATGGATCTTGAATTCCGGGATCAACACGGAGCAAGATGAACAAAAGGCTGCTGAAAACAAGGAAGATGGCGAAACACCAAGTGAGGTAGTGGTAAATGTTGATGATAAACCCGAAGAGGCGGTTCAAGCTACTGAGATAAATGCTCATGATTCCAATGTTACTGAGAAAGTAAGTGAAGGTGTGTCTAACGTTGATGTAAATCTGGTGATGATAAACCCGGAGAGGCGGTTCAAACTACTGAAATAAATGCTCATGATTCCAATGTTACTGAGAAAGTAAGTGAAGGTGTGTCTAACGTTGATGATAAATCTGGTGATGATAAACCCGGAGAGGCGGTTCAAGCTACTGAAATAAATGCTCATGATTCCAATGTTACTGAGAAAGTAAGTGAATGTGTGTCTAACGTTGATGATAAATCTGGCGATGATAAACCCGGAGAGGCGGTTCAAGCTACTGAGATACATGCTCATGAAGGTGTGTTTAATGTTGACGATAAATCTGGAGGGGCGGTTCAAGGTAATGAAAATAACATTTTTGATTGCAATGCTACTGTTATAGATTCTCATAAATCTGTAGAGGGCGTTCAAGGTAATGAAAATGACATTGTTGATTGCAATGCTACTGATCAACATTATCATGATCATGAGAAAGTAGGTGAAGTAGTTTTAAATGTGGATGATAAATCTATAGAGGGCGTTCAAGGTAATGAAAATGACATTGTTGATTCACTTGATTGCAATGCTACTGATCAACATTCTCATGATCGTGAGACAGTAAGTGAGGCAGTGTTAAATGTTCTTTGAGAAATCTGTAGAGGGGGTTCAAGGTAATAAAAATAACATTATATATTATCATGATGGTCAGAAAGTAAGTGAAGCAGGTCACAAATGGCGAGATGGGGATGAGCATATGAATCATGTTGGATAGAATAAGGATGGTGATGGGAATGTTAACGAGAAATTAAGTGAGTTGGTTATTCATAATGAAGCATACAATGTTGATGGCCACGTTAATGAGAAAGTAAGCGGGGGTGAGTTAGTGGTTGCAAATGAGTTGTCAACCAAGGCGGTATTAGACAAAATTGATATTGATCTTTGTGAAAGAAAGACATGCCATGTTTCATAATTCTGACGGACAAGCCAATAAGCCTTTGACTACAGCTTCTGAGGTACAACTACATTATTTATTAAAGTTACCATATGTAGTTCAAAAGTTTTATGTTATTTCAATGATGAACTTTTTTTGTATAGGATGTTTTCATGCGTGCTAAAAGGAAGAGAAATGCAAGTAAGGCTCTAGTGTCACCTTATAATGGCCCAACAATAAAGAAAACTAGGAAGGCCAAAGTTACCAAAGAGAGTAATGCCAAAGTTACCCAAGAGAGTACTCCTGTTTTGAAAGAAGATGTTGACTCAAAAAGGACAAAGCAGGTAGTAAAGTGTTTGCAGGACCCATACGTGAACCTCCCTCCCATGACTCCACAATTTCTGAAACGACGTTCCAAAAGACTGAGAAAAGATATTAATCCCTCATTTGGTGAAGGTAATCAGTTGGAAACATGGGTAGAGGTATAGCAGAACTACTTTTACAAACGACATCGAAAGACATATACATTAATCTGGTTTTAAAATTTTTCAAGATCATCACGTCCTGAAGGTTGCGATATCAACAAGATTACTAAACCAACGTGTATGGATATCTTTATAAAAAAAATTTTAAGTCATCGCATAACTTTCCTTGGGGTCTTGGCGACATCGTTGTTCATCGAAAATTTTTTTGTTGGGGTATGGAAGGGGCAATCAAAAAGGATGGCTTGGAGATGAGATACTTAACAGATATTTAATTTCCATAAAGAAAATAATTTTTATTTGAATTAGTTTAACGGTATGTATTTTATAAAAAACATTGCGGCATCTGGATCTTTGGGTTGATCTAATGTGGCAGTTCAGGCCGGGCA
>OU343221.1:270317330-270328718 GCA_910596185.1 Chrysanthemum makinoi
ATGCCGATTGGGCTATGGCTGGACCATTTTTCTCGTCTTCTATCCTTGATGGGTCTATGTGTACCTACTACGCCACTGGTCAACGCTATCCATTGCCATGGTCTAGTGTCGAGAAGGTTTGTATATAAAGACCATACTTTCTTCTAGATACTTGGGTACTATACATGCTCAAATTGTTATGAATTACGACAAAGTTTATTTGTTCACATTTAGGTATACTTTCCTGTGAACGTACCCGGCTGCCACTGGTTTCTCGCCGAGTTACAAATTTGTACAGGAGTTATAACTATTTATGACTCACTAGTTACGCCAGAACCTGAGACGAGAGAAGAGAATTTAAAAATGAGGGTCACTTTTGAGAGAATGCTACCACAGTATCTAAACTTGTGTAAAGTTCTTCAAGCCAAATCAATATCTGTTTCTGATTATAAGATCACATTTCGAGTTGCGGATGATGTCCCTAAACAAGCCAATGCATACGATGATTGTGGGGTTTGGGTATGTATTTTTTTGCACAGGTTGGGTAACAACTTAAGCATGAAGGTTGATGATCCTCTTCAAGTTGCTTTGGCGTATCGAGAGCATATGGTGGAGTACTTTTGGAAGTATAAGGTGGCTGTTCATACAAGTGATGAATAAAGATGCATTTCATCTCTTGAGTAGTGTACTCATTCTTAATATTATTAGAAGCTTCAAGATAGGATTGTGTATCATTCCATTCAGCTAACCATCTCTGAGTAGCTTCCTCATCTTCTAGCTTTTTACTTTCTATTTCTGCTTTTTCTTCAGCTATCAATCTCTGAGTAGCTTCCTCATCTTTTAGCTTTTTCCTTTCTATTTCTGCTTTTTCTTCAGCTATCAATCTCTGAGTAGCTTCCTCATCTTCTAGCCTTTTCCTTTCTATTTCGCTTTTTCTTCACTATCAATCTTTCACCATACTCATGATCATAAGCAACCCGGTCTTCAGTATTCTTAAACTTTTTCTCAGTTCAAGCAATACCTTTTCCCTTTCCAATATCTTGTAGAGCCACCTTCTTCTTCAAAGGCTCACCAATAGTCAAACTTTTGCTCAAGGGTTTAGGTCCAGTTGGTCTAAGAAATATAGGAGCAGGTGTAATGGTAGGTGTAGGGTTTGATGAAGTTTTGCTTAAATTTATCGGTAATCGGGCAACTTTCTTCTCAACTTCTTTTGATTTAGGTGGTGAAACAGAGGTAGTTGTGACAATTGTAGATGTGGTAGTAATAGCAGTGGGTGAGACTAAGATAACAGTGGGTGTGTTTACCTCAGTTGAAGTTGTAGCAGTGGGTTCTGAAAAACTAGCCGTGGTTACAGAAACACTAGAAGTGGATGTGTCCTGCACCACCTCCTTCTCTTTAACTTCTACAATAGTGGGTGTGGTTACCTCGGTTGAAGTTGTAGCATGGGTTCTCGAAAAACTAGCCGTGGTTACAGAAACACTAGCGATGGATGTGTCCCTGCACCACCTCCTTATCTATATCGCCTACTACGGTCTTCAAGGTTTCAAGTACATCTTCATTCCCATCTTTATCGACACCACATACTGCTCCATGATCTCCACTATCCACATCCTCATCCATATGCACAAAAGCAGCCTCCCCTGAATCAAAGCCTTCACTCCTCCCTGTTTGGTTACCTCCTCCAAAACCACGGCTGAGAGAGCTCACCTTCTTATTACGCTTCCTAACTCTTCTAACAACACTAATCCCAGGTCTCCTCACTTTCTCCATCACAAACATTCTGTGCTTCAATTGTCTGATCTCTCTTCCCTGAAACACAGCTAACTCCTGAAGACTTGAGATCGTATTCTCCATTTTTGTACATTTAACCGTCAATTCATTTAATCGTTCAAGATTTTCCTCCCCACTTCGACCTGTGTTAACTGGTCCGAGAGGTGGTTCATTGGAAAAGTCATCATGTACCTGATCATTATCCGTCAATTCTGTAACATATTGGATTTCACATACACATTAAACCATAAATAAAGTAGGCGTATAAGATTAGTTTTAGAGAGAGAAAGTTAGAGGTTTGGGAACTTTAGTGAGAGAAAGAAAAATCTTATTATGAGCTCCAACTCTCTACCTTGGGAGGTAGAGAGTATTTATAGTCTTACAATAAAACGTCACCTGACGGGCTGTGGATCATGCATACAGTGGGTAAAGACCCGCCCGTCCTCCACGGTGTTACTTAACTAAATACTACTTAACATTAAATAACTACGACTACGAGCTTTCTAACGAATACATATACTTGAGGTGACCGACACTTTAATACCTGGATTTACTAAATCCTAACAATCTCCCCTAAGGGAGGTCACCTCAAACACACATTAAAATTACATAGAATACAAACAGATATTACATTGAGATTGTTCTTGGATTCTTGTTCATGTTCTTTGTTCTGTAGCTCGTAGTCTTTGATTCTTCATTTTGCATGTTTGGATAATCTGAGTGGAGGTCTTTAACTGATCCACGTGATACCGAAGTTTTGAGCCGCTTTGAGATCATCACCACAATAAATCTCGACTCATCCATTGTGGTGTTGGTATTATGTGATGTTGTGACTTTAGGACCGACATGCTCACATTCGGATCATGATATATTCTTATCGAGTAGCGGAAGCTTTCGTTGATTCATGATATTGGCGCAGCAGAAGCATGGAGGGAGAATATCAGAGTCATTGATGCACTAATCATGATTTCTTTGGAAATGAATATGTTGTGTGAGCATGCGGCTATGGATTGACCGCTCCATTCGATCACCAAATGTTGGGTGCTCCCGCATAAAACAGATTAGCAATAAAGCGCACAAGAGTTTCTTTGATCACTTTTGTTGAATTGAGGTACACGCCCATCGTTCCCGTTGATCGGTACAAGTAATGCTCGTGATCGTACAATTCAAGAATTTCCTTGACAGGGTTTCGCAAATTGCTCTAGTCGTTCTCAAACCGAACGTCTCAAAGAAGACAACACGAGTGAGTGAACCAATGAATTGAGATTCACCGATTGATGAAAAGAGATTTGAAAAACAATCGTGTATCGCTCAATAGAAATTGTTTTTTGCAATACAACGAAGGTTTTAATGAACATCAATTATCAATCATAAACACCTTTTATTTTGAAATATTTGTACACAGTCGATGTGCTAAAGAAAAGAGTTTTTAAGCACAACGTCCGGTTTTTCAAAGGTATCCGTCAATCCATAACCTGAACCAGGATTGATTCAAAAGATTGAATCGCTCCATTGTTTCTGTTCAGTTGTCACATGGTTGATCTATTGGATAGATCTCACATGCCACCCAACAGGAGCTTGTTTGATGTTGGCTCCAGAAGGCTTTCCATCTTCATTGTGAGTATGTTGGCATACTACTCAGATGTTCTGGCAATACTACAAGGATAATGCGTAGGACTCATAAGATATAATCTCTCTTTCCACATTGTGTGAAACAGAGAGTCTTCATTGAAAGTGTCCTAAAGAGATTTATAGATGATCTCGAGGCTCTATACTCAATTGTGCATATTTTGTTCCTATGCCGGAGACTAGGGAGAGGGTCTCCTTCTTCAATATCAACAATCTCTAAGAGAAAGTCGATAGATTATGTCGGTTCCCCGTGAGAATGAAACAAGTCCTTTTAAGAGAAACTTGAGTGGCTTGGGAAGTTGTAGTGCAGTACGTCACTGGGTCCATGACGTCTTGTCTTCAATACCGATGTTACCTTGGTAACCACCAGTAGCATCTGAATTGAACCCGGTTTCTGGTTTCTTTGATTAAGCACTTTTGTTCTTTAGCTCGTAGTCTTTGATTCAGCATTTTCTGCGTGTTTTGAAATTTCGAGTGGAGGTCTTAAACTGATCCACGTGATGTTAGAGTATTTGAACCAAAGATTGAGATTATCGGCAACCATAAATCTCTGACTCTTCCATTGTGGTGTTGATAGTATGTGATGTTGTGACCTTTGGACCGACATGTTCACATTCTGGATCATGATATCTTCTTATCAGAGTAGCGGAAGCTTTTAGCTGATTCATGATATTTGCAGTAGCGTAGTAGAAGCATGGAGTGAAAATATCAGAGTCATTGATGCACTTATCATGATTTCTTTAGTGATGAATGTATTGAGTGAGCATGTGGTTATGGATTGACCGCATCATTCTGACCAGCTGCAAACATCGGGCGTACCTTCAAACAACAGTTAGCAATAAAGCGCATGAAAGTGTCTTTGATTACTTTCGATGAATTGAGGTATACGGCCCACGGTTCCCCGTTGATCAGTACAAGTACTGCCTGTGATCAGGTATAATTCCGAAGAATTTCCTTGACAGGGTTTCGCAGCTGCTCTAGCTGTTCTCAAACCGGAACGTCTCAAAGAAGACAACACGGAGTGAGTGAACCAGTGAATTAGAGATTCACTGATTGATAAAAAGATATTTGATAAACAATCATGTATCGCACAATAGAAATTGTTTTTGCAATACAACGAAGGTTTTAATGAAACTCAATTATCAATCATAAATACCCTTTAATTTTGAAACATTAATACACAGTCGATGTGCTATGGAAAAGAACTTTTAAGCACAATGACCGGTTTTTCAAAGGTATCAGTCAATTCATTTCCTGGACCAAGGTAGATTCAAGAATGAATCGCCCCATCGTTTCTATCCAGTTGTCACAAGCTTGATCTTTTGCAAGATCTCACATGTCACCCACCAAGAGCTTGTTTGATGTTGGCTCTAGAAGGATTTCCATCTTCATCGTGAATATTTTAACATATCACTCGGATGTTCTGGCAAGGACTCTTAATATATATTCTCACTTTCCACATTGTGTGAAACAGCAAGTCTTCATTAATTCTGTGTCCTAATGAGATATTGTGAATGATCTCTTGGCTCTAGACTCAATAGTGCACATTTGGTTTCCTATGTCGGAGACTAGGGAGAGGGTCTCCTTCTTCAATATCAACCATCTCTAAGAGAAAGTCGATAGATAATGTCGGTTCCCCGTGAGAATGAAACAAGCCCTTTTAAGAGGAACTTGAGTAGCTTGGGAAGTTTAGTGCAAGTGCATCACTGGGTCCATGATGTCTTATCTTCAATACCAGTGTTACCTTAGTAAACACCAGTAGCATATGAATTGAACCCGGTTTCTGCCATAAGGTTGAATTATTGGAGGGCTATTTGTTTTCACCCTTTTCTCATTCAATTCTTTTAATTCTTCAACCCCTTGATGCTCACCGAGACTTCATAGCTAGAACCTTGTTGGGTTTATTCCATTACTAGCTCAGTCTCATGCCACTCTTCCCATATCTCATTTTTCTCCTTTTTTCAATAAACCTAAGGACTTCTACACTATCTAGTGGATAGTCCCTGGGTAGATCCCTCCGGTTCTGGCGGATCATGGGAACACATACCTAACCTTATCATCCTTATATCACCATACATAAAGTAAAGTTGGTCGGCCTATTTGGTATTGTTCATCTGCCATTGGAACCAATTGAAAACCATTTGAAAATCAATCCAGATACTTAAGATATATTATCAAAGCATTTTGTACCTGAATTGTTTTTGATATTTTTAGAACAAGAGCTCCCCCTCAATATGTGCAACAAGTGTTTGAAATCGTTTTGCACACGGAGGCAAGAGACAGAATTAACTTCTTTGATTACCATTTTCTAAAAGATATCAACATCACTTCCCTGATCAAAACAAGTAGATTAAGCATATAATGGGAAGGATGAGGTTTTCATAAGCTTGCTCCCCCTCAATATGTGCCTTAAGGTTTGAAAGAGTTTTGCACATACTAGAGGGAACCTGCACATTGATCACGTTTCATATCTTTGTGGTTTAAGATAAATGCTCCCCCTCAACATGTGCATGGAAAAATTGAAATCGTTTGGCACATGTGGGAAGGAGAGCTTGTACATCCTTATAAAACCATTTACCGATTTATAAGTTTAAATCCAATTTAAATCATAAATTCTCCCCCGATCACAATTATCAAATCATTTGAGATTTGTGATCTCTGTAGATTTAAATTGATTTTGAAAGCTTTTTAAGGAGAATTGTGACTTGATAATGAGAGCGTTTTAACTGATAATAATCAGATTTTAAAACTTTAAACTCCATTGATTAAACATGCAAAATTATCTTTTGAACACAGCTTTTGAACACAATTGAATGACAAATAACTTTTTGATTTAATTGATAAATAGATATTTTGACAAATAAGACCAGATGATTATCAAAAATAGAGTTCGAGTTATATTGCAAAGCAATTGGTTTTCAGCAGATAAATGTTTATAGATACAGAGCATGAAATTTGAAAACATGATAAAGCATGGTCTGTTCTTTCTTTGAAAAGCGGGTTACTGTCTGAAATGACAATAAACCAACATTTTTCTCCATCTCGTTTTTTTTTAAGATTCGAACTTCATCTAGAGACCCGTGCCATTCTTTGAGTGTCAACTCAAAGTCCGTAGATGTTATCGAACCGACAAGAAAAACATGATAAATAACCAATATTTTTGAAGATTTTCAAGATTTTCTGATTTTTATGTATTTTGAAAAGTTTTATATTTTTCTATTTTCGTTTTGTTGGTTTTATATTTTGGTATTTGGTTTTTCAATAGATATATACAAAGAATAGATAGAGTCGAACACCTTTACTCCTCGACGTCTTCCTGAAGACGTTTAAGCGTTTATGGTTGAAGGCTTTTTAAGCCTAGTCGTGGAAGAATAAACTCAAAGCGTTCTCGAGAAAGAGCTTTTGTGAAGATGTCTGCTAGTTGATATTCAGTCCTTACGAAGTATAGTTCAACCACGCCATTTTCAACTTGTTCCCTGATGAAGTGATGTCGAACGTCGATGTGCTTTGCTCTAGAGTGTTGAACATTGTTGCAACAGAGAGCAATGGCACTTTTGTTATCATAGTACATAGGAACTTTGTTGAATACAAAGCCATAGTCCGATAGTTGGGATATCATCCATAAGATTTGAGCACAACACGATGACATGGCTATGTATTCAGCCTCTTTAGAGGATATGGAAGTGCTCATTTGTTTCTTTGAAGACCAGCTTACAAATTTATCACCTAAAAATTGAGCACCACCTGACGTGCTTCGACGTGTATCTTGACATCCTGCATGGTCAGCATCTGCATAGGCCGTTAGTGACATACCGGAGTCCTTCGGATACCAAAGTCCCATATTAATGGTTCCTTGGAGATATCGAAAGACTCGTTTAACCGCTTCAAGGTGCTTTTTGGTAGGCTTAGCCTGGTATCTAGCACACATGCATACAAATAACAAAATGTCTGGTCTTGGCCGTGAGGTACATCGGGGATCCAATCATACTCGATATTTCGTTTGATCTACTATGATCCCTGAGTGGTCCTCATCCATTTTGTACGCTCCACCATAGGAGTGTCAACAGGGTCACCGGAGGTAAATCCAAATTTCTTTAATATTTCATTAGCGTATTTTGATTGATTTATAAAAATGCCTCTTGGACTTTGTGAAATTTGTAATCCCAAGAAAAATGACATTTTTCCCATCATTGACATTTGAAATTTGGAGCCCATCTCCATGGAAAAAAGGTCACATTCATTTGGGTCAGTCGAGGCAAAAATAATATCATCAACATAAATTTGAACATGAATTGAATGTTTGCGACTTTCGGTAAACAATGTTGGATCAATCGCTCCTTTGCTTTGAATCCGGTGGATAGGAGAAATTTTGATAGCGTATCATACCATGCCCTTGGAGCTTGCTTCAAACCGTAAAGGGCCTTTTCAAGCGATAGACATGAGTAGGATGCTCTGGATTCACAAAACCTTCGGTGGCCGAATACCACTTCTTTAAGATCTCCATTAAGAAAGGCGGTTTTCACATCCATCCGATAAACTACCATGTTTTTGCTAGCAGCATTAGCCAAGAAGATTCTGATGGATTCGATACGTGCAACAGGAGCAAAAGATTCCTCAAAGTCGATACCTTCTTCCTGACGATAACCTTTAGCCACTAACCGTGCCTTATTTTTCAGAACATCACCGTGCTCATCAAGCTTCACTTTGAAGATCCACTTGAGAGCAATGATCATTGCACAATCAGGAGCAGGTACTAATTCCCATACGTCTAGACGATCAAACTCATTGATTTCTTCTTGCATTGCATTAAACCAGATGTCCTCAGACATTGCAGTTTTAACATCTTTTGGTTTGATCTTAGAGAGTACTGAGTTGAAGAAGCACCATAAGGCATCAGTAGCTAATTGTTTTCGAGTTGATACAGGACAAGAAGGATTCCCAATGATGTTATCCAATGGATGGTCATGTGTCCATTTTCTAAGGTGTTCGTGTGGTTGTTGTTGAAGGACTGATGTAGCAGAGTTTATATCCCCTGATGAAGATGGTTCAGATGTTGGTTCAGGGGCAAAGATGTTTTCAAATGGAGCATCTTCGGGAGTATCAAAGGGATTAACTTCATCATTGGTGCCAGAGACAATTCCATGATGTACATTCGATGATTGATGATTTGTTGATGAGACAGAGTGATCAGCAGCAGGCGCTTCTTGACTTAATGATATTGAAACTGAAGAGTTGACTTCATTGAAAAGATAGTAGCGACCTCTGTTGTTGGAGATGATAGATCAGTGGCACTTGGCTCATAATGTTCATCAAACATTGGATCAAACAATTTCTTCAAATCATCTTCAGATGGAGATACATATGGAGTTCTGGAGAGAAATTGGTACAAGGGATGAACCAATTGGACTCATTTGAAGTGCGAGTCCAGAACCGGATTGTCCTGGAGCCATTTGCCCGGACAGCTCATCGAACGTAACGTGAATAGTTTCCATGATATCTCGAGTTCTTTTGTTGTAGATTCGGTAACCCTTCTTGTTTGGTGCATAACCTACAAAAACACCAATGTCTGCTTTAGCTCTTAATTTACCTAAATCTTGACCGTCATTTGTTGGATAGCACAAAGTACCAAACACACGAAGATAGGATAAATCAGGTTTTCGTTTATGGACAAGTTCATATGGAGTTTTGCCATGAGAGGTGTGAATAAGGGAACGATTTTGGGTGTAGCAAGCAGTGGCAATGGCTTCAGCCCAAAGAAACATTGGAACCTTTGAGTAAATTAGCATTGTTCTTGCGGCTTCCACAAGAGTTCAATTTCGTCTTTCAACTACACCGTTCTGTTGAGGAGTTCGCGGAACACTTCTTTGATGACTGATTCCAATACTTTCATAAAATTGACTTAAGTCTCGGTTAACGAACTCTGTGCCATTGTCAGTTCGAACAATTCTAACCGTGTTGTTAAGACGAACTTGAAGTTGCTTGATAAGTTTGATGATGACAGCTGGAGTTTCATCCTTAGTCCTCAAAAACTTTACCCAAGTAAATCTAGAGTAGTCATCAACAACGACTAAAATATATTTCTTCCCATTAATCGATTGCACTCTCATTGGTCCGCATGCATCCATATGAAGGGTTTGAAGAACTTCCATTACAGAGTTTGTGGGTTTTGGTTTGTGGGCATATTTTGTGCTTTTTCCCAATTGACAAGCAGAGCAAAGATGATCTTTCTCATATTTTAATCTGGGTAAGCCTCTGACAAGATCCTTTCTCGGAGAGGTTGTTCATGGTGCCGAAGTTCAAGTGATTGAGACGACGATGCCATAACCAAGACTTTGTTTTAGAAGCCTTTGACAGCAAGCAGATTGGAGAAGACTTCATCATGTCATCGATAGTGATGGTGTATAAGTTAGAACCTCGAATATCTCTTAATAATTCTACACCGTCAAGTTCTCTAATGAAGCAAGTATGTTTTCGAAAAGCCACTTCAAGATCGGAATCACAGAATTGACCAACAGAGAACAAGTTATGACCAAGACCTTCCACATAGTATACCCGGGAAATTACACTATCTCCAACCACATAATCTCCATAACCCATAATAGCTCCAAAATGGTCGTTTCCGAATCTAACAGTCCCGATAAATTTATTCACGAAGTTCATGAGCCGCGAGCGATCTCCAGTCATATGCTTTGAACATCCTGAGTCCAGGTACCACAAAACGATTTGAACGATCTGCAGTTGAATACAGACAAGAATGGATGACTGGATAATTGGGATCCCCATGCAAGAATGGGTTCCATTTGGTTAGTAACGATGATTGGATCACCCACATCAGACATAGAAGCATTCATATCAGAAATTGAGGCAATGGAATCATTATGAATAGATGCAGTCCTAGTGTTCGTATTTGCCCTATTCAAAGTATGTGCACTTCTTAAGGGAACAGTTCTACCAAGAGGCATCCATTTTCTAGTGGGCATTGCACGATTATCCTTATGGCCAATGGTATCCATTGATAACCTATATTTCTAAATGTTCTTCCTGTGGACTTCTACTGTTTTCTAACTTTTTTTTGCCTTTGCCTTTTTGCCTTCTTAGCATGATATTTTGCATTCACAATGTTAGCTGGAGATTTGACAGCATTAGACAAAGCTTTCACACCACATTCATGATTAGAAACAGAATTCAAGCAGACATCATTACAAGGTTTGCAAATAGTATCATAATTCGAATTAATTACAGTACGCCTATGGCTAATACTAGAATCAACACGATTCGTTCTATTCGACTCAAGCTTAAAGTTCTTAGGTTGGTCTTCTACTTTCTTCCAATGCACATTCTTAGCTTGCGAGGTCCTATCATTCCTTGTATTGTCTTGAGACTTTGACTTGCTCGCTTTAATGTCACTAATTACTCCTGTAGAGGGAATGGGAACATTAGTTGGTTTTGCTACTCTTTGCATTTCCTGTTTAGATGTGTTGGGATCTGAACTACATGCAGGCACACTAAGGTTCACTTTCTTAACACTTACAGATCTGGAATCTGACCTACTTGAAGGTATACTACAGTTCACATTCAAAACATTGGGCATCGAATGGATATCATACTTGGCAATAGGCATAGAACACGGAATCAAAGGATTAACTCTCTCACCTAAGGACTTAGGGCATATTGTGATTAGGCATTCTAGAATTTCTTGAGATCGTTTGGCATATAAGCATGCATGCCCAATTGCATTATCAAGTGGTTTCTCTAACTTATCCTCTTCAACAATCTCACGAAGACATTCTAGACAATCCTTAAGAGATGCGAAATATGTTTGAATAGCAAGTTTATTATTCCTAAGATGAGGAGGAACATATTTCATAGACAAAGCATATTTTTTACAAACAGGTACCTTTGATCCATCATTCTCCCCATTGGTCATTGGCATTTTCCCTTTTACCTGGCTCTTCAGATTCTCAATTTCCTTTTGCAATGCATTTACTAAGTTTTGAAGATGAAACGTTT
>OU343221.1:270328818-270345579 GCA_910596185.1 Chrysanthemum makinoi
TTAGTTTATTTTGATGAATGTATTAGTTTATTGGATAAAATGAATAAAACAAATAAAGTTTGTGGTGGGCCTCACATGAAGAGATTGAGGTTTGTTATGATGAGGAGGGGGTTGGTTTTTGGTTAGTTGTGGAAAAATGGATGCTGATGTGGCGCTGATGTGTCACGACCGACGAAGTAAGGCTTGTTCATACACCTGATGCTCTATGACCCCAATATAACCCATTAATAATGACTCATTACAACCTGTGGCTATATATATAGTGTAACTTCAATAACTTAACCAAAGATTAATTTGTATGATTATGACACAAATTTAGACATCTCTTTGTGAATTAAATGAGAATATCGATGCTTTGACAAGCTTTTTGAGTTTGTCAAAATATGTAGATTTTTTACTTTCAGCTAAAGGGATACTCTAGTTTAGCATTTAAGGCAACATTTCGATTCCAATCTTGTTAACCAAATGTATATTTATGTTATGTGATACATAGAGGTGATATTGATGAGAGATGTCATGCTAAATGATCATAGCGCAACCATTTATTTTGTAATAACCCATACTATAACAATAACAACATCTAATCTTGTCAGAGCGGGATATATGAACGGTAATGTAGACAATTGTACACATATAAGAAGGTGTACAAAGGGTAAGGAGACTTTTGCTACTTTAACAACTACGATAAAGACATATGGAGTACGAGTCAACGTGTTAGGATGAGCCAGCATACCAGATTTTCATTGCGTTGCACTAGAGTATAAATTGGTTGAGTAACTAATAAGATACGACTCCTTTTAGTCAATTGAGTATGTGTTAAAACAAATCTGAGATTTAGACTTATTCTAGCACCTATACATAAAAATATTGTATCTTTATAATCATATCTTTTTATCCTTCTAGAGTTTTGATATGAATAAAGAATGTAAAAGTGTAGAGATATATATGATTGCCTTTGATCTATAGTCATTGTCGATTATTTGGTCAAGTGATTGATTGATAAAGGTCTCCACCATCTACCAAAAAGTGAATTGAAATCACTTAGGATCTAAGCATGTCTTAAATAACAGGGAAAATGATAAATTTAGGCATCAAAGTTGCCACGTTTTCTTTTTTTGGGCATCGAACTTTTTTTTTTTTCCTATTGTAGCACTGAACTTGCCTAATTTTTCTTTTGTGACACAAAATCACACTTTTGTGTTACAAAAGGAAAATTAGGCAAGTTCAGTGCTACAATAAGAAAAAAAAAAGTTCGATGCCCAGAAAAAGAAAAAAAGTTCGATGCCCAGAAAAAAAAGTTCGACCGTTAATTTTTTTTATTGCACGGTTAGTCCTTTTCGTCTGTTTTTACACGGTTTTGTCCTTTTTACACGGTTTCGTCCGTTTTTACACTTTTTCGTCCGTTTTTGCACGTTTTCGTCAGGTTTTGCACGTTTTCGTCCGCTTTTGCACAGTTTCGTCCATTTTTTACATGTTTTCGTCCGTTTTTGCACGTTTTCGTCCGGTTTTGCACGTTTTCGTCCGCTTTTTTGCGTGTTTCCGTCCGTTTTGCATTTCGTCCCGCTTTTTGCACAGTTTCGTCCCTTTTTGCACGTTTTCGTCCGCTTTTGCACGTTTTCGTCTGTTTTTGCACAGTTTCGTCCGTTTTTACACATTTTCTTCCGTTTTTGCACAGTTTCCTCCGTTTTTGCACGTTTTTGTCCGCTTTTGCACGTTTTTGCCAGCTTTTGCACGTTTTCGTCTGTTTTCGCACGTTTAAAAATGGACAAAAACAGACGAAACCGTGCAAAAGCGGACGAAAACGTGCAAAAGAGGACGAAAACGTGCAAAAACGGACGAAACTGTGCAAAAACGGACGAAAAAGTGTAAAAACGGACGAAAACGTGTAAAAACGGATGAAAATGTGTAAAAACGGACGAAACCGTGTAAGAACGGACGAAAACGTGTAAGAACGGGCGAAAAGGACTAACGGTGCAATAATATAATAACGGTCGTTAAAAACAGACGAAAAGGACTAACGGTGCAATAAAAAATTAACGGTCGAACTTTTTTTTTCTGGGCATCGAACTTTTTTTCCTTTTCTTTCTGGCATCGAACTTTTTTTTTCCTATTCGCACTGAACTTGCCTAATTTTCCTTTTGTGACACAAAATCACACTTTAAGTGTCACAAAAGGAAAATTAGGCAAGTTCAGTGCTACAATAGGAAAAAAAAAAGTTCGATGCCCAGAAAAAAAAAACGTGGCAACTTTGATGCCTAAATTTATCATTTTCCCTAAATAATATGGCTTACTCAGCTTTGTAGTAGATAGAAACATTTTCTAACAAGATATTTTAATTGTTTTTTAGTTTGATAAGATGAGATTTGCTATTGGATTAAACACCCAAAACTTTTAAATTATCTTTCACATCAATCATTATATTTTTCATCAAATAGTTTTGGATAATGACTTTAGGCTGAGCGTAATGATGAGCATACATGATCGCGGTCACGACTATCACATTAGCATCAATTCAACACAATGATTAAGTTAGTGTAATAAGGCGATCGCGATCATCATTAAAACCATGTTCACTTCACAAATATACCTCATAAATATAATTTAGTAAACACAATACTTACAAATAAAAAAGGGGAGAACTCGGTCATCTGAACGACCGAATTGAATTATGCATTTTTTATCTATGACCATGACCGAATAGGCGTAACGGGGGATGCGTCCCTTTGATTGGGTGAGGGAGTGCATGCATAACCTTCCCATTACAACAGGTCTTAGTCACTTATATACCTGGAATTCGATACAAATTCTTTAATGTTATATAAGTCATAAGGGTGCACTATGTAAGTATATTGTAAAAATAAAATAAAATGATAATGTAAAATATTAAATCTGGTAGAGAGCAAAATCGACCAAAGTCACCAAACTATAAAAGTTCTGAGAGTTGATAGCACCATAAATACTCTGCACTGTGTCACACCCAATTTTAACCCAATCTCTCTCTTATTTCCTTCTTTCTGTTAGCTTTTAATAAAGGTGGTAACTAATAATAATGTCCAAAGCAACGCGATTCAATTTAGTCAAGCAACCGCATATAGTAAAAACTTTACAATTCATTTTCACGTTTTCCTTTTCTTTCTTGTGATTCAATTATTTGTACAGTTTTCTAGCTCTATTTGATTTTGTATTTTTTTTTCCCTTTTAAAATGATGCTTTGTGTGCTGCTAAAAAGCACCGTAATATTATACAAAAGGATTTGTTTAACTTATTACTAATCACAAGTTAGAAAAACTTATATAAAAAAAGAAAGAAGAATGGATGTACTAAGTTGTCGGATGTGGCACGGGCAGGGCCGTCAGGGCCGTCTTTAGGAGACTGCAAGTGGTGCCATTGTACAAGGCCGCCGCTCAACGAGGAAACAGATTTCATTCACTTCTTTTTTATATATATACAATATGAGGCTCAAGTTTAATTAGTTTATGTACTATGTAATTTAGTCTGTGTTTAATGGGGCATTTGTTTAGTTATGGCAGGGGCTCCCAAAATCTACGAGACGCCCTTGAGCACGGTTCACACCTGATTTGAGCTCTCAAAGCATGAAACCTAGGTATGAATTGTCTCTACTTTGTGTAAGAAATAAGAAGAACGGTTGTTTCTTTATATATAGTTTCTTCTGATTAAAGTTTAATGTATTGGTATCACGATTTTAATTTGCTTTTCGAAACACGATATTCAATTATTCATGCTATACTTATAATTAGGGCTGAGCATTCCGACCGTTTCGACCGGACCGACCGACAAAACCGACCGGACCGGACCGAATCCGACCGGACCGATGGACCGGCGGTCCGTTCTGTCCTATTTTACCTTATTTCGGTCTCGTCCCGTCGGTCTCCGGTCCGTCCGACCAAAACCGGAAATCTTACCTATTTGACCGGACCGACCGAAGACCGAGGACCGACCGACCGACCACATTCGGTCTCGGTCCCGGTCCCGTTTACTAATTGATCGTCTTGTCGGTCTCGGTCCGGTCCGGTCCGGTCCCGGACCGATGCTCACCCCTACTTATAATGCATATTGCTTTTTTAGCATTAATAAAGGATCAAGGGAAAAAAAAAAAGAATGAGAAGGATTTCTAAGATAGTTGACGCATAAGAATCAAGCGTTAAAGTTGCACCAATCTTAAGGAATACAACTTAGAAAAAATAAGATAGTTGAAAATGAAAGAATGCAACTTTTTATGTGATGTGTGCAATCAATT
This sequence comes from Chrysanthemum makinoi, assembly GCA_910596185.1. Lineage (NCBI taxonomy): Eukaryota > Viridiplantae > Streptophyta > Magnoliopsida > Asterales > Asteraceae > Chrysanthemum > Chrysanthemum makinoi. The sequence continues at coordinate 270,333,077 of OU343221.1, forward strand.
GATACATCAACACATATATATCAATTGAGTTATCAACACCACAATTAATGATACTCTAAACCCTCTCCTCCACCCTACAATGAAAAATACAATTAAAAGAACACATTACACAAACCAACCAAGCTATTAAAAAAAATACAAGCAAAACTCAAAAAAAAACTTTGCCATTGCTTATAAAACCTAAACAAACATACTAATCAATAAAGTTATTGTCAAAAAATATAATCGACGATGTAATGGAATGAACATAGTAATTGAATGAGCATAGTAATTGAATGAACATAGTAATTGAATGAGTCATTACTGTTCCATTGACCTATTTGGTTGCCATGTTGGAATGAAGTATATCGTTTACATATGTGTTTGGTACATGCAATAGATGTTAGAAAGGAATGAAAAAATTAAATATGGCAAAATGTGATTACATGTCGTAATGGAATGAGAAAAAACTAGGGGTGGCTATGTAATGAAATTGGTGGTTATTGTCGTAATGGAATGAATCAATGAATAAACCATTCCATTACAAGATTTAAAACAAACAACAATTTTTCATTTCATTGTAATGATCTATTCCATTACAACCTTTATTCATGCATACCAAACGCTACGTTGGTGTTTGATATAAACTTGTTTTAGTTATAAAAACAAGATTTGAAAAGCATGTTGACTTGTTAAGGAATTTAACTTCAGGAGCAACTAGATATTAATTAATTAGATATTTGTTATTGTTATATTGTCATTTAATAAATGTGTTTAAGTGTTCATGTTCATGTTCATGAGAAGTAAATTTCATTTGTTAAATACATAATCACATACTTTAGCTTAGTAAATTTCATTTCTTAAACACATAAACACATCCTTTGCTGTAGTAAATATTGAATAAACACTCCTAAAGTTTTGTAGACAATAAATCTTATGATGATAATTCATATGGTGATTATAATCGTGAAGATTTAACTTAAGAACAATTGAAATTTTGTGATGCGCTTGATATAAATCTTCGTGGTCAAATTATATGCTAGTTTATATTTGGAATTGAGTCAAATGTATTCTAGTGGGTAGTCGTATGTTTCCTTCTTATGGCGTATAATAGTTTTCTTCGAAGAAATTTACTAAGTGTTGAAGAACATACGGCGTATACCCCTTACTAAGCATACAACGTATGAACTTGAAGATCGATGACGTGGCCAATGCAATAAGGCTTATAAGACGTATACGGACCAATTGGTATAAGCGTATAGATACACGGGTGTGGGCCTTTTCAAGCTTAAATACCGAATTCAAACACATTCTAGGTTACGATTTCATAACATATTTTTAGAGGACGTTCTCAGGAGGCAGCAACACGAGTTCTAAGGCGAGATATATTAAGAGATCAAGGAATTACACATCATAAACATTGTTTATCTTCGGTTTGATCATCATGTATATCATTAATCTTTCAAAACCGATTTATCTTTGTTTATTTTCTATAATGGAAGGCTAAGCCTTTAGTGCTTGGTTGCTTGCCTTGTTATGACTTCATTCCATTAATGATATGATTTGTTGCATTTGTTTAAGTTGTATTGTGGATAGTTTATATGCGTGTACAGATTTATGTCCTTGCATAAACTATGGCTACATGATGATAGTAATTATTAGTAGGTGACTATCATAGTGGTTATGACCATGACCATTGGCTTAGCGATGTTAAACGTGGTAGATAATAGATTAAAATTTAGTGAACATATTGCCTACTACGTAGTAACTAAATGCCTGACAAGCACATAGAAAACATTGTCATATAGATTAGTTGAGAAGCTTAATGCTTGGACTATACCTTGATTTCGATTCTGACCATTGGCGTAGGCAGTTATAGGAAGAAGCATTTAGGGAGTGCCGATCGAATCACACGTACACTACATAAGACTCAATACAATATAGCTAGATGAACATTGCACATACATTCATGTCAATGATAGGATAAATGTATAGCAAGGCGAGCACGTCTTTAATCTCTTGATAGTTTCGTCAATTTACTTTTTATTTTATTAAAATTTTCGTAATTTTAGTTAATTAATATATTTAATAATAATGTGGATTTAAAGCATTGTTGTCTAATTAGTTTAGTTTACTTTAGTTCACTTAGATACCCTCGCTCCAGCGAACGACCCGGGCTTACTGAGTCTATACTATACATGAACGGTACACTTCCCAAGAGTGTTGGTGAATTCTCATTAGATACGGTATTATAAAATTTAAAGGTAGATTTCATACATCAGTGCACACACATCTTAAAGAGAGAAACAGAGAGAATTTTATTATGTGACACACACCACAACTCGTGAGGTCTTGGGGTATTTATATACCCACATTACATATGACAATCTCGTTACCTCTAAGTATCGTGACAATGCATAATCACACGAGACGTGAACCAAACGTGTATAATACTAACATAAACTTACATCTAAGCCTTTAACTATTATATTTATTACAAATAAGACCATAGGCGATGATTTAGATACTTCTTCAGGCTAAAAATCTCTCTATTTCAAACAAAAGCATCTGCAAACGATGTAGATACTTCTTCAGGCTTTTCAACCGTCAGTTTCTACACTCGGGTAGATCATTAGGTATAGAATTACCATTCAGCCTTTCTTGATTATTAACATCTTTCAACATTTTTTCCTCTTCTATTGATTCAGTCCCCAAATAACTTTACATCAATTACATTCCAGCCGAATTCCATGTTAGTTGAAGAAGCTCTTGATTCTTTTCCCCAATTTGGTTCTGCTTGATTTGACGAAATGAATGGTTGATCTGTGTGTTTTGTTGTTGTGGTGTGGTTGATCTTTGTGTTTCTTTTCTACCTTGTTGATTTAGCAATGAGCAATGTCAAAATTGATTTGACAAAAGCAAGATGTAATCCACTAGAAAATGTCAACATCTTTGAGAATTATGATAGTAACGAGAAATTCCCAATTAGCAAGCATGGACCTCTTCCTCCCGTATAACTCTTCTCCCCCCTCAGAATCATCCTGAGCTGGATTATTTTGAAGGCATTTACGGGAGTTTGATTGACATGTAGTTTCCACAGATGGTACCAGTAAAATATATGTTGTTGTTGATGATGCTTTAGTCATTGTAGTTGTTGGTGATGGTGGATATTGAGTTGTTGTTGTCGTCGGTGTTAGTGCATGTTGTTGTTGTAGTTGTATTTGATATGGAGGTTACGTGAGTAGGTTCTATTGTTGTTGTTGTTGGTTCATGGGTAACAAACCTAGACCACTTAGGTTAACCGGTTAACGCGATTAATACTCGACCACTTAGGTAAAAATTATGGACGAAGAAATAAAAAAGCGGGAATGATGTGGTGTTGATGTAGCAAAAAGGATGTGAACTTTAACGTGATTAAACCGACTTAACATTCCCAATACTAAAAGAAAATTTAAAGAAATTAGTAGAATATTTTTGGTCTTGGATTAAGGAAATAGTGATATGGATCTCCGGAATCTAATGTACTGTGTTCATATGTAGCCATATATTATTCTGTACGGAAAATATATCAATGAAGACTAATATGAAAGAGAATTAGTAAGCCAATAAATTTAGCCAAGCCAAGCCAAGCTAAAAATACAAAACGGAAGTGTAACGGAGAAAAAGGACAAAAGTTAAAAAAAGATAACAGCAAGCAATGTCTGTTAGTTAGCCTCCTGTAAGAAAAAGAGAATCTTTTTTTATTTATTTAAATTTATACTCTTTACATATACCAGTATATTTTTCTATTTTTCATATTTATTTTTAGAAAAGAGCGTGTGTGGGTCCCACCGCAAGTCCCAATGGAAGACATCATAACTCTCACAACTCTCTATCATCATTATCTTTTACAATTCTTCTAGTTTGCAAAGTGATTTTGATATGGTGCAAATTTTTATCAACCATATTTTATAAGCTACTATATATAGTGTGTAATAACAAAGTTACAAAGGTCTTCACTATTCGGGTATATTGAAAAACTGTATGATCGTTATGTTATTCGGTTTTGGTTTGATTTGTGTAAAACCAGAAAAGAAAGCGGTTTACCGGTTTGGCTTCCTCAAACTGAACAAACATATTCTTGTTATAATGTTTCTTAATACATTAATCAGAGTAAACACTACAACAAAACCTGCTTTTGAAAGGGATATTTTTGGCTTTTTGGCAGGGACATGTCCCCGCGAAAAGGTCTCTCCTAACACCTAGTAACAGAACTTTTTGGCGGGGACTAATTTGGCTTATGGCGGGGACGTGTGGGACCCGCAACCTTTGATCTGGTAAAAGATTGTCCAACGTGGCATACTTTTGGCGGGGACATATCCCCGCCAAAAGTCTACTTAATTAACCCAAAAAGTCACCTAATTGCTGATTATGTTAATTAAGTTAGACTTAACGCGAGAGCAATTAGTTAGCGATGGAGTGTTAAAATTTTGGTCAAAATTTTATAGACTTTTGGCAGGGACATGTTCCCGCCAAAAACCTGCGTTGCTTTTTTCCTGCTAAGTAGACTTTTGGTGTGCGAGGTCAGCCAGATTTTTGTCGTTTAGTGACTTTGACGGGGACAAAGGTGTCCCCGCCAAAAACCGGTCGCCCGTTCTATGTTTTGTTATAGTGAAAGCTAAAATATTTTTTATACGAATAACCTGCTTTATGGAGTTCGAATATTAATCATTATCTGGGTAACATAATACAAGCAACAAAAGTGACTTTTCTGTTTTTAGGTAATTTGACTATATGTAAGATTACATCCGATCCATCTACGAAAACCCTAATATTTTGGTAGCTTGGTACCCTAGCCAATAACATGCAAACCCTAATTCATGTAATTTGGACAAAGGTGCCCCTATTTTGACGGATTTGTGCAATTGTGCTTTTAAAACTCAATTAACATGAAGCGTTACCAAAAATAGAACAACCCTAATATTAACACATAAGTACAAACTTGAGTAAGGCTGTCGACTATTTAAAAATCACTAAGATCTCGTACATAGACTAATTAAAAGTAAATGCAACTGTAAACTAAGAGTTGCCTCTATAGCTCAGATTAAAGTTCTCATATATAACACATTTTTTATTTTCTTACACCAAAGTAGATAAACTATGTAAGCAAGAATTTGATCAAATATATACCACATTTTCCAATGTATCTACCAGAACATCAAATCATTTCTAACTATAGCACCAAAACAAAGTAAAAAAATTCAAACGTGACACTATTTTTTTCATCATTTTACACCAAAATTTGTGCATGCCGTAAAGATGCTTTTAGCTAGGTATCATTTTAAAAAAAGGAAAAAACTTGATAGAATGTTGTATATTCTCTAACACACGTATAGTACTACACGTTTTATGAACAGGGTGGACTCATGGTGACTATAATGCTCAACTCACGTGCCCAAGTAGGTACCTAAGTTCAATTCCTTCATTCAATATCTCACCCACTTTGGAAAAATGACGACAACCGATTAATGAATTTTAACTTAGGCGAGTAGTAATGGTGAACGCCGGCGATTACGGTCATCACTGCCATTTTAGCACCAACTCAATTTTTTCTCTCTAAAACTTTTTATATGACCAAGTTAGTGTAATAAATCGACAAGGATCACCCCAAACATAATACCTCACTTAAACAATTTAATAAGTAAAAACTCACACACAACACTCACACACTCGGTGGCCCAAGCGACCAAGCCTTCCTTTTTTTTCTTCTATAAAGGACGCGTCTGATGGGAGCAGTGTAAGGGAGGGCTCATTTGAGGAGCGACCGCCTTGTAGTTGACCTCCAGTACTACCTGTCTTATGTCTCTTTTAACACATGATTAGTCTTGTGATAAAAAGTTTGTGACTTTAAAATGCATGAGTTTTTAAATTTAATTCATGCAAGTGCAACAACTCTGAAATGATCACGCTAACTTTTAAAAAAAATTACATATCTTTACAGAGTTTAAGTTTGTGTAACAATATGTTCAAACTCATCAGATAAAAAGCCACAAATTATGATCAAACAAAAACTAAGTCTATCTTCTTATTAACTGTTGATCTCTTTTGAAAAGTACCAATTAGTTGACAAAAAAAAAATTGATTACAAAATTAATCTTTTACATAAGAAAACAATCAACTTTACAAAAAGAAAAACTCTCTATAAAGTTTTAACAGATTGAGTTGCTTGTGGATGTCTTTTTAAACTATTTAATTACCTTTTCGAGCTAACTTCTCTTGTGAGTTTGTGACCACTTGATGATAAAGTATAAATGAGATTTGACACAATTTACATAAATGATCAAACAAGGTAATATCATTCATTTACTTGTGGCTTATGATCCCTTTTGCAAAAGTGAGGGAGGTAATAAAGACCATTTACTTTTATAAGTGCACTCCTCATGTATTTTATTTATTTATTTTTTTATAATCATAAAACTGTGAAACGAAAAATGCGAAATAAAAAATATAAAGTTTAACAAGTCAAAAGTATTAAATCGACAAAAACTGATAAAAAAATTGTGTTGTACTGTAAAAAGTTGATCAAAAAGGCTAAAAAATACGAAACATGCGTATTTTAACATAACCCTTAAATATGAGAGGTGATTTGCACACTCTCAAAAATGATTAGGACACTCAAATTAGTTGTGTGTGTATATTTATACCCTCACAAAAATAAAAATATAAATATGACTATGAGAATATAAATGTTCAAACACAACTAATTAGGTGACAAATCATCTCCCCTTAAATATTTGACTAGTGATAACTAAAACACTAGTAACACTATTAATCATGTGAAATGTATTCCATTTGTTGTAAGTGAGAGGTGGGTGATAAAATGCACGGAATAAGTGGGGGGTAAGTGGTGGATGATGGTCAAACCTCACATATGTTGTTTTCCTTAAATTGGGTGAAACTTAGGACACTCACACCACACACAGTGGTTTTATTTGACCATGTTGTCCTTAAAATAGACTAATGTGACCTCATTAAACTTATTATAAAAGTCAAATAAACATATGACAGAATCACATCATAAAATATGCACATAAATGATGTTATTGCAAAATGAATGTTCATTTCTGTTGAGCAATTATAGTTTTCCCAATTGTCGTTTGGGATGATAGTGCAAAAACTGTAGTAATTATGTACCCTATTGCCGACTTCTTGTCATGTGAAGATGTGTTGCACTTAATTGTTGGACCCAACTTGATTTTTTTTGCAAGATAATATATATAACTAACAAAACCCTCAACTTACAAACAAAGGCATCCAAGATATCACAAAGTGAATAAAGTATGGGAGATGATAATCACATCACACTTTTTGATTCATGCACCATTAGTTGTGCATTACAGTATTATACTGTACAATACTGTAATGCACAACTAGTGGTGCATGAATCAAAAAGTGTGATGTTAGTATCAATTCCCATAAAGTATAGATCCCAGAAAAAAACATAATACAAAGAATTATTACAAATCTACAAAGAATAAGTATCAAGTTGAACCAACTTGATACTGTGTTTTATTTGAAAAAATAGTTATATATTTTTTGGAATTAATGGTGTCTATATTACTAATTAATTATGGATAAAAACACAAAAAATGTCATTTACGCTCAATTTTTCCTCCGCTTTTACGTGAAAAAAAAATATTTTTTCACATTCACGAATGTTAACAATTTATAAAAAACATACAAAAATTTCACCGTTAAGATTTAGTAAAAATTGTTCACACGTGTGTACAAAAATAAAATTTTACACTCAAAAAGTGCAGAAATCAATTTGTGATGCTTAATTTTTACAAGAAGAAACATGAAAAAAAAAATAAGCCTCATAAATATATCCCAATTGAATGGTTGTGGGTTCAAGTCCTGCTTAGGACATGTAAGATAGAATATGATGTATATTGTGTGAAATAAATAGTTGTTTTAAAAAATAAAATAAGCAAACAACATGAAAAAATTGACTCCCACTCATGTCACTTATCAATCGAAAACAAAAGCAGAGTTTAGTATATTGTCAAATGACATATCGGTCGTAGTAACATCTTTCATTTATATGATTAAAACTTAAGAGAGGTCAAACTATTTGACACTCACGCACTCATGTCACTTCTCAATCGGTTTTAAATATAAAAAGAGATTAAAGTGCCTAAAGTTTGAAAGTGGAATAAAGGATTAAGACAAGTCTTAAATTATAAGAATCGGCCCCATTTACAATGACCGATACATTCTCTATTAAGATAAGACCACATAACTTTAGGGGCAGTTATTAATACGGTGGCTATGTTTTTATTCATACGGTGGCTATATTTTTTTTTTTTTTTTTATCAAAAAGCTATAAACCTGAAAATGCGGAACTGTAAATATAAAGTTTAATAAGCCAAACGCTTAAAACTGTCAGAAATACAGAACAAAAACTGACAAAAAACTGTGTTGTACTAGAAAAAATAGGGGGACAAAGGGAATATTCCCTGAGAAAAGTGGCAGGGCTAGGGGCATAGCCCCCGTATGAATAGTATATCCCTAACTTTAATTTCCTAATTGTCATGTCACAGTTAAATAAGACATGTCTAACTTTTAGTTTAGTAAAGTGCTTTTGTGGTTGCACTACAACCAAAATGTAATTTAGTGGTAAAACGTTTTAGTGACCAAATTACAAGTGCCATCATATCGCATTTCAATTTTCAGCATTGGCGTATTAAAAACTAAAAGTTATCAGAGACTTTCTAAAGCTAAAAACCGTTTGTAGCACAAAAATTTAGATCAATGTATATTTTGGAAAAACTGCTATTTTAACATAATCTTACACCTTTTTGGTTCACGAGCATCCTTGGGAACTCTCTCAGGAACCCTCTCAGTCTGCCCCTGATTTTTAGTTATATACATGCAATATATAATACCTATCCTGAAATAAAAAATACCATCGATTCATATAATCTGGTATTGACAAATTGTTTCACTGTTCTTGGGTATAGTATGTTAGCATACGTGAATAAATGGTATAATTCTTATTATACTTGAGGTAAACTCGTAGTTCGCACGGTAGTTATACAAGAATGCATGTTTGGATCTTGTCCTTTTCAGGAAACTAATGATTGTTAGGTATTTAGGTTTTGTATAGTTGCGTACCCGAAAACAAGAGCAAATTAAGCTTAGTAGACTGTCACATGATAGTTTTTTTCGTTCTAATTATACTATGCAATAAACCATGTGATGTTTAGAACTTCTTAATAGCTTTTTAGGGTAAGTTTAGTAGCTTAATTCGATTGTCATTATTACCAAGCTTCCTTAATAGGCGGTTTAAGAACTTATTACATGATCAAATATTACAGAGACGTACATTCTTGATTGTTTATTAGGTGGTTTAGCTTGCACTAATGCAAGATTTACATAAAAGACGACCATTGTAGCCTTATTTAAACTACATGAACTAGGCACATTGCTTTACCTTATTCAAGATATCGTTATGACTTATGACCTATTGGTGATATTGTAGTTACCTTAAATAAAGGGTACTCGCTCTAATATCATAGATTTGGACACACACGAGATGCATCAGCTTGACGTCGAACAAAGTGATGTAGTTAGACTTTGATGCATCAATAATGTGGTTGTTTCGCGCATACTTTCTTTTAAAGAAAGGGATACATAATAACATTAGCAAGAGTTTGTTACAACAAGAACTAAAAATGTATGTGTGTCTACTTCAATAATCATATCATAAGATTGGTTGCCGTGTTAGAAGATATTAGTAGAGGAAATTTTCCTTACATAGCCTAAGCTCGTTAGGTATATAGATTTGACACCGGTTATCGAAAAAGAAAGCATGTTTAAGTTAATCATGACGATATAAGTCATTAATTGGTTTTTGATAGTGAAATAAGACCAACTATAGGAAGATTATCAACATCTATGATTGTTACATATTTTATATCTATATCTATACTACTTATAATGCACGAAGGCACATCACTCTTAATTTTAAGACGTACAAGAAATTAAGCATGGTTTACAACACCTTAACGCACCCAATTTTCAGAATTACAACAAAGTAAGCATATTGTACAACAAAATAAAGCGTTGTGTCATTTTAAGACCAAAATTTTATCAAACAACATTAATGCTATAAAAAACACCCATTCACCAAAAATTACAACCATTTAAGCACAATGTACAATAGCTGCAACCAATTTTTAGGTTTACAACAAAATAAGCGTAGTGTGCAACAAAATAAGCATGATGTATTTTCAGACTTACAAAATTAATGTTATTAAAGTGGTCAATGTTATTAATGACTACTACTTACAAGAAAAAAAAATAGTGTACAACACTTTAATGCACATAATTTTCAGACGTACAAGACAAGAAGCATAGTGTACAACAAAACACCACATTAATATTTAATGTAGTCAATTATTTAACCGTCGAATAAATACAATTAATACAGTTATTAAAACACCCCTTACATAAGAAATACAAAGTATCAAGCATATTATACAACCAAATTAAACACAATTCCTGCATTAAATTTCACTACTAAAATAATAAAGCACATTATACAAATATTCAGCCCGAACGGGCAACGGGCCAAATGGGCTTGAGCCCGAACGAGCGTGGACCAAACGGGCTCGAGCCCGAGCAGACACGGGCCAACGGGTTCGAGCCCGAGCGGGCACGGACTATACGAAATTTTTGATATCCGTAAATTTGTTAAAAAGAACATAATAAAATAAAGTACATTATTTATCGAAAATTGGGTACCCGCCGCTGCACCTGCTAGTAAACATAGATGATGTATAAACTTTAACAAAACAAGAAACCGCACAAAGCATACACTATTATCTTCAACTTGTTATATAAAGCGGACATCAAGGGAATAACGTAAGAACTGTCACACATGTCGGAGCTCATTGCAACGACTAGTTAAGCCAGTGAACGTTGAGGAATGAAATGTGCAAGAGCAAGAACTAGACCGTTTATAAATAGCCAAAATGACATAATTGAATACTATCTAAGCACATCTTGAGATGAGTTGTGACTAGATGCCTTTGAAAGATATAGGTTAAGTTATCATAGACAGACATGTAACTTCTTTACAATATCTTTCTGCGCAAACTGAACTGAGATATTTCCAAAGTATATATATATATTTGGTTCACATTTCATCATATATGGCACAGACTTGCACTTGATACATACATGCTATCTTTAATCACCATTCGCTAGTTCGTATTCATATAAGCAATTTACCAATGTTCATACACCGTATGCATCATGATCCGGACATACTAGCCATTCGAACGTTTGGCTATGGCCATTATGTGGAGTGTGCTGGATGAAATATTCTCCCACAAAGCATACTTCATCATATCCTGCTACGTTTAAGCTAATCCGAGTCCCGTTAAATACTAATTGGGCCATTAACCACTATATTAAGTAATGATTTCGACTAATCAGTAATCACCTTCAAATTGTAGTATACAAATTCCCAATTGTTTTTTCCCCTCTTTGAGTAAAAGCAAATAATGTAACTTGTAAAACTTTACTCTTGGTTTAAAAGGTTGAAAACAATGTAAAAAAAAGTTCATGATGAAATCCACACGTGTTAACTTTTTACAAGCCACAGGTAGTTAAAATACATATAGTATGTCACAATCATGTAGAAAACTTGAAGTACTTTACATACGAACTATATTTAGCTATTTAGAAAAAGAATTTGCATATTATGATGTCACGTCGACGTATAATATTAATGTTGCATATTATTATTCCATGTGCAATATCTGACAAAATAAATGTAGACGACAAAAATAATCTCATTATACCCGTGAAGGATTTTGGATAGATGTTGATGAGTGAGGGCCCATTTCATGTTTCTCATCAAACCCACATAGGCCCAATAACATTCTATCTACTATTGACTATTGAGAGTGATGTTTGGCATTTTTTTTCACATGTGTAGCAAAACAATTAATCGTCGCCCGAGCGTTATTGGGTCACAATCTTCTTCGAATTGTAAATTGATAAAACAAATGGTCAACCGTGATAATGATGTCAACGATGATAAAACTTCCCGCAAACTTGCAATTTTTGTCGAAATATACCCAAAAACTCGTAACTCGGTTTAACTATTTTATCAATATATCGTTGTTTATGTCTATTAAAATATGTTTTTTAAGAAAATCTTTCCGAAAATACTCAAAACTCACCGAAAATACCTAAAACTTGTCAAAAATGCCAATCCGATTAATCTCGCTTAAAACGATTAAAAGCTAAAAAAAATCGGCCGCTCGACTAGCGATTCACGACTTTTGCAACCTTACTTTTTTTTTATACACTAATGCTAAAGTTCATTTGCTTTACATCTTCAAATTTATGATTTTCAACTAACTGTATGACTTTAGTTCAAAAAAAAAAAAAAAAAAAAAAAAAAAACTGTATGACTTTTGGTATGCACTTTAAACACAAAACTTTACCATGTCAAAGTAAAAAAAAGA
>OU343221.1:270345679-270555646 GCA_910596185.1 Chrysanthemum makinoi
TAACTTGAGTAGGTGGTGGACTAGAACTAGGTCTAGGTGAAGGTATAGGTGTAGAAACACTAGATGCTTCAGCAGTAGCAGAAGGACCTTCATCTATTGTCACTGATGGATTTCCATCAGCAGCAACAGTAGTAGAAGGTGGAGAACCAACAACATTCCCCTCATCAGCAGATTCATTGCCCTGAGGCAACATAGCCGCTAGCAAAGGATGATGTGCCCCCTCATACTTAGTTCTCATTGAAGCAAATAGTTTAGCAGATAAAGCTCATATGGGATAAAAAGCTTGGATTTGGGTAGTAACATCTAAGATCATCTGTAAAAACCTAGGGTACATCAAAAACTTGCTCTTTTTCCTAGTTATATTCTCAACCATATTATCGAAAATAAACTTAGAAAAATTATAAGTTAACCCCTGATATAGACATATAATACCACATCCCAATTGAGTAGAAAATTGATCCCATCCTCCTGATTTATTGCTTAAACTCTGAATCAATGTATGAACCAAAAACCTCCACATAGGACAAATTATTTTTCTTCATCATCATGTGCGGTCATCGTCATCATCATCATCATTTTCATCAATCCATCCTATCCATTTTGATCCTTAGCATCCTCGTCATAGTAGTCATGCATCTCCAGCCATCGAGATAGAATGAATGGGTGGTTATGCAAGACTTCACGAACGCATATCCAGCATCTAGTGTGAAAGATGTGAGCGATCATGCATATCCAACAACCTGTTAGATGTTGGAATAGATGATATGAACTAGATTCGGATTAGTAGATCATGTATAGCTCTTTTCTTGTAGTTGCATTTGATGTTGATTGTCCTCTGTAAACTGTAAGCTGTAAACTGTTTCTCGAATGAATGAATGAACAATTTGCTTCAGTACATCTCTTGAATGAACATTGTAACTTCAGTACATTGTCTTCAGTGGAAACAAATAGCTCACTTCAGCACTTTGAATTCAGTAGAAACAAGCTTTAGAGCTTTCTTGACCATATTCCAAATTAACAACCATGGTAAATTCCAACTTGAATAACCAATCTGCAAAACAGAACAAACACAGAGAAACACACAAACCAACAAAGAAAAACAAACTAAGATTACATTAGCTGGTTAGTGTTAGTGAAAAGCAAACAAAAGTATACATATAAAAACCTACAAAATTACATAAAAACATGCAAAGTGTACACAAATCCTCCCCTGAGGCATATGCCTCCCCTGAGGCCTATGCCTCCCCTTAAACTTTGCAGTTAAGGGTTAAGCATACCAATATGGACCACAAGGTGTTGAAACCTTGGTCCATCAAAAGCTTTTGTTAACAAATCTGCCACATTATTATCAGTGTGAATTTTAACCACTTTTATCAAATGTTTGTCATATGCATCTCTTATAAAGTGGTGCCTGATTTCAATATGTTTTGTTCGACTGTGAAAAACTGGATTTTTAACAATGCATATGGTACTTTGATTATCAATAAAAATTGTTGTGTTCATGAAGTTATACCCATAATCCAACAATTGATTTTGTATCCAAAGAACCTGTCCACAGCAATTTGCAGCAGCAACGTACTCTGCTTCAGTAGATGAGGTAGCCACAATAGTCTGTTTCTTGCATTGCCAAGAAATCAATCTCTTCCTAAGGAATTAGCAACCTCCAGTGGTGGACCTCCTATCCAGATTTGCACCAGCATAGTCACTATCACTATAGGCTTCCAGCTTAAATGGAGATTCTTTTGGGTACCAAAGGCCTAAATGAGGTTGGCCTTTGAGATACTTAAAGATCTTCTTAACAGCATTGAGATGGGAAGTAAGTGGAGTAACTTGATGTCGAGAACAAACACTCACAGCAAAAGTTATATCAGGCCTTGAAGCTGTTAAATACATCAAAGAACCAATCATAGATCTGTATAGATGTACATTCACTGGTGGATCTACTTCAGCGTTGGTATTTGTCTTTGGAGCTTCATAAGGTGTAGTGGCAGTCCTTACACTCTCCATACCAAACTTCTTCAAGATGTCCCTCACATATTTGTCCTGACTGATAAAGATACCATCAGGTTTCTGCTGAACTTGTAGACCCAAAAAGAAAGTCATTTCTCCCATGGCACTCATCTGAAACTCTCCCTTCATAAGCTCCTCAAACTCCCTGCACCAAGCTTCCTTTGTGGATCCAAAAATAATGTCATCCACATACACTTGAACAAGAATAATGTCTGTGGAATTCTTCATAAGGAAAAGATTCTTATCAATTGCACCTCTTCTATAACCATGCTTAAGCAGAAATGTTGAAAGCCGAGCATACCAAGCTCTGGGTGCCTGATGTAGTCCATAGAGAGCTTTGACTACCTTGTAAACATGATTAGGATGATCTGGGTCTTCAAATACTTTAGGTTGAGTGACATAAACCTCCTCTTCTATTTCACCATACAAGAAGGCTCCTTTAACATCCATCTGATATACCATAAAACCCATATAGGATGCATAAGCCAAGAAAATCCGTATGGCCTCAACTCTTGCCACAGGTGCAAACACTTCATCATAATCAATCCCCTCATTTGTCTATAACCCTGAGCAACCAATCTTGCTTTGTTTTTAATGACAACACCTCTTGCATCTCTCTTATTCTTCAGAATCCATTTAGTACCAATTGCATACTTGCCATTAGGTAGTGGTACCAATATCCAAACTTGCTGATTTTGAAATTGTTGCATCTCTTCCTGCATTGCCTCAAGCCAACTTGAATCTTCAAGAGCCTGAGTAACACTGGTTGGTTCCACTTGAGAAAGAAAACAAGCAAACAGACAATGTTCATAGTCTGTGTGATTGTCTCTTTGCTGATTTGAGACATAAGAGATAAAAGCCACTTGACCATATTTAGAACTTGCCACAGTGCCCCTTGTTCTAACAGGTGCATTCGGATCACCAATAATATTTGACTGTGGATGAGTATTGTGAATCCTTTTCGTAGCAGTGGTGTTGACTTCAATGGAAGAATCAAGATTAGTCACAGTAGGTTCAAAATCAGTGTCATAGGAAGGTGAGGTGAAGATTCCAGCTTTAGGTTGATGATGACCAAGATCTGAAGGTTTGGGAAACCGTGTATAAGTTTCTCCAAAGTCTGTTGACACTCTAGTGGAAATAGGAGTAGAAACAGCATGTCTGTCAGCAGAATTGGTGATGTTAGGAGAAACAGGATCATTGTCAGCAGAATTGATGTTTCCACTGATTGTTTCACTGGCAATCTCCTCAGCATTCCTCTCAGCATCTAGATTAGCTGCATACTCTTGTTTCTTCAGCCTAGCAAGGTCTTCAGCATAGTGTGAATCATCTTCACTCTCATCAGTATAATTTCTAGAAGTGTCACCTGCAAAATTGTTAGGGGAGAAAGAAGGCACTACAATGGGTTGTTCATCATCTTCAAACTCACTGTCAGAATCAGCATCCAGGGTATCTGCACTGTTAGTTGGAGACTCTTGAGTACTTGCATTTTGATTAGCCATATGTCTAGAATAACCCAAATAATCAGTTAAGTAATCAAGGTCAAAAGACCAAACATGACCCTGTCCTCGAACATTAGGCTTGTCTTCTAGAAACCTCAGGTTCAATGTCTCCTCAATCTTCTTAGCAGATAAATTGTAAACCCTGTACGCCTTACTATGAGCAGAATATCCCAAAATATAACCATAATCAGCTTTCTCATCAAATTTGCCCAATGGATCACTTGTATTCAGAATGGTCACTTGATAGCCAAAAGGTTTAAGGTAATGAATAGTAGGAACTTTCCCATAGAGAAGTTCATATGGTGTTTTGAAGTGTGGTCTAGTAATGGACACTCTATTCAGTACATAACAAGCTGTGCCAACAGCTTCTGTCCAAAACATGGTGGGTAGCTTAGAGTCTGCCAGCATTGATCTTGCAGCCTCTATTAAGGTCCTATTTTTTCTTTCTGCCACCCCATTTTGTTGTGGGGTTCTTGGAGTGCTATAGTCCCTTTTTATCCCTTTTGACCTACAGAGTTCTATAAGTATAGCATTCTTGAACTCTGTCCCATTATCACACCGAATTCCTTTAACCTTTTTGTTCAACTGATTCTCAATAAGGGTAATGAAGTCTTTCAGCACTGGAGATGTTTCATCTTTGGTCCTTAGAAAGAATACCCAACAAAATCTACTATAACCATCAGTGATAACCAGACAAAAATACTTTTAATCAATGCTTCTCACTTGAGTTGGACCAAACAGATCCATATGAAGCAGCTGAAGTGGTTCAGAAATAATGCTCACAGCAGTAACAAGTTTGTATGAGGCTCTATGTTGCTTTCCCTTATTGCAGGCAACACAGTTATGATCATTTGTGAAGACTTTGGAAGGAAGACCTTCAACAAGACCCAGTTTAGAGAGCTTGTTTATGGTCTTGAAGTTGACATGGGCCATCCTCCTATGCCATTTAGTAGACTCATCCAAGGATGCTTTAGCCACCAAACAAGTTAAATCACCTTCTGGTTTAACATCAGTTAAGTTGAATGTATAAAGATTGTGATTCCGAGGAACTTTCAGCAGAATTGAAGTTTCTTCTGGGAGTTTGAAGTCTTTAGATAGCACAAGACATTCATCCTCTGTGAAGAGTACTTTGTTCTTGGTGTCACAGATTTGTGAGACTGAGAACAAATTGAAGTGTTGGAGTTCCTTGACATAGTATACATTCTCAAAGTCCAGTTGAGGTGTTTTGATGGTCCCTTTCCAAGTAATTCTTCCATCACTTCCTCCAAAGGTTACATTGCCTCCTCCTTCAATTGATACAAAGTTATGCATCATATCCCTGTTTCCTGACATACTTCTTGAACAACCACTATCAACAATGCCAACATCTTTATGCTTAAGAGGATGATTCTACAACAACAAAAATATACAAAATATTAGTACACTATGGAGGCTCAAGTAATTGCTGACTTGAACCTTCCTTGTGGATCATATGAGTTATGCCATGCAGATGTATAAGATCCACTATTGTTCTTGGGTTTCCATTGAAATTTAGGTCCCTTTTTATTCCAAGAACAACCTGCTGAGGACTTGACAGCAGTATCCCAATACCCTTTCCCATCATTCATTGAGTCAACATATCCAGGCCAATAACCATTCTTAAAATATGAACTTGTTGGTTGAACATATGGTCTTGCAACTGGTCTTCTCCAAGGAAAAGGAGAATTAGTATAAGTTGCTTGTGGAACATAAGGTGGTATAGCATTAACATTGGTACACATTGGTCTAGATGTCCTATAATCACCACACCTACCCATCCTTTGCTCATGATAATTACAATCCTTAATTAAATGAAATTTACTTCCACACACAAAACATGTCTTCTGTTTAGAAGATTTATTCAAACCAAAAGATGTTCTATTACAAGCAGAAGTATTCAAACCAAAACCATGAAAAGAATTGTTTTTAACAGTATTATTATGCAAAGAATTAAAAGGCAAGTCTTCAGAGGCAACTGTCTTGGAAGAGGATTCCTTGGCAGCAACTCTGACATGCTTATTGGTAGTCTTGGGTGCAGGCAGGGGTGAAGACTTGGGAAGGTCAGACTTGTCATTTGAATCACACTCTGTAGACCCTTGCTCGGAGGACTTGTCACTGTTAACACAAGAGACAAAGTCATTAGAAGAAGTATCAGGGTCTGGCAAGTCATTTGACTTTTTGCCATAGAGATGATGTGATCCATCAAAGTCAACAGTAATGGAAAGGTCAGTGGGCATGTGCTCACCTCTAATAGGTCCACGCACAGCATGAAGGGCACCTTCTTTCACAAAATTAGCTAGGCCTGCTGGTGTAGATTTGCATGTGTCATCCCTAGCTTCTAACCCTACATACTTCTTAAAGCCTAATCCTATAGAAGTAGTTGGAGTTTGACTAGCATAGATGTGACTAGCTAACTTATTTCCATTTAACAACCATTCTTTATGCCTAGCAATTTCCTAATCTAGTTTCTCTTTTAGCTCTAGATTTTCTGACACTACATCTGCTCTTAACTTCTCAGATCTTTTTAACTCATTCTTAGCACATTCAAGATCCTTTTCTAACACACTTATTTTCTCATCATAAGCTATTTGATTCTTCTGAAACCAAACCTTTTGTCTTTCTAGTGTTTTTAAAGCCTGTTTATAAGCTTCAACTTCTACAAAGTATTCATTGTATTTAGGTTTCAAAATATCATAAGCTTCTTTGAGTTCATTATAACGCTCACTACAACCAAACAAACAGTTTTGTACCTGAGAGATGCCCATCAAGGCAATCTGATCATGCCTATCCTATGAAGTACAGCTTGCAATCAAACCAACATTATCAATAACAGGACCATCATTTTCCTGCTCATGTTGCTTCCAGTCCACATTGCTGTCAAGAGTGACAAAAGCTGCTGATCCCTTTGAAGTTCCAGCCTCCCTCTGATTCTGCTGATAAGTAGAGTATCTTGTCTCATCACCAGCTTTCCTATCTTTGCACTCTCTGGAGAAGTGACCCATCTGTTGACATGTGAAGCACTTAACCTTTCTTTTGTCAAACCTCGCTGGATCTCTTCCTTGGAAGCCAAACCTTCTGCCAGCTTTGCGCTCAAACCTCTTGATATCCATGAACAACATAGCCACCTGCCACTTCAGCTTCATCTCTTCCATCTCCAGTGGATCCACCTGATCAAAATCCTCATAGGCAAGTTCCTGCTGAGGATCATAATCAGCAAAGAAAGATCCAAGCACATCTTCCATTATACCTCCAGATTGAGAACTTGATGGAGTGTAAGATGATGATGAGTAAGTTGGACTAGGACCATGACTCATCTTAGGTGTAGAGGCTCCAACGAATGCTGTGTGACTTGCAGTAGATGATGATCGAAAAGGACTTCTTACATCATGTTCAAGAGCTTTAAGTTTGTTGTACATCTCATCAAAAGTAAGCATATCCAAACCACCTTTTGCTTTTAAAGCAAGGCTCACTTGTAGCCAGGATTGAGGTAAAGACCTCAAGAACTTAGAATTACAATCATCATTATCTGGCTTTGCCTGCAGCTGATTTAACTGACTTAAAATCTTGTGAAACTTGTCATAGCCCTTATGAATTCCTTCCTCTTCAGAGATTTGAAAGTCTTGAAACTGTTGTCGCAGCATGGACTTTCTCATTCTCCTAGACTCCTCATTCCCACCGAACTTCGCCTTAATTGCTAACCATATGTCCTTAGCATCTTGCATGAAGTGAAAATCACTCAAGTGATCCTCAGGAATAGCTTGAAGAAGAATGTTTTTAACTTGGTTTCTCTCTGAACCGCCAGTAACTCTTCAGCAGTTTTGGGAGGAACATAAGTCATCTTACCAGCAGCATCTACGGTAGTTTTCTTCAAACTGTTTCCCTTCAGTACTATCTCCCATAGATTCCAATCAATGTTGGAGATCCAGTTCTGCATCTTCATCGCCCAAAGATCATACTCCTCCCTTTTTAGGTAAGGAAACTTAGCATTGCTGTTAGAGAGACTTAGGTGTTGCAGATGGGTGGTGTTTTGGTTGTTGGTGATTTCAACATCAACGTCTGATCCAGGCATGGTGAGTTTTGTTTTGGTTGTATTGGTGTTTAGAAAACCAGTTCTTAGTATCGTAGAGACTCTCACGAGGCTCTGATACCACTTGTTGAAAAACTAGCAGACCTTGATAGATCTTGAGCTTCGTAGATTGTTAGTATTGCTTATGTAATCACAAACAAACTAAAAGAAAATCTCTACAACTTGTATTCTTTAGCGGAATATAAACACAAGTATAAAACACAGATAACTAAGAACTCTTTGATCCTCTATGGATCGTTATATTAATAACTTGTAAACGTCTAATGTCTAGTACATAATTTATTCTATTGTGTTCCTTTTATAGACAAGGAACCCTAACTTCTTCTCTAAGAAACGTAAAACTAAATAAGATATACACAATCACTTCCTAATAAAGCTCATGCATATCCTAACTAATTCTAGAAAATACGGAATAACTATATCCGCAGAAACAAACTAATAACAATATCACTTCAGTAGAACTATGTCTTCGGCAGAATCCATACACTTCGGCAGAATCCATTCAGCTGAAACAACAGCATAATTCGTACTTCACATAATTCCCAACAGTTAATGAGTGTTTATCTTTCATTTCCAATTTGTTATATTTCATATACACCCGAGAGAGATGTGAGTATCCAAACACCCCATGTAAGGTGCTAGTATGTAATTTCCGTGCTTTTTATGACTTTTGTGGGGCTTATATGTGTTGTGGACTGTTTTAAACCAATGCTTCATGACCCCTAACTTATAAATTAATTGGCTAAAAGCACATTTGCTTGAGGACAAGCAAATACCAAGTGTAGGGATATTTGATAAGGTTTTAAAATGTACCTTTTTGAGGGGTCATTTAAGCCCTTATTTGATCACTTTTGTATCCGTTATTACTTAATATCGTTCCTTTTCACTTTTTAGGTCTCTTGAAGGCAAATTACTGTAATGGCACTTATTTGGACGAAAAGGTGCGAATATACGAAGAAAATGGCCAAAGTCAAGAATCGAGACACTCAGGCTGCTGAAAACATAAGGTGACGGCGTCACTGCTTATCTACGACGCCGTCGGAGGATTTTGTGACGGGACAGAAGCCAAAACTCTTATTTTCAAGTGACGACGTCAAGTTATAAAAGAGTAGGCCGTCGCAATTCAGACGGCCTAGATTCAATCCAGAAAACGTTAGAAGCTGAAGAGGACGGCGTCACAAGCATAAGGTGACGCCGTCGCAAGACTAACGTGGCCAAGACGAAACCCTAACGACGGCGACCCGACGGCGTCACAAAACATAAGGTGACGCCGTCGCATGTGTAATCTTATATATAGAATCCGAATTTTTCAGTATTTGTGTGTAGTCTTTTGGAGTAAAAACCTAAACCGAACCAAGGCTGTTTTGTACAGTATTTTAGGGTTCCAAACCCTATCTTACATCATGATAAGTGCTTTACTTCATTAATACAATTATGTCTTTGATTATTTGTGTGTATGCTTGCATGTTCTCCATGTCCGGCTAATTTACTTTTGTGTTTGCTTAGGGAATATGAAACTTAATTATTGAATATTGATTGGTTGTCTCTTATCTTAGTTTGTTAATGATCTAGTAATGCGATAGGTCATTCGTTGGTTGTGTACTTAATGCTTGATTAAATCTTTGTGAACCTTAGAATATAAATCCTTGAGTAGTTGTAAGCTAAACCATCCAAAGAGTGCCTTAGAGTAAGAGTTTATTATCCCTAGTGGGTTTTGTAGATGAGACCCTTTGGTAAGTTCAAAGAGTTAGGGAGAAACGCATACCCTACAACTTTAGACACACAACGCAACTAAGAATAAGGACGTGACAATTCAACCACCAATAGGAGATAATTAAGGAGTAGTAAAACCTAAGTAAACACATCTTTAAACTATCATACGAGTACACAATAATTAGACATAGACTACATACCCCTTAGATTAGATAATTAGATAAGTAGAGTAATCGGTAGAAATACCAACCCCCAAATCCAAACCCCGAGATTCGTACCTTTCAATTTTCTAAAAAAACATAAAAAGATAAAAAAATAATCTTCCTCAACCCCAACCTTAGCGTAGTAACTTCTCACTAGCATTCCTATTCCCCTAGAGAACGATATCAATACTCGTGGCTTACCCTAATACTACACTACAATGATTAGGTTCACCGCCTAGGGTGTTATAAAACTTGCTCGAAGAAAAGGAAGTTCCTTTGACCCCAAACGACGCGTGTAGCGTTATCAAGTTTTTGGCGCCGCTGACTGGGAATAGAATAGCTAGTTAGTAGTCCACCTCGTTTAGGTTTCTTTGCTTGATTCCTATCAAGTAAATTTTTCTCATTTTTTAGCTTTCTCGTAGTCTATCCCCCTTCTTCGTGACCTTTGTTCGTAATCCCATCACTTTTCATCATGGAAGGTGATAACCACCCACCATTTATCAACCCACCACCAATTGACCCGCCAAGAGCCCGTACTCTTGGTGAATACTCGAGACCAAGCCACCTAGGCTATAGGAACACCATTGAGCTTCCTGACCAAGCCCAAACTACGGCCCTGCGATCCGACACCATCCGGTTGGTGCAAAATGGATGTGCATTCCATGGACTTCGATCCGAAGATCCAAATCAGCATCTAAGGGATTTCCTCAAAATTGTCGATTCCATCAACCTTGATGCTACTACTCGGGAGACCACGCGCCTGCGTCTCTTCCAATTTTCTCTACGGGACCAAGCTAGTAATTGGCTTGAGCGACTTCCCGCCGGTTCCATCTCAAGTTGGGATGATCTCACCTCTCGTTTCCTTGCTCAATTTTTCCCACCGGGGAGAACCACTAAGATTAGGCGAGATATCTTAACATTTCAGCAACTTCAAGACGAGTCACTCTACAAAGCATGGACTCGATTCAAGGAACTACTCCGTAAAATCCCCCATCATGGCATTGATCTTTGGCTTCAAATCCATATCTTCTATGACCATGTTGATTTCATCACTCGACGATCTATTGATCAAGCCGCCGGTGGAAGGCTCAGTGACTTTAATGCAGAGAAATCTTGGGAAATTATAGAAGAACTTGCTGATCAAAGCTATGAAGATTGGAATGAATCTCCTGAAACCCCTGTTAACATGGTTAATGCCATATCGGCTTCTCTTAAATCGACCGACATCACCGAAGAGCAAATGAGTGCTATTGAGAGAGGGATTGATTATCTCATGGAAAGGCTTAAAAGGGCTCCCGTATACATTCCTCGAGAAGCATTTAATTCCGCCAATTCCACCAACCACCCAACACCTTTTTCAGAATCCCCAAGTCGTGAGCAAAACCCCAATTCTGAAGGCTTCCGTTCTACTTCCCCAATACCACTCTCACCAAGCTTTAAGGAACAAATGATAGAATACATGACAGCTCATACGGAGAGATTAGCCAAATTTGAAAAGGAGGTTTATAGGCAGAGAGAGGAAATGCAAGCAAAAATGACGGAAATGATGAACTTGGTAAAAGAATTTACCAAAACAAAAGTTCCCGAAAAGGTACTAGTAAGAAGCAACGATTGTCCTCCCACTTCGTTTGTTAACGCCATTTCCATTATGCCTGAGGATGAAACGGTTGAGGTGAGGAAAACTGGGGATAGCAAGAGGGAGGAGGCGGAACCTAATGATGAGCCTGAGACCATTGAGTACTACCTTAAGTACGAAATCAACAGAAAGACCATTGCAAACCAAGTAAACAACTTTAGGTACAATGAGGTTCTTAGGGAAGCCCTTGAAGGAAAAATGACAGAAGAAGAGTATGACGCCTTACCTATGGGACCTCTGTATGAGTTGGTTATAAAAAAACCATTAACAAAAAAACGAGACACCACAAGGAACTTCGTGATACCTTGTAGCATAGGTGATCTTGACATAAATGCCTTAGCTGATCAAGGGACTGATGTGAACATAATGCCACTATCAATCTATAATAAGTTAACTAAGGAGAAACCAGCCAAGACTGATCTTAGACTTTCCTTAGCTAATCACACCTATGTCTACCCTATAGGGATCGCGGTGGATGTTCTGATAGAAGTGGCTAATATCGTTTATCCGGTGGATTTCGTAATCATTGATGTTGAGGAAGATAAAAATGTGCCACTCATTCTTGGGACACCATTTCTGGCCACCGCCAAGGCAACTATCAAATGCGGAGAGGGCATCATGGTACTTAAAAGCGGGAAAGGGTACGCTAGGATACCCATCATCCCAAGGTATCCTCTTAAGATCATGGAAATGATTACGGGTGGAAATCCACAAGCCCCTGGCGATAGTGTTAAGAAGAAAATGAATGATTGGGAAAAAGGGCTTAGGGACTTTATGGTTCAAGGATTGTATGCAACATTGTGGAAACCCGATAAGAAGTTAGGAAATAATCCCACTTCGATACCAAAGGCACAAAGGAACCCTAAGGAATTCCTAAAGGGAGACAAAGTACTTCTATACAAATCACGGATAAGGGCATTACGAGGTAGAAACAAACCAAGATGGTTTGGGCCTTTCCCAGTGAAGGAAACCAATCTAAAGGATAAAACCTTCACCATAATAGACGACGTTGGCAAGGAATCTACGGTAAGCATACAACGTCTACACCCTTTCGACGACGGGAAATCGAAGGAAGGAGATGACGGTAATGAAGTCACGTGAGGGCACGACTACGAGTCTAGCTACAAGACTCTTAAATAAAGAAAAGCGCTTCGTGGGAGGCAACCCATGCTTAATTGTTTGCTTGTTAGTGTCTTATATTTTTTGTTAATTGTTTATTCTCATGTTTAAATTTGTAAAAATGCTTTATTTTGTTTTTAACCTCGTCTTAATTGCATCTAAAGGTATTTTACATAAAGGATAATTGTAGGGAGGATTACACACGTTTTCAAAAGAAACGTAAACATGAGAATAACAATTCATTAAAAGATATATATGTGTGTGTTTGTTCGAGTCAAATGCTTGTATCGAGTCATAATGGATGTTTTGCAGAAATTTTTCCAGATTCTAAAGATGTAAATTTTCCATAATTTTTTCCAGAAAATCCCACCAGTTTTTGTCGGATAACCGACGGCGTCAGGAAGGAGTAAAACATCGATTACTTTTTCTCGTTTTCTGAGCTACTTATAAATTTTTTGGAATTTTCTAGGTCTTAATTTTCCGAAATTCTAAACATCCATTCCACTAGCATTATATCCTAGTTTAGTAGAGTCTTATATATATTATTACCGCCGATTTTACGCGAAGAAGAAACAAAAGATTGGAAGGAGCTTTTCACGCACACATTCTTCTTGGAAAGGATTTAACCACTACTTCACATACGGATCCTACCGAGCTAATCAGGGGAGTACTAGTTTCTTTCGTTTTTAATTACCTTCCATTATCATAACTTTGATACTTTCGGGGAACATTGGGGACAATGTTCAGTTTAAGTGTAGGGAGGGAAAATAAAACGGGAACTTTGAAACTTTGCTTATCTTTGATTATTTGCTTTGTCCAAGTGTATTTGTGTAATAAACCATGAGAAAATGTCGGTTAGGGTAATTTTGGCACCAAATTTTTAATTTTTCATGACATATAGGAGTGGGCCATTAGTTTCAACAAAAGCGTCTCACGAATAGGAAGTTGCATGACTAGCACAAAAACCCTTTACCACCTAAATTCCACCCAAAATGTGAGGATCGCCCTTAGATTAGTAGGAATTAAAAGCATTCATCTTTAATGCTTAGAGTGTGAACCGGTAGTATATTAGATTCTAGAACTTGTTTTGTGATGCATTCCGAGATCGCTAGTAAGACTACACTTGTGTAGTTAGGAATAACTAAATGATAAGAGGCATTCGGATAACCCTTGTTTGATACCCGTACTATAATTACTTCTACCATATCGGTTGAGTAATTCCCCCACACCTTTGCGTTGTACTCATCTTTAGTACACGATACCCCTAGTTAACCCCTTAGAGCCTATCCTTTTCGCGGTTCTCGTGATGTTTTGGTTTTTTCGGAATATCAATGAAGAGCATTGTTTACACCCCACCCCTAAATATACACCCAAATCGCCTTAGCCTACCTTATATGCACTCACTTTTAGTGCATTTTTGTTATCGCCCTAAACCCTTAGTTCAATTATCTGGTTGCTTGCACGAGTTGCTAAGTCGAGTCATATCCTTTGTACACAGTTTTGGGACGATTGAGACTCATGGGAAAAAGTTAAAGTTTATAAAATGATTGAAAGGGAACGTTAAATTCCCTTATTTACGTAATAACATACCCCAAGTGTTTTTGATCTTTTCAATTCGGGTCAAATTAGGGTTAGAGTAATAAAAACTCAAGTGTAGGGATGTGCCTATAAATCCCTATCATTTTGATGTTACCGTAGAGGATGGTAGAGTAAAAGTGTATGAATGAAAAAAAACAAAAAAACAGGCTACCATCCTACATCTATCCTTTAAATTTATGTTTGTTTGTTTCAGTTAGGTAGAGTCTAGAGTGTCGAGGCTTGGCTTAGCAACGCCATTCTTCGTATGCATTTAACATAGAGATTTTTGACTTGCTACCACTTAAAAAGCCTATCCCACCAAACCCTTTGTTTTCATACCGTAAGCCTAACGTTACAACCCTTTAAAGACCTCTTTGATAGTCTTTCCTAGGTGCTTACGCCAAAGCGATGGGGGTTTGATCTATTCTCAAGCCTATGGTAATCTATGTACTAGGACCGGTTAATGTTGAAAAACTAGCAGACCTTGATAGATCTTGAGCTTCGTTGATCGTTAGTATTGCTTATGTAATCACAAACAAACTAAAAGAAAATCTCTACAACTTGTATTCTTTAGCGGAATATAAACACAAGTATAAAACACAGATAACTAAGAACTCTTTGATCCTCTATGGATCGTTATATTAATAACTTGTAAACGTCTAATGTCTAGTACATAATTCATTCTATTGTGTTCTTTTTATAGACAAGGAACCCTAACTTCTTCTCTAAGAAACGTAAAACTAAATAAGATATACACAATCACTTCCTAATAAAGCTGATGCATATCCTAACTAATTCTAGAAAATACGGAATAACTATATCCGCAGAAACAAACTAATAACAATATCACTTCAGTAGAACTATGTCTTCGGCAGAATCCATACACTTCGGCAGAATCCATTCAGCAGAAACAACAACATAATTCGTACTTCACATAATTCCCAACAATCCTCCCCTAAACTGGAATTTGACTTGGTTAAGTTCCAGTTTCTTGATAGATCTCTAACCTTGCAGCACTAGAGGATTGTACTCGAACACCATCAGCAAAGAATCAAAACAAAATCATCTCTTTGATGAAGAAACTCTGAAACTCCAGATCTTTGCAGCAACAAATGACAACATGTACATCAAAACATATTAGTTTCATACTAGTCTCATCACATCCAGGTGTGTTAACACCTGTGAGAGGTGAATCATTGAAAATAATGGATTTGATGTCTCTTTACCAATAGCCATCACTACTGGAGTAGCCAAATGTTTAAGTTCGAAAACTATGGTACACTGATAACCATCTGATTTATTAGCAAATCAACAACCATGAACGAATTTGAAATGTCTTTACCTGTAGCCGTTTGCTCAGGACTAGTCAATTCTTAAAATTGGTGAACTGATTACCAAATATGGTATTCCACTGCCTTTACCACAAGCCATATACATGTGGGCTAGTCAATTCTTGGATTCCAAAAAGGAATAAACCATGGTGAATTAATGACCATACAACACTCAGCAATTAAGCATAGGTGGTTGCAAACCCTATGATTTTGAGCAAACCATTACAGCTATCAACAGATTTGATGTGTCTTTACCAAAGCTGTACCCCTTGGACTAGCTAACTCTTTGACATACACAAGGTATATCTGGTGAGTCAATAACCATTAATAATATACAACAAACCTGCAATAAAAGTTAGACAAAATCAAATATATACAAAATTATTATTATTATTATTATTATTATTATTATTATTATTATTATTATTATTTTTTAACTAAGAAATAAAGAAAACAAATATTACAAAAGATACAAAATACGACAATCAAGATGAACCTTTATGTTGCAGAAGCTGAGTTTTAATCAATCCAACACATTGTTCTGCATGAAGGTCATCATTGCCAACTGGATTAGGAGGTACTTTCAACTTCTGTCTAAGCATTCTTTCCATTAATGAAACAGACAAAGGATAAGTCTTATCCGAGAACATACACAAAATCATGCCACATTTTGTCTGAACCACATGGACACATGGCATAGGATAAAATCTCCAACTCTCAATCTCCCACTTATGTGAATTCTTCCAAATAGAATACCCTTTACCATCTAGAGAATGAGAATCAAACAAGACTTGAAGATCACCCAATAAATATAAACCAGAACCCTGTGGTGAATGAATAGTATAATGCTAAGTGACATGTTCATACAGCATCTTCAAATCATGTCTATCCACCAAATGAAAGATTTCCTTCAAGAAGTTGAATTGTATAGTAGAATTATCCAGTCGATAAACAGTGTTAAGCTTCCCAGCTGTCCAATTGATCAATACAACATGTGTTCCTTCAAGAAAAACATCAACAGATCCTACTTTAATAAAAATTGACTCAGCAGCCTTGAGATCTAAAGAGATACTCTTCGAAAGATGTTTCCGAGCTAGTCTCACAGATCTCCTTAAGGAACGAAGTTTCCTTTTAGTCATCCTTTTCTTGCTCAATGTATCACCCAAATTATCAATAGATTCAACACTAAGCGAAGCTTCAGAAGAAACAGTAGAAGGTTCAGCAGAGAAAACCATATCAGCTGAACTTCTCTCCTCAACATCAGTAGTAACTACAGGAGAACTTAATTTTGGTGCCACATCATCAAAATTATCTACAATCTCAACTGTCTTGGGTCTCTTTGCTTTAGGAACATCAGACGTATTAGCAATCCTTTCCAATGTAGAAGAAGAAGTAGAACCAGATGAAGAAAACTTCATAATCATATTATACTTTCTGATCAAAGCATCATCAGATAAAGCTAAGATTTGCTTCATTGACATGCCAGTAGTGTATACAGTAGTACTATGATTCTTCACAATCCTCCTCATATGAGCTCTCTTCTGAGCTACAGTCATTGGTTTTTCCCTTTTTGCTTTATTCCTTTGAGCAACAATAACATTCCTCTTTGCAGCTGCTTCTAGCTTCTTTTGTTTTCCAAGAGCCACCATTTGAGCCACAAAATTCTCACTATCATAGGCTGCACCTAAAATGCATTTAGCAAGATTAGAATCAGATGCACCTTGATTAGTAAAGGCATCCCATTGAGCATCAATGATCTTAGGAAATAGTTCATCAAGCTCTAGTTGTCTCTCTGTAGACAAATTAGAATTAGACTGAGCATGA
Organism: Chrysanthemum makinoi; assembly: GCA_910596185.1. Taxonomy (NCBI): domain Eukaryota; kingdom Viridiplantae; phylum Streptophyta; class Magnoliopsida; order Asterales; family Asteraceae; genus Chrysanthemum; species Chrysanthemum makinoi. The sequence continues at coordinate 270,362,698 of OU343221.1, forward strand.
AGAAATTCAGCCACTGCACGACTCTTCTGCATATTTTCATAATCAGCAAACATCTTAGCTTGAGCATACCTTTCTTCTTCAGACACCAGATCTGAACCAATCACTTCATCAATCACAGTTTCTATTCCTTTGTTAGAAGGTTCCACAGCTGAATCATTTTGAGGAATATGCACAAAAAGAACTTCAGAAGAAACACCCATATCAACATCAGAAGAAACATGTTCAGAAAACGCTTCAACAAGTGTAGAAAAGACTTCAACATTAGAATCCAAGTTAAAACTTCGCCAGAAGAAACACTGTAGAATCATCTGCTGAAGGTTGAGAACTTGGTGGTTCTTGTACAAATGAAGCTTGACCATGTTCAGCAGCCACATCCTCTATTTGAACATCAGCAGACACACTTGCAAATATAGTCTTTTCCTTTTGCTAGTGTATCGAATAGGTTCCTTTGTCTTTGAAGATTCAGCAGCAATATGAGATGAAACATGAGTTGTTAGAGCTGCATCAGCCAAGATTCCTAGTGATGCAAGCTGAGTCTCTTCTTGCTCCTCATCAGAAGAAACCAAAATTCTCCTTTTGCCCCCTTTTTCCAAGTTGTTCCTCCAAGTTCTTAACTTTATTCTGCAACTCCACAATCTTACCACCAAGAGTAGACCTGGTCTCTGTAAGCTCCTGTTTAAGATCAGCAACCTCTGCTACATACCTGTTCACTAGAGCATATATAGATGTCAGTGTAATAAGGTCCTCAGCGCCACCAGCTGATTGCTCAGTGGTAATGGGAGCTTCGTTGGGCCTTTCAGGAGAAATATAAACATGGTCAAAATTAGGAAATCCTTCATCAAATTGGTTCCTAATAGGACTAGATGTGGGCAGTCTATCAGTTTCATGCTCAACCTCATCAAGAGTAACTTGAGTAGGTGGTGGACTAGAACTAGGTCTAGGTGAAGGTATAGGTGTAGAAACACTAGATGCTTCAGCAGTAGCAGAAGGACCTTCATCTATTGTCACTGATGGATTTCCATCAGCAACAAGAGTAGAAGGTGGAGAACCAACAACATTCCCCTCATCAGCCAGATTCATTGCCCGAGGCAACATAGCCGCTAGCAAAGGATGATGTACCCCTCATACTTAGTTCTCATTGAAGCAAATAGTTTAGCAGATAAAGCTCATATGGGATAAAAAGCTTGGATTTGGGTAGTAACATCTAAGATCATCTGTAAAAACCTAGGGTACATCAAAAACTTGCTCTTTTTCCTAGTTATATTCTCAACCATATTATCGAAAATAAACTTAGAAAAATTATAAGTTAACCCCTGATATAGACATATAATACCACATCCCAATTGAGTAGAAAATTGATCCCATCCTCCTGATTTATTGCTTAAACTCTGAATCAATGTATGAACCAAAAACCTCCACATAGGACAAATTATTTTTCTTCATCATCATGTGCGGTCATCGTCATCATCATCATCATTTTCATCAATCCATCCTATCCATTTTGATCCTTAGCATCCTCGTCATAGTAGTCATGCATCTCCAGCCATCGAGATAGAATGAATGGGTGGTTATGCAAGACTTCACGAACGCATATCCAGCATCTAGTGTGAAAGATGTGAGCGATCATGCATATCCAACAACCTGTTAGATGTTGGAATAGATGATATGAACTAGATTCGGATTAGTAGATCATGTATAGCTCTTTTCTTGTAGTTGCATTTGATGTTGATTGTCCTCTGTAAACTGTAAGCTGTAAACTGTTTCTCGAATGAATGAATGAACAATTTGCTTCATACATCTCTTGAATGAACATTGTAACTTCAAGACATTGTCTTCATGGAAACAAATAGCTCACTTCAGCACTTTGAATTTAGTAGAAACAAGCTTTAGAGCTTTCTTGACCATATTCCAAATTAACAACCATAGTAAATTCCAACTTGAATAACCAATCTGCAAAACAGAACAAACACAGAGAAACGCACAAACCAACAAAGAAAAACAAACTAAAATTACATTAGCTGGTTAGTGTTAGTGAAAAGCAAACAAAAGTATACATATAAAAACCTACAAAATTACATAAAAACATGCAAAGTGTACACAAATCCTCCCCTGAGGCATATGCCTCCCCTGAGGCCTATGCCTCCCCTTAAACTTTGCAGTTAAGGGTTAAGCATACCAATATGGACCACAAGGTGTTGAAATCTTGGTCCATCGAAAGCTTTTGTTAACAAATCTGCCACATTATTATCAGTGTGAATTTTAACCACTTTTATCAAATGTTTGTCATATGCATCTCTTATAAAGTGGTGCCTAATTTCAATATGTTTTGTTCGACTGTGAAAAACTGGATTTTTAACAATGCATATGGTACTTTGATTATCAATAAAAATTGTTGTGTTCATGAAGTTATACCCATAATCCAACAATTGATTTTGTATCCAAAGAACCTGTCCACGGCAATTTGCAGCAGCAACGTACTCTGCTTCAGTAGATGAGGTAGCCACAATAGTCTGTTTCTTGCATTGCCAAGAAATCAATCTCTTCCTAAGGAATTAGCAACCTCCAGTGGTGGACCTCCTATCCAGATTTGCACCAACATAGTCACTATCACTATAGGCTTCCAGCTTAAATGGAGATTCTTTTGGGTACCAAAGGCCTAAATGAGGTTGGCCTTTGAGATACTTAAAGATCTTCTTAACAACATTGAGATGGGAAGTAAGTGGAGTAACTTGATGTCGAGAACAAACACTCACAGCAAAAGTTATATCAGTCCTTGAAGCTGTTAAATACATCAAAGAACCAATCATAGATCTGTATAGATGTACATTCACTGGTGGATCTACTTCAGCGTTGGTCTTTGTCTTTGGAGCTTCATAAGGTGTAGTGGCAGTCCTTACACTCTCCATACCAAACTTCTTCAAGATGTCCCTCACATATTTGTCCTGACTGATAAAGATACCATCAGGTTTCTGAACTTGTAGACCCAAAAAGAAAGTCATTTCTCCCATGGCACTCATCTGAAACTCTCCCTTCATAAGCTCCTCAAACTCCCTGCACCAAGCTTCCTTTGTGGATCCAAAAATAATGTCATCCACATACACTTGCACAAGAATAATGTCTATGGAATTCTTCATAAGGAAAAGATTCTTATCAATTGCACCTCTTCTATAACCATGCTTCAGCAGAAATGTTGAAAGCCGAGCATACCAAGCTCTGGGTGCCTGATGTAGTCCATAGAGAGCTTTGACTACCTTGTAAACATGATTAGGATGATCTGGGTCTTCAAATACTTTAGGTTGAGTGACATAAACCTCCTCTTCTATTTCACCATACAGGAAGGCTCCTTTAACATCCATCTGATATACCATAAAACCCATATAGGATGCATAAGCCAAGAAAATCCGTATGGCCTCAACTCTTGCCACAGGTGCAAACACTTCATCATAATCAATCCCCTCATCTTGTCTATAACCCTGAGCAACCAATCTTGCTTTGTTTTTAATGACAACACCTCTTGCATCTCTCTTATTCTTCAGAATCCATTTAGTACCAATTGCATACTTGCCATTAGGTAGTGGTACCAATATCCAAACTTGCTGATTTTGAAATTGTTGCATCTCTTCCTGCATTGCCTCAAGCCAACTTGAATCTTCAAGAGCCTGAGTAACACTGGTTGGTTCCACTTGAGAGAGAAAACAAGCAAACAGACAATGTTCATAGTCTGTGTGATTGTCTCTTTGCTGATTTGAGACATAAGAGATAAAAGCCACTTGACCATATTTGGAACTTGCCACAGTGCCCCTTGTTCTAACAGGTGCATTCGGATCACCAATAATATTTGACTGTGGATGAGTATTGTGAATCCTTTTCGTAGCAGTGGTGTTGACTTCAATGGAAGAATCAAGATTAGTCACAGTAGGTTCAAAATCAGTGTCATAGGAAGGTGAGGTGAAGATTCCAGCTTTAGGTTGATGATGACCAAGATCTGAAGGTTTGGGAAACCGTGTATAAGTTTCTCCAAAGTCATTGACACTCTAGTGGAAATAGGAGTAGAAATAGCATGGCACGCAGAATTGGTGATGTTAGGAGAAACAGGATCACTGTGCCAGAATTGATGTTTCCACCGATTGTTTCACCGGCACTCTCCTCAAGATTCTTCTCAGATCTAGATTAGCTGCATACTCTTGTTTCTTCAGCCTAGCAAGGTCTTCAGCATATTGTGAATCATCTTCACTCTCATCAGTATAATCTCTAGAAGTGTCACCTGCAAAATTGTTAGGGGAGAAAGAAGGCACTACAATGGGTTGTTCATCATCTTCAAACTCACTCGAATCAGCATCCGGGTATCTGTTAGTTGGAGACTCTTGAGTACTTGCATTTTGATTATCCATATGTCTCCTCAAATCTCAATCTTCTTAGGCTTGTCTTCTAGAGTTCAATAAATAAATGTAAACCCTGTGACGCCTTACTAGGAGCAGAATATCCCAAAATATAACCATAATCAGCTTTCTCATCAAATTTGCCCAATGGATCACTTGTATTCAGAATGGTCACTTGACACCCAAAAGGTTTAAGGTAATGAATAGTAGGAACTTTCCCATAGAGAAGTTCATATGGTGTTTTGAAGTGTGGTCTAGTAATGGACACTCTATTCAAGACTTAACAAGCTGTGCCAACTGCTTCTGTCCAAAACATGGTGGGTAGCTTAGAGTCTGCCAGCATTGATCTTGCAGCCTCTATTAAGGTCCTATTTTTCTTTCTGCCACCCCATTTTGTTGTGGGGTTCTTGGAGTGCTATAGTCCCTTTTTATCCCTTTTGACCTACAGAGTTCTATAAGTATAGCATTCTTGAACTCTGTCCCATTATCACACCGAATTCCTTTAACCTTTTTGTTCAACTGATTCTCAATAAGGGTAATGAAGTCTTTCAGCACTGGAGATGTTTCATCTTTGGTCCTTAGAAAGAATACCCAACAAAATCTACTATAACCATCAGTGATAACCAGACAAAAATACTTTTAATCAATGCTTCTCACTTGAGTTAGACCAAACAGATCCATATGAAGCAGCTGAAGTGGTTCAGAAATAATGCTCACAGCAGCAACAACTTTGTATGAGGCTCTATGTTGCTTTCCCTTATTGCAGGCAACACAGTTATGATCATTTGTGAAGACTTTGGAAGGAAGACCTTCAACAAGACCCAGTTTAGAGAGCTTGTTTATGGTCTTGAAGTTGACATGGTGTAGATTTGCGTGTGTCATCCCTAGCTTCTAACCCTACATACTTCTTAAAGCCTAATCCTATAGAAGTAGTTGGAGTTTGACTAGCATAGATGTGACTAGCTAACTTATTTCCATTTAACAACCATTCTTTATGCCTAGCAATTTCCTCATCTAGTTTCTCTTTTAGCTCTAGATTTTCTGACACTACATCTGCTCTTAACTTCTCAGATCTTTTTAACTCATTTTTAGCACATTCAAGATCCTTTTCTAACACACTTATTTTCTCATCATAAGCTATTTGATTCTTCTGAAACCAAACCTTTTGTCTTTCTAGTGTTTTTAAAGCCTGTTTATAAGCTTCAACTTCTACAAAGTATTCATTGTATATGGGTTTCAAAATATCATAAGCTTCTTTGAGTTCATTATAACGCTCACTACAACCAAACAAACAGTTTTGTACCTGAGAGATGCCCATCAAGGCAATCTGATCATGCCTATCCTATGAAGTACAGCTTGCAATCAAACCAACATTATCAATAACAGGACCATCATTTTCCTGCTCATGTTGCTTCCATCCACATTGCCGTCAAGAGTGACCAAAGCTGATCCCTTTGAAGTTCCAAATTTCCTCCCTCTGATTCTGTTGATAAGTAGAGTATCTTGTCTCATCACCAGCTTTCCTATCTTTGCACTCTCTGGAGAAGTGACCCATCTGTTGACATGTGAAGCACTTAACCTTTCTTTTGTCAAACCTCGCTGGATCTCTTCCTTGGAAGCCAAACCTTCTGCCAGCTTTGCGCTCAAACCTCTTGATATCCATGAACAACATAGCCACCTGCCACTTCAGCTTCATCTCTTCCATCTCCGTGGATCCACTGATCAAAATCCTCATAGGCAAGTTCTGCTGAGGATCATAATCGAAAGAAGGATCCAAGCACATCTTCCATTATACCTCCAGATTGAGAACTTGATGGAGTGTAAGATGATGATGAGTAAGTTGGACTAGGACCATGACTCATCTTAGGTGTAGAGGCTCCAACGAATGCTGTGTGACTTGCAGTAGATGATGATCGAAAAGGACTTCTTACATCATGTTCAAGAGCTTTAAGTTTGTTGTACAGCTCATCAAAAGTAAGCATATCCAAACCACATTTTGCTTTTAAAGCAAGGCTCACTTGTAGCCGTGGATTGAGGTAAAGACCTCAAGAACTTAGAATTACAATCATCATTATCCGGCTTTGCTGCACTGATTTAACTGACTTTAAATCTTGTGAAACTTGTCATAGCCCTTATGAATTCCTTCCTCTTCAGAGATTTGAAAGTCTTGAAACTGTTGTCGCAGCATGGACTTTCTCATTCTCCTAGACTCCTCATTCCCACCGAACTTCGCCTTAATTGCTAACCATATGTCCTTAGCATCTTGCATGAAGTGAAAATCACTCAAGTGATCCTCAGGAATAGCTTGAAGAAGAATGTTTTTAACTTGGTTTCTCTCTGAACCGCCAGTAACTCTTCAGCAGTTTTGGGAGGAACATAAGTCATCTTACCAGCAGCATCTACGGTAGTTTTCTTCAAACTGTTTCCCTTCAGTACTATCTCCCATAGATTCCAATCAATGTTGGAGATCCAGTTCTGCATCTTCATCGCCCAAAGATCATACTCCTCCCTTTTTAGGTAAGGAAACTTAGCATTGCTTTTAGAGAGACTTAGGTGTTGCAGATGGGTGGTGTTTTGGTTGTTGGTGATTTCAACATCAACGTCTGATCCGGGCATGGTGAGTTTTGTTTTGGTTGTATTGGTGTTTAGAAAACCAGTTCTTAGTATCGTAGAGACTCTCACGAGGCTCTGATACCACTTGTTGAAAACTAGCAGACCTTGATAGATCTTGAGCTTCGTAGATTGTTAGTATTGCTTATGTAATCACAAACAAACTAAAAGAAAATCTCTACAACTTGTATTCTTTAGCGGAATATAAACACAAGTATAAAACACAGATAACTAAGAACTCTTTGATCCTCTATGGATCGTTATATTAATAACTTGTAAACGTCTAATGTCTAGTACATAATTCATTCTATTGTGTTCCTTTTATAGACAAGGAACCCTAACTTCTTCTCTAAGAAACGTAAAACTAAATAAGATATACACAATCACTTCCTAATAAAGCTCATGCATATCCTAACTAATTCTAGAAAATACGGAATAACTATATCCGCAGAAACAAACTAATAACAATATCACTTCAGTAGAACTATGTCTTCGGCAGAATCCATACACTTCGGCAGAATCCATTCAAATTTGAAACAACAACATAATTCGTACTTCACATAATTCCCAACAGTTAATGAGTGTTTATCTTTCATTTCCAATTTGTTATATTTCATATACACCCGAGAGAGATGTGAGTATCCAAACACCCCATGTAAGGTGCTAGTATATAATTTCCGTGCTTGTTATGACTTTTGTGGGGCTTATATGTGTTGTGGACTATTTTAAACCAATGCTTCATGACCCCTAACTTATAAATTAATTGGCTAAAAGCACATTTGCTTGAGGACAAGCAAATACCAAGTGTAGGGATATTTGATAAGGTTTTAAAATGTACCTTTTTGAGGGGTCATTTAAGCCCTTATTTGATCACTTTTGTATCCGTTATTACTTAATATCGTTCCTTTTCACTTTTTAGGTCTCTTGAAGGCAAATTACTGTAATGGCACTTATTTGGACGAAAAGGTGCGAATATATGAAGAAAATGGCCAAAGTCAAGAATCGAGACACTCAGGCTGCTGAAAACATAAGGTGACGGCGTCACTGCTTATCAGCGACGCCGTCGGAGGATTTTGTGACGGGACAGAAGCCAAAACTCTTATTTTCAAGTGACGACGTCAAGTTATAAAAGAGTAGGCCGTCGCAATTCAGACGGCCTAGATTCAATCCAGACAACGTTAGAAGCTGAAGAGGACGACGTCACAAGCATAAGGTGACGCCGTCGCAAGACTAACGTGGCCAAGACGAAACCCTAACAACGGCGACCCGACGGCGTCGCATATGTAATCTTATATATAGAATCCGAATTTTTTAGTATTTGTGTGTAGTCTTTTGGAGTAAAAACCTAAACCGAACCAAGGCTGTTTTGTACAGTATTTTAGGGTTCCAAACCCTATCTTACATCATGATAAGTGCTTTACTTCATTAATACAATTATGTCTTTGATTATTTGTGTGTATGCTTGCATGTTCTCCATGTCCGGCTAATTTACTTTTGTGTTTGCTTCGGGAATATGAAACTTAATTATTGAATATTGATTGGTTGTCTCTTATCTTAGTTTGTTAATGATCTAGTAATGCGATAGGTCATTCGTTGGTTGTGTACTTAATGCTTGATTAAATCTTTGTGAACCTTAGAATATAACTCCTTGAGTAGTTGTAAGCTAAACCATCCAAAGAGTGCCTTAGAGTAAGAGTTTATTATCCCTAGTGGGTTTTGTAGATGAGACCCTTTGGTGAGTTCAAAGAGTTAGGGAGAAACGCATACCCTACAACTTTAGACACACAATGCAACTAAGAATAAGGACATGACAATTCAACCACCAATAGGAGATAATTAAGGAGTAGTAAAACCTAAGTAAACACATCTTTAAACTATCATACGAGCACACAATAATTAGACATAGACTACATACCCCTTAGATTAGATAATTAGATAAGTAGAGTAATCGGTAGAAATACCAACCCCCAAATCCAAACCCCGAGATTCGTACCTTTCAATTTTCTAAAAAAACATAAAAAGATAAAAAAATAATCTTCCTCAACCCCAACCTTAGCGTAGTAACTTCTCACTAGCATTCCTATTCCCCTAGAGAACGATATCAATACTCGTGGCTTACCCTAATACTACACTACAATGATTAGGTTCACTGCCTAGGGTGTTATAAAACTTGCTCGAAGAAAAGGAAGTTCCTTTGACCCCGAACGACGCGTGTAGCGTTATCAAGTGTACAACCCATTTCTTGCTACGGTATGGTATTGTTACCTGATGACGAGGGTTGAATCTTGAAGGGTAGAAAGGTGGTGCAAAAGGGTTTAGCTTGCTTTGAGATTGTTTAACTGTGTGTGTGTTTTTTTGTTCGAAACTCCATGTTTATGTGTGACAGAGAGAGGTCAGAGATGATAAGAAGAGAGATGAATAGGTTTGTAATGATAGAGATATAATGGTGGCGAGAGATATGAAAGGGTTTGTGAGGGTGCCTCATTAACTCCACTTCACTCGCCATCACTATCATTACAAACCCTTTCATCTATCTTCTTATAATCTCTGACATCTCTCTCTCTCACACACACATGGAGTTTCTCACCAAAAAACACACAGTAAAAACACACACACAGTTATGAACTCTCAAAGCATGGCTAAACCACTTTGCACCACTTTTCTACCCTTCAAGATTCAACTCTCATCATCAGGTAACCATAACAAACCGTAACAAGAAATGGGTTGTACACTTTCCTGTATCTACTGGAGAAAGAAACCGTATACCTCCTCGCCGTAAACCATCAGAGAAGCCACGTGTCACAGCCGCTAACTTCAATTTTGTTGGTTGATAATATAGGAGAGAATTGTTAGTGAGTGTTTGGGAAGATCATTGTAAAAAGGAGAATGAAATGATGTCGAGCAATGGTATAATAGCACTTTAACTAGACACACTAACATCATTCTTATGTTTTCACCAACCCTCAACCATAGACACACTGTTCAAATAGTCGTACGCAAACACGATCAAATCTTTTGTATCACAAGCAGATGAACACAACATGATCTCATTAATCTAGTTAAAGTGCTATTACACATGAAAGGGGGTGGAGCCCAACACCCTGCCAAGAACTTGGTTTAGGTCCCAAAATCCACCATCCTACCCTCCTACCCTAATTGTTAAAATGACCAACTAAACCTTAATGGTTTAAAGGGTCTTCTTGATACCCGATGCTTGGATAGTTCTCATTACCTAAAACCCTAAGCTATTTAAAATACGCAGGTTAAGCTTTGGACACACTCGAAGAAGCAGAAGATATCGGAAGTTAACTGACAAAACCGCCTGGTTAACAGGAGTTCGAGCCTTATGTGTTACGATATGTTTGTAGAGAATAACATGGTTAGGATTACCGCTAAATGGATTATACGTATAGTTTTGGACCATTTGCGTATAGGTACCTTATGTATAGTTTTGGACCGTTGGCGATTTTGGAAACACATTTTATGTTATCGATTGATGGTTATATATGAAATTATGTTTACCGAATTTGTGTTGTTGTCACAAAACAAAAACGGAAAAAAACTATTCTTTTTTTGAAAAAATAATTTTAATATCACAAAACAAAAAAAAACCTTAATGTTTATCCTTTGTCACAAATATGTCCTCCAAATCCAACCATATATATGAACACCTTTTCCCATGCAGAAATGAACAGTCAAAACATATATGAGAGACATCCATCATGTTTAAAAAAAAATGAGGATAAATTCTAAACGATATACATTTTACACTTGCTATTTTCAAACTACTAAATGAGAATACACATTTTGTGCTTAACACTCTCTATTTCCCCTCTATTTAATCCTCTCTAACAACTCCAAGTTACAACTACCAACACATTACACTTGATATTTTTAATCCTCTCTAAAAATAAACTTATCTCAACCAACAACAACAATGGCCAACCCCCGTCTTGCCCTCTTGGATCAACTATCCCGTACAGCAAACTCTCGATCTGTCAAGTCTATGATGATTGTGGAATATTGGGGAGAAGTTAGGGATACTGTTCAGGATGAATTAGATCTGCAAGAGAAGATTGACGAGCTAACCGCTCGTGTACAACGTAGGGATGTGCTTATTGAAGAGCTGTTGGTTGTTGGTCCAACGAACTCGTCTGTTGCGACTGTTCGACACATGAGAAGGATGCAAATTGAAGATAGGGCTGAGATTGGAAGGCAGCAGACCTCCATCTTAGAAAGGCGTGCTCACGTTTCTTCTTTGTTATCCTTCATTGAACACCTTGAATCAATGGTCCTTTGACTTTGTGAAGCCTTCATGTTAGGTTTATGTTTGTTTAGGTAATGTAAAGCTTTGATTTAGGTTAGTTTATGGTTATGAAGGTAGGGTTATGTGTTGATGCAGGTTGATGGTGAAAGTTGACTAGTACCTAGGGTTGATGTACTAGTTAAGTGTATTTACTTTTGTTTATGTTATCAATCTTAATCTTATTTGTCTTTGTGTTTTAGTAAACAACCTACATTGACGTTGAATTAGAAAAAAATATATCGCATAATCGACATAATTAAACTCAAAAAAAAAATAGCAACCACATAAATCTTTGTATCCAATTTTTTGTTAGTAAAACATAATATGTTTGTCTAGTCGGTCTAAAGAGACAGTGGCCATAAATCGCTAAGATGAAAATGGCGCATTTAAAAAGTCGCTCAGAATACATCGATTTATGTGAAAGTACTTTACATGATACATTGGTTTATGTGATAATACTTTACACTTTTCTTATTGTGTGACAGAGTCAACAAAAAAGATTTGCATTTGACTTGTAACTAAATTTTAGAATTGAAATCAGGTAGAGTTTTGGACGGGTTAAAGAGACAGTGGCCATAAATCGCTAAGATGAAATTGGGGCATTTAAAAAGTCGCTCAGAATACATCGGTTTATGTGAAAGTACTTTACATGATACATTGGTTTATGTTATAATACTTTACACTTTTCTTATTATGTGACAGAGTCAACAAAAAAGATTTGCATTTGACTTGTAACTAAATTTTAGAATTGAAATCAGGTAGAGTTCTTGTCAGGGTTGGTGTGATAGTGGCAATAAATCGCTAAGATGAAAAAAGGCGCTTTTAAAAAAGTCGCTCAGAATATATCGGTTTACCTGATAGTACAATTATACACTTGTCTTATTGTAAAAAAGTCGAGAAGGTTTATATATAAAGACCATACTTTCTTCTAGATACTTGGGTGATATACATGCTCAAAATGTTTTAAATTACGACAAAGTTTATTGCTTAAAAAATATCGCTTAAAAAAATTTGTTTAAAAAACTAGGTAAAATATTCGCTTAACAATTTTAGAGCCATTAACAATTTAAAAGAAAGGGAACTAAAGACATATAAATTTAGGGCACCTAAATACAATTGTCGAATATACAATTTAGCTATACAACTATTCTGAGTCCATGCACGTTTGCAATATGTTTACACCCGTCTCCTAATGTCACGATTATTGTGATGCATGGAAACCTTTCAATTTAAAGAAAAAAAATGTTCAAACTGGCAATCAAGTAAACAAATGCATTAAGTATTCTACTCTACTTATTTTGGTTCAAGTTGGCTATCAAATCAAAATCGCTTATAAGTCAAAAGGCCATAATTACTATGGGTGGCTTAAGGTGGCTATCAAATCAAAAGAGCTTATAACTCATATAAAAACACACATAAACCAAATGAAAAATTTAACTGCTTTTTTGTTAAAAAAAATAAAAAAAGAAGAAAATGACTACAAAAATGCCTTTCTGCGAGGAGTTAGCTGCTGCTGCTGGTTCTAGTCTCGTTAGAGACATGATGGTGGAGAAGTTTCGGAGGGAGGTTACTGTCACTAGGGTGGACGAAGCAGAATTAACCAAAAAAGCCCAAGATATTAGGGCTCGTGTTGCTGAGAGGGATTTCATGATTGCAGAGTTGGAGCTTTTGTATCCTTTTGATTCATGTGTGCAAAGCATTTCACAGTTGAATATTTTGCAAAATGAAGATTTGGCAGACATTGCAAACATGTTGGTGAAGGTTGTGAACAAGCAGAAGCGAGCAATGGAGCTTATGTCATTCATTGAGAAGCTCAAGTCTATGGTGTACTGATCTGGTTTCATCTGGTGTTTGTCAAATGTCTTTTGGGTTTAAGGTATGGCTAGGGTTGTGGGGTTTAAGGAATGTCTAAAGTTTATGTTTATGCTTATCGATGTTTTAATAAACCTAGTAAGGTTAATTTTGTTGGATATTTTAATATATGCACTTAGTTATTTATGTGTGTCTAAGTACTTTTGTTGGAACAGACCTGTGTTAGAACCTGCTCCCTTGATATGCTGGCTTGCAACGTAGTGTTGAAAACATAACCTACATCATCAAAATAATGGATAATCGATATGGATACGTGTCCTGTGGTAAGTGTGATATGAATTAATTGGTAACTTTGACGCATATATCGCCTGGTTTATTAGATTTATGTCTCACAAAGTAGCATCTAACAGCTCAAAAATAACGTTGTTTTTTATTTTTATTTTTTATTTTTTTTTATTGATTGCTGCAAAGGCTTTATCTTGCTCTTCAATGAAAACCAACTTACGCTTAACCTTAGGCTTAGCAACTACATCCCTAAGGCTAACAGACATATCGACATCAACATCAATAAGGTTGCTCGCTTCTTCTTCAGCCCAAGCAATAAACTCATCATATGTCATATTGCTTGCATCTTTTAATCTTCTTCCATGGATAATCAATTTAGTTGTATAATCATCTTCAGAATCATAAAAGTTAAGATTCAGATAATAAAAATCAAATAAGTTTTGGGGATTATGTGCCATATACATCATTAACTTCCCATATCGATCAGCAAGGTCATACATGGCAGCCACATCTCTATCACATTCTATTAGTTTCAAGCCTACCTCTAATTGACATTGTGGTAAATAGAAAAACAACGAATGGAAATTTAGCTCAGTATGTTCTTTAAGATACTGGCACATACTACTATAGTCCAAAGATCCTATCCTTGGACACACTCCAATAAAAAACACCCCCATTTTCGTACCTCAGCGGTTGGAAATAAAACTCGCCGAAAACATGAACGTCAAACAGGTAACGAGGATCTGAAGTCCAACTAGGTGCCATCCTGTTACAGGAACACATAAAATACAATACTTTAAAACATATATATATATATAATTTTACATGTAAACCCTAATTGGGTACGAATATTGAAACATTAAATAGAGACAAAATTGATATGGGGGACCATGACAATAAAGTATCACGAACCTTTAGCACAATTCAATTTTAATAATTGAACGAAAACGACAGTTGAATTAGATTATTACGCAGCTAGGGTTCTGGTCGGTAGGAAGTGAATGTGGCCACAAAAAGATAAAATATAAAGTATTAGTGTATCATAAATCGCTAAAATAAAAAAGGCGCTTTTAAAAAATCACTCATAATATTTTGGTTTATGTGATAGTACTTTACAGTTGTCGATGTACTATAATGTAAGAACGTCGAATAAAAAAAGTTGGTTATAAATTTTCGCAAAAACATAGTTGCTTAAATAATTAGCTAAAAAAGTAGCTTATTCAATTTCAGGCCTTTTTTTCACACCTAAGGCTAGTCACAGAGGGCTCGGTTGAGCAAGGTTGAGGAGCTAGGTGATGGTCGGTCATGCCATTGTGGGGAAGAAGGTTGAGCTCGGTTGGGGGGAGAGAAACCTTGAAATCGGTTGCCTCCTCAACCGAGTTGTAAAACCACAAAAATCCAAACAATATTCCCTTTTGTAATTAAAAAAAATTAAACTTTACCACTTTTACAACTTTATAAATACCAACCTCAAACACATTTTTAAACACACAATTTCAAACACAATTCAACTTCAAAATTCACACTTCTCTTTACGCAAGATTATTATGGCTTGCCGTCTCCCGCATTCTGCTAAAGATATGCAAACGTACGTTCAAAATCAATGCAATAACGACGATGAGGCTCGAACAGACGCTATTATACACGTCATCCAATTGTTTGAGCAGGGGAGGACGGAGAAGTCATAGATGAGAGACAACTACAAGAGTTGCAATGACATCAGCACTGAACGAAAAGGTGTGATCGAGAAATTTCTGAAGGAGGAAGCCCGCAGAGATGACGAAATTATTGACAAGTTGTGGCGGTGTGTTCAAAGGGTAACGAACATCATCAACACCAAAGTCAATTGGAGCTATCGGGTGAACAAAGATGATGATGCAGGAGTCTCCGGTGAGGAATCTCCGGTAGACGAGGAAGCTTTGTCTCGCCTCGAGGATTATATACCTCCCGCGTATGATCCTACGGACGAGGACTATTCAGATTAGGATTTAAGATTTAGGATTTATGTATTATGTATTTCGTATCGTTTAATTTTTAATATATTGTAATGTTTTTATTTATTTTTAATGAATTTTAATTTTGTTTTTAAAAATATTTGAATTAGAAGAAAAAAAAATCTCAGGTCACCACTGTGGCAACTAGGTCGTCGTGAGGTCATCGGAGAGAGAAAGCTGATGTGGCACAGATGAACTAGTTCGCCAGTGTGTCTAGCCTAAGATATAAAACACACGTATTTATCTATCACAAAACGTTAAACCGACTTATCAACTGGAAGTGATTACAATGTACTAACAGTGGTTACACAACACTACAAGCAGCGGTTTAACTCAAGCAGTGGATTCATTCTTCTGGCAGTGGTTTCATCAACTCTAGCAGTGGTTCAAATACTTGGAATAATTCCGATCGAGGAACCTAAAACCCAACAATATGCTAGCAGTGGATTGAAAACCACTAGCAGTGGTTTGAAATGCCCTAGCAGTGGATACAGCAACCACACTCCAATCTGTTGACCAAGATTACAGCAACCAAATCTAGGCGAAAAATAGTGATATTATGCATTAATATGAAGGATTACAAAAGATTCACATTAATATGAAGGAGAGGCCTAAGTGGGGGGTTTGCTAAGAAGCCTTAGGTAGGGGTGGTGGTAGATGTCAAGCTTGTGTCCTCTTTGGGTAGTTTTAGTATGATCTTTTCTATTCTCTTTCGATGTACTGATAGTGGTTGTAATGTTCCCATGGTTGTAGTAACTGATTCTGATTCTGTTCTCTTTTGATGTATCTGAGGAACATAAAACCCAACATAATGGTTGTGTTGAAAATATATCTGTGAAATTTTTTATTGAAATGTTTGTTTTGGTGTTGTTAATGAAACATATCACGTATAAAGGGGTTGACCGCATGATCAATACGTGCATAAAGTGGCCATATTGAAAAGTACTTACCATAAACTGTTAAAATTTGTAACAGTCTAAACAGTCCAATCGAATACAAGTACACCCACCACTGAAAGTTTGTTCATGTAACCAAAATAAATAAATAAATAAATAAAACTTAAAATGTCATTCAAGAAACGTATCTAATTTCCTAACAAATATGGAAAACAGGATACTCCAAATCATCATAACAATCTACATACATGAACTTAAACCTTATCATCTTTCCATACTCAAACTCACAATCTTCAAAAAAGTGGGTCCAGTCACCTAATGCATTCACATGATTCACCCGGTATGGATTGTCTCTATGATAGTCAATCTGAATTCGCATCATGTATTCGACTGCATCATTCCTAAAATGTGCATTTTGAAAAAAATGCATAGGATGATTGTGAAGAAAATGGTCTGGAATATCCTGGTGTTTAACATTTACAAAAATTATATAAAATTATATAAATGCATAGAGAAAAAGGTACACACAAAACACAAACTTACAAGTCTAGATAATGCAAGAATTTCAGTAGACCTTCTGTAAAAGACATCAGTTCTCTCACCAAAATGATCAAGGTGACCAAACCATTGGCAAATGTGTTGCATTCGCCATCACTGTTTCAAAAATATCAAAATAAATCTTAAAGATATATGTTATGATATTAATGAATATGATTATGAGATTTCAAGCCTACCTCCATCTTCATTATCAAGATCATTTTGTGGAAAAAATAATTGCGTCACACCAAGAAACTGCCCCTGTATCTTTGCCCTACCATCGAAACTAAACACGGTTATATTCAAGCTATTGTTCTCCAATTTAGTAAAAACAATAACATCCCTAAATTCAATATCGGAATATTCAAGAGCAGTCGACCACATTTCATCTTCCATAACATACAAAGGACGAGGATCATGACCTCCTTCATAGCCCCAAGTAACATCCACATTAAAATTCATTCCTTCAACAACAACAACAGTACCTTGCAACCCAATACCATCTAGAAAATTAACGGGCAATGTCTGAGACCTTATATGACGACTTTCTACAGTAATAAAATACACTTATTTTTAAAAAAACGTAAACAAAAAAATTAATTCTTATAAATAACCTGTGGAATATGAGGGTATGGCAGCCGATAACTCTGAAACCTTATATGACAACTTTGTACACCAGCATATTCCTCAACTTCCAACCCATTAGAATCATAGCCAGCAACGTAAAAAGAGTCATCACCTTCTTGAACAAAGTGTAACATATGAACATTCGTATACATGTTTTCATGAACAAATTCTACCCATTTGTTACCTACAATCCTAATGGGACCTCCTAACCGAGCAAGAATCCTTACTTTCTTTAGTTGTCTTTGAATCCCAGTTAAATATAAATGCCGATTCCCATTAAAAGCAGGGTCAGCAAATTGAGGAAGCTGAAGAAACCCAGGGTAAAAATTTATGTTTGGTCGCACCACAAACTCGATTGCCATGATTACCTTATAAACAATTACAAGCATGTAAAGTTAAGTTAATGTGGCCAAAAATTTTGATATGAATATTGAAACATAAAATACAGTCAATATTGATATGGGGTACCATGACAATAAAGGATCACGAACCTTTTGAGAAATTCAATTTTAATAATTGAACGAAAACGACACGAAACAACTAGGGTTCTGGTCGGTAGAAATTGGATGTGGCCAAAAATTGTTAAAAGATAAGGTTTTAGTGTATCATAAATCGCTATAAAAATGTAGCTCAGAATATATCGCTACAAAATTCGCTTATCTAGTTTCCCGCCAAAATATTTTTCCCGCCTAAACACAAGTTAACAAAATAAACATAAATACAGTCAATTCGATAGTACACATACAATAATCCACAATGGCTTTGAACTTATCTGAGAAGAAAAAGCTAGATGGTGATGTTACGGATAAGGAGAACCAAGATGGCATTACACTAGAAAAAGTTAAGGCATTGGAAAAAAGGATTAAAGATCTGGAAGAATTCTTTGAAAAAGTCAAGGAAAGGAAAGCAACTGAAGAAGGATGTGGTTCTAGCAGTACTGTTTAAATAAATGTAATGGTTGAATAATGAATGATATGAGTGTAACGATTGACAATGTAATGGTTGTGTTGAAATTCTTATCTATGAAATAATTTATTGAGATGATTGTTGTAGTGTTGTTATTGAGATGGTTGTGTTGAAAATCTTATCTATGAAAAATTTTATTGGCTGATAGAACCAAGTCAGGACTGAAATAGACATCAGCATATTTAATCAAAATGATTGCAATGTAACATACACATGGTAGTAGAACCATCATCACATAGTAGTTTGTAACATACACTAACTAGCCTTCACCACAGACTGAAAATAAATTGTTTCATCATCATCATGCCCGGAAAGGAACCAAAAGACAAATTGTTTAACAGGGTACATACCACACTGGAAGATCAAATAACTACCACATGGTAGCCTGCATCATACCTTCAATTACTTGGATCGAAGAGGTGGGTATGACATGGAACCATCAGCTGTGGAACCTTCAACTATCACTTGATCATTAACCAAACTAATTGCCTCATCACCCTTCATATCATCAGATTGTTTACTACCAACTACTTCAAATTCATCAAATAATCTCCTAGATTTCAACGTACCTATTTCAAAACGACTTTTCTTGGACACATATTGAACTACAGTAGAGCTTCCAACTGTAGGAAGGTCATCAATATCATCAAAAAGCCTCTTACACTTTAAAGGGCTGGTTTGAATAGATGGGAGTAAACTAGTAGCATGTGGATCCTGAACGTCATGATTACCAGCAGCCTGAAAGTCGTTAAAAAGGTTCTTACCTCTTAACGGACTAATCTCAAACCCACATTCGTTTGACAAACACTCGGTAACAGTGGACTTCTGTGTTAAAGAATCTTCAAAGTCATTGGACACATAAGGTCGGACTGTAGTCCTTAAACAAGGAGGAATGTATTCAAGGTCATTATTACCACCAAATTCAGATTTTCCTCTGAATAAACTAGCTTCAACAAAAGGCTTGACATAAGGTGTCCTAAGGTAAGCTGGTGAATTTTTTCCTCTTCTTCCCATGCCATTAGTTCTTCAAACGGCAGACGACATCTCTTTTTCTTTTCGTGACTTTTAATTTTAGATGTCAGTTCATAGTCTGAGGAATCAAAAGACAGGTTCTTGTGATAGTAGCTAACTAAATGAACCGTGGTGATGACAAACATAGATCTCAACTAGACCATGGAGCTCAGCCATGACATACAGTTTCTTGACATCATTATCACCTTCTACAAGGGTCAACCCTTCCTCTAAACTACTACTTGGAAGACAAAAATACCAAGCCCAAATATCCTCCTTAATTTCTTTCAACAGTATGTCACATATTTGAGAATACGATAACCTACTCAACCTAGGTAACCTCAAATGTAAAACATCTCCACCTAAATAGCTTAAGGGATAAAAAAAGAACCAACTGCCATGATAAACATCAAACCCAAGATCTTGACTGTTTTCGGACATTACGTGTAATAATGGAAATAATTCAAAGAAAACAAAATATTGTTGTAAAAAACCAACTTTACTTTACATTAACAGAAAAAAATAAATGGACAAACTTACGACCATTCTTGATACCATAAAGCAAAGATGCCTTTGATTCGTGTTTTGTAATGCCATAGTTAGTAGAAATCTGAAAAACACAAAATATATGTAAGATAAAGTTTAGTTTTGGTTAATAAAAGGTACAAAAGGTACAAAAAGTGAACAGTAAAAAAGTGTCTAAAAAGTACAGCCATTCTCTAATGATATATCTAAGATATAGTCAAACTCACCCACAAAGTCGCCTAGTTACATGTTGGATAATGCATAAATAGCTATTACCCAATGGACAATACTTGTAAAGTAGCATGCTTGGGTTTGCCCTACTTTGTATATCCATAGTTTGGTGTGTGCTTTTTTTTTGCTTATTTTTTTAGAAAAATATTACTAGTATACAAATTTGTAGTATGTCTAATTATCCTATTACATTAGTTTGAAGACAACAATATAATACAACATACTGAATACAAGGGAGCATATGGTTATCAATTTGTTTCAGGTAATACATCAAAACTAGAACATCACTAAACACAAACACGGTGTTTAAAAATAAACCTAGCCATTTGTTCACGGTATGAAAGCGCAGCCAGAATAGCATCCTTCACATCTAATGATAGACCAAAAGCCAAGCGGTATAAAAAAATACATACCCAAATACCACAATCACCAAATATCCTGGCCTGCTTCGGTACTTGTTCAGCAATAGTAAATGTAATGAAATAACTTGCCTGATCAATGCCTTTCTTCTCAAATACTTGCGCTTGTGCTAGGACCTCAGGTAATTGTAGCTGTGGACAAAAGTTACACTGTTATAAAAAATCTAATGTTTTAAAGCCTGGTTAAACGGTTTTGTATTAATTCTTATGACATATGAATAAATAGTAAAACCTGTAAACACTCCCTCAGTTTGATATAAAACTCTCGCCATTCCTCTTCAAAAGTTTGACCGCTATCATAAAAGGTAACAATGCCTGTGTCTATCTCCAAACGCGCAAGACACCAATGAGCTTCAGTTTCATTAATAGGCATGAAAACCTACAACGTTTGGGTCGCAAACATAACATTAATATATGGCAAAAGCTAAACAGGTTAATTATATGAATGAGACTGGACTAGAATAAAATATATATATCGTCACTTACGTGGTTAACGTCAGACCATGGAATAGAGTATCTTTCACCATTAGCATACCACAACGACAACGATTTTTGTAACAGAAGCTGAACAAAATAGCTACTAACCATCGCCCAATTAGCCGTATCGAGTCTAACATGCCAAAGGTAATTAACCCACAACTCTATGTCTTTGTAAATTTCGAAACATGAATGAGTGTGATAAACGTTATAAGAAATCAATTCAATAGGTAGAGTTGTATGAGTACTTGCCTCATCCCTTAGCCAACCTTTCCTAGGCGGATCTAAGCAAACCAAACTTTCCCAAAACCTTCTATCCACACACACATCGTCACACCAAGGAAACTTGCAGTTAAGCGGTCCAATTTGTCCAAGAAATTCGTCAAATTCATTTGTAAAATGAACTCTGTTGAAAGCGTTGCTGGAGCGTGCAAGATCCTAGTATATGAAACGATTACACTTATAATCAATTGTCATTAACAAGATATATTTTAAAACGTTGTCAAGAAGTATTTTTCATACCTCAACCCAAGGCGTGACAATTTTAAGTTTTTCACTCATATATGGATCAGGTAAGTTAGAGCATCGTCTTTTCTTTTCAGCATATGCCTTGGTCCAATAATAGGAATTAGCTTCACCCGAACGTTGTTCACTCCTTTTGGAAACGCAAAACACGCTCTCTGGCTTTCATATGATCTGAGTTCATGATTGCTTCTCCCCTTTTATTTCGTTCATTTTCATACTGCAACCTCTTTTCCTCTTCCCGCATTATCAACTTGTCCTCTTCCATCCTTAACCTCTTCTCTTGTTGCATCAACTGCTGCTCTTTTAACCGGGCACTTTGTAATTCTTCATGTCGCAACCTTAATTCTTCTTGGATAATAAATTCCTGTCAGCGTTTATATAGTTACTATCGTTATGATATGTTATGGTACGGAAAGGGTTTTACACTTGTTTACTGATTTTGTAAATTACCGTTGCAACATCATCATCAAAAAATTCATCTAGCCGCGCTGATGAACTAGTATCAATGCCTGACTGACTTGACTCAAACAAGTCAAGAAAATCATGATTAAGCTCATCAAAAACTGCACTTAGATGCCGAAGATCATTAGTTAACTCCAATTTCTCCTAAGAATGTAAAAAAGTATTTATAAAAAGCATATATACAAAAAATAAATTAATTTTTGAATCCACTTCTAGTTATTTTCTAACCACTGCTAACCTTAACAATGCTTTCAGTGTTTGGTTTATGTTTGTGATATGCAGGTATGAACGATTGTTTGTATACTTTGGAGCTTTTTGGAGCTTTTGCTGATTAGTGTTATTATTTAAAAAAAAATAATAAAAAAATAATAATAAAAAAGTGGTTGCTTTATCCACTGCTAGAGTCTTTCAAACCACTGCTAGTGGTTTTCAATCCACTGCTAGCATGTTCCTGATAATGGATACTTAAGGGCTATTTTGTAAATTTGTTGTATCCACTGCTAGAGTCTTTCAAACCACTGTTAGTGGTTTTCAATCCACTGCTAGCAGGTTCCTGATAATGGATACTTGAGGGGCTGTTTTGTAAATTTGTTGTATCCACTGCTAGAGTCTTTCAAACCATGAATAGTGGTTTTCAATCCACTGCTAGCAGGTTCCTGATAATGGATACTTGAGGGGCTATTTTGTAAATTTGGTGCAAACGTATTGACGCTAAACAAAAAGGATGTCAAAGTATATATACGAAAAAAAAGGATATATTACCCCATTTCTTTCTCGAGCAAGAACCTGAAATAAATGATACAAAATATTAAGGAAGTATATTATTATCAGTAGTCGTGTGATTATTGATGGGTCTATGAGGAGAATATAAAGTATAAATAACCTGAATAATTGCCTCGAGTTTGAACAAACGCTTATTTAACTCTGTAATAACACCATCCTGTATTATGTTGATCTCTATTATACTGCTCTCACTCCTGCGTATAATAGGTAAATGTTTCCTTTCGCTTGCCACGTTTGCTTGTGCGGCCATCTTCTTCAACCACTCGTCGTAAAGATGTGTGGTTTTAACTGGTGGAGTTCTAGGTATGTAATCATGGAAAAACGCCGTAAAATTTATATACCAATCAGATCTCCTCTCAGATATTGTCGGTGTAAGTTCTTTAACAGGATTGGAATCCTTAAAAATGAAATAATAATGATGAATAAAAGCTTGCATTAATGTAGAATAAAAGATTGCATTAATAAGGAAAATTTGATGAATACTTTTACCTTTCCAAAAAGAAACTTATAATCAGATCTTTTGAAGGGTGTATTCTTTTACCACGCTACTCCTCTTGGCATAATATCAGGAACTTTATTCCACCATAGAATGCTTCTTTCAAATGACTCCAGTATCCATATCTATACGGATTTTGCAAGTTCAATAAAAAATAATAACATAAAATATTGATACATAAAATGACTCCAGTGTATATTGATACATAAAATATTAACCTTGAAAGCCCAAATGAATCCTGACAGTGTATAGGTTGGAACAAACTTGTGGTCGTTGTTAATAACTTGAAGGAAATCCCACTTGCGTTTATCCGCAACATCCAAAATTTCATCATACAAATGCCTCCAAATATGCTCTCCCCATGGAAAGGCATCCCAATCATCTAGGTTTTCAACTAATCGCATGAGAGTGTCATCAACTTCCTGAACCAATAATCTGCCCATGAAGATAACCTCCAAAGCTAACAATACACAAAGACGTACTGCATCTTCGTAGCATATGATACCAAATGCCTCTTCATCCTCAATTAGACCAAGAATATCTAAGTTTGTAATTTTTGAACATGAACGTTTTGGGAAAACCCTTGACCTAAAATTGAGGTGTCCAGACCTATATTTTTGAAAACTTACTTTTCCAAAATGAAAACCAGTGATAAGCGAAAACTCTGGACGATCGAAATGTAGGGGACAGTCTTCAATATAATATACAATCGGCATATCATAATGATTTTCATTCGGATAACATTGTTTTTGTAAAATATAATCTATCATATGTGCTTCGTGGTCAAAATAAGAAAGGTCCAACCATTTACCGAAACAAGTTCCCCGAAACAACTTCTTTCGTTTTTTATCCAACTTGGATTTTATTAAAGAAAAGTAGTTTGGTTTACTTGATGATGATTTTCCTCATATTCCTACAAATGAAAAAAATTAAAAATATATATATATATATATATATATATATATATATATATATATATATATATATATCAAAAACATATTCTACTTAATTACATATAAAGGGAGTAACAAAGCTGCATTCTATCATTCAAGCATATTGTACAATCATCCAAGCATGCACATTAATTACAATTAATGCATATTGTACAATTTTGTTATAAATATCATATATTACTTCATTCCTTAATGCATTTATTGCAAAAGGTACAACAACAAAGCATCACATCTCCAAACACCAGATAAATTAAAAACCCCAACACAATCAAAAACCTTTTGCTAACTTAAATAAACTAAATTGTTGTTGCAAAACTACGATTAAACATGATTAATTTCAAATAAGATAAGAACAATTTATATATATGAATATAGAAATACATACCCGAATACGAAACATTTTTTTGTAGGATTTCGAGAAGACGGATAGATCTTGGCTTGTGGGAGTATTTTGTAATGTATGTGTTATTCTAATTCATGAATAAAGGTTATGAAAGATATGTGATATGAAAAAGCGCTGAAAAGAAAAGGAATACGCTTAAGTAAAAATTATTTTACAGTTCTGTAAAAAAAGGATAAGAGTACAAAAAGTACAATTTTTAAAAAAGCGCTCAAATTAATTCGCTTAAGTCGCTCAGCATTGGGAAGGGGCTAAAGAAATAAAATAATAGTTTCCAAAGTTTGACTTTTTCCTCGAAAATAGCAAAAAAAAAATTCGCTCGAATCTTAAAAAGTCGCTGGATCTAAGTCGATTATAAATCATAGGTACGAAAAGCAACTTTCAATGATTGGGTTCTGAAAAGTGGAAGGACACTTGGCGCTCTTTGATTGGAAGGAAAAAGTCGCAAGTGTCATGGTCTATTTAAGAAATACCCCAAATTGTTTCCTAGAAAGTTTTGACACCTTGAGCAAAAGGTGTATTTGCATAATTACCCTAAAAGAAAATACAAAATGAGAAATGAATTTTTATTATTATTTATTTTTTATTAACTAATATAAGATCTCAATTTAAAAATCAAGACTTCTGACCGGCCATTAATGGTCAAATTGTCAATTTGGTCAAAATCATCTTAATTTCATCCGACAAAATAAATTTGTATAAAACACATGCGTCGATTTTATAAAAATAAGAATAAAAAAAATGAGGGGATAGTAAAAAAAATGATTTGAATTTGAATATAAAATTGTAGATTAGGATTTGGATTTGGATTTAATGTAGAGAGAGAAAATAATATAATAAATGAATTAAAATAATTAAATATACATTTAGTTTGTTTTAGACTAGAATACACCGTTGGTCCCTAAACTTGTTGTTGCGCATCGTGATGGAACAAAAGTGGGGATTTTCATCGTTCGGAGTCCCTTTTCCAAGTTTCATACTCTTAACTGGTCCTTTGACTATATTTCTGTTAGTCAACGACGTCAGTTGCCGTTTGCTTTGTATTTAGTCCAAGGGCACAATTGTCATTTCCTTATTTCAGTTAAAAATTTCTGTATTATTGCCACATGTAATGTAACCCTCTTCACACCCCATAAACACATAGTTCAGATATTTTTCGTCCCAGAACGTTCGTTACAAGAATTATCAGAATTCACAAACCCTAATTGCATGTCACAAAACCCTGCTTATTAATCATAAAACCAAAACATGGACTTTACTCTATGAAAAGTAAGAAGACATCCAGTTATCCATTGATGATACCGTCCTGCATTTAACTCTCGCTAAGAAGAAATACAGTCTTGTTTTTTTTTAGTCATTGGAATTTTTAATTGAGGTATTTATTGTTTGCCAAATAAGTTTTTAGAATGCCCTAAACATATATTGACATGTTTTCATGTGGTAGATCTAATATGTTTAGCATGAGGGTTCATCTCAACGGTTTCTTTAAATACTGGCCTGGTAGAATCTACGTTGGAGGTATGGAAAATTTAGTTGATTTGGTTGATGTTGATAGTGTGTCAGTCGAAGAGTTGGATGTTTTTATGTATGAATTGGGTTATGAGCTTGGTTCAAAAAATTACTATTACTTTGTTAAGCCTGGTAGTAATTTAGATGATGGTTTGTATAGCTTAAGTGAGAGTGCTAATTTAGAAATATTGAAAGATCTTGTTGATGACCATAAGATGATAGAGGTTTATGTTGAAAATGGTAAGACAACATTGGATGTTGATGAAATGTCACCAAAGTCAATTAGGACAGTTATTGCTGATGTGGATGCAATAAAGAAAATGGCAGCTCTTGCTATTGTTCTATATTGCTCAAACAAATTGTTCTTAGAAAACATTGTTAATAAATCTGTGGTAGAGGATATATGTCAGGTCACACATCAACCTTTGGAAGTCAATACTTTGGTACAATCTAGTCAGATGCCAGAAACAGAACCCTTGTTTTCATTTGTAGAGGTCTGTCAGACTGAAGATGTTGTAGGTGATGTCAACCAGCATATAGATAAACATGTTGAGCATATCCAAATAGATAGTCCTGAAGAGGTATGTCAAAATGATCAAGAGTTAGGTCATCAAGAGGAGGAAATATGTAATCCTGTGGAGCATATCCAAAAAGGTAAATCTGTACAGGTATGTGAAATCGATGAAGTTTTAAGTGATGACAATGTGAGTGAAACAGATAGTTATATGAGTGATGATGATGATATTGAGAACAATCGTGATGGAAACACAGTTGTCGATGAGGCTAATATAGGTACCTCTAGCCAGATATAGGTACCTCTAGCCAGATACCAGATGATTTTTTTAAGTGACTGAGACTACAGAGTTAGCATATATAGGTACCTCTAGCCAGATACCAAATGATTTTTTTAAGAAAAGTGAGTTGGATCTGTTAGATGATAATGATTTTGCAAGTGGTTCTGAGAATGAGGATGAGTATGTTATTAGGAAGAAAAAAATGAGGGCATACAAGAAACAAAATTTAAGTGAGGCAGCACAAATAGAGGACGAAATATACTTTTTCTGTGGTCAAACTTTTGTAACTGCAAAAGAAGTGAAAGATAGGATCTACATGCTTTCAATAAAGACTAGGAGGAAATTGCAACTCATTAAGAATGACAAACAAAGAATTAGGGTTAGGTGTCTTGGAAAATTACCTGTTTGTGGAATAACCGAAGGTGTTGGGCAGGGAACAACCCCAAAGAGGAAAACTGGTCCGATAACTAGAGGCCTTGGAAGGGATGTATATTTGCGATCACTCAAGGAGCAAGCAACAGATTGCCCATGGTTGTTGGATGTAGCCAAAAATACAGCTAAAGATGTATGGATTGTTCGAACTTTCAGGGATGAACACAAATGTTTGCAATCAAGAGAGATTAAAGCTTGTGACTACAAGTTTCTTTCAAAGCAAATAGTTGACCAAGTTCAAGTCAATCCAGATATTCCAATCAAGGCTGTTCAAGATCACCAAGAAAATTTGAAGTTCAGGTGTCTATGCAAAAGGCATTAAGGGGAAAAAAACAAGGCAAAAAATGAGATTAGGGGTGATCATAAGCAGCAATACACCCTTTTAAGAGACTATGTTGAAGAGTTGCAGAAAACAAACCCAGATACAACAGTTAGGATAAGTGTACAAACTGCAATAGACGCTTTGAAGGAAGGACATAAAGCTTGTCAAAGAGAGTTGTTCGGGTTAGATGGTGCTTTTATGAGGGGTCCTTTTCCTGGCCAGCTTCTTACAGCAATCGGTATAGACAGCAACAATGGAATATACCCTTTAGCCTACGTGGTTGCGAATGAAAGCAAAGACTCATGAATTTGGTTTCTTGAATGTCTAAGAGATGATCTTGACTTGCAACCAAACTCAAACTACACTTTTATCAGCGACAGGCAAAAGGTGATGTTACCTTTTAGTTGATTAGATTCACTTATATTTTCGATAAATGCAAGTTTTATTAGTAATGAATTGATGTTTATTTGTGTATGGTATCATTCCAGCATTAGCAGCAGTATTCCCTAGTGCTGAATACATATATTGTTTGAAGCACATCCATGATAATATGAAATTGCAATGGAATGCTAAAGCATACAAGGAACATTTGTGGAGATGTGTAGCAGCAACAACCGTCCAACAATTTGAGGCAGCCATGTTGGCATTCAAGAGGTTTAGCGAACCTGCCCGTGCTTGGTTAAGTAAGATACCACCAACCCATTGGTCAAGGTCGCATTTTTTAGGTAACTAACCAAATCTATGTCTACGTGTACATCTTTTGTTCTACGACATTGTTCGACACTGTTGTTTGTATAAATCAAACATGTTGTATAAATGTGAAGGGAGGGCTCATACTGATGTGTTACTTAACAACATGTGTGAGGTGTTCAATGGGAAACTATTGGGAGGTAGGCACCAACCCATCATTACTGCTATAGAATACATTAGAGAATACTGTATGAAAAGAATAGTGAATGTTGTGAATGTGATTCACAAGTGTGTCGGACCATTAACACCAAAGGCAACACTCATGTTAGACTTGATAAAGAAAGAGGCTTATAAGTACACCGTTTTACGGGTTGAAGGATATAAGTATGAGGTCAGTGGATGGGGAGATAAGTGTTTTGTGAATGTTGAAGCTATGGCTTGTACATGTAGAAGATGGGAGCTTACAGGTATGCCATGTAAACATGCTGTTGCTACCCACCGGTGTATGAGGTTCAATGGAATGCAAGTAGGATCTGTTGAATCATGGGTTCATCCATGTTACTTGCTTAAGACTTGGGAAGAAACTTACAAACACCACATTCAGCCAATAAATGGTTATCAACATTGGAATAAGTCACAAGTTCCTACAACCATTCTTCCACCTAAACATCATAAACCATTAGGTAGGCCATGAAAGAAAAGAACTAGGGATTTTACTAAAAATGATAATAGTGACAAAACCAATAACTTGTCACAGTCTAGTAAGAGTGTGGTTTGTGGTATATGTGGCAATGCTGGACACAACAAGAAAACATGTCTTGGGCAAGGAGGTGTAACATGAAGTCAAGGCAGTACACAACAGTCTCAAAAAACAGGTTCATCCCAGCCAAAAGTTACAACAAAGAAGAAGGCAAAGGTTACAGGTTACAACTTTGAAGGAAATGAAAAACCTCAGTGTCAAACTGATGCTCATTCCGAAGGTGATTTTCAACCAACCGTGGTCCAGTCTCAATCTGAAAGTCAAGTTGATGTTGCTTCTGGTGGGTCTCCAAAACAATTTTGGACTAAGACCAAGATTATAGCAGCAAAGCTGTCTTCACCACAAAAAAATGTTGGTTAAGCATATGAAAGCGAATGTTTTCCATCAAATATGTATTCCCCTAAACATTATTTGCTGTATTTAAAAAATGTCTGTTTCTGAACTTTGTAGACTACAAAATTTTATGCATTTGGAAATATATCCATTTGCATTATGTATGAAATCATATCATGTTAGTCTATGGGTAAAATTGTTTTTTTATTGTATTGATTTGTCACTTTACCGTGTATTTCCACGTATTGTTACTAGTTCATACGCATAGTAACTGTTGACTTTTACAAAGTCAATTAGTGTACACCCCATCTTTGAAACTTCATATGTCTATGATTCTTGGATCTGTTTTTCTTGGATATGTGTTTTGAGTTTGATACTGTTATTCTATTATCACAAACAGGAATGAAGAATCAAAAATGGATGAACAACACCATATCAAGTTTATGTTGATACTCAAAAGTGGTGTATGTTCATCCATCTATGATCATTCATCCATCTTTGATAGTTGTATCTGTGTTATGAGTTGGATCATTTTACTAATATTTGTGTGGCAAGTGAGGCAGATATATGAATTTTTTAGGCAAATTACCTATTAGTAAAGGCAGCACAGTATAAGAACCAAAGCATAAAAGAAATATAATATTACCACTGTACAAGGACCAAACATTATCAACCAAGAGACTTATCTTAGTCAACCTACACTAAAACTTCTTAAACACGACTATCAACATTGGAGACCATCTGCCACCGATTAAAAACCAAGAAGATGACCATCCAAGACAAGACACAAGAGTTCCTGAGATGGAAAACTTTCTCCTTCTCAACAAGGAGATCAGCCAAGGCTGCTTGGTGAGCAGCCTCTAGCTCGTTTTCCCGGTCACCAGCGTTGACCACCTCCATAGTCTCAGAAATGAGGGCGGCCAGCATTCTTGTAATGCCGCCTCATTCCTGTAGACTGTACTCTGCAAGTAGATGATCACATCCCTTGCTCTCCTTTGCATGGGTGGATCGTACCACCCATTAAATGGACATGTCGTACGCTAAAATTGATAATCAAAATGTTAGCATCTGTTTGCAGCATAAACACCAACTAAACCCACTTGTATAAAATCACAATTATAATAAAACATATATTACTATAATCAACACATTTTAAGGTAAACCACTACAAGCCAACTTTAAAATGAAATAAAATTAAGTGTCCCAACCTGTCTTGGACATGCATAGAACCTCCTTCCTGGGTTCGTGTTGTTCCAGCATGTTCGAAGGACAGCCCTTCTATTGCATGAACACAACACCATTTTTCGATTTTACAAATCGGTGAAGAAGATAAGATTTTAGTGGATAGGAAAGATAAAGGATGAGTGGTGATAAACTTTCCCTTTTATTAGCAAGGTTTTCTTTGTAGCGCCCACGGTAAACAAGTGGACTGACACGGTAATAATAATTAATGGACAGTGGTAAAATGACAATTGTGCCCTTGGACTAAAGACAAAGTAAATGGCCACTGACGTCGTTGACTAACGGAAATATGGTCAAAGGACCAGTTAAGAGTATGAAACTTGGAAAATGGACTCCGGACGAGTTTAGGGACCAACGGTGTATTTTAGTCTTTGTTTTATAATAAGCCATGTGAATTAAAAATTAAAAAAAATAATTATTGTACTAAAGAAGTAGAGGGAGACGGAGGTATTTTTTATCTGGGCCCACAATAATTTCAGAAAACCCACCTACCTACTAGACATTTGAGAAAACCCTTATATGAGGTACTCATGCCTAATTTCTAAAGTCAAACTTCCAACCAAACAAATTTTTTTATCCCAATCTCCAATCCTCACTTAAACACATCAAACCAAACGGGCCCTAAATAAATCAGAAGGACTTAAGATACTACTTATTGGTTTTCATATTTTTTTAATAATTTTATAAATTTAATAAATGCGTCTTACACTTTATATATATTTGAAACAAAAACTTATATGTTGTTTTTATTTATAAATATTATTTTTGATTTATATTAAATTAATATATATGCATAAAATATCAAAACAAAATAACAAGTTACTGTAATATGTAAATTAAGGAGAATTTCAGCCTGTACGTTGCGACGGAATGTTTGTAGCATTTTTTCGTCTAAATTACCATTGGCTTTATATATATATATATTTATATATATATATATATATATATATATATATATATATATATATATATATATATATATATATATATAATGTACAATTTAATCCAAAATCTACCAATTAATGATGAAACCTACAATTTAACGATGAACGATGAAAAGATTTACAAAAAATCTAATTTAACGATAGGTGAAATTACGTGATTTTACTGATATTTAAAGAAATATCACCTTGAAAAGGATTAAATTCTAATGATCAATGATAAAAAGGTGCAGAAATAATCTATTTAGTGATTTTACTAATATTTAAACACATACCGCCTTGAAAAGAATTAAAATCTAATGATCAATGATGGAAAGGTCTTGAAAAAATTTAATTTAGCAGTAGACGAAATTATGTTACTTTAATGATATTTAAAGAAATAACGCCTCGAAAAGATCGGCAAAGAATAAAAATTACAACAACACTTGAATAAAACAACGCAATACAACCACGAAACATTCAGAAAACAAAGGTTTTGTTTATTTACTTGGAAATGTCAAGCTTCCTTCTCTCACCTTCCTTTTTACGACCATGCGCCTGTACTTTCCTTTATTCATGCTCAATGAAAATCTTTTCAAGCTGCTTACTGGTCTCTTCTTCCACGGATTACATAACTAAAGGAAAATAAAAAACAAACAAATATTTATATTAATGTGCTTTAAAAGCTGAGTATACAAAAGTCTTGACTGATGGCTAGATATAAAGTGTGTACCTTCAGCAAGTATGAATAATTTATGAAGCATTCAGACAGTGCCTGTTGAACATCGGAAGAAAATTCCAAACTGTCGACTGAAACAGAGTCTCATTTCACGTTGCACATAAATGAAACTCTAATGCAGCTTGCAATTTTGATTTCACAACGTCTAGCGATTCGGGGCTTTCTAGAACCTGCAGTAACAAAAAAACATGTGTATCTAAGAGAACGAACATAGTCGACCTCACTATGTTTCGAAAGTTAACAGAAGGAAAAAGTAACTCTCTGTCTAGAGGAAATAATTTTCATCATACGAAACCGACTTACAATAGTGAACAACACGATTTTTTTTGCAGGTTCGTAGTGTAAGATGTTATAACCTTGTCAACAATTTCTAAAGACGAAGCTTTAAAAGCTAGTCGTTGAAGACCGCATAAATTGTTGAAAAGGTTTATAACACCTTACATGACCCCGACAATATCAGTAGTTGAGTCTCACATTTCCTATTCTTTCACTATTTTGTTCAAATTATTTTATGAATCCCCACATAACACATGATGCCATATTGATCAGATTCGACTCAAATGTGGAACACATGCCATTTGTCTGATGCATTCATATAGAAGCATACCTAAGTGTATTCAGAACATGCATGATAAGCAAAATAGGCGTGCTAATATTGGGATAAGAATGATAGGATAAATCGATTCAAAAGTTTTCTAGTAACCACATATAGAAGTTTTCTGCCATGCATAACCCCTCACAAAAGTTTAGGCATCAAATAATTTGTCATCACAGAGAACATTTATATTACCTTCTCCCACAATCCTCACCTAAACATTAGTATATCCATTTAACGTATCTGGAAGACTAAATACAACAACGAACAATAACTTAGTAGTTAAAAATAGGATCCCTGTTGAGTTGTGTGATATTGTATTCGCCACAAAACATGGTTGCATTTTATTTCCCACCAGTTTTTGGCAGCTCAAAATCAGTACACACTGGATGACCTAATAATCACTGCCAAGCAGTTATTATTGTAACACCCCCGAAAATCTTAATGACAGCAGAAGACTAATTCAAGTGTTACTCGAATGGAGATCATAATCAATAATTATAGAAAACGACTCGAAAGAGACGTTTTATTAAAAGTAGTTATCATTCATCCAAAACTCATAGTTATTACAAAACATTGTAAATTGTTCAAGCGTTTTTTCCAAAATAAGGATCATGAGTTTGAAAGAAATGACAACTTTAAGTTTTACACCACCAGAAAAGCCTTGCCAAGCCCCACTCCGCGCCTTGGTCATAATCTTCACAGATTACCTGAGATAACATGCTTAAAAGGTCAACAAAAATGTTGAGTGAAATTCATAGGTTTGAATAAAGTTGAACACAAGTATAAGAGCATGATCATTTTAAACTAACAATATCATAAAGAAAATCATAGATTATTATGCGCTAAGATCATGCAACCAAGACTCAACTGCATACAACGAATTACTGGTGTACATAAGTTTTGCCCCAAAGGAGGTAATAGCCAATTA
Organism: Chrysanthemum makinoi; assembly: GCA_910596185.1. Taxonomy (NCBI): domain Eukaryota; kingdom Viridiplantae; phylum Streptophyta; class Magnoliopsida; order Asterales; family Asteraceae; genus Chrysanthemum; species Chrysanthemum makinoi. Next base: position 270,396,659 of record OU343221.1, read on the forward strand.
CCTAATGCAATTCAAATATGGTGCACCCCGGTTGTTTCTCTATAACCAAGATGGGGTCGTTACTCCCCATAGTACTATTCACTATATCTGCGTTCACTCGCGGTGACTAATGGTTCATGATACAGGGGACTTATGGCTAAATACTTAGGCAATTCCAATAATCAGAAAGCGAACATTTATGAAAAACCTTGTGTTCTAGGCATGTATCTCCTTCGCGGGGTTTGCAAATAAAAGTATAAGCGAGGCTATGAACTCACCTTGATGATATCAACAAGCACAAATAGATCAAGCACAATGTAGCGGAGGTTCCAAACTGAAACCTAAAAATGATGAGATGGCGAGTCTCAGTATGATGAACATTTTGGTTCGCGACCAAAATAATAGAGCATTGAATATTCTTATTCAATAGATCATTGGATTGTCCAATCCAATAGTGTGCGTGCGTGCTTAACGTTTTAAGTTAATTTACTTGCTACATTGCCTTAGTTAATGATCCTCACTTACGCATAAGTGAAATATTTTTCCCCCGTTGTGATCTTAGTAGTGTTGTTGAGTATTTTAGCTTGTTTAGATTCCCCGTGCGTTTTATCGGATTATATATATATATATATATATATATATATATATATATATATATATATATATATATATATATATAAAATTATTTTCTTATAAATATATATATATATATATATATATATATATATATATATATATATTCATATATGTAATATGTTTATCGATATCCGAAAATAAAATACTCATATGATCAAAATACTCGTTTTTACGAAGTTATGATAAGATTATAAGTTTTTCTAAACTTTTCCCGAATTTACACTTTTTACCCTTAAGTTACGTAAAGTACGAGTTTAGTCCTCCAAGTTTGAGAAAATGACACTTTCTACCCAAATATATTTTTATACCAAAACTTTCAGATTTGACAGTTTTACCCCTTGGGAAAACTACTTTTACGAAATCAGCCCTCCAAGTTTGTTTTCACACGTTTAAACCTTATCTTTTCCAAGTTTACACTTTTCATCCCAAGGTTTTCTTATAACTAGTTTAAGCAAATTACAAAACTGGTCCTCGTGGTTTTTATACGTGCGCATGCACGTGAGTTATGCCCCTTGTACTTTCGAATATGGCCATAATAGCCCTTAGACTTTTCATATTTGTTTGTTATACGTATAATAGGACCCTTTATCTTTAAGAAAAATTACAATTTCAACCCATGGACTATATTATTTGCAAATTTGGTCTGAATGTATTTTTAGAAAAAACGAAAACTTTGTGTAATGAGTACAAACTTATTTCCAACTTATTTTCATAGCTTATTAGCTTATTTTATCTATATTGGGCCGGGTTGGGTTCTACTTGGACACGGTTTGGGCTTGTTGGGCTTTAGGCCCGTTAACGTTTTGCATGTGTTTTAAGGAGTACGAGAGTTGCATATAGAGTTGTGATGTGTTTTCAACGTTTTTAACTAGTGTTAACATGTAAACTTCGAGTTGAGATTGTCTATAACAAGTACATGATTAAATCTATTGTGAAAAGGATGCACGTAACATTTATAACGTGTGACAAATCAAGTGTATGCGTGTAAACTAGACGAGTTGGAAATGAAAAGAGTAAAGAGTTACTTACAACACTCGTCAAGAGTGGAGAAGAACAATGTGAAAGTGATTCGAGCTCTAACCCCGTGTTCTCCTTATAATGTTATCCAACCTATTGTTTTACCCAAGTTTCCTTAGCCTGCTTCCTATTCGACACCCTTTGCTCCTCCTTGAGACTCACGGTGGACGATTTATTATGTAAGGTGCGTGTGAGTTTGCCTTGTGTTAGTGTTGTGTGTGAGTAGTATGGGTAAATGAGTGTGTGTAGTGTGTTTATAAGGGAAAAACAAGTATGGTTCTTTTTATATTTTTATCCTAGATGACCTATTCTTAGCAATATTAGACATGTGCGTTTGATCTTGGTCTTAGACGTGCTCCATGGTAGCCGAAAATATGGGAAGAAAGGGTGACATGTTGAGCTAGTTAGACAAAAGAAAACACAATATCCATTGTATATAGAAGTCAAAGCATGGTCAATTGGTTTTAGATTATTGAACAAAGGTGTTAGGGTGGCTAAGAAGTGCTTTGTCCCCCCCCCCCTTGTCCACTCTTACACGCATAGTTTAGAACACAAATATTAGTTTCTAGTTTGGTTTGGTGTTCATTCGACCGGTTATAAGATCACAAGAGCAATAATATTTCCAATATTTGCAATTCTTGCTAAATTTGTGTGTGTTGGGCTCAACAACTAGGCCCAAAAGAAATAAGAGTGGGAGGGCTTGTTTAGTGGGTCGTGTACAATGTTAGGCCCAAAGAAACAATTAAACGAGTTGGGCTCGAGAGGGTAGCGAGGCCCAAGGACAAAAATGGTGTGGGCTTGGTTCGGTTACGACGCCCAATAGTATGTTGGGTTGGGTCGTGAGGTGGTATAACGTCCAAATAGTTCCGAAGCCCAATATGAGTTTTAATATATTTTTATTATAATTTATTTCGTATTTTTAAAAGTTTTTACATATCCGTTACGTATTTTAAGATTATCAGGATCGTGGGGTATTTCGTTCTGATCACAACGGTATATTTATGAATGCTCAAGCTGCGTTGATCATGCATATGCCAAATGATATGCAAATGCGATGTTTAGAAAATTTCATGATGATATAAATCGTGCTTAATTTCTGATTACAGTACCTACACCTTAAGAGAACCGCGTCCCGCGGTTTAACTCGCAGAGGTTGTCATAGGTGGTTAGATGAACAGGTGGGGATACTTGGAACGCATTACATCCTCGCGCTCCCAGGTGAACTCTGCACCTCTTTTCTTATGATTCCATCAAACTTTAACGATAGGAATGCGGCTTTGCTTAAGCCTCTTGACTTCCCTGTCCATGATCTCAACGGGTTCTTCGACAAAGCTAAGTTTGTCATTGAGCTGTATGTCCTTGAGGGGTACGAGTAGAGTTTCATCCGATAGACACTTCTTAAGATTCAAGAGATGGAAAGTGTCATGTACTCGACTAAGCTCTTCGGGAAGTTCGAGCCTATATGTTAGGAATTAGAAAATTCCATAGTAAAGAGTCGGTCACCCCAAATATTATCTAGCATAAGTTAGCTCGTAGACATATCGTTAGTTACGTTATTTACTGTTTAATTAGTTAGTTATTAGCCTAGTTTAGCGTAGTGTAACACCGTGGAGGAAGGACGGATCTTTACCCACTATATACCTGATCCACAGGCCGTCAGGAGGTCGTTTAGTTTGTAACCTATAAATACCCTCTACCTTCCAAGGTAGAGGGTTGGAAGTTCTAATCTAACCTTTTACACTTTTGTTTATCTCTCTAGAATTCCCTCTCTACTCTCTTCATCTCTCTAACCATTGCATTCATATACTATCACCATCCTAGACCACCCGAATCATCAAACAACATAATATTCACGATCCTACAATTGGTACCAGAGCCAAGGTTGTGTTGTTTTGATTGATTCGTATGGTTTTACACGTTTTGCTATGCGGTTCGTGTGTATGTTGATGTGGTTTGATACGAATGGTTTGTGGTTTTTTTTCAATATCTGGTTACAATGTTCTTAAATGCGAGTTGTATGCATTTCTGTCCAGGATAAATTTCTTTTGTTGTATCTGCTGGTCTTTGTTAAAATGCTTTTGAATGCGAGTTGGGGTTACTTTCATTGGTGCGAGTTGCCATAATCTGTTTCTTATGTTGAGAGTTGTCCAAATCCAGTCCTGATTCAATGTATTTTGGGTAAGCGAGTTGTGTTTATCTTTGTTTGTCTTAACTCGCTTTTTTGAATGCGAGTTTCCATCATGTCCAGATTCAGTGAATATGCTATGCGAGTTGGTCAGGTCAAATGCGTGTTGGTATGGTCAAATGCGTGTTGGGTTTACTAAAATGCGAGTTGACTGTTTCTTTATCTAAGCGAGTTGACAATTTTGACTGTCCTGACTCATTGTATTCTTGGATGCGAGTTGTTATAATGTCCAGTTACAAAGGCTGGAATGCGAGTTGCTTAAGTTGGATGCGAGTTGAGCCTATGCTGTTTGATTATTGAATCAAAAGCAACTTGTTTGTTAAAGATCACAACCTAACCTAAACAAGACTCAAAAGCAACCATATCATTCAAATACAACAAAACTACCAAAACTACAAAATTGAAATCAAGAACATCATCAATATTTGTACATCAAGACTCAACAAGGTCTGTTTCCACAAAATTTATTCATCACAGCTCGAAGGAACCTCATTTCTAATTTAACATCATCGGTTCTAACTCAAATCAAACAAGAATCATTTTGTGTCTTCTCGACATCTATATGCAAGATCTCAGAGTTACTCTTTTCTCATGACTTTTCATGTCTCAAGGGTCACGCACATGAGTAGAACTCAAAACATCATTGATCTTAAATGTTTGATAATTATCCGAATGTTAGAAACAAGAACAAAACCATAAAAGGTCTCATCCTTAAATTCTTGTTCGGTTTTAATGAAACTTCATAAGTAAAAATCAATCTCAAATTTGCCTTTGTGTGTTCATCGAGTGGTTTTAAAACCAATAACACCCAAGCTTCATCATCACAGATCTTTAAATGCATAAGCTTTCTATTTAATTTTCAAACTTTGATAAAGAAATTAACAAAACAAATTTTTTTCATTAATCTCTTTTGTTCAGTGTTTGAAAAGAAAAGTCACGATCTAAACTTACCTGTGATTCAGTTGTTATTATTGTTTGACAAGAAACCATTTGGTGAATCTTGATGCCATCCCATGTCCGAAACACCATGCCATCCCTGTGGCTGTTATATCGAGCTCAAGCCAACCCTATGGCGAGCAAGAAAGGATTCGTTTGATTGGTTTAAATGGTTGGTATCATTCGGATTTATGGTTAAACATATTCGGATTTGTTTTGATCCTGGAAAGCAGGTTTGTGAGAGAGATTTTAGGGTTTGTGGTGTTAATTTTTGAAGGGGCGGATTATCTTATTATGTGATTGGGGTTTGAATGGGTGTTGGTATGAGAAGCAGATATGTGATGAAGGGAGTCGGGTATTAGGAGAGAGATTTAGGGTTTGGATACTACTGATATTAGGGTAAGAGTGAGTGTTAGAAGTATGTTAAATACCCGAATCTTAGGGTTCTCTTGTGGTTAAGTCGGGCTTTGGAATTGGGTCTTGATCGTGGGCCAACCTACGTATGCTGCTATTATTCATGGGCCATGTATTGTTTTGGGATGGTTAAGAATTTTTGAGTGGGATGTTGAGATGTGCGTATCTCGTTATATATATCACATTTTGAAAAGAGGTCCGTATACTGGATTTTTGTACAACATATTCATATGTTTTACTAGGTCTCTTTTGAAGTTGGTTACATATTCGTATATGATACATTAATTCATGGTTAGTGGTGTGCAGTTTGTTAAGGGTATGTGAGATTATAAGAGTTTGTATTCGTGGACCAATGTGTGTATATGGTCTATGTCTTATCATATTTTGATGAAATGTGACAATACTTACCAAACGAGTTGCAATTTTTCAAGGATACCTTGTGATTATGTCTTGAATTGGATGTATTTTTGCTTCATGGGATGAACTTGGATCTGTCTTGGACTGCATTCGAAAATTGTTTGGTTTAGTGTTGGAATGAAAATGATGATCATTGCATTTACATGGACCGGATCAGGTTGATCAGTTATTTGGACCGGGCTTGATATTATATATTTGGTTATGAAGAATGGATGGATGGGCTTCTCAATAGATTTGATTGATTTTGACTTTTGTTAAAGAGAGTTGATGATGATGAGATTTTTTGAGATTCATTGATGAGACTAGTTGTGTTATGTGGTGTGATCCTTTGGTGTATACAGTTTCACGAAAATATTATGTCACGGCTTGAAGACTTTATTGAATAAAGTTGACTACGGGGCTGTCTGGACGGTATTTCTTATTTGGACTTGAAGAAAGGTTTTCCGGGCATGTTTACTTATTTCGTCTTCTGTCTTTCTACTCTTCCTCGAAGATGACTTGTTTGGGCGTTTATTGAGTGTGATAAAGACTTGGCTATTTAGTTACGGTTGTGATTCTTTCTCGCTTAACTCACAACGTAACTATCACTTTGGTGTCTCACACAATTGAGGATACGTCAAGAGGTTTGGTACATTGGGTACACCATTTCTTTTTCATGTGGATTGGTACAAAGTTAAGTAACAAATCTGGGGAATTTCACTTCATGATCAAGTTTGGCATATCGGGTTTACTTCACCATGTTGTCACTGCAATAGCTATCAGATTACGTGAATGATGTGCTTACCAAAGTATTTATTGGATGGTTGATGATGTTGATGATGTTGGATAATGAACCGTTGATGAACCGCTGCATGTTCCCCTAAAACAGATATTCACTGAAACCAATGTTGTCATAACACATTCAAGCTGACATTGTTTACGGTTTTGTCTTGATTTTGTAAAATCCCGCGAAAGAATCTATTTCTCGGTTTAAATCATAGACTTGTAAAATCCCGTGACAATGGAAACATCCTGGCAATAGTAAAGTGCATGTCCGGATCTATCTTACGGTTTATTCTTGGTTTTGTAAAATCCCGCGAAAGAAACTATTTTTCGGTTTAAACCATAGAATTCTAAAATCCCGTATTGATGGAACCATCCTGGAGAAAAGGAAAGTGTATTTCTGGATCTTACTTGATGCGGGTCCTACGGTTTCTGCTTCGAAGAAGGGATAAAAGGGTGTATTTCATGAATTGGATGTATGTTTGGATATTCGTCATGGTAGTTTGGTTATTACATGGTTTTACGGGGTTATGTGTTGTTAACCATGGTCGGGATGAAACCATTATCAAAGTTCATTTAAATGTCAAAGAAGGCTAGATTTGAGCAGTTCAGAAGATGTGACAGCAGCGTTAATTCAGTATTATTTATTTGAGATTGAAGTGAATTATCACGGGCGAGTGTACTTAGTATCTGAAGGTATCGGGGATGGTTGGATGAAGATTCTTCATGATCCGTGTTCGAGCTTATTATCAAAAACGAAGACTTGGAAATCTATTTATTCTTGGGAGTCTTTTTTCTTTTACCACGAGGGGAAATTGGGCTCTTTTTGCCACAAAAATAACTATCACTTTAAGGAGTTATGTTGTAGTGCTCAGTGTCACATTTAATTGTGGATTTTCAAGAGGTGATGTACGTCTTATACTTGATGGTTGGTTGGTTGAAGAGTATAGAGTACTTATAGATTCAAATGGGCATGAAGTCTCGGCACCGCTCTTTGTTACATATGTGCAAGTTTAAGTCACGAGTTCGGGTTAGTTTACTTCAGGGTCAAATTCATCATATTGGGTTTTCTCCATCAGCTGTCACGACAAAGGGCCTACTGAATGATAATGGGGTTGATTACATGTTTTGCAAAGAGAGTTGAAAAGAGAGATATTATGACGTATGAACACAGCAGTCCATGCCTCGTACTCTAAAGAAAAGAAAAGTGTACGCTTCAGTGCGCTTTATCTTCTAAAGAAGAGAAATCTTCTCAATTATGACCATTCTCATCAACATGCTTCATGCTTTTTCTATGCGCTTTCAGTTATCAAGTGAACCGGGCTACTGTTGATTGTTTTCTTATTCCACTTGCTCAACTATAATGAAGATGGAGACATCATGTGCTAATATTGCGGGGGAGAAGTGTGAATAGACTACATTGGGTTAAGATATTCACTTATTCAATCAAGAATGGCATCTCCGCATGCAATTCTTGAGGGGGAGAAGAAGTATGATAATTCTGCATGGTTGATTGTTATTAGAGAATAAATGGTCAAACGGCTCCAAACTCATGTAAGAACCGAGCTTCTTCTTATCGGGTCATCTTCACATGGAGTTTTCTTCTATGAACCGTTGGTTGACATCTTCACACAGGCTGATATGATTATCGACAAAGTGCTTCCGGTTAATGCTTCATGTACACATCAACATGATGATTCCGAACAATCTCTTTGTTCTTGTTTGATGTGATTGGTAGTTTGGTGTTACCATCTTGTGTGTTCGTTGCGGCATGATTGCTGATTTCCTTGATGAACATCTTTCTGTTCTTGTTTGATTGGGAGGGATTTTAGTTAAGGGGATTTGCAAGATGTAAGTTAATTGGGATGCTTTTTGGTGTGAGTTGAAGATGTTAACATTCTATTCCCCATTCGGACAATCTTGAAGAAGGTCGAGTCTACAGTCTGTTCTACATTTTCTGCTACATGTTAAAAGACTAAAGACGAGTTGCGTGTGTTTATCCAAAGACTTATTCTTAAACTGAGCATTTATCAAACAGATTGTCGGTTTAGGGGAGAGCACTAATTGGGGGAGGGTGAAATGTTTGATTTAATCCCCAATTAGACTTGCTCAAATTCTACTTCAGCATGTTGATTCCCACAATATTACAAATGTTCTTCTCAAAAATTTTCTAGTATACGGACTTACAATGAATTGTTGATTATGAAGTTTCAAAACCAGCAAGGGGGAAGGAGACACACATCTAAACACAAAGCGAGTAAACTTGATGAACTTAATTCTTCTAAGTGATTGAAGATATCCCGGGAAGACAAATGTTATTACCGCAGAGAAACTCAAGGTTTGACCCATGGCGAGTAAACTTGATGAACTTAATACTTCTAAGTGATTGAAGATATCCCGGGAAAACAAATGTCATGACCGCAGAAAAACTCAAGGTTTTACTCATCAAGGCTTTTAGTGTTATTATTCCAACAACGTGGGGGAAGTGATGTAAGAGAAAGTTTCTGAAGATAAAAAGAGGTACACAAGTGTGTGATGATTTCGATGTTATCGCAATCATCGGGGGAGAGAGAATTGTGTACATTGGGGACGCCAAATATTTCACTTGAGGGCTTAATCGCTGGTTCAGAGATATAATCACTTATTCGGTGTTGACATCCGAGAGATTGTCACCGCAGAGATAATCAATGATTCGGCCTGCTTCTTCAATGTTATCGGTTATTCTCTCTTTGGGCATTCGGGTACTTCGGGCTCTTGAGCTTCATACACTTTCTTCAGGGGGAGAGAAAAGTATACATCAGGGTTATTGTTTAGCTATTGGACTTAATCTGCTACTTTGATGGTATAAGTTTCTTTGTCTTCGGGTATGTGTATTCGGGTTCGTGAGCTCTAGTCTAAGAGACTAACTGCATCAATTCATCTACTTGAGGGAATTGTTCTCTTGACACCTTTTGGAATGGATTGCGTCGAATTCAAAGAGAATGAAATTTGAGAAGAGTTATTTATGTGTGGAATGATCGTTCTTTGTTCTTCTTGTGGATGATATAACCTCGAACGAAGAATCACGGTGATTATTCTTAAAAGGAGCAGCAAGATCGATGATAATGGTGTGCTTCCTTGTGCACCTGGCTAATGGAAGCTTGAAAGAAAGCTTTGAATCTGCTCAGCTAAAGGATTTTCAGTTTGAAGGGAAGCTGCCAAAGTCTCACTTTCAGATGGTTCAATTTCTTTCTTCAGTTCAAGAGCCTTGGAAGCTTTGGTGGTGAATGTTTAAGAGATGATGACTTCTATCTTCTACGACGTGCTGTTCAATATCCTTATCTCGGTACTCGTATCATCATCTTCTTAAATTATATCATCTACTCTATCTTTGTAAATATTCATCAAAAAGCAAAATACAAAAATATAAAACCAGCAAAACAAAATAGAAAAATATAAAACCAACAAAAACCCATAAAAATTAGAAAATTTGAAAAAGACCACAAATATGTTTTCTCTAGACATGTCTTCTGGTATCGATAACATCTGCGGTCTTAGAAATGTCATTCAATAATGGCACGGGACCATAGATGAAGTTTGAGCAGAAGGTGTAAATATTTCTTTTCAAAACATGTCACAAACTATGGCTTACAATTACTTCAGACTGTGGCCCGTGCTTAAACAATGGTTTGCTATTATTTCTGATAGCAACCCGCTCTTCAAGAAAGGAAAGTGTTGCGCTAAACCAATTTTCATATATTTCGTGCACTTATCCTAAAAACAAAACAAGGAAATCATGTCGTCAAAAAGACTGCTGTTCCTACACAAATGTTTTTCCGTCTAAAATTCTTCTGAAAAATATTTGGTGTTTTAAAAAATGGTGGTAAATGAGTTGCTTGAAAATTAATCAGATTCAGAGTTTTTCGTAAAAATTGAAAACTCAATCAATGACTTCAGCGCTTTTAAACCTTTTAGAAAAATGCGTCATTGATTGAGGGGGAGAATGTTTTCAAATCTATATCATCTAACGGGCTTTCTTAAATTATCCTAACATGCTTAATTAAAAATGTTGTTAACCTACGTTGAAGGACTAGGTGCCTAGGATAAGATTGTTAGGATTAGATGATTAGAGTTTGAGGAACAAATTTTTCCCATACCTTACATGATCTGATTGTTATGTTGGATTGACTGTTATTAGTCGATTGCTGTTTGGGTGATGTTGACCACCATATATCTGTTTGTGTCCACTAACATATGCAGGTATATTGGTATATAAGTATGTTCCCGATCCGGATATCACATAATATGATGATTGGATGCCGAAAGGAAAGGGTAACTATATCTTGGTTTGACATATGAAGAAACGGAGCTTAATTGGACTTCTATGGAGAGTTGGCATATATGCAACGTAAGAGGTCTCACCGCATCAGCAGATGGTTTTCTTCTAAGTGATTGAAGAAACGGAGCTTAATTTGACCTAAGTTGGCATTAAAATGCAACGTTTGAAGTCTCACTGCATCTGCAGACGGTTTTCTTCCAACCTTCAGCAACAACAACAAAAGCGGCTCAACCACCTAACGTATCTTTGTGCAGGATACTATTTTTAAACAATTTTGAATAATTTAATTAAATTGTTTTGAAAATGGAAAATATTGTTTTGAAAATTAATTGGACTTAATTTTGAAAATCACCGGACTTCATTTTATCAAAACTATAAGTCACTCAATCATCGACTACGGTCATTGATTGAGGGGAGAGTGATTTAAAAAAAATTATTTTCTAACAATATTTCTTCATAAAAGTCCGGATTGTACAAAATAAGTGGTGATCTAAAGATTTAATGTTATGTCATGGTATGATTTTTTCTTTAGAATCAAGATCTTTCAAAATGAATTTTTTTTCTGTTCTTGTTTGATTGTGAAATTGTTTTACTCTACATAAAGATCTCTTAAAAACTATCATACCTGACACTAACAATCTTTAATGTCGAAAAACTGTTCCTTATCAGTCATTTTTTCAAAATTAATTTTTGCCACGTCTTTCCCCAAAATCTTTTAAATGATTTAAATCAATTGGGATCACAAATCTCAAAAGGTTTGAAATTTTCGATCGGGGGAGAGATCGTGATTTAAATCTCAAATCTGTTTTGATGGAATCGGTTTTAGTCCTTTATAGGCACTCCTGCCTCCATGTGCCAAACGATTACAAATACACAATGCACATGTTGAGGAGGAGGATTTATCCAAAAACAAGATGAGTATTTAAACCGCCACATTTTATCCCATGTTTTATAAACCTTATTAAATCACTTGGGATCCAAAATCTCAAAGGGTTTGATATTTTTGATCGGGGGAGAATTTGTGATTTAATAATGAAATTTGATAAAAAGTGATCATTTTGATTCAATTGTGCAATTGCTCTCTCATATGTGCTAAACGCTTTCGAATCTCAAAGCATATATTGAGGGGGAGCGAATGGTTTCTTAAATGGCTTTTGTGTTCGTGGATGTGCTTCAAAAGAACTCTTGCCTCTATGTGTTAAAATGATTTCTCTTATCCTATGCACACATTGAGGGGGAGAATTCACCAAAAGAAATTCAAATGGCTCCTTCTACGGGAATTGTGATCAAGAAATTATTTCAAAGAACTCTTGCCTCCATGTGCTAAAACATTTCAAGACCATATGCACATGTTGAGGGGGAGCATTTCTAAAATGATCAAAACTATTAAGGTACAAAATGTTTTGATCTCGTATCACAAGTACCTTGATTGTTTTTCCAAATGATTTTTCGATTGGTTTCATGAAGGAAAGAACAATACCAAAAGACCGACCAATTTACTTTATGCATGGTGTTATAAGGATGGTTAGGTTAGGTATTCGTTCCCACGATCCGCTAGAGCCGGAGGGATCTACCCAGGGACAATCCACTAGATAGTGTAGAGTTCTTAGGTATGTTGAAAAAAGGAGAAAAATGAGAATATGGGAAGAGTGCCGCTGAGATAGAGCTAGAACTGGAATAAACCCAACAAGGTTCTAGTAATGAAGTCTCGGTAAGCACTGAAGGGGTTGAAGAATGAAAAAGAAATGAATGAGTAAAGGGTGAAAAGAAATAGCCTTCCAATACTTTAACCTTAGGGCGTAAAACCGGGTTCAATTCATATGCTACTGGTGTTTACTAAGGTAACACTGGTATTGAAGACAAGACGTCATGGACCCAGTGACGCACTACACTAAACTTCCCAAGCTACTCAAGTTCCTCTTAAAAGGACTTGTTTCATTCTCACGGGGAACCGACATAATCTACCGACTTTCTCTTAGAGATGGTTGATATTGAAGTAGGAGACCCTCTCCCTAGTCTCCGGCATAGGAATCAAAAGTGCACAATTGAATCTAGAGCCAAGAGATCATCTACAATATCTCGTTAGGACACTATATTAATGAAGACTTGCTGTTTCACACAATGTGGAATGTAAGATTATATATTAAGAGTCCTACGCATTATCCTTGTGGTATTGCCAGAACATCCGAGTGATATGTAAAATATTCACGATGAAGATGGAGAGCCTTCTAGAGCCAACATCAAACAAGCTCTTGGTAGGTGGCATGTGAGATCTTTTCTAAAGATCAAACTTGTGACAACTGGATAGAAACGATGGGGTGATTCACTCGTGAATCAACCTTGGTCCAGGAAATGAATTGACGAATACTTTTGGAAAAACCATTTGATGTGCAAATCTTCTTTTCTCTAGCGCATCGAATGTGTATTCATGTTTCAAACTCAAAAAGTATCTCTATTTGAAACAATACTTTTGGAAAAACTATTCGATGTGCGAATCTCTTCTTTTCACTAGCACGTCGTGTCACAATTCTCAAATTCCGGCCATTTCTTAAATTAATTATGCATCATATTAGTTCATTCATGACATTGCATTTCACATTTAACGCGTGAATTCTATATTAAATAAACGTTATCGCGTGAGTTATTATTTTAAATATTTAATCCGTTACTTTTAAAAATGATCCCGATATATTTTTATACTAACATTTAGTTGATAAAAACAATATTTTGAGTTTACCTAGTGTTATGAATTTATTTTGTATACAAATCGTTAAATTTATATTATTACGGCGTTTTCTTAAAACTATCACGATAATTATTTTATCACTCAAATTTCACAAGGAATGTATTTTTACAATTTTTATGATCTCATTATACTCTAATTTGATCTATTAAAAATTTACTTGTACCAAAACGTTACCATTAACCTTACAAGTTATAGTTATCTACATATGTACTTACACTTTTTACAATTAGTTATACAAGTATATATGCAATATAAAAAAAAAATTATTATTTGGGAACCATATCCCCATAAATCCGGCTCCAATGGGTAAGGGAAGTCAAATTGAGTAGATTTTCTTCAAGGCAAGATTTATACTTCAAGAAAATTTACTTCACTCATTAAATGGCAATAATGCAAGTACCAAAAATTTTTCTCTCTTCTTTGTTTCTCTTCATCCAAAACCGGCCATAGAGAGGTCTTCCAAGGGATCACAAAATTTTGCTAGCTCAAGTGTTATGCAATCTAGTTATTACTCTTTATATGGTTTTGAAATAAAAACCAAGAGTATTTAGGATTAATCCTTGTTACTAGCACCTCATCATACTCATTTGTAAGCATATTTCTTCCATTTTCAAGTTTCCTTATCATTTCATATCCATCTTTTCATTTTTTTTGGAGCAAGTATGCATGATATGTGATTTATACCATTTTATTTCATGGTTTTAGAGTTATTTATATACTAAGGTCATCCTATAATTATCCCCTTGGTATATGTTGGTCTTGATGATGTTTAGGAACCCATGACACCCTAAGAAGGTGTATGGTAGGATTAGATTAGCTTTGGAGTTGATTTGAAGGGATTGGAATAGGTTTAGTACGAGAAAAACTATTTTCGATAAGTATATAAAAGTGTTCTGTCCTTGTTTTGTTTTTCTGGAAAATCCGACAGTAGGCACGAAATTTTGGCCTTGATATTTAGAAAATATACTTTAAAACGAATCCGTGGCCGCTTGAACGGATTAAAACGGAGTTATAACGAAGAAGTTATGGATTTTACAAGTTTGGCGACGAAAAATATATTTTTCAGAAAATTCAGCAACCTATTTTTAAATTGTCGAGGTCAAAGCGAGCCTTAAGCTTCACAAATTATTTCGACTTGTCAAAACTATATTAGTATACTTTGATACGAAGCTAAGGACATATAATACGTAGAAAGCGGTTTGAAGCGACTAAGATATACACGTTTTCATAAACTTGCCATAACTATTATTTTTAGAAAAACTATATTATTTTTACGAGATAAGTGTTACGGTAACTAAAATCACCATATTTAACCTCTATTATCTTTATGTTTGAGACCTTTATGACGAAAACTCCTGAACTGAAACTTCTAGATTTCGATACAAACTTTCCAAAACCGTCGAGTTCGTTCTCTAGCGTTCGACGTGCACCATTTACGACTAATTTTCGGAGCCATTTTTGTTAATTTCATGAAAATTCCGGACATTTGTTTTCTGACGAAAAGTGATAATTTCACTATAAATCATTATAAAACCATTGTAGGATGACATTTTGACGTAAATACTTGTAAAGTAATTTAAGAATGGTCAAGGCGTCAAGCAGTATTTTTAAACGATAAGTATTATTTTCAAAACTCACAAATGGTATAAATATCATCCGAATTGTGCATAACATTACATCATGACTTATATATCATATCATTCATAATAGGTCGGTTTGAGACTCACGCTACATTTCGGTGTAACCACTTTTGTCGTCACATCTGTTCATCAAGTGAGTATTCACAGACTCCCCTTTTTAAATGCTTTAAATTGTTTTGGGTGGAATGCATGATTTATACTTGATCTAAACTAACTATGTTTTATGAACTTATTGAACATTTTATGCTAGTGAGTAATCACATCCCCTTTTTACCGTTTTACTATATTTTGGGGCTGAATGCATGAACCATACTTGAATTAAATTGATTCTTACTTTGTGAACTCTTTTGACTAGAACTTGTGAACTCGAATCAAATCCTTGAACTTAATTACGAACTTATGACTTGTTTAAACTTATTGAACCGTACGTGTTATGATCTTGACCTAAAGTCTCCCATGTTCGGAGCATCACTATAAAGTCTCGCCTTATTGGTGGAGCGGTCTCAATAAATCTCGCCTAGGTGGTCGAGTGACAAAGGAGTCTCACTTGTTGGAGCGAGTGCAAGTCTCCCATGTTCGGAGCATCACTATAAAGCCTCGCCTTATTGGTGGAGCGGTCTCAATAAATCTCGCCTAGGTGGTCGAGTGACAAAGGAGTCTCCCTTGTTGGAGCGATTGCAAAGTCTCCCATGTTGAACATCACTATAAAGTCTATATTGGTGGAGCGGTCTCAATAAATCTCGCCTAGGTGGCAGAGTGACAAAGGAGTCTCCTGTTGGGCGGTGCAAAGTCTCCATGTTGGACATCAACTTAAATTATTATATACTTGGTACTATATTGTGAACCTTTATGATCACTTATACTTGACCACTTGATACGCTATATTTTGTGCAATGGGTTGTGTACACACAGGTTGCAAGTTTTGTATGGGCGGAACTTGGGCTGAGTGGATATCAATGCCTTTGCTTTGGGAACTATTATGACCACTTACACTTGACTACTTCATACGCTATCTTTTGTGCAATGGGTTGTGTACACACGGGGTTGCAAGTTTTGTATGGAACTTGGGCGAGTGGATACACAATGCCTTTGCTTTGTGGACTATTTTAGTTGACGGCTTTGATTATTTCTTCGAGTTTTCTTATTTTGCTAAAAGTGTTTACTCACCAACTATTTTTATAGTTGACCCGTTTTTCTCTCATGCATTTCAGGTGATCGTTAGTAAGCTTTTCTATCAAGTCTTGCATAAAGAAGTTTTCACTTGTCGCTACAAGTCGTTTTGTAATAAAACTCAATATTTTGGAATCTAAACTTTGTAATATATTTGCCGATGACGGCTAAACTAGTATTGTAATTGTGTACTTTTTTTTTTAAATATAAATGTTGGTATGTTCTATTACCTTGTGCTTATGTTCCTTAGTTACACGTGTTTCGCCTCGGCGGTGTGACAGTTGGTATCGAGCCAAAGGTTATAGAGAAGCCGATTTTTCAAAAATAAAAATCACAGCTATAAGAAAAAAATAAAAATAAAATAAAATAAAAAAAAAAAAATTTTTTATTTTATTTTATTAAACATTGAACATCATCAGAGTCATCTAGTCCTATCGTTGCATCGTTAATCATAAATTATACATAGCATGATCAACTATGTCTAATTTATGAAGAACCATGCAATGATAAGAAGGGTAAATTTAAATCATGTTTAGTCGAGTCTTTTGAGCGGTCACTGAAGTTGCATTGGTCGGGTGGGTATGCATAGCTTGTTTTTACGTTCACGTCTACATTACCGTACCTTGTTCATATCTTCTCTTTTCCATCTTTCGACTTGTTAGACATAGCATGCCTGATCTGTCATATCTCGATCACTATAACACATTACCACCGTTCGCACCTCATCGACTTCGTTAGAATGTTTTACTCAACCGATGTTTTGGTTCCTTTGTAAGATCATGGCTGCAAGCGCTTCGGGAGGTAATCGTCCAAACTTGGCATTGGCAATAGAAGGCCACAAATCGAACATTGAAATTCCTCCCAGCGTGGTCGAGCATTCTATCGGGTACCGAGGAAGCCATAGCGCTTAACGGGTACATTCTTTGAACAACTACCTTATTTACATGCGACATAATTTTGAGTGCATAACTTCTTTCAATCTTTACCACGTTCACGACATCGATTAATTTGAGACCTATTGATATCGACCTTATTTGTTATATATTTTGTTGATTGGATTTGATTGTGTAAGCAAATCGAATATCGGCGAATCTTTCAAAGACTTCATTCAAGGATGTGGCATCCTACCTTTCTAACAACTTGTTTCCTAGCTTGATCTAGTGGCAGTTCTTGTTTGATGAGTTGCGAAAATCAAGCTAAGAGACAAGTTTACTCAAGTCGGTTTAGTTTAATCTCATGACAGTTCTTGTTTGATGAGTTGTGAGATTAAATTAGAATCGACTACATAAAAGGTCTTTAGAGCTACGTTCGATATGGGTAAGTTTACCCCATCAAATCTAATCACGAGACGCATACTTAGTTGAATGGGGAACCTGTACGCATGGGCATTGATATGATCATTTAGATTGTTAGATGCGAGCATGAACTTTTAGAACTCTTGTCGAGTTGGGACCATAGTATCGTTAATCGAATCATGAGGACATGATTCGGTGACATGGGAAGAATGTCACAATTCTCAAATTCCGGCCATTTCTTAAATTAATTATGCATCATATTAGTTCATTCATGACATTGCATTTCACATTTAACGTGAATTCTATATTAAATAAACGTTATCGCGTGAGTTATTATTTTAAATATTTAATCCGTTACTTTTAAAAATGATCGATATATTTTATACTAACATTTAGTTGATAAAAACAATATTTTGAGTTTACCTAGTGTTATGAATTTATTTTGTATACAAATCGTTAAATTTATATTATTACGGCGTTTTCTTAAAAACTACACGAAAATTATTTTATCACTCAAATTTCACAAGGAATGTATTTTTACAATTTTTATGATCTCATTATACTCTAATTTGATCTATTAAAAATTTACTTGTACCAAAACGTTACCATTAACCTTACAAGTTATAGTTATCTACATATGTACTTACACTTTTTACAATTAGTTATACAAGTATATATGCAATATAAAAAAAAAAAAAAAATTTATTATTTGGGAACCATATCCCCATAAATCCGGCTCCAATGGGTAAGGGAAGTCAAATTGAGTAGATTTTCTTCAAGGCAAGATTTATACTTCAAGAAAATTTACTTCACTCATTAAATGGCAATAATGCAAGTACCAAAAATTTTTCTCTCTTCTTTGTTTCTCTTCATCCAAAACCGGCCATAGAGAGGTCTTCCAAGGGATCACAAAATTTTGCTAGCTCAAGTGTTATGCAATCTAGTTATTACTCTTTATATGGTTTTGAAATAAAAACCAAGAGTATTTAGGATTAATCCTTGTTACTAGCACCTCATCATACTCATTTGTAAGCATATTTCTTCCATTTTCAAGTTTCCTTATCATTTCATATCCATCTTTTCATTTTTTGGAGCAAGTATGCATGATATGTGATTTATACCATTTTATTTCATGGTTTTAGAGTTATTTATATACTAAGGTCATCCTATAATTATCCCCTTGGTATATGTTGGTCTTGATGATGTTTAGGAACCCATGACACCCTAAGAAGGTGTATGGTAGGATTAGACTAGCTTTGGAGTTGATTTGAAGGGATTGGAATAGGTTTAGTACGAGAAAAACTATTTTCGATAAAGTATATAAAAGTGTTCTGTCCTTGTTTTGTTTTCTGGAAAATCCGACAGTAGGCACGAAATTTTGGCCTTGATATTTAGAAAATATACTTTAAAAAGCGAATCCGTGGCGGCTTGAGCAGTTAAAGCGGAGTTATAACGAAGAAGTTATGGATTTTACAAGATTGACGACGAAAAATATATTTTCAGAAAATTCAGCAACCTATTTTTAAATTGTCGGGTCAAAAAGCGAGCCTTAAGCTTCACAAATTATTTCGACTTGTCAAAAATATATTAGTATACTTTGATACTAAGCTAAGGACATATAATACGTGAAAGCGGTTTGAAGCGACTAAGATATACACGTTTTCATAAACTTGCCGTAACTATTATTTTTAGAAAAACTATATTATTTTTCCGAGATAAGTGTTACGGTAACTAAAATCACCATATTTAACCTCTATTATCTTTATGTTCGAGACCTTTATGGCGAAAACTCCTGAACTGAAACTTCTAGATTTCGATACAAACTTTCCAAAACGTCGAGTTAAGTTCTCTAGCGTTCGGTGCACCATTTTACGACTAATTTTCCGGAGCCATTTTTGTTAATTTCATGAAAATTCCGACGACATTGTTTTGCGACGAAAAGTGATAATTTCACTATAAATCATTATAAAACCATTGTAGGATGACATTTTGACGTAAATACTTGTAAAGTAATTTAAGAATGGTCAAGACGTCAAACGAGTATTTTTCGACGATAAGTATTATTTTCAAAACTCACAAATGGTATAAATATCATCCGAATTGCGTGCATAACATTACATCATGACTTATTGCATATCATATCATTCATAATAGGTCAGTTTCGAGACTCACGCTACATTTCGGTGTAACCACTTTTGTCGTCACATCTGTTCATCAAGTGAGTATTCCGCAGTCCCTTTTTAAATGCTTTAAATTGTTTTGGGTGGAATGCATGATTTATACTTGATCTAAACTAACTATGTTTTATGAACTTATTGAACATTTTATGCTAGTGAGTAATCACATCCCCTTTTTACCGTTTTACTATATTTTGGGGCTGAATGCATGAACCATACTTGAATTAAATTGATTCTTACTTTGTGAACTCTTTTGACTAGAACTTGTGAACTCGAATCGATCCTTGAACTTTATTACGAACTTATGACTTGTTTAAACTTATTGAACCGTACGTGTTATGATCTTGACCTAAAGTCTCCCATGTTGGACATCACTATAAAGTCTCGCCTTATTGGTGGGGCGGTCTCAATAAATCTCGCCTAGGTGGTGAGAGTGACAAAGGAGTCTCCCTTGTTGGAGCGGTGCAAAGTCTCCCATGTTCGGAGCATCACTATAAAGTCTCGCCTTATTGGTGGAGCGGTCTCAATAAATCTCGCCTAGGTGGTGGAGTGACAAAGGAGTCTCCCTTGTTGGAGCAGTGCAAAGTCTCCCATGTTGAGCATCACTATAAAGTCACCTTATTGGTGGAGGCGGCTCGATAAATCTCGCCTAGGTGGCGAGTGACAAAGGAGTCTCCTGTTGGGAGCGGTGCAAAGTCTCCCATGTTGGAATCAACTTAAATTATTATATACTTGGTACTATATTGTGAACCTTTATGATCACTTATACTTGACCACTTGATACGCTATATTTTGTGCAATGGGTTGTGTACACACAGGTTGCAAGTTTTGTATGGGCGGAACTTGGGACTGAGTGGATATACAATGCCTTTGCTTTGGGAACTATTATGACCACTTACACTTGACTACTTCATACATTATCTTTTTGTGCAATGGGTTGTGTACACACAGGTTGCAAGTTTTGTATGGGAACTTGGGCTGAGTGGATACACAATGCCTTTGCTTTGTGGTATTTTTAGTTGACGAAAGCTTTGATTATTTCTTACGAGTTTTTCTTATTTTGCTAAAAGTGTTTACTCACCAACTATTTTTATAGTTGACCTGTTTTTCTCTCATGCATTTCAGGTGATCGTTAGTAAGCTTTTCTATCAAGTCTTGCATAAAGAAGTTTTCACTTGTCGCTACAAGTCGTTTTGTAATAAAACTCAATATTTTGGAATCTAAACTTTGTAATATATTTGCCGATGACGGCTAAACTAGTATTGTAATTGTGTACTTTTTTTTTTAAATATAAATGTTGGTATGTTCTATTACCTTGTGCTTATGTTCCCTTCCGTTACACCTCGTGTTTCCGCCTCCCGAGGTGGTGACGATTGGTATCGAGCCAAGGTTATAGAGAATGCCGATTTTTCAAAATAAAATCACAGCTATAAGAAGAAAAAAAAAATAAAAATAAAATAAAAAAAAAAAAAAATTATTTTATTTTATTTTATTAAACATTGAACATCATCCGAGTCATCTAGTCCTATCGTTGCATCGTTAATCATAAATTATACATAGCTTGATCAACTATGTCTAATTTATGAAGAACCATGCAATGATAAGAAGAGTAAATTTAAATCATGTTTAGTGAGTCTTTTGAGTCAGGTCACCTGAGTTGCATTGGTGGGTGGGTATGCATAGCATGTTTTTACGTTCACGTCATTACCGTACTTGTTCATATCTTCTCTTTCCATCTTTCGACTTGTTAGACATAGCATGCCCTGATCTGTCATATCTCGATCACTATAACACATTACCACCGTTCGCACCTCATCGACCGTTAGAATGTCGTTTACTCAACCGATGTTTTGGTTCCTTTAAGATCATGGCTGCAAAAGCAGCTCAGGGAAGTAATCGTCCAAACGGCATTGGCAATAGAAGGCCCACAAGATCGAACATTGAAATTCCTCCCGCGCGTGGTGGAGCATTCTATCTGGGTACCGAGGAAGCCATAGCATACTTGTACATTCTTTGAACAACTACCTTATTTACATGCGACATAATTTTGAGTGCATAACTTCCTTCCAATCTTTACCACGTTCACGACATCGATTAATTTGAGACCTATTGATATCGACCTTATTTGTTATATATTTTGTTGATTGGATTTGATTGTGTAAGCAAATGTCGAATATCGGCGAATCTTTCAAAAGACTTCATTCAAGGATGTGGCATCCTACCTTTCTAACAACTTGTTTCCTAGCTTGATCTAGTGGCAGTTCTTGTTTGATGAGTTGCGAAAATCAAGCTAAGAGACAAGTTTACTCAAGTCGGTTTAGTTTAATCTCATGACAGTTCTTGTTTGATGAGTTGTGAGATTAAATTAGAATCGACTACATAAAGGTCTTTTGAGAGCTACGTTCGATATTGGGTAAGTTTACCCCATCAAATCTAATCACGCAGACGCGTACTTAGTTGAATGGGGACACATGCATGGGCATTGATATGATCATTTAGATTGTTCGTACGAGCATGAACTTTTAGAACTCTTGTCGAGGTTCGGACCATAGTATCGTTAATCGAATCATGAGGACATGATTCCGTTGACATGGGAAGAATGTCACAATTCTCAAATTCCGGCCATTTCTTAAATTAATTATGCATCATATTAGTTCATTCATGACATTGCATTTCACATTTAACGCGTGAATTCTATATTAAATAAACGTTATCGCGTGAGTTATTATTTTAAATATTTAATCCGTTACTTTTAAAAATGATCCCGATATATTTTTATACTAACATTTAGTTGATAAAAACAATATTTTGAGTTTACCTAGTGTTATGAATTTATTTTGTATACAAATCGTTAAATTTATATTATTACGACGTTTTTCTTAAAAACTATACGATAATTATTTTATCACTCAAATTTCACAAGGAATGTATTTTTACAATTTTTATGATCTCATTATACTCTAATTTGATCTATTAAAAATTTACTTGTACCAAAACGTTACCATTAACCTTACAAGTTATAGTTATCTACATATGTACTTACACTTTTTACAATTAGTTATACAAGTATATATGCAATATAAAAAAAAAAAAAATTATTATTTGGGAACCATATCCCCATAAATCCGGCTCCAATGGGTAAGGGAAGTCAAATTGAGTAGATTTTCTTCAAGGCAAGATTTATACTAAAGTTTACTTCACTCATTAAAATGGCAATAATGCAAGTACCAAAAATTTTTCTCTCTTCTTTGTTTCTCTTCATCCAAAACCGGCCATAGAGAGGTCTTCCAAGGGATCACAAAATTTTGCTAGCAAGTGTTATGCAATCTAGTTATTACTCTTTATATGGTTTTGAAATAAAAACCAAGAGTATTTAGGATTAATCCTTGTTACTAGCACCTCATCATACTCATTTGTAAGCATATTTCTTCCATTTTCAAGTTTCCTTATCATTTCATATCCATCTTTTCATTTTTTTGGAGCAAGTATGCATGATATGTGATTTATACCATTTTATTTCATGGTTTTAGAGTTATTTATATACTAAGGTCATCCTATAATTATCCCCTTGGTATATGTTGGTCTTGATGATGTTTAGGAACCCATGACACCCTAAGAAGGTGTATGGTAGGATTAGACTAGCTTTGGAGTTGATTTGAAGGGATTGGAATAGGTTTAGTACGAGAAATATTTTCGATAAGTATATAAAAGTGTTCTGTCCTTGTTTTGTTTTCTGGAAAATCCGACAGTAGGCACGAAATTTTGGCCTTGATATTTAGAAAATATACTTTAAAGCGAATCCGTGGCCGCTTGAACGGATTAAAACGGAGTTATAACGAAGAAGTTATGGATTTTACAAGTTTGACGACGAAAAATATATTTTTCAGAAAATTCAGCAACCTATTTTTAAATTGTCGGGTCAAAAACAGGCCTTAAGCTTCATAAATTATTTCGACTTTTCAAAAATATATTAGTATACTTTGATACGAAGCTAAGGACATATAATACGTAAGCGGTTTGAAAGCGACTAAGATATACGTTTTCATAAACTTGCCGTAACTATTATTTTTAGAAAAACTATATTATTTTTACGAGATAAGTGTTACGGTAACTAAAATCACCATATTTAACCTCTATTATCTTTATGTTCGAGACCTTTATGACGAAAACTCCTGAACTGAAACTTCTAGATTTCGATACAAACTTTCCAAAACCGTCGAGTTAGTTCTCTCTAGCGTTCGGCGTGCACCATTTTGACTAATTTTTCGGAGCCATTTTTGTTAATTTCATGAAAATTCCGACGACATTGTTTTGCGACGAAAAGTGATAATTTCACTATAAATCATTATAAAACCATTGTAGGATGACATTTTGGCGTAAATACTTGTAAAGTAATTTAAGAATGGTCAAGGCGTCAAACGAGTATTTTTCGACGATAAGTATTATTTTCAAAACTCACAAATGGTATAAATATCATCCGAATGGCGTGCATAACATTACATCATGACTTATTGCATATCATATCATTCATAATAGGTCAGTTTCGAGACTCACGCTACATTTCGATGTAACCACTTTTGTCGTCACAATCTTCATCAAGTGAGTATTCCGAGACTCCCTTTTAAATGCTTTAAATTGTTTTGGGTGGAATGCATGATTTATACTTGATCTAAACTAACTATGTTTTATGAACTTATTGAACATTTTATGCTAGTGAGTAATCACATCCCCTTTTTACCGTTTTACTATATGTTGGGGCTGAATGCATGAACCATACTTGAATTAAATTGATTCTTACTTTGTGAACTCTTTTGACTAGAACTTGTGAACTCGAATCGATCCTTGAACTTTATTACGAACTTATGACTTGTTTAAACTTATTGAACCGTACGTGTTATGATCTTGACCTAAAGTCTCCCATGTTGAACATCACTATAAAGTCGCCTTATTGGTGGAGCGTTCTCAATAAATCTCGCCTAGGTGGTCGAGTGACAAAGGAGTCTCCCTTGTTGGAGCGAGTAAAGTCTCCCATTTAACATCACTATAAAGTCTCGCCTTATTGGTGGAGCGGTCTCAATAAATCTCGCCTAGGTGGTCAGTGACAAAGGAGTCTCCCTTGTTGGCGCAGTGCAAAGTCTCCCATGTTCGGAGCATCACTATAAAGTCTCGCCTTATTGGTGGAGCGGTCTTAAATCTCGCCTAGGTGGCCGAGTGACAAAGGAGTCTCCCCTGTTGGACGGTCAAAAGTCTCCCATGTTCGGAGCATCAACTTAAATTATTATATACTTGGTACTATATTGTGAACCTTTATGATCACTTATACTTGACCACTTGATACGCTATATTTTGTGCAATGGGTTGTGTACACACAGGTTGCAAGTTTTGTATGGGCGGAACTTGGAACTGAGTGGATATCCAATGCCTTTGCTTTGGGAACTATTATGACCACTTACACTTGACTACTTCTAACGCTATCTTTTGTGCAATGGGTTGTGTACACCACGGGTTGCAAGTTTTGTATGGGCGGAACTTGGGCCGAGGTGGATACACAATGCCTTTACTTTGTGGACTATTTTAGTTGACGAAAGCTTTGATTATTTCTTACGAGTTTTTCTTATTTTGCTAAAAGTGTTTACTCACCAACTATTTTTATAGTTGACCCGTTTTTCTCTCATGCATTTCAGGTGATCGTTAGTAAGCTTTTCTATCAAGTCTTGCATAAAGAAGTTTTCACTTGTCGCTACAAGTCGTTTTGTAATAAAACTCAATATTTTGGAATCTAAACTTTGTAATATATTTGCGAGGTGCGGCTAAACTAGTATTTAATTGTGCTTTTTTAAATATAAATGTTGGTATGTTCTATTACCTTGTGCTTATGTTCTCTTCCGTTACACCTCGTGTTTCCGCCTCCGGCGAGGGTGTGACACGTCGAATGTGTACTCTTTTCAAATACAAAAAGTATTTTTGATTGAAAATTGATCTTTCTCATAAAACCTTGTCGTATTGCAAAACTCTTTCTTCAAGCGATGCGATTGTTTTACAAATCAATTTTCATCAATCAGTGAATCTCAATTAAGCTTGTTGATCACTCACTGCGTGTTGTCTTCTTTGAGGCGTTCGGTTTGAGAGCGGCTAGAACAGTGCATTTCGCGCGAAACCCTATCAGGAGATTCTTTGGAATCTACCGATCAACGAGGAAGCCTTGTGCTTGATCAGCGAGGCAGAACGTGGGTTTGCCGTGTACTTAATTCAACGAAAGTGATCAAAGACAATTTAGAAGTAAGTTTTCTAATGCTAACTGTTGTTTTGCGGTACATTTGGACGGTTGTGCAGCTGTTAGAATTGAGAGTCAATCCAAAGCCGCATGCTCACAGCATCCACACTTAATTGAAGAAATCATGACTGGTGCATATCTACATAACCTGGTTATGATATTTTTATACTATGCTTCTGCTACGCTGCTGCAAATATCATGAACCAAAGTAAGAGAATGGTAAAGCTCCGCTACTACTCGATGGAAAGATGTCATGATCACGAAAGTGTGAGCATGTCGATCAGAAAGTCACAACTTCACATGATGGCAACACAATAAAGGGTGATCCAGAGATTTCTGTGGTCTGACGATCTTAAAGAGAGCTCGAAGATCATCAGAGATGTGGATCAGTTAAAGACCTCCACTGAAAGTACAAATCATTCGGACTATGAAGAGTCACTGCTAAAGCACAAAGATTGCTGAACTTGAAGAATTACAGTCTACGAGCTCAAGAACAGAAGACAAATTAGAATGCTAGGATTCGAAATGTAAAACATGGGGTGACCTCCCTTAGGGGGAGATTGTTAGGAATTAGAAAATTCCATAGTAAAGAGTCGGTCACCCCAAATATTATCTAGCATAAGTTAGCTCGTAGACATATCGTTAGTTACGTTATTTACTGTTTAATTAGTTAGTTATTAGCCTAGTTTAGCGTAGTGTAACACCGTGGAGGAAGGACGGGTCTTTACCCACTGTATACCTGATCCACATGCCGTTAGGAGGTCGTTTAGTTTGTAACCTATAAATACCCTCTACCTTCCAAGGTAGAGGGTTGGAAGTTCTAATCTAACCTTTTACACTTTTGTTTATCTCTCTAGAATTCCCTCTCTACTCTCTTCATATCTCTAACCATGGCATTCATATACTATCACCATCCTAGACCACCCGAATCATCAAACAACATAAATATATCGATCCTACACTATATGCCACTGGACCAATTCTTTGAAGAATTTTGAACGGTACTACGTATCGAGGTTTGAGTTTTCCTCTTTTTCCAAACCTAACCATTTCTTTCCAGGGTGATACTTTGATCATTTCTGACATCTGCGTAGCTCTTTTGTCTATCTCGAGCTGCTTGCAGTCGTTGCTTAATTTGCATTATCTTTTCAGTTGTCTCCTGGATAATTTCGGGGCCTGTGAGTTGTACTTCTCCAACTTCTGCCCAGCAAACTGGCGATCGGCATTTTCTTCCATAGAGTGCTTCAAAAGGAGCAGCTTTAATGCTGGCGTGGTAAATGTTATTGTAAGAGAATTCAGCCAGAGGTAAGTGCTTATCCCATCCTTTTCCGAAATCAATCACACATGCTCTTAGCATGTCTTCCAGAGTTTGGATCGTTCTTTCATTTTGTCCGTCTGTTTGAGGATGGTATGCGGTACTCATATCCAAGTTGGTACCCATGGCGTTTTGAAGTGTTTGCCAAAATCTCGAGGTGAATCGGCTATCACGATCAGATATGATAGAGATTGGTACATCGTGACGAGAAACAATCTCTTTGATGTACAGTCTAGCGAGTGTAATCATCTCGTCGTTCTCCTTGATAGGCAAGAAATGAGCGGACTTCGTGAGACGGTCTACAATGACCCAAATGGTGTCAAAACCATTAGAAGTTCTTGGTAACTTTGTGATGAAATCCATTGTGATTCTTTCTTATTTCCATACAGGAAGTTCTAGTTGGGCTAACAATCCTGATGGCTTTTGATGTTCAGCTTTGACTCTCAAACATGTCAAGCATTTACTGGCATATTCGGCGATATCAGCCTTCATGTTTGGCCACCAGTACAAAAGCTTTAGATCATGATACATCTTGTTGGGACCAGGATGTATGGAATACTTTGATTTATGTGATTCATGCATGATGAGTTCTCGGATACCTCCGTAGAGTGGAATCCAACTTCGATCTTTGAAACATAACGTTCCGTCCGATCTCTTCACAAATCCATTTTCATTCTCCAGCATGCCATAAATCTTCTCATTCGGCCTATTTTCTTCTTTAAGTGCTTCGATCTGAGCTTCAAGAATTTTCGATGGTAGGGGTGAATTGATTACCATACCTAATGATCTCACTCTAAGTGGCTTAGGGTGATCTTCTCCGCTCAAGGCGTCGACAAAAACGTTCACCTTTCCTGGATGGTAATGAATCTCGCAGTCATAATCACTGAGCAATTCTAGCCAGCGGCGTTAATGCATATTCAGTTCTTTTTTTATCTAAGATGTGTTGAAGAATTTTGTGATCAGTGTACACTATACACTTGGTTCCATACAAATAATGTCTCCATAACTTAAGTGCAAATACCACGGCGCCAAGTTCTAGATCATGAGTAGTATAATTCTTCTCATGAGTTTTGAGTTGTCGTGATGCGTAAGCTATCACTTTATTCCTTTGCATGAGAACAGCGCCTAAACCCATGTGTGAAGCATCGCAATATACTACAAAATCTTCTACTCCTTCAGGTAGTGCCAAGATGGGTGCTTCGCAAAGCATGTTCTTTAGGAGTTGAAAAGATGATTCTTGATCGTCTCCCCATTCAAATTTCTTTGGTTTCTGGGTTAACTCGGTCAATGGTTTGGCTATCTTCGAGAAACTTTTGATGAATCTCCGATAATAACCAGCAAGTCCTAAGAATTAACGAATTTTAGTGGGGTTGGTGGGTACTGACCAATTCTTTACGGATTCGATCTTTGCGGGATCCACGTGGATTCCTTCACTGTCGATCACATGACCAAGAAATTGGACTGTCTCAATCCAAAAATCGCATTTGGAAAACTTTGTGTACAATTCTTCATCCTTGAGTAACTTCAGGGCAGTTCTCAGATGTTCCGCATGTTCTTCTTTATCACGAGAGTAGATAAGAATATCGTCAATGAACACAATGACGAATTTATCCTGATATGGTTTACAGACTCTATTCAAGAGGTCCATAAATACAGCGGGTGCATTAGTAACACCGAATGGCATTACTTGGAATTCATAATGGCCATATCGAGTTCTAAACGCGGTCTTGGGTATATCTTCCTCTTTTACCTTAACTGATGATATCCAGATCTTAAATCAATCTTCGAGTATACACTCGAGCCTTGTAACAGAACAAACAGATCATCGATTCTTGGTAAAGGATAACGGTTTTTGATTGTGAGCTTGTTCAATTCTCTGTAATCGATACACATCCGAAATGATTACACATCCGAAATGATCCATCTTTCTTCTTAACGAATAAAACCGGTGCTCCCCAGGGTGAGGAACTTGGTCTAATGAATCCTTTATCAGATAGCTCTTCTAGTTGTTTAGACAATTCTTGCATTTCCGAGGGTGCTAAACGGTATGGTGCTCATCCTACAGGAGTAGCTCCAGGAATAAGATCGATTTGAAATTTGACTTGTCGAGTAGGTGGGAGTCCAGGCAAATCTTCTGGAAACACCTCAAGAAATTCTCTGACTACAGGTACATCCTCTAGTCGTTTCTCTTCCGGCTTCTTTTCCTTTACTTGAGCTAAGAAGGCATAACATCCTTTCTCCATGTACTTTATCAATTTCGCACAAGATATGATACTTAAGTAATTTCTACTTTGATCTCATTGGATAACCAAAGTTTCGCCGTTGATTGGGATATGAACGGTTTTCTCGTCGCAAACAATCCTAACACGGTGTTTAGACAACCAATCCATGCCAATTGCGACATCGAAACTACCAAGTTTGATTGGTAAAAGATCTATGAGGAACGAGTGGTCTTGTAACAGAATAGGGCAATTACGGATTACGGTGTTGGTTCATATTATCTTTCCATCGGCAAGTTCTATCTCATAAGTTGTATCTAAGGCAATTGGGGATATTTCAAGTAATGGTGCAAAGGTAGTAGATACAAAACTCTTATCGGCTCCAGAGTCAAACAATATTTTTGCAGAATGATTGTTAAGAGAATACGTACCCGTCACAACGTCAGGGTTCAACGGCACGTCTCCATCTCCTAGCACGTACGCCCTTGCACGCGCATTGTTCGGTTGAGCTGCATTCAACTTTGGGCATTGATTCTTGAAATAACCCTTCTCTCCACATCTATAACAATTCATGTTTGCCACAGGTTTTCCCCCTCTAAGGTTTCGGCAATGCTTTCTTTGATGACCTACCTTGTTGCACTTGTCACACTTCACAGTGCAAGGTCCAGAATGGTGCATCAAACATCTGTTACACTGGGGATGTGGTCCGGCATACCCTTTTCCGGCAGTGGGTGTAGCATAAGCCCTTGCGGCTTCTTGTCTTCGGTTTTGCCGATTGTGATGATGGTTTCTGTTGCGGTGATACTGGTTGTTGTTCCGATTGTTGTGGTTGAACTGATGGTGGTTGGAATTTGAGTTTTTCCGATCATCAAGCTTTCTTTTGTTGTCACTTGAGCCTTGTGCATTTGCAAGCTTCAGTATTGGCTCCATAAGGCGGTGGGATACAATGACAACTTCTTCAACAGTCTTTGGATTAGAAGCAATGACATCTCCTTCAATGCTCTGAGGTAGACCTCTGATCAAAGCTTCCAAAAGCTTTTCATTGGTAGGGAACAGATGAGGACACAGAGCTCTCAGCTCATGGAATCTCTTGAAGTATGTCTTGAGATCATTACCTTTAGCAGCCAGGTGGTAATACTCATCTTCGAGCTTCTTAATCTCAGTTCTCGAGCAATACTGCTTCATTAACAGTTGTTTCAGATCTGACCATGAAATCTTACAAGCTTCTGCCATTCCAATTGGTTGAGCATGGGATTTACACCAAGATAACGCATCTTCTAGCAAAGTTCCAGTTGCGAACTTGACCTTGCAATCATCTGTGCAGTCACTTAGCAAAAATATAGTCTCGGTTCTCTCAAACCAATGAAGTAAACCAATAGCACCTTCAGTGCCCTTGAAGAATGTCGGCTTGCAGTTCAAGAACTCCTTGTAGCTACACTTACGTGCTACGGAAGACTCACTTTGATTTGTTGGAGTGTTGGTTGCATTTGAGTTTGCCATTTTAACAAGACGTGCGGCTTCTACGACACGAGTTGCTTCAGCTAGACGAGCAGCTTCGGCCTCACGTGCTGCTTGGGCTACACGCTTAGTTTTAGCTTCTAGAGCGATCTCCACTTCTCGGTCAATCTCAGCTTCTCTTGCAATTTCAGCCTCTCTTGCAATCTCAGCTTGTGTTGCAATTTCGGCTTCTCTTGCAGCAACTTCAGCTTCACGTGCCTCTTGGGCAATTCGTTCAGCTTCAGCAATGCGTTCAGCTTCGGCTCTAGCAGTGTCAGCGGAATGCTGAGCTATAGCAGCGCTAACGCTTTCAGCGACCATTTTTCGAACAGCTGTGGGTGTGATGGTGGATGAGGTAGCTATCTTCTTGACCATTTTTCTAAAATTACCAAGAAATAAACACCAAGAGTAAGGAA
Organism: Chrysanthemum makinoi; assembly: GCA_910596185.1. Taxonomy (NCBI): domain Eukaryota; kingdom Viridiplantae; phylum Streptophyta; class Magnoliopsida; order Asterales; family Asteraceae; genus Chrysanthemum; species Chrysanthemum makinoi. Next base: position 270,428,072 of record OU343221.1, read on the forward strand.
TCATCGATGATAATAAAAGTGATTACACATTATAAATATCATAATAGTCAAGATCACCACTTTAAATCAATGATATGGTATCGTTATGAATTGCAATAAGTGAATCATGATTTTTCTCAACAAAAGCATAACATATATATAAGGACATAATGATCGGTTTGGCATACATTATCGATGAAAAATATCACAACACAAGAATATAAGAAATACAACCATAGGATACATAGAATACATCATTACATAGTAATTGTTCACAACCATATGTTACAACATCATAATTCTTGTTTCATAGTTACAAACCAAAAGGATACAAGCCTTAATGCCTCATATGGCGGCTTTATGATACATACTATAATAAAGATGACTAGAATCTACGCATCTGTCGATGCATCATCATGAAGACGGCGAATCTCCTCAACCATGGCTGTCAAATCTCAGATCTGCTGCTCACGTGCTCGATCTCTCGCCTCGAGGTCATCAATCCTCTGCTCTAAGATAGCAGTGTGAGCATGAGCGGATGCAAGCTCATGATGCAAGGCGCTCTCTCGGCCTAAGGCAGTGTCTCTCAAAGTCCTGGCATCTCGAACAGTAGTCTCAAGCCTCTGGGTCAATCTAGTCATGGCCTCTCTCGCCTCCACAATCTGGGTGCTCATCATGTCGAATACAATCTCAATAGAGTAGCGACCTATCACGAGGTTCTCGACCTCCTCCTCCAAGCTCTCTATCCTAACTATTGGGATCTCATCATAATGCGCCAGGAGCTCACTCAACTGGTCCTCTTGTCTAACGAGTCTAATCGCCAATAGAGGAATGGTGTGGTGTACAGGCTCACCGGTAACAAGCAGAACAGGAGTTGGTGCAGTGGTTGAGCTCTCTCCAAGCTCGAATGAACTAGGTGCTCCCTCATGTTTTGTCCAATGACTAAGTAGTGGTATCAAGAATGACCATCGCCTAGCACCGTCCTTCTTCCTAGGTTCGGTCTCAACGTCCACTTGAGTAGGCATGTCAGGATCAGATAGTGATGGTGGATAGCACTTAATGCAAAGCGGTAAGGATGGCTCACTGAAAGTGTCCAATGGAGGTGATGCTGTAGGCGGTGATGAAATAGGAATAATGGTGGTCTGATGGTAGAATACAGTAGGTGGCAGTGGTGGTGAAGTAGAAGTAGGTGGAACAGTAGGTGTAACTGGTGATGACTGAGTAGATGGTGACTGAGCTGATGGTATCACATGAGTCATAGTGATGGATCGCACACGCTTCCTAGCTATGTGTTTGAAGATAGTACTCTTATGATGCAGTCTATAAGGCACTCCAAACGGCTCAGGCTCATAAGGCTTAAGGACACAGACCCTACGTCGGCGACGACGGATCGGTAGAGAGGATGATACTGAAGAGTCTGATGAAGCAGAATCAGTGTTCTCGGATGACTTGGATGATCCATCATCCACAGCGACATCTGAAGCAGATAGCCATTGTTGCGACTCGTAATACTGATCTAAAGTCATAGTAGCAAAAGCATTATGCTCTTGAGAGCGAGCAATCATAGCTGGAATAGTAAGAGTTCGGGCAACTTCGCCTTCCTCGAAAGGTTCAGTCTCGTCCGAAACAATGACTGGTATGTCTGGACTGGAATGAGCTGGGATATTGACAATCGTAGAGGACATAGTGTCTCCCATCTCAGTGTCTGAGGACAGAACAACTGGGCGGGAAGCAGACATGGTACTGTAATAACCCATAAAATAATCATGTAAGTAAAATGCCAAACAGTATGATTAACAAGATTTTAGTTAGTTGCGCACATCTGCCAAGCAAATCTCCATGCCTAACTAAAATGAATGCAATTTACTTATGATCTAGTGATGCATTAATCCTAATGCATAGAGCGGTCACGGAAGGGCATAAGGCAGTGGTGTAAAATAGTCCCGTTTTAAAAGAGCAGTTATAGTCCAAATATTTTTGAAAAACTCTTTGGTTCTCTATAACCTTGGCTCTGATGCCAATCTGTAACACCCTAGAAAATCTTAATGACAGCGGAAGACTAATTCGGGTGTGACTCAAATGGAGGTCATAGTCAATAATTATAGAAAACGACTCGAAAGAGATGTTTTATTAAAAGTAGTTATCATTCATCGAAAACTCATAGCTATTACAAAACATTGTAAATTGTTCAAGCGTTTTTCCCAAAATAAGGATCATGAGTTTGAGGGCAAGTAGAGTTCAAGTGGGGGGATATTTGATAACATCAAATAGTCCTGAATATTAAGTGCCAATTTCCCCCAATAATGCTTGTAATTTATATCTTTTATATGGATTTACGCTTGTTTTCCATTATTTTCCACTTTCAGGTAAATTACGAGCACTGGAGCTAAAGAGACGCGGAACTGGAGAAATATCAAATTTATCGCAGTATGCTACTTTGAAGAAGTTACAGCGTAAATCATCTATCACATTATGCCGTAACTAAAGCGTGACTCAGAAAACCAACTCATCAGAAGGTTACGGCGTAACTCTCCCCAAAGGCTACGACGTAACTATATTAGGTCAAATGAGGTTCCACGCCGCTGATAACTACGCCGTAACTATTTCATCAACTATGGCGTAACCAAGTATATTGAAGACTACGGCGTAACCACTAATAAGGTTACGCCGCAACTAGCAGATCTAGTGCAAAATATGAAGGAATTGAAGGTTACGGCGTAACTCTTGTTATAGTTACGCCGTAACCCAGTTCTGGCCTATAAATACCCCACGAATTCCAGCATTTCTAATCATCCCATTCCACACACAACAATAAGAGAACGTGGGAAAAAGCTAAAGGAAGGTCCAGAGGAGCATACGAAGCTGTCTCCAATGGAGAAATCACCCCCCCTACAATAAGCATTAGCCTTTTATATTTTCTTTACTTTCGATTCATATATTTCGTACCTTTGAATATTGAATTGATTTGTATGGTTAATATGAGCGGCTAAGCACCTCTTGGTGCTGGCCTAGTTATGATTCCTTAATAGTTTGTTTGCATTTACATTACTTCCGTACAATTATTTCTAAGTGCATGCATGCATAGTTTATTGGTAGCTACCCTTGGTTCGGTAGTTTTGAATGGCGGTAGAGGCCAATTGCATAGGAGATATGACCAACTGACCCTAGGTGAGCGGACTGAGACGGGATGGGTAAGATATGACCAACTGACGACCCTTTCTACTTGTACGATTTGACCAACTGATCACCTACCGTTTGGATGAACTTAAGAATTAGGGGGTGAGTGTTTAAGTTGCTAATGCCCGGGCACTCACTATTATAAATCTAGCATGTAGCGGTACTTAATGACTTTGCTTAGGAGACCAGGAACAACAGGACTTATGAAGGGACACCTGACTTCTCTTATGGTGGCATATTTGCTGATAGGTTAGGGAGAATTGACCAAATGTTGTCCTCTCGATTTTGACCCCACCTGAAGTAATTTGAAGTAAGTAGACGTAGACATAACTAGCTAGGAGGATTAACTAGGTTAGCATCACTCTACTCTATTGATTTACCCTTTACCTTTTATTTGCCTTTATTTGCTTTATTCTGCTTTAGTAGTTAAATAATTAATTCCATATCGAAACCATTATTAAATCTGTGACACTTAGACTTAGTAATAATCCAACACACATAGCTCTTGGGACGACCTCGGCTTTACCGAATACTACACTACACACGACCGGGTACACTGCCAGTTAGTGCATTAGGGTAGACCATAGGTATAACGAGACTTTATAAATATTAAAAACTGGTCAGTAAAACATGCATCAAGTTTTTGGCGCCGCTGCCGGGGAGTTATTTTAGGATTAATATTAAGTCTTTCATTTCGTTTTAAACTTTTCTATTATTCTCACGATCATATTTTGAGTTTTCAGGTACCATGGAAGTTGTTAATATCGATGACCTCACTCTTGAGGAATATTTGGCGTTGACAAGAGCAGAACAAGGGCCGGGTCTCGTAAGACCGGCAATTGTAGCGGAATTCCGTTTCGAAATCAAAGACCAATTTATGAGGGAGCTTCGTGCTAACCCTTTTTTAGGAAACAAGGACGAAGATGCATATGAGCACGTTGAAAATGTCCTACACATCGCTAGCCTTTTCAACATTCCGGGCGTGTCTCATGATGCTATTATGTTAAGAGTATTCCCCATGACTCTTACTGGAGCTGCCAGAAGATGGATCGAAAGATTGCCCTCCAGGGCAATTAATACTTGGGCTCTACTCAAGAAGTACTTTATTCAGAGATATTGTCCGCCGTTGAAGATTTCTAACCAGCTTTTGGAGATCCATATTTTTAAACAAGAAGGCGATGAAACATTGTATCAAGCTTGGGATAGATACAACAGTCTCCTGTACAAATGTCCTACACATGATCTGAACAACCAGCAAAAGGTCAACATCTTCTACAAGGGAATCAACGTAACTACGAGACAGATGCTGGACTATCAAGGACCTATTCCAAACATGACGCCTACTCTTGTTATTGAAGCCTTTCAAAAAATGGCTGATCACTCTAAAAAATGGGACGACGGAGGAAGTAAAAGAAACCCAGGCAGAAGTTTCGATGAAATTGCAACAATCGCTAGTAAAATTGAAAATCTTAGTCGAGACATGCTGAAATCGTTCATGCCATCCAAGTGGGTTGTGAAAGCTGTGGGGGAGGACATCTCACAAAAAAATTTCCTCATGTTGACGATGAAAATATAATTGAAGAGGCAAAATATGGAGAAAATCAACCGTTTTACGAAGATAATCGAAATAGTAATGGATATCGTGGAAATTATAACCGTGGGCCTTATGGAGATAAATGGTTAAGAGATTTCTAGGAGAACACAAATAAAAATCTTTCCAGGCACGACAAAACCCTAAAAAATCTTGAAGCAATGATAGGAAAACTCAGTGCTGAGATAGAAGACATTGAACTTGATGAACTCAAACCCATGGTGGAATGCAATGCTGTTTTCGCCAATGATTCTCAGGAAGAATGCAAATCCACAACCAAAGAGACTGAGAAGGCGATTGCCGACAAGCAGGAAAGGTTACGCCGTAACCTTTTCCCTGAGTTACGGCGTAACCATGATTCAGTAGGCGTATCCAGGTTAGAAACGAGTTTATTTTCAGTTAAGGATATCAGCACAAACGGGTTAGTCATTTCGTGTTCTGTCGGGAGTATTGATATCTTGGGGGTAGTAGATTTTGGATCTTGTATAAACATCATGCCACTTTCCATATGCTTAAAACTTAAGATTGTCCATCTTTGGAAATGGATATCTTGATTGATTTAGCAACTGACACCAGAGTTACCCCTTTAGGAGTTACTGGTGGTACTTGTGACAAGGTCGATAAATTTTTTTCAGCCCCCGAATTCATATTCATCGACATGGAGAAAAACAAAAAGGAACATTTGATTCTTGTTAAACCATTCCTGGACACATTAGCATACTACGGTGGATACTGTGGCGATATAGTGGAGTTTAAATTGGACAAAACCTTATGCCTAGAACCAGAAAAGATTGTTACAACAGAGGATTCACCAAGGATTGAATTAGATGATTCAGATAGGTTTCCTCCTTCATATTTTGGCCACTTACTAGGGACCGAATCAAGTGATGATGAAAGCAATGATGAAGAGATCCCACCTTCTGTATCCAGTTATATTGTTACAACTTACAAGAAGACTTCATTATTGTGCTCCTGAAACTTGTTTAATTGATGGGACCAAAGTAACATTGCCCACATGTTCTCCTTTTCAAAAACAATGCAATGGAGGAGGACAGCATCTCATTCGAATGATAAAAGAGGCTGCAGAAGTTTGGTGGTGCTGGGAAGACGAGAAGCTTATCAGAAAAAAGTGGTTACAAGGGCATAATGTTTTTAGCGAATGGTTCACCGAGATTGATTGGACCATTCATTTTTGTGAACCAGCTATCATGACTGATGACTAAACCGTGGCATGGCCTACATGCAACCCCAATCGCAAGATCTGTGATGGAGGAAAATTACCTGAACCTAAATGGCTCAAAATCAAGGAATGGGCATGTTTTGACGATGATAAGAGAAGCAAAGTAGGACACAGGGGGATCTCGTTTGAAAATTGGTTACGAGTAAAGTTTGGTTATGTTAAAATAAAATGGGACGAAGAGGCAAAATTTCGTTGCAAATGGGCACAAGCTAATTTTCTACAGAAAAGATACACCATGACTCGGTTTATTTCTCCACATGTTTGGGACCAGCCTTCTTCAAATAAAAATGACATGGAGGAAGACGGGCAAGTCCAAAGGCCCCCATAGAAGCCCCGCGGCTCTGAGTCTAACTTAAAGACTTGTAAATAAAGAAAAGTGTTCTTTCGGGAGACAACCTGAATTATCCCTTTCTTTTGTTTTATTTCCTTTTCTGTAGGGTTTTGTGTTTTCTAACCATTTTTGCAGGAAAAGAGGAAGAGATTCCTACTGATGTTGCTGATCTGATCCTAGTTATGGCGTAACTCATCTATGTGATTACGCCGTAACCAACCTTTTACAGCATAATTATTAGACGCATTACCAATTACGGCGTAATACCATCTAAAGTGGTTACGCCGTAACCATTCGCTTTGCAGCTTGTATAAGCTTTTGCCAGTTACGGCGTAACTCCCTCAAAGAGTTACGACGTAACCTTCCTCTGCTTTAATTCTTTCATTTTAAAACACAATAACCTTGTATTAGTATTCTAAATGAAGTTTGTGGGTGTGTTCCCTGTAAACCCTCACGAGACTTCACTCGTCCACCTGGGACACTAAGTGGTTTAAAAGGCTTGTTGCATATGCTAAATGCAACCGTGATTTCTACGAAAGTGAGTTAGGTTTGTTTTTCATTTTTCATTTTTTCTTTTTTTAGAATTATGCTTGTCAGTAGTGAGATTTCAGGGATTGAAGTTTGTTCATGACGCTTATACGAAGGCACGTCTCTTTTTCGTAGGCCTTCTTTCTTTTTGGAGCAAATTTCAGGGAAGTTCTCTCTCTAATTCTACTTTTCTCTTCACCTTTATTTAAAGCTTAGTACAAAAGGGACTTTGTACGATTCAAGTGGGGGGACGGGAGTAGAATTATCTCTTGAACATATTTTTGCCCTCGTTTTTCTAGTTTATTTTGAAAAGTTACGCCATTTTTAAACATTTTGACATGTTTTTCTTAACCTAACTAGATTAGACCTTAGCCGAGCACATACAACCCTTGATACTATATGGTGAGATTAGCCTTATCCGTTTCCAATATTTTACCCCAAATCCACCAAATTATGAGTGTGCCAGTAGCTTGTAAACTTCAGAACTTGGCCTTTGCATCATTTCGAGACCATAGACGAGGTATGTTGAGTTAGCTCGATGTATTTGGACTTTTCAGTTATAGAAGGCAATATTATAGGATTATCACCCAAATAGCCTACTATTTTGTGTCTATCGATTAGTCACCTCGACTTCTCGACCCCCATGTGAAACCCTTTTGTTGCACTCACCTTTAGTGCTAGATACCCTTAGATACACCCATCTGAGCCATTCCTTTCACTTTGTTCACCCATTATATTGTTTCGATACACCTATACACCTTAGCCTACCCTTTAGTCTTTATTTGTGATTGGGAAGTCATCATTTGCCTAAGTTCAAGGTTCAAGTGGAAAGGTTCGAAAATCACGCTTTAATCGACGACATATTCCTGAAGATCATTGAAGACCCCCCAAATTCCCATTGTTCATCTCAAGTGGGGGGAGATTATGTTTAGTTATTATTGTTATGTTGAAAAAAAAATATGATTCGGAAAAAAAAAAAAAAAAAAAAAAAAGGTTGTTATGATTTAGTTATTGTAAAGTGCGATGTTATAAGCACTATGTTACAAGCTTTATATATATTTAGTATCTAGGAGGCCACCTCGGTCATATTTGAAGATTGGAGTTGGTAATTATGCCAACAGTTGGAGATAAGGTAGTGTGACCATCACGACGTCCTCTAATGACACATCTACCAAGTATTTCATGATCCGGTTTCTTGACTTCAAAACTTGAACTTTAGGCGGACGGTAAGTGGTGATGACTTGGTTATAGATTTAGACTACCTACTTGTTTTTTTATTTTACACCATTTATATATCCCATGTCTTATCCTACCCTTTAGTCATGAAGCGTGTCTAGGTGATGCAGCGAGAAATCTTTGGTGTCTTGGCCATGGATTTGGTCATGTATCATTGATTTTGTCCACTTCGCCGTGATATGTTAGTAATGACGAGTCACCCCTTAACCTTTGTCGTGTCTACCCATATTGCCTTCGAGAATTGTTTAGCCCTTAACTCTAGTGGTGGAGATTTGTGTAACCGCCAAGGTTATGATAGAATACATGCTATGACTGTGCGATTGAGTGATCACCCCGAAATTGACACTTAGAATAGTTGAGAGATTTGAGTGTTTCGTTCCCATTTCGTGAGGTGTTCGACTTTATTTTATTCTAGCATAAGTGATTTATAAACTTATATTTACCAGATTTTGGGAGATATCTTTTTAGGAATATTTTTAATAAGGTCTACTTGAGGGCAAGTAGAGTTCAAGTGGGGGGATATTTGATAACATCAAATAGTCCTGAATATTAAGTGTCAATTTCCCCCAATAATGCTTGTAATTTATATCATTTATATGGATTTACGGTTGTTTTCCATTATTTTCCACTTTCAGGTAAATTACGAGCACTGGAGCTAAAGAGACGCGGAACTAGAGAAATATCAAATTTATCACAGTATGCTACTTTGAAGAAGTTACGGCGTAACTCATCTCTCACATTACGCCGTAACTAAAGCGTGACTCAGAAAACCAACTCATCAGAAGGTTACGGCGTAACTCTCCCCAAAGGCTACGACGTAACTATATTAGGTCAAATGAGGTTCCACGCCGCTGATAACTACGCCGTAACTATTTCATCAACTACGGCGTAACCAAGTATATTGAAGACTACGGCGTAACCACTAATAAGGTTACGCCGTAACTAGCAGATCTAGTGCAAAATACGAAGGAATTGAAGGTTACGGCGTAACTCTTGTTATAGTTACGCCGTAACCCAGATCTGGCCTATAAATACCCCACGAATTCCAGCATTTCTAATCATCCCATTCCACACACAACAATCAGAGAACGTGGGAAAAAGCTAAAGGAAGGTCCAGAGGAGCATACGGAGCTGTCTCCAAGGGAGAAATCACTCCCCTACGATAAGCATTAGCATTTTATATTTTCTTTACTTTCGATTCATGTATTTCGTACCTTTGAATATCGAATTGATTTGTATGGTTAATATGAGCGGCTAAGCACATCTTGGTGCTGGCCTAGTTATGATTCCTTAATTGTTTATTTGCATTTACATTACTTCCGTACAATTATTTCTAAGTGTATGCATGCATAGTTTATTGGTAGCTACCCTTGGTTCGGTAGTTTTGAAGGGCGGTAGAGGCCAATTGCCTAGGAGATATGTCCAAATAACCCTTGGTGAGAGGACTGAGATGGGAAGGGTAAGATATGACCAACTGACGACCCTTTCTACTTGTGCGATTTGACCAACTGATCACCTACCGTTTGGATGAACATAAGAACTAGGGGGTGAGTGTTTAAGTTGCTAACGCCCGGGCACTCACTATTATAAATCTAGCATGTAGCGGTACTTAATGACTTGGCTTAGGGGACCAGGAATAACAGGACTTATGAGGGGACACCTGACTTCTCCTGTGGTGGCATCTTTGCTGATAGGTTAGGGCGAAATGACCAAATGCTGTCCTCTCGACTTTGACCCCACCTGAAGTAATTGGAAGTAAGTAGACGTAGACATAACTAGCTAGGAGGATTAACTAGGTTAGCACCACTCTCCTCTATTGATTTACCCTTTACCTTTTATCAGCCTTTATTTGCTTTATTCTGCTTTAGTAGTTAAATAATTAATTTCTTATCGTAACCATTATTAAATCTGTGACACTTAGACTTAGTAGTAATCCAACACACATAGCTCTTGGGACGACCTCGGCTTTATCGAATACTACACAACATACGACCGGGTACACTGCGTGTTAGTGCATTAGGGTAGACCATAGGTATAACGAGACTTTATAAATATTAAAACCTGATCAGTAAAACCTGCATCAACCAATTATAAGATCACAAGAGCAATAATTTTTCTAATATTCGCAAGTCTTGCTAAATTTGTGTGTGTTGGGCTCGACAGCTAGGCCCAAAAGTACAATGTTAGGCCCAAAGTAACAATTAAACGAGTTGGGCTCGAGAGGGTAGCGAGGCCCAAGGACAAAAATGGTGTGGGCTTGGTTCGGTTACGAGGCCCAATAGTATGTTGGGTTGGGTCGTGAGGTGGTATTAGGTCCAAATAGTTCCGAAGCCCAATATGAGTTTTAATATATTTTTATTATAATTTATTTCGTATTTTTACAAATTTTTACGTATCCGTTACGTATTTTAAGATTATCAGGATCTTGGGGAATTTCGTTTTGATCACAACGGTATATTTATGAACGCTCAAGCTGTGTAGATCATGCATATGCCAAATGATATGCAAATGCGATGTTTAGAAAATTTCATGATGATATAAATCGTGATTAATTTCGGATTAAGATCTTAAGTACAATGAAATTTTTCGGGAGCTTACAATTATCCAAATTAAATAAACAAAATTCAAAATTTCCAAAATATAGCAAATCGCCCTAAACTAATGCCCATGTATCTAAATAGCATACCTCAACAAATACGATGAGTATTTGCTATGTATCCTCGCCTTTTGATGTCACACTAAATCACACTTCTTGTATTCCATTCCTGCTCTGTGAGACACACATATTACGACATCAATCTACCATCAATAGTATCTAAATAACATACCTCAACAAATACAAAACTCATTCTGAATGACCGAATAATCATAGCCAATCAGTTATTATCCAAATTAAGTATACGAATTCAAATTGTCCAAGATGTACCAAATCGGCCAAAACTAATGCCTAGTTATCTAAATAACATACCTCAATAAATACGTTGAGTATTTCTCTATATCATCTCCTTTTTAGTTTCAGGATGAATCACGCGTCCTGCGTTCCATTCCTTCTCTATGAGACACACAAAAGACGACATCAATCCACAATCAAAAAAATTATAGCTACTACCCTTTTCTTCAAGGCCATTAATACTTTACACATATAGTCCTAAATGGTCACTATTCGTTTATGAATGTTTCGTACCTCCCAAAAATACCTAGCACGTAATTCAAACAATTCCATTCATATACAAATATGATCTGATAACATCAAATAGTCCTGATTATTAAGTGTCAATTTCCCCCGTTAATGCTCGTTATTTATATCATTTATATGGATTTACGCTTGTTTTCCATTGTTTTACACTTTCAGGTAAATTGCGAGCATTGGAGCTAAAGAGACGCGGAAAGGGAAAACATTACTAAAGATTTATCACAGTATGCTTATTTTGAAGAAGTTACGGCGTAACCCGTCTCTCACATTACGCCGTAACTATTGCGTAACCCTGAAATCCAACTCATCAAGAGGTTACGGCGTAACTCCTTCCTAAGATTACGACGTAACTCCATTAGGTCAAAAGAGGTTCCACCCCGCTGATACTTACGCCGTGACTACTGCATCATTTACGACGTAACTTGGTTTATTGAAGACTACGGCGTAACCACTTACTAGGTTACGCCGTAACTAGCAGATCTAGTGCATTTATGGAGGTTACGGCGTAACTCATATTTTGGTTACGCCGTAACTCAGACCTGGCCTATAAATACCCCACGAATTCCAGCATTTCTATTCATTCCATTCCACACACAATACTCTGTGAATGTGGGAAAATACTCAAGGGAGGTCTAGGGAAGCATACGGAGCTGTTTCCAAGGGAGAAGTCACACCATTACGATATGCTTTAGTGTTTATTATTTCTTTTACTTTCAATTCATGTATTTTGTACCTTTGAATATTGAATTGATGTGCATGATTAATATGAGCGGCTAAGCACCCTTTGGTGCTAGCCTATTTATGATTCCTTAATTGTTTTGTTTACGTTTACCTTTACTTCCGTACAATTATTTCTAAGTGTATGCATGCATAGTTCTTTGGTAGACACCCCTGGTTCGGTAGTTTTAAATGGCGGTAGAGGCCAATTGCCTAGGAGATATGACCAACTGACCCTAGGTGAGCGGACTGAGACGGGAAGGGTAAGATATGACCAACTGACGACCCTTTCTACTTGTGCGATTTGACCAACTGACCACCTATCGTTTGGATGAACTTAAGAATTGGGGGGTGTAGTGTCTAAGTTCCTAACGGCCGGGCACTCACTATTTAGAATCTAGCATGTAGCGCTACTTAATGACTTGACTTAGGGGACCAGGAACAACAAGACTTATGACGGTGCGCCTGATTTCTCCTGTGGTGGCATCTTTGCTGATAGGTTAGGGCGAATTGACCAAATGCTGTCCTCTCGAATTTGACCCCACCTAAAGTAATTGGATGTAAGTAGACGTAGACATAACTAGTTAGGAGGATTGACTAGGTTAACACCACTATTCCTTTATTGATTTCCTTTCTACCATTTAATTGCTTTTATATTCTGCATTCGTAGTTTAATTAATTAAAACCATATAAAACCATTTATATTCTATGACAATTAGACTTAGTAATTATCCGACACACATAGCTCTTGGGACGACCTCGGCTTTACCATTTACTACACTACACAAGACCGGGTACACCGCCCGTTAGTGCATTAGGGTAGACCATAGGTATAGCGAGACACTATAAATATTAAGACCTGGTCAGTAAAACCTACATCAAGTTTTTGGCGCCGCTGCTGGGGAGCTATTTAGGATTTTAATTTAATTTTTTCTTTTCTTTTCTCTTCTTTTCTGTTTTTGTTTGTTTTTTATATTTTAGGATATGGAAGATTCAAATTTTGACATACTCACTATGGAAGAATATACTGCTTTGACTCGAGATAACCAAAGATCGGGCATGGTATGCCCCAAATTGAATGATGACATCGAGTTTGAGATCAGCTGCCAGTTCATGAGGGAACTTAGACAAAAACTTTTCACGGGAACTAACGATGATGATGCCCACCTGCATGTGCGAAGAGTATTGGAGATCGCAGATCTTTTCCATACTCCAGGAGTTTCTCAAGATGCATTAATGCTTAGAGTGTTCCCGATTACACTCACAGGTGCAGCCAGAAGATGGATTTTTGAAGAAAGCTTTCATTCGGAGATATTGTCCTCCTTCTAAGATTGCCAAGAAGATGGAAGAGATAAGCAGTTTCAGACAAAAGATGGATGAAACGCTTGATGAAGCTTGGGAAATATATAATGACCTTCTCTACAGATGCCCAACGCATGATATCAGCAACCATTAGATGCTCCTTATTTTCTACAAAGGTTTAAACATCTCGTCCCGCCAAATGCTCGACTCTCAAGGACCAATTCCTACAATGCCACCTGCACAAGCCCTTAGATCAATTGAAATGATGGCTGACCATTCACGAAATTGGTATGATGGAGCAACCACTTGGGCCGCAAATAGCAACAGCTTGGATGAATTTGGTGACATCACCAAGCAGCTTGATAAACTTTGATGTGATATGAAGATGGCCAAGGAGAGCATTCATGCTATACAAGAGCACTCTCTACAAGAAGAATATGAGCAGGTCAGGTATGTTGAGTCATTGGAGGAAGCCGTCAAGAAATTCTCAGATAATTTAAAAATGATGCACGACTCGAGTGACGAAATGATTAGGGAATTCAAGGAGGGCGCGGACCTGAATTTAAAGAAGCTTGACGATAAAAGGAAAAGCTTGGAGGCTAAGCTTGATGAATTAAATCAAAAGGTCCTGGAAAGTAAAAAGAATGCGGTCAGAACTATCAAAGCAACAGTGGGAAAGATGAAAGAAGTCAACAAGGAGCCGGTTCCTCGTGATTTACCTTATATCAGACCCTATGTACCACCTATCCCATTTCCAGGACGTTTGAAGACTGTGAGAAAAGAAGAAACAAGCGACGATCAATTGAAGAAAATGGAAGCAAAGAACTTACAGAGTGATGAAGCAACGCCACAAGCTAATGAGGAATCAACCACAACACAAAATGGTATTACTTCTAACTCTTCTTTTATTCCTGACAATCTTGCTTGTTTTTTCTATTCAGGATGCTGAGATTATGGATGAAATCGTGCAACCTATCACATCACCCGATGATGGTTATGTAGCTTCGGCTACTGAACCAATTCTAGTTGATCGTGCAAAGGAATTAGAAGACAAAATCTTGGACACCTCAGTGATAAACAAGGAGACATATCAGCCGATTAATGAACCACATCACGAGGTGAACAAATCATCAATGCCATCAACTAAAACAGGTAAGGTATGGAGGGAAATGACATCACCTTTCAGGTATGATCATAATTTATCATTTCCCCACCCCATAGCAAATTCACACCCTCATGATGTTTATTGCTATTTTCACCCACACTTGATTTCAAGTGAGGGGATGAACACCCTTTTGCGTAGTAAATAAGGGTGGAGTCAAGCTCGTGACTCGAACAAAAACAAGCGCTTCGTGGGAGGCACCCCATGCCTATCTTTTCTTTTTCATTTTATTAGTATAGTTGGGTTTTGTGTTTTCTAACAGTTTTTGCAGGAGACAATGAAGTTATTACTGCTGCAGTTGTTGATCTGAACAGAGTTACGGCGTAACTCATCTTGGTGATTACGCCGTAACCAACATTTTAGCAGCAGAATTCTTGACGCATTACCAACTACGGTGCAATACCATCTCAGTGGTTACGCCATAACCATTCGCTTCTCAGCTCATTCCAGGTTTTGCAAGTTACGGCGTAACTCTCTTATTGGAGTTACGACGTAACTATCCTATGCTTTAATTCCAATGTAACGCAGTAACCTTGTATTAGTTTTTTTTAAATGAACTTTGTGGGTGTGTTCCCTGTAAACCCTCACGAGACTTCGCTAAATGCAACCGTGATTCCTACGAAAGTGAGTTAGGTTTATTTTTCATTTTTATTTATTTTTTCTTTTTAGAATTATGCTTGTCGGTATTGTGATTTCAGGGATTAAAGTTTGCTCATGACGCTTTAACGAAGGCACGATCCTTTTTCGTGAGCCTTCTTCTTTTTGGAGCAAAATTCAGGGAAGTTCTCGCACTAATTCTACCTTTCTCTTCACCTTTATTTTAATGCCTAGTACAAACGGGACTTTGTACAATTCAAGTGGGGGGACGGGAGTAGAATTATATCTTAAACTTTATTTCGCCCTGAATTTTCTAGTTTATTTTGAAAAATTATGCCATTTTTAAAATTTCGACATGTTTTTCCGAACCAAACTAGATTAGACCTTAGCCGAGCACATACAACCCTTGATATTACTTGGTGAGATTAGCCTTATCCATTTCCTATATTTTACCCAAATCCACCAAATTATGAGTTTGCCGGTAGCTTGTAAACTTTAGAACTTGGCCTTTGCATCATTTCGAGACCATAGACGAGGTATGTTGAGTTAACTCGATGTATTTGGACTTTTCAGTTTTAGAAGGCAGTATTATAGGATTATCACCCAAACAGCCTATCATTGTGAGTCTATCGATTAGTCACCTCGACTTTTCAACCCCCATGTGAAACCCTTTTGTTGCACTCCCCTTTAGTGCAAGATACCCCTAGATACACCCTTCTGAGCCATTCTTTTCATTTTGTTACCCCAATATATTGTTTCGTTACACCCTTACACCTTAGCCTACCCTGTTGTCTTTATTTGTAATTGGGAAGTCATCATTTTCCTAAGTTCAAGGTTCGAGTGGAAAGGTTTGGAAATCACGCTTTCATCGACAACAATTATGAAGATCATTGAAGACCCCCCGAATTTCCATTGTTCATCTCAAGTGGGGGGATGTTATGTCATCAGTTATGATTCCTTAATAAAAATAGTTGATTCAGTTATGATTTTGTAAAGTGCAATGTTATAAGCACTGTAGTATGAGCTTTATTGTCTAGTATCGAGGAGGCCACCTCGGTCACATTTGAAGATTGGAGTTGTAGTAATACCAACTGAAGAAGAAAAGGTAATGTGCCCATCACGACGTCCTCTAATGACACATCTACCTTGCATTTCATGATCCGGTCTCTAGACTTCTAAACTTGAACTTTGGGCGGACGGTAAGTGGTGATGACTTAGTTATATATATAGACTACCTGCTTGTTTTTCATTTTACACCAATTATATATCCCATGTCTTATCCTACCCTTTAGTCATGAAGCATGTCTAGGTGATGCAGCGAGAAATCTTTGGTGTCTTGGCCATGGATTTGGTCATGTATCATTGATTTTGTCCACTTCGCCATGACATGTTAGTAATGACGAGTCACCCCTTAACCTTTGTCGTGTCTACCCATATTGCCTTCGAGAACTGTTTAGCCCTTAACTCTAGTGGTGGAGATTTGTGTAACCGCCAAGCTTATGATAGAATACATGCTATGACTGTGCATTTGAGTGATCACCCCGAAATTGACACTTAGAATAGTTGAGAGATTTGAGTGTTTGTTCCCCTTTCGCGAGGTGTTCGGATTTGTTTTATTCTAGCATAAGGGATTTGTAAACTCATATTTTCCAGGTTTTGGGATATATCTTTTTAGGAATCTATCTAATAAGGTCTACTTGAGGGCAAGTAGAGTTCAAGTGGGGGGATATTTGATAACATCAAATAGTCCTGATTAGTAAGTGTCAATTTCCCCCGTTAATGCTCGTTATTTATATCATTTATATGGATTTACGCTTGTTTTCCATTGTTTTACACTTTCAGGTAAATTGCGAGCATTGTAGCTAAAGAGACGCGGAAATGGAAACATTACTAAAGATTTATCACAGTATGCTTATTTTGAAGAAGTTACGGCGTAACTCGTCTCTCACACTACGCCGTAACTATTGCGTGACCCTGAAGTCCAACTCATCAAGAGGTTACAGCGTAACTCCTTCCTAAGATTACGACGTAACTCCATTAGGTCAAAAGAGGTTCCACGCCGCTGATACTTACGCCGTAACTACTGCATCATTTACGACGTAACTTGGTTTATTGAAGACTACGGCGTAACCACTTACTAGGTTACGCCGTAACTAGCAGATCTAGTGCATTTATGGTGGTTACGGCGTAACTCATATTTTGGTTACGCCGTAACTCAGACCTGGCCTATAAATACCCCACGAATTCCAGCATTTCTATTCATTCCATTCCATACATAATACTCTGTGAACGTGGGAAAATACTCAAGGGAGGTCTAGGGAAGCATACGGAGCTGTTTCCAAGGGAGAAGTCACACCATTACGATAAGCTTTAGCGTTTATTATTTCTTTTACTTTCAATTCATGTATTTCGTACCTTTGAATATTGAATTGATATGCATGATTAATATGAGCGGCTAAGAACCCTTTGGTGCTAGCCTAGTTATGATTCCTTAATTGTTTTGTTTACGTTTACCTTTACTTCCGTACAATTATTTCTAAGTGTATGCATGCATAGTTCTTTGGTAGTCACCCCTGGTTCGGTAGTTTTGAATGGCGGTAGAGGCCAATTGCCTAGGAGATATGACCAACTGACCCTAGGTGAGCGGACTGAGACGGGAAGGGTAAGATATGACCAACTGACGACCCTTTCTACTTGTGCGATTTGACCAACTGATCACCTATCGTTTGGATGAACTTAAGAATTGGGGGGTGTAGTGTCTAAGTTCCTAATGGCCGGGCACTCACTATTTAGAATCTAGCATGTAGCGGTACTTAATGACTTGGCTTAGGGGACCAGGAACAACAGGACTTATGACGGTGCGCCTGATTTCTCCTGTGGTGGCATCTTTGCTGATAGGTTAGGGCAAATTGACCAAATGTTGTCCTCTCGAATTTGACCCCACCTGAAGCAATTGGAAGTTAGTAGACGTAGACATAACTAGTTAGGAGGATTGACTAGGTTAGCACCACTATTCCTTTATTGATTTCCTTTGTACCATTTAATTGCTTTTATATTCTGCATTCGTAGTTTAATTACTTAAAACCATATAAAACCATTTATATTCTGTGACAATTAGACTTAGTAATTATCCGACACACATAGCTCTTGGTACGACCTTGGCTTTACCATTTACTACACTACACACGACTGGGTACACTGCCCGTTAGTGCATTAGGGTAGACCATAGGTATAGCGAGACACTATAAATATTAAGACCTGGTCAGTAAAACCTGCATCATGATCCTACATCCAATGTCTCTTCAAACTCAGTTTATACAACGAAACAACAACAATGTAGAACGAAAGAGGCTTTGAGGGTGATGGATATAATCCAAAGGTGGACACGTAACAAAACATCTGTTGGGTCTAATATTTGAGTTGATAAGACAAAACATATGAAAGATGAAGGACTTAAGAAGACAAACGAAGAATTCTTCAAATGATGAAGAATGAAACACATGAAACTTGCATGATAAAGAAGATTTGATATTTTAGTCCTTTGTAGTCTTTTGTAACCCTAATCCTCTAATATACAAAGAGGACAAGGGACGTAGGTTTTGAGTGTGTCAAACAATGTAAACACCAAAGGTGTGTGTGTGTGTATCTAGGCGTGTTTCTACACTATTTAGATGCCTAGGGTTTGTAGTGTTTAGCCACAAGGATCGTTTGATCCCCATTATAGGTTAGATAATCGTCCTACATTGATCAAGTAGGATTGGGGCTGTTGGAGTGTTTGTATTGTAGTAGTTATACTTGTCAGAGATGATGACAAAAAACCTTAATACTAACAATGATGTTTCTTTAATCCGGTGTGCATCTTATTATCGTTGTTATAGTTAATCCTTATTTCTCATAAACGATCTTCACAATTGGTATCAGAGCGGGGAGCTCGTGATATAGGGATCTACAAGGTTTTTGATTAGGATTTAAAACATACGTTATTAGGGGGTCATTTAAGCCCTAAATCGACACATTTTATATCCGTTGCTACTTAAAATCGTTCCTTTTCACATTTTAGGTCTTTTGGAAGCAAAATGCTGGAATGAAGCATATTTGGACAAAAAGGAGTGAAAACATGAAGAAAAAGGCAAAGTCAAGACTCAAGCAGATTTTCAAGCCTGACGGCGTCCCAACCAAAGGGCGACACCATCCCTATGTAAGAGTTCTGGTCAAATTACACGTGACGGCTCAGGTGATTTTTTAGTTCTAAAGACTAACGGCGTCACGCCTAAACTCTGGAAGGCGTCTCCCTCATTTTATATACCAGACTCCCAAGAATAAATCCCAGAGGACGTCCCTATTGAAGACACACGGCATCACACTCATAAGCTGACGCTATCCCAACGATGACTTGGCCCAAACGAAAACCTAATGACGACGACCTGACGACGTCACCAGCAAAAGGCAACGCCGTCGCACTTGTAAATCTATATATAGAATCGATTTTTCTGCATTTAGAGAGGTAGAGCTTTGGAGAGCAAACCCTAATTCGGTTGTAGTCCGACTTGGACATCATTTTGGGGTTCCATACCCTTCTTTACATCATAAGATAAGTTTGTTAATCCATATTATCATTATGTCTACCCCATGTTTAATTGTTTGTGTGTATGCTTGCTTATTTACCATGAGTAGCTAAATTATAATTGTGTTTGCTTAGATCTATGAAACCTAGTTGTTAATTATTGTTAGGTTGTCTCTTTTCTTAATTGGTAAACGCTAGAGTAAGGAAAAATGGCTTCTTCTTTAATTGTTACGAGCTTGAACATCCTAAATAACAAAAAGCTTAGGAGTGCACCTAGGCCATCGTTGTGTTTATTGCGTGAGTTGTAGCTTTAGGATAATAGAGTATTTGGGGGAAATGCTACGGTACTTGGTGATTCCGGATAGTCTAGAGGAGAGTTACGATTCATAGAATTGGGGAATTTAGCACCGCCCTATGAGCTTGTATTAACTTATCTTTAGTGCATTATTGTTATCATTATTAAACCCCTTAGTTCAATTATCTAGTTACTTGCATGGTTTCTAAGTCGAGTCATATCATTTGTATACAGTTTTGGGACGATTGGTACTCATGGGTTAAAGTAATATTTTATGGAGTAACGGGAAAGAACGATAAATTCAAATTCCCTTTGTCTACGTAATTAAGTACTCCAAGTGTTTCGATCTTTTCAAATCGGGTCAATTAGTGTTAGTGAAATAAAAACTCAAGTGTAGAGATGCTCCTATAAATCCCTTTATATTGATGTTATCGTAGAGGACGGTAGAGTAAAAAGGTATGTAAAAAAATCGAAAACAAGAAAAGAAAAAGATTGAAGTGAAAATATATATATATATGAGGTGAGATCAATGACAAACAAAGAAAATTAAAAGAACAAATAAGCACATCTTAGCCATCAATTTTGATTTCATTCAATGGTAGAGAGCAAACCCAAAAATAAAAAAGGAAAGGGCAAAATTGTCATTCTAGCCCATTTAATAAAAAAACCCACTTTCTACTTTTTTTTAAAAAAAACAACATATCTTGTAAACGGTAAATCTTCAAACTACAAAAAATACACCATCGCGACGAGAATTAAATCTTCTTTCTATAGATATGCACTTTTATATACTTTCGACGAACTTTTTTTCCAAAATTTCCGTCCAGAAGAATCACACGTGATTCGTAAAAAAATCACATGTGATTCTATTTTTGTTGTGATCCGTGTATAAATCACACGTGATTCTGTTTAAAAATCACATGTGATTTTAGCCGCTCGCAATGTCGAGTCAGAAACACAATTTACCAAAAGAAAATCACATGTGATTTTACATGTCACATTCGATCTTTAGAGTAATAAATCACATGTGATTTTTAATTTCAAATCAATTTATTCCTTCATTTTATAAAACAAATTCCTGAAATCACGTGTGATTCTGTTATTTTTTTTGCTCTGTTATGAAAAAATGTAAATTACGTATGATTCAGTTTTAATCTAAAAATGAGTAAATCAAATGTGATTCATTTTCAAACAAATTTTACATGTGATTCACGGTAAATTACATGATTTGTGGTAAGATCACATGTGACTCGCGGTAAATCACATGTGATTTATGGTAATATGATGTAGGATATACTATGCATTAAAAATACATTTTAGGTTACAAGAGTTTATAATTACAACCACGGAAAATAATTACAACCACGAAATATTAATAAACATATCAAAGTTATTAATTAGCCAAATATTAATAAACATAGTTAGGTGACAAGAGTTATAATTAGCCTTACTCGAAACTCGAAATATTAATAAACATAGCAAGGTTATAATTACAACCACGGAAAATCCATTTTCGCCTTTAAAACACCAAAAAAAACATAAAGGAAACCATGTATCATTACTACATTATGGCATTCGGTTTATCATATATCCAATCTTTCCAGAGTTGTGGCGACTCTTTTTTTGATCAAGATACATTCTACAACAACTATATATGGAAGGCTAGACCATGATCACTACATTAACATATTTGCAGGCTTCAAATTTGGTTATTACCTTCGCTAGCCACTCAACTTAAAATTTCAACAAGTAAAATCCATATTAGTTAAATCCAGTCACCGGAGCAGTCGAATCCATATTAGTCACCGGAGCAGTCGAATCCACCACCACCACCGGCTTCACACCAATATACCTTTATCCACATCAAAAAATGACATATGTTGTCGGTCGCCTCTTTCAATGGACACCGCTGGGCCGTCAAACAAGCGGTGACACGTCATCAGTCCGACAAGAATCCAATCACTGAATTACGATATAATCAGCACCATTTTCTCGTTTCTTGATTTCATCCATCTCATTCGCTGCTCTGCTGTCTGCAACTCATGGTAATTAATAATCATTTTAATCTATTTCTAATCAAAGTATTGGATCACCGGATTTCGTCTTGAATCACCGTCACCAACAAAAAATCATAAATTTAGTAAAGATCTGGTTATCATTGATTTTGATTTGAAAATTTTTAGATCTGAAATGATGATGAAGGTCTATGCGAGTGAGAAAAATTTTAGATCTGAAATGAGAGAAAGAGAGAGAGTAAAAAAAGAGTGTGTGTGAGTGAGAAAATGTGGACCAACTTACCCTTGTTTCTAATTAAATGAAAGAGACGAAAACAAGATCCAACCGTCAGATGGACATAAGATCAAGGGCTCAGATTGAGCGCTTTGTTCTTTAGCCTTTTCTTGTCCTGCATTGAACTTCCTCATATATATATATATATATATATCTATATATATATATATATATATATATATATATATATATGAGAAAAAAACAATGGGCTACCATCCTACATCTATCTTTATGTTTATGTTTTTAAGTTTATGTTCATGTTTTGTTTCAAGTTATTTAGTTTTAGTGATTCGAGTCTTGGCTTAGCAACGCCGCGTTTTACATGCTTGTAACATAAGATTTTTTACTTGCCACCACTAAATATCCTCTATCTAACAAAACCCTTTACTTCCCTACCCTAAGCCTAACGTTACAACCCTTGTAAAGACCTCTTAGATAGTTATTCCTAGGTGCTTACGCCAAAGCGATGGAGGTTTGATCTATTCTCAAGCCTATGATAATCTAAATACTATTCCAGGTAATGAGTGTTTATCTTCTATTTCCTTACACCCGAGAGATGAGAGAATCCTAACACCAATTGTGAGATGCTAGTGTATACTTTCCGTGCTTGTTATGACTATTGTGGCGCTTGTATTTTTTGTAAACTATTTTAAACCAATGCTTCATGCCCCCTAAGTTATAAATTGATTGGGCAAAATCACATTTGCTTGAAAACAAGCAAATTTCAAGTGTAGGGATATTTGATAAGGATTTAAAACATACGTTTTTAGGGGGTCATTTAAGCCCTAAATTGACACATTTTATATCCTTTACTACTTAAAATCGCTCCTTTTCACATTTTAGGTCTTTTGGAAGCAAAATGCTAGAATAAAGCATATTTGGACAAAAAGGAGCGAAAACATGAAGAAAAAGGCAAAGTCAAGACTCAAGCAGATTTTCAAGCCTGACAGCGTCCCATATGTAAGAGTTCTGATAAAATTACACGTGACGGCTCAGGTGATTTTTTGGTTCTAAAGACTAACGGCGTCACGCCTAAACTCTAGAAGGCGTCTCCCTCTTTTTCTATACCAGACGCCCAAAAATAAATCCCAGACGACGTCCCTGTTGAAGACAGACAGCGTCACACTCATAAGCTGACGCCGTCCCAATGATGACTTGGCCCAAACGAAAACCTAATGACGACGACCTGACGGCGTCACCAGCAAAAGGAAACGCTGTCGCACTTGTAAATCTATATATATAATCGATTTTTCTGCATTTAGAGAGGCAGAACTTTGGAGAGCAAACCCTAATTCGGTTGTAGTCCGACTTGGACATCATTTTGGGGTTTCATACCCTTCTTTACATCATAAGATAAGTTTGTTAATCCATATTATCATTATTTCTACCCCATGTTTAATTGTTTATGTGTATGCTTGCTTATTTACCATGAGTAGCTAAATTATCATTGTGTTTCTATGAAACCTAGTTGTTAATTATTGTTAGTTTGTCTCTTGTTTTAATTGGTATACGCTAGATTAAGGAAAACTGGCTTCTTCTTTAATTGTTACGAGCTTGAACGTCCTAAATAACAAAAAGCTTAGGAGTGCACCTAGGCCATCGTTGTGTTTATTGCGTGAGTTGTAGCTTTAGGATTATAGAGTATTTGGAGGAGATGCTACGGTACTTGGCGATTCCAGATAGTCTAGAGGAGAGTTACGATTCATAGAATGGGGGAATTTAGCACCGCTCTATGACCAAACGGAATACAACGCACCAATTAAGATGAGGATGTGACGATTCAACCGACCAATAAGAGATAACTAGGGAGTAAGAACATCTAATAAACACATTTTTAATCATCATAAGAGCACACTTACATTAACATAACCTATATTTCTCTTTCATTGTTCAAGTAGTTAAGTAGTTTAATTAAAAATAGTTAAAATTGGTAGAAGTACCACCTCCCACTCCTATACCCCGAGATATTTACCTTGCTTTCTAAAAAATATAAAAGACCAAAAATAATCTCCATCAATCTTACCTTCTCGTCATACATCTCTTCTTAACATCTTTATTCCCCTAGAGAACGATCAACCCTCTGGGCTTACCCCATACTATACTACAACGATTAGGTACACTGCCTAGAGGGTTGTAAAGCTTGCTCGTATAAAAGGAAGTCTTTAGACCCCGAACCTGCTATCAAGTTTTTCGAAGAAAAGGGAAAAATTCGAATCTGGAAAATTTTCGTAACCTTTCTGCAGGGCTGTTTTCAAACAGAGATATCTCATTCGTTAACCGTTGGATCGGGACAAAATTGTTGGTGGATCTTCTCTATACATCTGTGTTGGATCAGTCCTAGATAGATCTGTTAGGATTTGGAAAATCCTGTAGTTAAAGTGTCGGTCACCTCAAGTATATGTAATCGTTAGAAAGCTCGTAGTCGTAGTTATTTGATGTTAAGTAGTATTTAGTTAAGTAACACCATGGAGGACGGACGGGTCTTTACCCACTGTATGCCTGATCCACAGCCCGTCAGGTGGCCTTTTATTGTAAGACTATAAATACTCTCTACCTCCCAAGGTAGAGAGTTGGAGCTCATAATAAGATTTTTCTTTCTCTCACTAAAGTTCCCAAACCTCTAACTTTCTCTCTCTAAAACCATTGTGTACGCCTCTTGTGTTTATGTTATGATGTGTATGTGAAATCCAATATGTTACAAATGGTATCAAGAGCCATGGTTAGATCATCTCTTACATATCCTTGGATTTCTAGTGGTTTTTAGATGGTTTTTGAGTTTGAAAAAGTTTAGTGGTTTTTGCATCATTTGGTTCATTTCTAGTGTTAAAGTTTGAATTTTAGGTGTAATTTTGTGTTTAGGATCATTGTATGTGCTTGGGTTTTGATTTGGTAAGCTTGAATCACTGTGGTTGAGATTGTTTTGGATTGAAAAGTGTGTTTTTAAAGTTTTTATTTGTAGCGACTTGGCTCTCGGAGTGAATTTCCTGGTAGCGACTTGCTTCAGTAAAAGGTAGCGAGTTGTAGTATGTTTTGGTAGCGACTTGGTCATAGCGACTTGCCTTTTGAGACAAGCCGACAAACAGTACACTTAGTGGATTCTCCACTACGGGTAGCGACTTGGTAACATAGCGACTTGCTTTCAATTTTGATAGCGACTTGTTCTTTAAGTTTCTTAGCGATTTGGTGTTAGCGATTTGGACCTTAGCGAGTTGCTATTTAGCGACTTGACGTCTTAGCGACTTGGTGCATAACGACTTCTTTGTCAAAATTATTAGCGATTTGGAACTTAGCGACTTGTTTTGTTATTACTTAGCAACTTAGTGCTTAGCGACTTGGTTCAAGGATTCCTAGCGACTTGGTTGACTTTTGTGTGTAATACGGTTTTCTCTTGATTTAGTAAAATCCCGTGAAAGAATCTATTTCCCGGTTTAATCATTGAGTTATAAAATCCCGTGTAATCTTTAAACATGTCTACCAATGTACCTACAATCATCTCCACTGTTGCCGAGGATGTTCAAGCAGTGGTTCGATACTCGTCCACCTAAGCTTGACAGAACTGACTACGACTCTTGGGCTCAAAGAATCAGATTGTACTGTCTTGGAAAGGAAAATGGGGTCAACATTCTCAAATCGATTGATGAAGGACCTTATCAGATTGAGACTACAAGAGACTTAATTGATACAGCTGCAGATGGAACAATGATCTATGGGATAGACAGACCAAAGACATATGATGAGCTCAATGATAAGGAGAAAAAGAGATTCGATGCTAATATCATGGCTTCTAACATCATACTTCAAGGTCTTCCAAAAGATATCTACAAGCTTATCAATCACAACACCGAAGCCAAGGCAGTGTGGGATAATGTCAAGATGCTTCTGTCTGGTTCTGAATTAACTATGGAAGACAGAGAATCACAACTCTATGATGAATTTGAGCATTTCAAGATGAAACCAGATGAGAGTGTCTATGAGTATTACGTGAGATTCCACAAGCTTGTTAATGACATGAGGAACATAAGAATGACTATGCCAAACATTCAGTTGAACTCAAAATTTGTGAACAACATGAATCCTGAATGGCACAAGTTTGTCACCTCTGTGAAGTTAACCAAAGGATTGAAGAACACAAACTATGAGCAACTCTGTGCCTTCCTTCTTCAGAATGAGAGACATGCTATGTTTGAAAAAAGGATTCTTAATCAGTTCAAAACCAACCAGGAAGAGACAAGCTCATCAAATGATTCAACTGCCTTCTACTCAAACATTGGAATTACCACCAAAGCATCTCAAGTTATACCCATGGGTAATAGTAATCACAAACTCATTCCTGATCCAATGTTCAAACAAGCTGATGCTGATGCAGCCGTAGGAAACTTCATTAATCAACTGGCTCTCATGATTAGTCAAAACATGAACTCTCTCCCACACACCAACAACAACCTCAGAACAGCATCAAATCCACACAATCAAGCCACTGTCAGAGATGGGAAGGTTATGGTGCAGCCAGTTCAAGAAAGGCAGTACGAACAAGGAAGAGGTGGAGTCGGTAGAGGATATGTGGGAAATCTGAATAGGGGAAGGAATGGAAATCAGGGACAAGCAAAACCTATCAAGTTCTACAACTGTGGAGGTGAGGGACATATTGCAAGGAACTGCACATCGCCAAAACGCCCTCAGAATGCAGAGTGCTTCAGGGATAAGATGTTGCTTGTGCAAGCTCAGGATAATGGTGCGGCTTTGGATGAAGAGGAGTTGTTGTTTCTTGCTGAGGGAAATGCTAAGACATATGATGGAGATGTGGATGAGCAGCCAATTCAAGAGATAGGCCACAATCATCAGAATGCCTTTCAAGTTGCTAATTGTGATGCATACGACTCTGACGTTGATGATGAACCTACTGCATAAACCATTTTCATGGCTAGCATTTCTCCAATGGTCCCTCCTAAAGTCTCTTCATCACCACAAGCTAGTCCATCCAAAGACAAAATCATTTCTGAGGTACTAAAACTATACGATGAAGTTGAGAGCAAAAGATACATGACGAAGTACAATCAACTGTAATTATTGAGTCAGATATTGAAAATATGGGTAATATCAATGTTGTCCCATATGATCAATATGTGAAACAAAGTGAAAGTGAGATTGTACCAAGTGATGTATCTTATGCAGTCAATGATACTATGCTTTTGACGAATACACTGCATGTGCCCCTGATGATTCTGTTATCTCTGAACTTAATGCCTATAAAGAACGTGTTGCTATTTATGAACAACGAGCTAAGTTTGAATCAACCACCCGTGAGCAGGAGATGGATGACCAAATGCGTACAGTTATTAGAAAAAGTAACTTTAGAGAAGAAGTCTTAAAACAAGATTTAAACTCCTTACAAGAAAAGCTTTCTAAAACTGCTAAGCAAAAACAAGAACTTCAAGAAAATGTTAAAATGCTTAAGCAAGAATTCAATGCTAAGGAATCAAAACTTTTGAATGATTTTTCCAATCTAAAAACTTTGAAAAACAAGCTAGAAAATAGGTTGTACGTACAAGGGAATACCATTCAGACTGCTCACTTGATCACTAAGCATAGAGTTTTAAGCGATAAGCATAGCATTCCCCTTGTTGAGGAACTAAATCCAGAGGTCATTAAAAAGGCTAGAGCTGCTAATAAGGTGATCTATGATGGAAATGAGATTCTTAAACCTAGACAGAAACCTAGTTGCATTGAGTGCACTGAGGAAGATAGAAAATTAGATGATGCATCTAGGGAGAAAATGAATGAGAAGCTAGAAGATCCTGAATGTAAAAAGAATAACATAACGATCAAACCTCATGATTATAAGAAGGAAAACTGGATTTCCTTGAACAAGTTTAAGCCTCAAACGTTGTTAACTACCGAACAAGTGTTCTGGAAAAAGGATTTAGATAAGCAAAAAGCAGAGAATCTTGTTGTTACAAACCCTCCCCTTAGGAAAATGCCTTCAGCGATAGTGTATCCTCCAAATACACCAATGCATCTAGTTGCTAGAACTATTGCCACTAAAAGCAAGACCTTAATCAGTCAATATGTTATATTTCAATTATTTGTTGACTTTGAGAAAACGTGTAAGAAAAGGATCACACCAACTGGGATAACTGAAGGGGAAAGGGGTTTTGAGCAAACAAAAGAATGTTATTTAACTGAGGTCATGCCTTTCTTCAAACTACTAAAAGATCATTTTGAGAGTCTAAAAAAGGGGATGGATACAGATATTAAAGGAATGGAAAAGGAATTTGATGCAATGATAGTTGAGGTTAGTAACTATGAGCGAGCATTAAAATATAATGAGATTGAGAGAAAGAACTTGCATACTTTAAATGAGAATCTGATTTCTGAATGTATCTCCCAAGATGTGTTCTATACTGCCACAAATTGTTCTATTACTGCGTCTCAATTTCATGAATTATCTGTTGCTTTGAAAGTCTCTCATGATCGTGTCATTGAGCTTGAAATCAAAAACTCTAAACTAAGTGAGAAAATTGAACAGGATGATCACGATAATTTGGTAAAACATTTTTCTAAACTAGAAGTTGAACATTTTGATTTACAACTAAAATATCAACATCTCAAAGAAAATGTTAAAACCTCAAACATCAAGATATCCTCAGACGTTCCAGAGTTTGATGCAGTTTTTGAAATAAACAAACGTGATGAACAGATTCAAGCTCACTGTAACACGATCAGAAAGTTGAAAGCCCAAATTTCTCAATTAAAGGGTGAAATGAACAATGTGACTGGCTCCCAAATGCCTCCTCCTTTAGATTCTCGGAATTCCCAAAACTTTCATCTTCAAAACTTGGTTAATGCTTTACAAAAGGAAAATGAGTGTTTCCTAGAAGAAAATGAAAATGTTAAACGTCAATTCAATGAGTTATTTGAGTCAATAAAAGTCACTCGTAACAAAAATAATGAAAAAATAACTTCATTGCAAAAGGAAATTAAGAATCTGAAGAGTCAGGAAAAAGGGAAAATGCCAATGACCAATGGGCAGAATGGTTCTTCAAAGGTGCATGTTTCTAATAAATATGCTTTGTCTGTGAAATATGTTCCTCCTCATCTTAGAAATAACAAACTTGCTATTCAAACATATTTCTCATACCTTAAGGACAGCCTAGAATGTCTCCGTGAGATTGTAGAAGAGGATAAGTTAGAGAAACCACTTGATAATGCAATTGGCGATGCATGCTTATATGCTAAACGATCTCAAGAACTTCTAGAATGCTTAATTACAATATGCCCTAAATCCCTAGGTGAGCAAGTCAATCCCTTGATACCCTGTTCTATGCCTAGTGCCAAGTATGCAAGTCATTCTATGCCTTCAAGTAGTTCAGATCCCAGCACCTCCAGTATTAAGAAAGTGAACCTCAGTGTGCCTTCAAATAGTTCACATCCCAGCACATCAAAACAGGAAAGGAAAAAAGTAGCAAAACCAACTAATATTCCCATTCCCTCTACAGGAGTAATCAGTGACATTAAAGCGAGCAGGTCAAAGTCTCAAGGCAATACAAGGAATGATAGGACCTCGCAAGCTAAGAATGTGCATTGGAATAAAGTAGAAGATCACCGTAGGAAGAATTTGAATAAAACGAATCGTGTTGATTCCAGTGTTAGCTCTAAGCGTACTGTAATTAATGCGAATTCTACTACTTTTGGCATAACATGTAATGATGATTGCGTGGTTTCTGTTACTAATCTTGAATGTGGTATGAATGATTTGTCTAATGCTGTCAAATGCCTAGTTAAAACTGTTAATGTTAAAAATCAAGCTAAGAAGGCTAAAAGGCAAAAGCGAAAGAAAGTTATAAAAATGTGGAAACCCACAGGAAGAACATTTAGTAAGATAGGTTATCAATGGATACCTTTTGGCCAGAAGGTCAATCAGTTCTGCCCTCAAACTGCTAAGAAAATGCCCACTAGAAAATGGATGCCTACTGGTAGAACTATTCCCTTAAGAAGTGAACATACTTTGAATAGGTCAAATACGGATACTAGCACTGCATCTATTTCTGATGATTCCATTGCTTCTATTTCTTATATGGGTGTTTCTATTTCTGATGTGGGTGTTCCAATCACTGTTACTAACCAAGTGGAACCCATTCTTGCATGGGGATCCCAATTATCCAGTTATCCATTCTTGTCTGTGTTCAACTGCAGATCGTTCAAATCGTTCTGTGGTACTTGGACTCAGGTTGTTCCAAGCATATGACTGGAGACCGGTCGCGGCTCATGAACTTCGTGAGTAAATTCATCGGAACTATTATATTCGGGAACGACCATTTTGGAGAAATTATGGGTTATGGTGATTATGTAGTTGGCAAAAGTGTAATCTCCAGGGTATATTATGTGGAAGGTTTTGGTCATAATTTGTTCTCTGTTGGTCAATTATGTGATTCCGATCTAGAGGTGGCCTTTAGAAAACATACTTGCTTGTTAGAGAACTTGATGGTGTGGAATTATTAAGAGGTACTCGTGGTTCTAACCTATACACCATCTCTATCGAAGACATGATGAAGTCTTCTCCAATCCGCTTGTTGTCAAAGGCTTCTAAAACAAAGTCATGGTTATGGCATCGTCGTCTCAATCACTTGAACTTCGGCACCATTAATAACCTTTCCGAAAGGATCTTGTCAAAGACTTACCCAGATTAAAATATGAAAAATATCATCTTTGTTCAGCTTGCCAATTGGGTAAAAGCACGAAATATGCCCACAAACCAAAACCCACAAATTCAATAATGGAAGTTCTTCATACCCTTCATATGGATCTGTACGGACCAATGAGAGTGCAAACGATAAATGGGAAGAAATACATTCTAGTAGTTGTTGATGACTACTCTCGATTTACTTGGGTAAAGTTTTGAGGACAAAGGATGAAACTCCAGATGTCATCATCAAACTAATCAAACAGCTTCAGGTTCGACTCAACAATACTGTCAGAATTGTTCAAACAGACAATGGCACATAGTTTGTTAACAAAGACTTAATTCAGTTTTATGAAAGTGTTGGAATCAGTCATCAAAGAAGTGTTCCACGAACTCCTCAAAAGAACGGTGTAGTTGAAAGACGAAATCGAACTCTTGTGGAAGCCGCAAGAACAATGCTAATTTATTCAAAGGTTCCAATGTTTCTATGGGCTGAAGCCATTGCCACTGCTTGCTACACCCAAAATCGTTCCCTTATACACACCTCTCATGAAAAAACTCCATATGAACTTGTTCATAAATGAAAACCTGACCTCTCATACCTTCGTGTGTTTGGTGCTTTGTGCTATCCAACGAATGACAGTCAAGACTTAGGTAAATTAAGAGCAAAGGCAGATATTGGAGTTTTTGTTGGTTATGCACCAAACAAGAAGGGTTACCGAATCTACAACAATAGAACCCGAAATATCATGGAAACAATTCACGTTACGTTGGATGAGCTGACCGGTCAAATGGCTCCAGGACAAACCAGTTTTGGACCCGCAACTTAATTTTCATCAAGTAGTCTTATCAGTTGTACTCTTATTTCTAATCCATCTCCAGCAAATCCTTATGTACCTCCATCAGAAGATGATTTAAAGAAATTTTTTGATCCAATGTTTGATGAACACTATGAACCAAATGTTGATGAAATGTAAATTCCATCGACACAGGCTGCTCCTATCCCAGTGAATGAAGTCAACCCTTCAGTCTCAATATCATTAAGTCAAGAAGCGCCAGCTGCTGATCACTCTGTCTCATCAACAAATCATCAATCATCGAATGTACATCATGGAATTGTTTCTGGCATCGATGATGAAGTTGATTCCTTTGCTACTCCTGAAGATGCTCCATTTAAAAATATATTTGCTCCTGAATCATCATCTGAACCATCTTCATCAGGAGACATCGACTCTGTACCTTAGTTCCACAACAACAACCACATGAACACCTTAGAAAATGGACACATGATCACCCATTGGACAACATCATTGGAAACCCTTCTCGTCCAGTATCCACTTGTAAACAACTTGCTACTGATGCTTTATGGTGCTTCTTCAATTCCGTACTCTCTAAGATCGAACCTAAAGACGTTAAAACTGCTATGAATGAAGACAGCTGGTTCAATGCCATACAAGAAGAAATTCATGAGTTTGATCGATTAGATGTATGGGAATTAGTACCTGCTCTAGACTGTGCTATGATCATTACTCTAAAGTGGATCTTCTAAGTGAAACTTGATGAGCATGGTGATGTGTTGAAAAATAAGGCTAGGTTAGTGGCTAAAGGATATCATCAAGAAGAAGGTATTGACTTTGAGGAATCGTTTGCTCCTGTTGCTCGTATCGAAGCTATCAGAATCTTCTTGGCTAATGCGGCCAGTAAGAACATGGTCGTATATCAGATGGATGTGAAAACTGCCTTTCTTAATGGTGATTTGAAAGAGGTGGTTTACGCCGTACCGAGGGTTTTGTGAATTCAGAGCATCCTACTCATGTCTATCGCTTGAAAAAGGCCCTTTACGGTTTGAAGAAAGCTCCTAGAGCATGGTATGATACGCTGTAGAAGTTTCTTCTATCTACTGGATTCAGCAAGGGAGCAGTTGATCAGACATTGTTCACTAGAAAGTCAGGAAAACATTTAATTCACGTTCAAATTTATGTTGATGATATTATCTTTGCCTCGACCGACCCCAATGAATGTGATCGTTTTTCTAAAGAAATGGGTTCCAAATTTCAAATGTCAATGATGGGACAAATGTCATTTTTCTTGGGATTACAAATTTCACAAAGTCCCGGAGGCATTTTTATAAATCAATCTAAATATGCAAATGAGATTTTAAAGAAATTTGGATTTGTTTCATGTGACACCGTTGACACTCCCATGATTGAACGTACTAAGCTGGATGAGGACCACTCAGGGATCATGGTAGATCAAACAAAATATCGTAGTATGATTGGATCCCTGATGTACCTCACGGCTAGCAGACCAGACATCTTGTTCGCTGTGTGCATGTGTGCTAGATATCAGGCAAAGCCTACTAAAAGCACCTTGAAGCGGTTAAACGGGTCTTTCGGTATCTCCAAGGAACCATCAATATGGGACTATGGTACCCGAAGGACACCGGTATGTCACTAACAGCCTATGCAGATGCTGATCATGCAGGATGTCAAGATATACGTCGAAGTACGTTAGGAGGTGCTTAGTTTTTGGGTGATAAGCTTGTGAGTTGGTCTTCAAAGAAGCAAATGAGTACTTCTATTTCCTCTACAGAGGCTGAATACATAGCCATGTCATCTTGTTGTGCTCAAATCCTTTGGATGAGATCCCAATTATCTGACTATGGCTTTGAATTCAACAAAATTCCTCTGTACTATGACAATAAAAGTGCTATTGCTCTCTCATGCAACAACGTTCAACACTCAAGAGCAAAGCACATCGATATTCGACATCATTTCATCCGGGAGCAAGTGGAAAACAGTGTGGTGGAACTCTATTTTGTGAAGTCATAATACCAGTTAGCAGACATCTTCACCAAAGCTCTTCCAAGAGAACGTTTTGAGTTTATTCTTCCTCGACTTGGATTGAAAAGCCTTCATCCAGAAACACTCAAACGTCTTCAGGAGGAAGACGAGGAGTAAAGGTCTTTCTTCATCTATATTTTGTATATATTTATTCAAAAAGCAAAATACAAAATTATAAAACCAACTAAAAGCAAATAGAAAAATATAAAACTTTCAAAAATCCATAAAAATTTGAAAAACTTGAAAAAAAAATTGTCTTTTTGTCATGTTTTTTTTCTCTCTCTCGATTCGATAATATCTACGGTCTTTGTGCTGTCATTCAAAGAATGACACGGGACTTTAGATGTTGTTAGAATGTTTAAAAAAAATCAAAAAATATTTTTGGAAGAAAGTAAAACAATGGTTTATTATCATTTCGGGCAGTAACCCGCTTTTCAAAGAAAGAACAGAGTCATGATTTATCTCATGTTTCAAACCTAATGCTCTGATTCTAAAAACAAATGTTTGTTATTAACAAGACAAATGTTTAATCTCAAATATTTTTCTTTCTAAAGATTCATCTTAAAAATATTTGCAATCGTTTGAAAACTCAATTGTTTTTTAAAACACTTTGGACTCTATTTTTGAAAATCAAAAGAACTTATCAAGTGTCAAAATCTCAATCCATCAATCAACAACTTTCGTCATTGATTGAGGGGGAGAATGATTTTTCAATTAAATCAATAAGTGTTCTTTTCAAACAATTAGCACTTAAATGAGCAAGGTCTACTCTAAATGTTTTACAATATTTTACACAATTGGTTCAAGACCTTGGTTATTATTATGTTTTTTAAAAGATAATCATGCATGTTTAATCAATGGAGTTTAAAGTCTCAAAATCCAATCATTATCAGTTAAAACGTTTTCATAATCAAGTCACAATTATCCTTAAAAGTTTTCAAAATCAATTTAAATATACAGAGATCACAAATCTCAAATGATTTGATAATTGTGATCGGGGGAGAATTTGTGATTTAAATTGGATTTAAACTGATAATTCGATAAATGGTTTCATAAGTGTTTAGCATTTTTCCTCCCCGCATGTGACAAACGATTTCAAATTTTCCATGCACATGTTGAGGGGGAGCATCTACTTTAAACCTCAAATTATTGTAACATGATTGAATTGTCTATAAGTGTAGGTTCCCTCTAATATGTGCAAAACTCTTTCAAACCTCGAGGCACATATTGAGGGGGAGCAAACTTTTGAAAACCTCATCCTTCCTCAAAAATGTTTTATCTACTCAAATTGATTGGGAAGTGATGATGATCATTTTAGAAAATGTTAATCAAAAGATTGGACCTTTCATTCTTAATCTAACGATTTCAAAGATCTCTTGCCTCCATGTGCTAAAAAAAATTCTGAATTTTTATGCATATGTTGAGGGGGAGCATTTCTAAAATATCAAAACAATTAAGATACAAAATGCTTTGATTCTATATCACAAGTATCTTGATTGATTTTCAAATGATTTTCAATTGGTTCCAATGGCAGATGAACAATACCAAAAAGACCGACCAACTTTACTTTATGAATGGTGATATAAGGATGATAAGGTTAGGTTGAGGTCCCATGATCCGCCAGAACTAGAGGGATCTACCCAGGGACAATCCACTAGATAGTGTAGAAGTCCTTAGGTATGATGAAAAAAGGAGAAAACTGAGATATGGGAAGAGTGCGACTGAGCTAGTACTGGAATAAAACCAACAAGGTTCTAGTTATGAAGTCTCGGTAAGCACTGAAGGGGTTGAAGAATGAAAAAGAATTGAATGAGAAAAGGGTGAAAACAAATAGCCCTCCAATTATTCAAACTTAGGGCAGAAACCGGGTTCAATTCATATACTACTGGTGGTTACCAAGGTAACATCGGTATTGAAGACAAGACGTCATGGACCCAGTGACGCACTGCACTTCAACTTTCCAAACCACTCAAGTTCCTCTTAAAAGGACTTGTTTCATTCTCACAGGGAACCGACATAATCTATCAACTTTCTCTAAGAGATAGTTGGTATTAAAGAAGGAGACCCTCTCCCTAGTCTCCGGCATAGGAACCAAATATGCACAATTGAGTCTAGAGCCACGAGATCATCAATAAATCTCATTAGGACACTTTCAATGAAGACTTTCTGTTTCACACAATGTGGAAAGAGAGATTATATCTTATGAGTCCTACACATTATCCTTGTGGTATTGCCAGAACATCTGAGTGATATGCATACATATTCACAATGAAGATGGAAAGCCTTCTGGAGCCAACATCAAACAAGCTCCTGGTAGGTGGCATGTGAGATATATCCAATAGATCAACCATGCGACAACTGAACAGAAACAATGGAGTGATTCAATCTTTTGAATCAATCCTGGTTCAGGTTATGGATTGACGGATTCCTTTGAAAAACCGGTCGTTGTGCTTAAAAACTCTTTTCTTTAGCACATCGACTGTGTACTTATTTCTCAAAATAAAGGTGTTTATGATTGATAATTGATTTTCATTAAAACCTTCGTTGTATTGCAAAACAATTTCTATTGAGCAATAACGATTATTTTTCAAATCTCTTTTCATCAATCGCTGAATCTCATTTATTTGGTTCACTCACTCCGTGTTGTCTTCTTTGAGACGCTCCGGTTTGAGAACGCTAGAGCAGCGAAACCCTATCAAGTAGATTCTTAGGAATTATACCTGATCACAGGCAGTACTTGTACTGATCAACGGGGAACCGTGGGCCGTGTACCTCAATTCAACGAAAGTGATCAAAGACACTTTCGTACGCTTTATTGCTAACTGTTTTATACAAGTACACCCCTACGCTTGCAGCTGATCAGAATGAAGCGGTCAATCCATTTCCGCATGCTCACATAACACATTCATATCTAAAGGAATCATGATTAGTGCATCAATGACTCTGATATTTTCACTCCATGCTTCTGCTACGCTGCTACCAATATCATGAATCTACTAAAGCTTCCACTACTCTGATAAGAATATATCATGATCCAGAAAGTGTGAGCATGTCGGTCCAAATGTCACAACATCACATAATACCAACACCACAATGGATGAGTCAGAGATTTAATATGGCTGATGATTTCAAAGCTGACTCAAAACTCAATATCACGTGGATCAGATAAAGACCTCCACTCAGATTATCCAAACATGCAAAAGTGAAGAATCAAAGACTACGAGCTACAGAACAAAGAACATGAAAAAGAATTCAAGAACTATCTCAATGATATATATGTTTGTATTCTATGTAATTTTAATGTGTGTTTGAGGTGACCTCCCTTAGGGGGAGATTGTTAGGATTTGGAAAATCCAGTAGTTAAAGTGTCGGTCACCTCAAGTATATGTAATCGTTAGAAAGCTCATAGTCGTAGTTATTTTATGTTAAGTAGTATTTAGTTAAGTAACACTGTGGAGGACGGACGGGTCTTTACTCATTGTATGCCTGATCCACAGCCAGTCAGGTGGCGTTTTATTGTAAGACTATAAATACTCTCTACCTCCCAAGGTAGAGAGTTGGAGCTCATAATAATATTTTTCTTTCTCTCCCTAAAGTTCCCAAACCTTTAACTTTCTCTCTCTAAAACCATTGTGTACGCCTCTTGTGTTTATGTTATGATGTGTATGTGAAATCCAATATGTTACAAGATCTTACGAGCCTTAATGAAAGTATAGGCAACCTGTGTAATCACGAGAAAACTATGGAGAACTTTTACTAGACGTATGTTTACGCGGAATATAAGCACAAGAATCAAGAAGACAATAAACACAAAAGACTTGATCATCTATGGATCTATATATTGAATTACTAGTAATGTTATTGACCAGTATGTCAAACCTAGCCGCTGGTTTCTTTTATACTATTAAGAAACCCTAATTCAACAGCTTGAAAAACAATTAAAAGATATGCATTCTCTATTCCTAATTTAACTCATGCATATCCTAACTAAATTCTAATAATACGGAAACTACATATCCGCAGAAACAAAAACAACTATCAGTAGAAACTGCACTATTAGCAGTAACTACACTATCAGCAGGAACACTAAAGTTATCAGCAGGAACCTTTATCAGCAGGAACCCACTATTACAAAATTCCTAACAATCCTCCCCTAAACTTAAATTTGACCTTGTTAACTTCAAGTTTCCAGATAGATCTTTAACGTGCAAGAGGATTGAAAACCACAACAACTGAAGCACAAGAAGGAACCAGCAGCAACACCTAGTACCACCAGTATCAGCATGAATGCACAAACACCCATCAGCAGCTCCTATGTAGCAGCATCAAAACCCAAGCAGCAACAGTAACCTGAGTAGATTTGATGAGCCTTTACCAAGTAGCAACTCACTCTTGGGCTAGTTGGTTCTTGAGTGGAATCATGACATCACCCTGGTGAACCAATAACCAGTCCAACACTTAGAACATGAATCAATGGTGTGTTGGAGAACCCTAATGGTTTTTGGCAAACCATCACAGCCATCAACGGATTTTATATGTCTTTACCTGAAGCCGTCAACTCAGGACTAGTCATGGTGTTCCACTGGCTTTACCACAAGCCATGTACTTGTGGGCTAGCCAACTCTTCATCTATGAGGACATGGTAAGTTGAGCACCATACAAATTATTGGCAAGTTGTAAACCGTCCAACGGATTTGAGGTCTCTTTACCAAAGCCGTTTGCTCATGGAGTAGCCAATGTTTGGTGTGTTAGACCAGGGTACATTGATAACCCTCTGATTTTTAGTAAATCAGCAACTATCAACGTATTTAAGAAAACTTACTAGAGCCGTACCCCCATAGCAAGTTGACCCTTTGTCACTTAAGACACGGTGAGTTAAAAACCATATATGAAACACACCTATACAACATGATCCTCAAAGATGAAAGTTAGCAGACATATAATATACAAATTTTTTTTAACACAAACAAGAAAAAAAAATAATATACAACAGAAAGACCAGTCTCAGGATGTGGCAGCAGAGAAGGTGTTTCATCACCAGATGTTCCCTCCGTGATTCCTACTCCAGATGCTCCGAGCTCCACCCTTCCTTCTCCTTCTCCTTCATCTTCAACTGGTGGAAGACGAAAGAGTTTTGCAAAGAAGAGGAGAAACATTGGGAGCAACATCAGTGGAATCAACTGGAAGCTTATCAAAAGAATCCACACAAGTGTTGTCAGTGGAAATCTTCTTAGCCTCAGCTTGAGTCACAAACGAAACACCTTCAGTAGGATTAGCCTGAGAGATATCAATAGGTGTAGATTGCTGCTTAGAAATCTCTTCAGCAGAAATACCAACAACTGGTGCACTAAGAAGGACCTCATGTAAGAATCCTTAGATTTCAACCTCTTAACTTCAGGACCCTCCAATGAAGGCTGATGCCTCTTCATCTTTGCATATGGATCAAGACCATCCTTTTTCAACCTACTCAGAATCTTATTATATTCAATAATCAGCTGATCATCTGTGAAGGACTTTACATAAGCCATACTCCATCCAGTTGTGTATACATCAGAGCTCATGTTTTTGACAAACTCCCTCATATGTATTCTTTTTTCAGCTTGTGTAGGAGGTCGATCCCTTTTTGCCTTTGCTTTCCTCTCTGCTTTCTTTCTCTTATTTGCAAGAGCCATCAAATCACTAACAACATTTTCAGAATCAAACGTACCTCCTAAAATGGACTGAGCAAGTGATGGATTTGAGGCAACTCCGGTCACAAGAGATGTCCATGTGTCATCATTTAAATTCAAAGCAGCTTCATCCAGTTCTTTCATTCTTTTAGGTGTGATCTCAGGAAATGAATGAGACTGAAATTCTGTATCAAAGAAAGCTTGAGCTTTCTCTGCAACTTCTCTATCACTCATTGCTATCTCATGAACTCTAAAGAGTCTTTCCTGTTCAGCTTTGTCAACAGTAGGTTCTACTTCCTCTTCAACCATTGGAGCCTTTCCTTTATTTGTTGAAGAAACACTCACTTGCACATCTGCAGCAGGAACCTTGGTATCAAAAGGAAGGGATGCTGGATTCTTAGAAGCAATAGAAGAAGCCTCAGCAGATACAGGCTTATCAGTAGAAGCAGGCTTATCAAAAAGAACATGAGTCTCAGTAGCATCTGAAGGCTCCTTATCCTTAGTAACCTTGTCAGTAGAAACAGGTTCAGGAGGAAGTTGCCCTTGTTCAACACCTACAGAAGTAGCATGAGAATCCACCATACTAGTTTTGAGGACATTTAGACTTAGATAATTACTTTTTCTAGTCCTTCTTCTGTGAAACACTTGAACTTCAGGATCGTTCTGAGCTTGAGTCTCTCCCAATGACATAGAAGCCAAAACATGCAGTGCCTCGAGATCAATGTTTGTCCTCTCAATATCATCTTCCTCCTCTGACTCAGAAAGCACAACCCTGCTCCTTCTTTTATTTAGCCTAACCTCCAAATCTGTCACCATTTTCAGCAATTTAACAGTAGCACCACCAAGAGTCTGCTTGGTCTCTTTAAGCTCATCCCTAGATTCTTTAAGCTGAACCTCAAGATCATCAACCTTCTTTATATACCTGTCAAGTAAACCAGACACTTTCATTAGAGTAGTATGGTCCTCAGCTTCACCAACAGGAGTTCCTGAGGTTTTAGGAGCTTCATTGGACCTGAGAGGAGACATATAATGAGCACCAAAAGTGGTGTCATCCTTAAAAGTATCCCTGGGTGGACTAGAAGGTTGATTAATGTTGTCCTCAGTCTCAACAGGAATATGACCCTGTGATTTAGAAGCAACAACTGGCTCCTTAGGAGCAACAACCCTGGGTGATGGTGGGGCAACAGGTGAAGGAGATGGGGGATTCTGGTTATCAGTGGAAACTGATGCATTAGCCTCAGGAGCATTGGAAGCCAATAGATCAACTGAAACTGATGCAGAGGCACCAGCAGCATTGGGGTCTGGTGACATAGGGCCACTAGATGCCTCATCAAGCATGGGCTCTAAACCACCATCAGGAATACCTACACCATCAACAACAATGCCACCTGGCAACGTAGAAGGTAATAAGGGCCTGTGTTCTCCAGCAAAATTGATTTTCATAGTGGCAAACAGTTTGGCAGTTAATTTACTTATTACTTTTAGGGTTTTATCAGAGGGTTCAAGGTTTAATATCATCTGAAAAAACCTAGGATACATTAAGAATTTATGTTTGGTATCCTTGATATTTCTGAGCATTTCCTCAAATAAGTATTTTGAAAAATTATAAGATCTCCCCTGAGCCAAACAAATGATAGCTGTAGCAATAGAGCTAGAGAACTGATCCCATCCTCCAGACTTAGGACTTAGACACTGAAGGAGAGTATGGACCAAAAACCTCTATTTAGGGCAAAATTTATTTTTATACCAAATGAATTTTCCATCAGAGGGATACCCTATGTTTGCTAAACCAGTGATAATTTCCTCCCTATTATTTTCAAACACACCTCCTTCATCGTCTAATTGTAACTGAGTCCTAATGAGAGACTCAGTGACAACATACTCATGTCCATCAATGGTTGCCACAATCTCTTTGGGTTGCCCCTCAGGAGACCGCTCAAAAGCTGTGGCCTAGAATTGCTTGACTAAAGAGTCATAGACAATAGATGGACAATAAATTAAAGCGTACCTGAGTTTTGATCGGAGAAGAAAGTCCACCATTGGATCATATATATAACTTCCTTTAGCTCTTTCCAGGAATGCAACCTTGTTGTGATCAACTTTGAAAGCCAATGCAGCCATGGAATTGTTCTTAGAAGGTAGAAAATGGATTTGGTTTCAAAATGAGAGGGAATTTTCAATTAGGTCGTGGGATATCAGCAATTGGTTATCTTAAGTAGGTTACTTAAAATAACCGTTTAAATTGGCAAAAGATTTGTAGAGAATATTTGACCAATTTTGACTTTAATTAAATCCGTTACAAATCCCCAATTATTATGAAATCAACAACAATGATAAATCACTCAGCAGAAACCATAGTCAATCAGCAGGAGTGACGAAACGTTTGACCACTGTTTCCATATCACATTTATCAGCAGAAACCATTTCCCTCAGAAGAAATCATCACAATACCAGCAGGAATGGAGAAAGAATCAATTCTTCTGAACCCAAAAGTGCATCAACAGTCTCCAAACTTACCTTTTTAACTATTCAAATTCCGAGCAATTAATTACAGCCATAAAGTCTACCTACCTAAGATTCCATTATGCCTATATAACCATCCCCTTGCCTTATCATACATACAACCCACATAACCCTAAAAACAGAGACGATTACCAACCAAATTGTTAGGAATTAGAAATTCCCGGTATTAAAGAGTCGGTCACCTCAAGTATATGTAATCGTTAGAAAGCTCGTAGTCATAGTAATATTTAGTTAAGTAGTATTTAGTTAAGTAACACCGTGGAGGACGGACGGGTCTTTACCCATTTGTATGCCGACACGTTGTGTATGCGATTTATGTAAGAATATAAATACTCTCTACCTCCCAAGGTAGAGAGTTGGAGCTCATAATAATATCTTTCACTTTCTCTCACTAAGTTCCCTAAACCTCTAACTTTCTCTCTCTAGAATTCCACTTATACCCCCACTTGTGTTAATGGTTTGATGTGTATGTGAAAACTTATATCCAACAATTGGTATCAAGAGCCATGGTTAGATCATATCTTACACATCTTTGGATTTCTAGTGGTTTTTAGGTGGTTTTTGAGTTAGAAAAAGTTTAGTGGTTTGTGCATCATTTGGTTGATTTCTAGTGTTAAAGTTTAGATTTTGATAGTACTTTTGTGTTTAGAATCATCACAAGGGTTTAGGTTTTGATTTGGTAAGCTTGAATCATCGTGGTTGGGTTGTTTTAGGATTGAAAAGTGGTGTTTTTGAGATTTTCTTGCTAGCGACTTGAGCCACGGATTGTTT
This sequence comes from Chrysanthemum makinoi, assembly GCA_910596185.1. Taxonomy (NCBI): domain Eukaryota; kingdom Viridiplantae; phylum Streptophyta; class Magnoliopsida; order Asterales; family Asteraceae; genus Chrysanthemum; species Chrysanthemum makinoi. The sequence goes on from OU343221.1 coordinate 270,470,759, forward strand.
TTCTTCGTAGCGACTTGCTTCACAATTTTGTAGCGAAGTTACGCTTTGGAGCTAGCGACTTAGACCTAGCGATTAACAGTACAAGTAGTGGACTCTCCACTACGGTAGCGACTTGGTGGTAGCGACTTGGTGCTCAGCGAGTTGCTCTTTAGCGACTTGAAGTTTTAGCGACTTGAGTAGCAATTCTTTGCCAAAATTGTTAGCGATTTGGTGTTAGCGAAGTTGGTACCTAGCGAAGTTGCTATTTAGCGACTTGACAAATTAGCGACTTAGTTCTTAGCTTACTTTGTCAAAAATTTTGCTAGCGAATTGGAGCTTAGCGAGTTGTTACTTAGCGACTTGGGTCCTAGCGACTTGGTCTTAGCGACTTAGTTCAAGAATTCTTAGCGACTTGTTGACTTTTCCCGACAAAACTTCAAGCGGCTATAACTTTTGATCCGTAACTCCGTTTTCAGCGTTCTACCCATCAAAACGACCGTGGGAACGAGGAGAATGTCACGCTGAATAAACTAAAGTTGCTTCGGGTAAACCTTCGAGGGCTAAATCCGCTCAACAGCGTTATTGAGGTTTTTATGTTTTTAGACCTAAATTTCTAGGGAAAATCGTGCATAAACCAATCCAAATCTCAACCAAACAACATCTCTGCTTATCCCACAAACAATCATAAGTCCTAACACACAATTTTCTATCATTGTGTCGATCCATCACCATCTTAACACATTCCATTGGTCATTTCTTAACGGTTTGGTCTTGATTTTAGTAAAATCCCGCGAAAGATTCTATTTCTCGGTTTAAATCATAGACTTGTAAAATCCGGCATTCTACCACATCATGTCTTACTCTACTTGACCCGTGATTTGAAGTGCTTAAATTGTATGATCTTTGTGGACAACAATGATAAAGTATGCTACCCCGAACGGTTAAAGATGTTTGAATTGAACAATGAGGATGTGAGATATTCATGTTCTGAGTACAATGAGAATGCCACGCAAATGGAATGCAACATTGAGCCATATCACTACTTCATCTCGCACCTCATACAATGTATCCATAGGCGGGGATCGAACATGTAGTGCTCTTTTCCGCCAGGACTTACCTACATTGACAAGAAGCTTGCTTTTGAACTTAGAACACTTAAAGCTGCAACTTACCAATAAAGAGGTTCAAAAGGATGGTTCCAGTGCAGCTCTTCAAGTAATCTACAAACAATTTCACCATTCATCGGGGAATATTCAGCAGATACGATCAACACTTGACCGAATTTCCTTCAAAAACATACCGGAATGGAAATTGTGAATTATTGAGACATTTATCCAACTCATGGATAATGTGAAAAGTACATTGAAGAATCCGCCAAAAGAATGAAGACGGAATGAGTGTCGTGCGTTGAAAGATTGTTGTGATAAGTTGGGTAATGTATATGTTGAAGAATCGGGTGTTGCCGAATGCGAAAGTCATGACAACAAAAAATGAATAGTCGGATAATGGAAAAATGGAATCTTCGTGCTCAAATTCACAAGAGAGAGAGGTGCACCGCATACAACCCGTGCAAGTTAATGCAAAGGAACGCTCCATGGAAGCTTCGGATGTACCCAAGATAGAGATGCACCGCCACGTACCGTGCATGTCAATGCTCAGGTAAGTTGCATGGATGTTTCTACTGTACCTAGTTGTGCATCTTCTACTCAAAATGATGATTATGAACTGCATGAGTACGCATTTGTGCTCGATGATTCCCTTACCACCGAGCTTAACATATATATGATCAAGGTTGCTATTTATGAACAGCGTGCTAAGTTTGAGTTGACCACCCGTGAGCGGGAAATGGATGTCCAAATACGCACAACTATTAGAAAAAGTAGGTTTAGAGAAGAAGTATTAAAACAAGAGTTAAACTCCTTACAAGAAAAGCTTTCTAAAACCGCTAAGCAAAAACACGAACTTCAAGAAAATGTTAAAATGCTTAAGCAAGAATTCAAGGCTAAGGAATCAAAACTTTTGAATGATTTTTCCAATCTAAAACTTTGAAAAACAAGCTTGAAAATAAGTTGTACGTACAAGGGAATACCATTCAGATCGCTCACATGATCACTAAGCATAGAGTCTTAAGCGATAAGCATAGCATTCCCTTGTTGAGGAACCAAATCCAGAGGTCATTAAAAAGGCTAGAAATGCTCATAAGGTGCTGTATGATGGTAATGAGATCCTTAAGCCTAGACAGAAACCTAGTTGCTGAAAGTGCAATCGAGGAAGATAAGAAATCAGATGAAGTCACTAGGGAGAAAATGAATAAGAAGCTAGAAGATCCCGAGTGTAAAAAGAACAAGATAACGATAAAACCCCATGATTACACTAAGGAAAATTGGATATCCTTAAACATGTTTAAGCCTCGACTCTATTGACCCCTCGAACAAGTGTTCGAAAAAGGATATGGACTTGCAAAAGTCGAAAATCTTGTTGAAAAGAATCCCCTTGTAGGAAATTCTAAAGCGATCGTGTATCCTCCAAATAAACCAATGCATTTAGTTCCTAGAACTATTGCCACTAAGAGCAAGACCTTAATCAGTCCATATGTTATTCTTCAACTATTTGCCGATTTTGAGAAAACTTGTAAGAAAAGGATCACACCCATCGGGATAATCAAGGGGAAAGGGGTTTTGAGCAAATGAAAGAATGTTATTTAACCGAGGTCATGCCTTTCTTTAAACAACTAAAAGATCATTTTGAGAGTCTTAAAATGGGGATAAAATCAGATATTAAAGAAATGGAAAAGGAATTTGATGCAATGGTAGTTGAAGTTAGTGATTATGAGCGTGCACTAAAATATAATGAGATTGAGAGGAAGAACTTGCATACCTTAAATGAGACTCTTATTATTGAATGTGTTGCTCAAGATATCTTTTTCACTGCTTCAAATTGCTCTATTAATGCTTCCAAATTTCATGAACTATCTGGGCCCGAAAGTCTCCCATGATCGTGTCATTGAGCTTGTAAAAACTAATTCTGAACTAAACGAGAAAATTGAACTGGATGATCACGACAATTTGGTTAAACATTTTCTAAACTAGAGGCTGAGCATTTTAATTTACAACTCAAATATCAACATCTCAAAGAAAATGTCAAAACTTCAAATATCAAGACATCTTCGGATGCTCCAGAGTTTGATGCGCTTTTCAAATTAACAAACGTGATGAATGATTCAAGCTCAAACACGATCGAAAGTTGAAAGCCCATATCTCTCAATTAAAGGGTCAAACGAACAATATGACAGGCTCCCAAATGCCTCCTCCTTTAGATTCTCGTAATTCTCAAACGCTTTCATCTTCAAAACTTAGTTAATGCTTTACAAAAGGAAAACGAAAGTTTTCTAGAAGAAAATGAAAAGGTTAAACGACATTTTAAAGAGTTATATGATTCAATAAACGTCACCCGTGACCAAAACAACGAAAAAATAACGTCTTTACAAAAGGAAATTGAGAATCGAGAAGTCGTGGAAATGGGAAACCGCCACTTGTTTTCAATAAGAATGTTGTCTCAAAGTCACCCTTAGATTGCAAATACACCGTGAGCTTAAATATATTCCTCTTCATCTTAGGAATAATGAACATGCTTTTCATGACTACTGTGCTCACCTTAAGGATAGTCTAGAATGTCTCCGTGAGATTGTCGAAGAGGATTTCATTAACAAACCTCTTGATAGTGAAATTAGGTTTGCTTGCCTCCGGGCCAAACGATCTCAAGAGCTGCTTGAATGTGTAATTGCAACATGTCCAAAACCCTTAGGTGAAAAGGCAAAGCTGTGAAGCCTTGTTCTATGCCTAGTGCCAAACAGGAAATCCGTTCTATGCCTAAAGCCAAGCATGTGACCCTTGATATGCCTTGTTCCATATCTAAATTCAAGCAAGCAACCCGTGATGTGCCTCCTAGAATTTCAAATCCCAAAGACTTCTAGACCAGAATGCAGAAAGTAGTGAAGCCATGTAATGTTCCCATCGTTACTTCTTCAGATGTTAAGATTGACACTAAAGTTAGCGGGTCAAAACCTAGAAGCTATGCAAGAAGGATAGGATTATGCAAACTAAAAGTCATCATGATAAGGAAGTGAAAGAACACCATAGGGACAAGAAGTTTGATTTGAACAAAAGAATCGTGTTAGTTCTAGTATTAGCTCCAAGCTTACTAAAATTAATTCGAGGCCTTATGCCGCAAAACATGCAAAAATGTTTAATTTCCGTAATCATGATAAATGTCATGTGTTATTTCTAAGGTCTAAGATTCATAACCCAGTTAAGAAAGTTTGGAGAGCAAAACAGATTAAGCAATCCCGAAACCTACAGGGAAGGTTTTACCAATGTAGGATTTCAGTGGAAGCCAACAGGTAGAATATTCACGAATGGCAAACCTTGCCCCTTAACTAGACCCACTATGCCTAGAGTAGTGCTTGTTAAGGTTTGGAAGCCAACTGGTAGAATAATCCCATTAAGCACAAAATGTCCCTCGACTAAGTCCGATGCTTCTACTAGTTCAATCCTAGTGACAATGACATTGCACCTAGGGTTTCACGATTCAAAGATTGTTTATACTAACCAAAAGGACCCCATGAGCACGTGGGGATCCAATGTTTCCAATTCTCTGTCTTCGTCTGTCCAAAGCGGTCGTACAAAGTCGCCCTTGGTATTTGGATTCGGGCTGCTCTAAACATATAACTGGGCTCTAAACAATGACGTCCTGTTCACATCGGAGGCCTCGTTCTTCATCATGATGGTGTCTGCAGATAACACTTCGGGCCCCGTCTTCAAAGAAAAGAAAAGTGTATGCTCTTTCGCGGCGCTTTATCTTCTAAAGAGAAATTCTATCATGAATGGCCATACTCATCTACATTCTTCATCAACAAGCTTCATGTTTTCCCACGCTCATTCAGTCATCAAGTGGATCTGCGTTCATTGGTGTATTCTCTTATTCTTGTTAAATCAAAAATGGCAACTTCGGATGCAATTTTTGAGGGGAGAAGAGTGAATATACTACATGATGATGGATGTTTGAATAATGGTTATCTGACTTAATTTTTGATGATGATGAGTGTATATTCCTTTTGATGAAGAGTGAATATACTAAGGATAACTAGGATTCATTGTTTTGATTTTTGATGACTCTCCTCCAACGCCTAATGCTTCACTTACTATGGATAATTGGGAATCAATATTTGGGATTCATTGTCTTTCAAAGATATGTTTGATGAGTACTTTTAACCTCCTAATTTAATGTTGATCATCCAACCAAAGCTCATGCTCGTTTCTATTGACTCAAATTGTTCACCATCTAAGAAGTACTTCTTGGAATTCTCAAGAAACCTTATCTCCAGTTATTTCACAAGGCGTTTATAATGACTATCATGATATTGTAAGTTGCATTATTGAATAATGATCCGCTCTTTGGTATTCCTTTGCCAAATCTTTACGGATTATTGTTCCTCTCATTGTGCACGCTCTAAATCAACCACATGAACATTAAGGAAAATGGGTTCGTCCCTTGTTCCAAACTCTTCTTCAGAAACTCCATATGTACCTCCATCTGAAGATGATTTAAAGAAATTGTTTGATCCCATGTTTGATGAACATTATGAGCCAAGTGCTAATGAACTGACAATTCCTACTCGAGGTCGCCATATTCCCGTGAATGACGTCAATCCTTCAATCTCAATATCATTAAGTCAAAAGCGCTGCCGATCACTTTCTCATCAACAAATCATCAAACTTCAGGGTACATCATGGAACTATGTCTGGTATCAATAATGAAGTTAATCCCTTTGCTACTCCTGAAGATGCTCTATTTGAAATTGTATTTGCTCCCCGAATCTTCATCGTAACCATCTTCTTAGAGACATCGACTCGCTACTTAGGTCCTTGATGCGCCGCCAAAACAGCAAGCTAAATCACACAAGCCCGCCACTTGTGAATGGCGGACCGTAACTCAGCCTTAAACTGCTAAGCACGTAAATCAATGAAGATCGGGGAGTATAGTGTTTCCGGTCGTTATGTCCCAAATGAGCTATGCAATGGATCAATCAACGTCTAGTGATCGAGAAATTTGAACGAAAAAGGAAATGTGAATTGATTATAACTACAAAAATATTAAACAAATACAAAGGCTTAAATGAAAATGAAAGGAAATTAAAAAGATAAAATCTATTAAATAAACGCTATCACTAAAATTAAAATGATGTTTTTGTGATTTTATAAAACAAAATAACTTAAATAAACTATTTTAACTAAAACGTAAACTTAAAATATCTAAAAACGTGGCTTAAAATGAAAACGTACGTTATGTACGAAAATTACCTTTGGGCCAAGATAAAACGTAAAATTTGTGAAATAAAAGTCCTATGAATGTAAAAACAATTTTCCCATGCATTACATGACAAAAGAAAATTTTAGAAAAAGTTGGGTATTTTTCTCGACTTTTATTTTATTTTCTACTAATTAAAAACTAGAAATTAGAGATTAAATTGTTAAAAATAACAAAATAATTTGAAAAAAATTAAATTTCCAGAAAAATACTTAATAATAATATAAGCCTAGGAAAAATGAAAGTTGTAAAAAAAACTTAAGAATAAGTAACAATAAACCAATTTGTTAAATGAAGCTTAAAACACCAAAAAGTAGATAAAAGAAGTAACTATGCATTTGGTAACCAAAGACACAAAGAGCTAGATGGGAATCTGTTTGTGGTGTGTCATGGGAATGTGAGGTGGAGGAGGTCTTGGGTTCGAATCCCTTGCCTGTCACCTTTATCTTTTCTTTTTCTACTTTGCAATTGAACAGGAACAAGATAACACCTTTACAAAAACTAAACTTACAAAAACTCCAAAAGTAATCAGATAAACCGTTATTCTCGCAGTAAATGCTTAAAGGACCAAGGGGTGTTTGGTTGCAAGTTACTAAGGGCCAAGTTTGGATTAGAGGGGCTAGAGCGCTGAACAACCAAACACACCTTATTGCTACTAATTGAACTCAAGAAGCATACAAGCAATTCAATAAGCCACGCAAAGAGCAAATAAGCATGAAAGGGAATGAGCTAAAGGATTATCCTAACAAGCTAAAACAAGCAATCTAAAAATTGAAAACTCCTAGTAAGCTAGAGCTAAGAATCAACAAACTATTATAACTAAAATACAATCTAACTAAGCTATCTGATCCTAGAAGTACTATCCTAATAAGCAGATAAACTAGATATAAGCAAATAAGCACCAATCAATCCAATAAGTACTAAAAGTAAAAAAAGAAAAAGAAAACTAAAAACACTGTGAGAATGATAAACATGCGCTTTGCAAACAAATTCTATTGAGGCTGTTTTGGAACTTAAGTTAAGCCACAAAGGTGACTTCTCAAACCGCCAAGAGCCATGTAATGAAGTGCGAATGCAACACGCTAATGAGACCCTTTGAAGCTTGATTTAAAACCACCAAAAGCTCTTCCCAAGCCAAGAAAACAAGAATAATAAAGTTAGCTCATTAGATACCCTGAAAATACACTACGCTAGAGACAACCAAGATACAATTAAATGGTCATATGCGAAGTTTGGAATACAAGGGCTTAAGAAAAACCAATTCTTCCAATCTTTGTCTACCAAATAAGCTACAAAATGGGTTAGTAATGTTAAAGAATGCTAATCGTTTCGGCACAGTTGGAAAACCAGTAAAACTCTTTTATACCCACTCAAGTTTGAGCAAAACTTATCCAAGTGTATTATAACCTTTGTGACTAATCTAAGGCTTCTAAAAGGAGTTTGACTTGTAGAGTCAAACGGGTAAAAGCTACTACTTTGACCAGTTAAAGGTTTGAACCAAACAGCCCTTTAGGAAGTGATTAAAAAAAACGAGAGAACTTAATTTATCCTACTCAGAATCACACAACTGATTACACAAGTAGCTTCAACACAATTATACACACCTTAGAACATAAAAATTGCAAATCAATTGGACCAAAAAAAAAGGTAAAATAAGCTGCAAGGACTGAATTTAAAATGGCACTGGAAATTGCATTAACTTGAAAGTTAGAGATTACATAAAAATTAAAATGGCAATGAAATTAGAAACTAAGCTTGAAAACTCATTCTAGACTACAAGCTAAAACAAAAAAAAAGGAAAAACTGAAGAACTAACTAAAAGCTAACTACAACTAAAAACTAACTAACTCGCTTCAATGGCTATCCCTCCTATTTATGCAAATGCCTTCAAGTCTTTTCCTTCTCTCTCTCTTTCTTCTCTTTCTTGTGGATAAACCAAACCAAACACGCGTGCACTGCCATAGCCATTGTCATCTCTGCTATTTTACCACTTTTCTTCTTCTTTTCATTTTTTTTATTTTTTTCTTTGTCGGAAAAGCCGGTTTTGCAGGTAGTGGGTTGTCGGGAAGGTGGGATAGTTGAGTGTTTGGTGAGTTTTGGTTTATTTTATTGTAGAGGGTTCTTGGGAGCTGGGAGATATTGTTTTTGGGCGGGAAGTGAGTGCTTTTAGGAGAAGACAGGGCGTGGGTAGGGTTAATAACTTGACCGGGTAAATGGGTTTTTGGATTGGACCGGGTAGGTTGATGGGTATTGGGCCTAGGATAGTTATTGGATTTGTAGTTATTTAGATTTAGGATTAGGATATCAAACATTTGATATTTCAAGGACCAAAAGTGCTAACTCTGAAAATCCAGGGACCAACGTGTAAATTCTGAAATTAGAGTCCAAGGGCTAAACTTGACAATATCCAATGCTCCAAAGACCAAACTTGTCATTTTTGAAACTCAAAGGGTATTTTCTCATTATCTGAATTTCAAGGACTAAAATTGTATTTCTCAAAACTTTTGAAAATTTTCACCAAAGGACTAATTTTGACAAGTTTTGATTTTAAAAGGACCTTTGGTGACTTTTCTTTTGAAATTTTGGCTCAGGGACTATTTTTGACAATTTTGGAAACTTGGGGGACTAAAACTGCAATTTTTGCAAATTTGATATGTTTTTCATCTGATTTTGATATTTTTGCTTTTAAAACACATAAGACACTGATTTGTGATATTTTGATCATTTTGATGTGTTTCGAGTGTTTCGATGATTTTGTAGCTTATTTTGTATTAAAAATGATGAGTATTTACACACTCATCAATCCCCACTTGAGATATTGCTAGTTCCTAGCAATGATTTGAGAAAACATAATGGATTTTAATCTCTTTACCAAAAGCCATTACTTCTAGAGTAGCCAAATGTTTCAGTTCAAGTAAGAACCATGGTACACCGATAACCATGTGATTTTGAGCAAACCACCACCTTTCAACGGATTTGATTTTGTCTTTACCGAAGCCGCACTTTCTGGACTAGCCAACTCTTAGATAAATTATCAATATTATCTTTGGTGAGTGATTACCAATTATGAATTTCCCACTGCCTTTACCACAAGCCATAACCTTGCGGGCTAGCCAACTCTTCACTTTTTAGGACATGGTGAGTTGAGAACCATACAATTTTGGGCAAATTGCAAGCCATATAAACGGATTTGAGAAATCTTTACCAAGAGCCGCTTGCTCTTGGATTAGCCAATCCTTTTGTCTTACGACATGGCGGATGATAACCAAGCCGAGTAAGTGTAAAACACTTACTCCAAAAAAAATTTTGGCCAAAAACGGGGAATTGGTATAATTATATGATAAAATTCGTGAGAATTCCCCCCCACACTTAGAAATGAATATTGCCCTCAATATTCAAAGTACCGCGGTTATGCCGAAACCGAGAACGAAAAGGAAATACTACGCCATTTATTTGGAAAGAAGATTTTTTTAAACATGTGGGGCAAACCCCCCCACACTAGGGTGGTAGAAAATAGAAAGAAGTCAGAAATATGGGTGAAAACCCATATGGCGTGCTCTTTGCAAGTTTGATTACCGAGTCGCTAGCTTGACTCGACCCCGAATTAATTTGTTCATGGGGAAGCAAAGTGGAAGAAACAGTCTCCATCGGACTTTCATTCAAGATGTTTGGACAAACATTTGAAGCACGTGAAAGTTCCACACCGATGAGATATATACAGACAGACAGACCCGGCTCACAGATGATAAATGAAAATGCCAGGGTCAAAGATAGTGTCCTCACTCCCGAAGGAATGAAGAAGAGAGGAAGTCACCGAGTAGGTGAAGAAAAGAAAGAAAATCATGATAACAATCATGACTAGATCTTCTTCCTCGGGATTAAGTGCAGTTGCACTTGTTTGGATTTTATCCAGAGAGCTCTTAGGTTGGAAGGCATCTCGGTGGGGAGGGTGGGAGGATTTGTCATAACTATGCAAATTGAGATTCTCTCCCCCCGATCATGATCTTTGCCATCCAAGCAATCATATTCCAACGGAGATATGATATGAGTGAGTTCACCGACGAACTCCTCATGAAGAGAATACGGAGGTGGGACATGTGCGGTACTTCGTGGGCTATAAATATGCACCTCGTCCATTATAGTCTCCGTGTCGGACTCATCACTATCAAAGATTGGATTAACTGAATTTAGAGTAAATTCAGAATCAAATTCGAATAAGGGATTAGTGATAGTCGTATGAAATGTTGTGGAAACAACATGGTCAACATCCTCGTCTAAGTTGACGATCTCAGAATGTAGAAGTGATGCATCAATAAACTCTATGTCTATAGAATATAAAGAATCGGCATCACTATAATCACTGTCGAAATCTGAGAAAGTCTCAACAAGATTATTTGTAAGAGGAGAAGACACATCACACTCATGGTCAAGAATTTCCTCATACTCACTTGGGATCGGGATAAGGTTCTCAACATTAGACGCATTCCGTTTCCTAATAGTCTGAGATGCTCATCCCCCATGGTGAGAGAGTCTTTGGAAGCAATAGTAGGTAAGATAGGTGTGATAGAAATAGACTGAGGGAGTTGAGAAATAATATTCTCAAAAGGAATACTCTCCTCGTCATCATCATACATAGTGCATTAAGAAGTTAGGGAACGCCTTAGAGCTGCATGCTCTAGGGCTAATAATTCTTCCCTAGAATTGCGAGCCTCTCGTTCTTCGGCTAGCAATTCTCCCATGGTTTTTTCACCACTCACTTGATTCTTAAGGTTTTGAAGTATATCATCAAGTTTTTTCATTGCGGTTTCAAAATTTTGGGAAATTTCTTTAGGCAACGGCTCAGGTGGAGTTTGAACCGTATGGTGTTGTGGAGGTTGGAAATTGTCAAAACAAGGAGTGTTATAACAAGGATCAGGTCCATAGTAATTCTGATTCCATGATTGACATTGGTAATCATAATGAGGACCTCCACAATTTGTGCAAGAAAAATTCGGTACATTCTGAAACGATGTGTCATTAAAACTGTGATAGCACGGTTCTTGCTCAAATGAATACTGAGGAGGGTGGCTAAAATCGTTTTGAGGATAATTGGAAAAGTTCGGATAAGTGCATGAGTTTTCAGCTTCCGAAGCACAAAACGAACAAAATCCATCCGTAAGATCATTTCCACACCTCTCGCAAGAACATCGTTGACATCAAAAATCAACTAACGGATCCCCACAACCATAGCAATACTGCTGATTGAACGAAAAATTTTGGGGTCAAAGTGGGTAGTCGGAGAAATTTTTCGGCTCATTGAAAGAATTTTGATCATAAGAACATGAATTCCTAACCGCAAAAACAAACAACTTCCGTTATGAATGTCATTACCGCATCGCTCGCATCGCATACCAACCAACGACACGGTAAACTGAAAAGCGGTTCTCCACAACCGACACAAGGAATCGATGATTCCATCAGAATTAAACGCAAAGAGGATCAAGAAGATAGAATTAAACGTTTAGAGGATACGAGAGAAAGAATCAAATGGATAATGGGATAAGAAAATCTTTTTGGATTTTTGGAGAAACATTATATATAAAAATAAGAAGGAAAATCTTTTTGGGTTTTTTTGATTTTTAAAAGAAAATATAAACATATACAAATGGTATAAACAAAGAGTGAATATCCAAATCACTAATCTGCTAGACGGAAGATAATCAAGCAGCTCAGCGGCGCCAAAAATTTTGATGCGTGCCAAAACAGTCAAGCTAAATCACACAAGCCCGCCACTTGTGAATGGCGGACCGTAATCCAAATTAAAACCGCTTAAGCACGAAATCAATGAAGATCAGGGGAGTATAGTGTTTCCCCGGGTCGTTATGTCCCAGCGAGCTATGCAATGGATCAATCAACGTCTAGTGATCGAGAAATTTGAACGGGAAAAGGAAATGTGAATTGATTATAACTACAAAAATATTAAACAAATACAAAGGCTTAAATGAAAATGAAAGGAAATTAAAAAGATAAAATCTATTAAATAAACGCTATCACTAAAATTAAAATGATGTTTTTGTGATTTTATAAAACAAAATAACTTAAATAAACTATTTTAACTAAAACGTAAACTTAAAATATCTAAAAACGTGGCTTAAAATGAAAACGTACGTTATGTACGAAAATTACGCTGGAGCGCAAGATAAAACGTAAAATTTGTGAAATAAAAGTCCTATGAATGTAAAAACAATTTTCCCACGTACTACATGACAAAAGAAAATTTTAGGAAAAAGCCGGGTATTTTTCTGACTTTTATTTTATTTTCTACTAATTAAAAACTAGAAATTAGAGATTAAATTGTTAAAAATAACAAAATAATTTGAAAAAATTCGGAAATTTCCAGAAAAATACTTAATAATAATATAAGCCTAGGAAAAATGAAAGTTGTAAAAAAAAACTTAAGAATAAGTAACAATAAACCAATTTGTTAAATGAAGCTTAAAACACCAAAAAGTAGATAAAAGAAGTAACTATGCATTTGGTAACCAAAGACACAAAGAGCGCAGATGGGAATCCTGTTTGTGGTGTGCTGCGTGGGAAAGGTGGGCAGAGGTCTTGGGTTCAATCCCTTGCCTGTCACCTTTTATCTTTTCTTTTTTCTACTTTGCAATTCGAACAGGGGAACAAGATAACACCTTTTACAAAAACTAAACTTACAAAAACTCCAAAAGTAACTGTATAAACTGTTATTCTCGCAGTAAACAGTTAAAGGACCAAGGGGTGTTTGGTTGCAAGTTACTAAGGGCTGTTTGGATTAGAGGGGCAGTTAGAGCGTGAACAACCAAACACACCTTATTGCTACTAATTGAACTCAAGAAGCATACAAGCAATTCAATAAGCCACGCAAAGAGCAAATAAGCATGAAAGGGAATGAGCTAAAGGATTATCCTAACAAGCTAAAACAAGCAATCTAAAAAATTGGAAAAACTCCTAGTAAGCTAGAGCTAAGAATCAACAAACTATTATAACTAAAATACAATCTAACTAAGCTATCTGATCCTAGAAGTACTATCCTAATAAGCAGATAAACTAGATATAAGCAAATAAGCACTACTGAATCCAATAAGTACTAAAAGTAAAAAAAAAGAAAAGAAAACGAAAAAACCTGTGAGAATGATAAACATGCAGCTTTGAAACAAATTCTATTGAGGCTGTTTTGGAACTTAAGTTAAGCCACAAAGGTGACTTCTCAAACCAGCAAGAGCCATGTAACTGAAGTGCAGGCTGAACACAGCCTAATGAGACCCTTTGAAGCTTGATTTAAAACCACCAAAAGCTCTTCCCAAGCCAAGAAAACAAGAATAATAAAGTTAGCTCATTAGATACCCTGAAAATACACTACGCTAGAGACAACCAAGATACAATTAAAATGGTCATATGCTGAGTTTGGAATACAAGGGCTTAAGAAAAACCAATTCTTCCAATCTTTGTCTACCAAATAAGCTACAAAAATGGGTTAGTAACAGCAGTAATGCTACTGTTCTGCACAGTTGGAAAACCAGTAAAACTCTTTTATACCCACTCAAGTTTGAGCAAAACTTATCCAAGTGTATTATAACCTTTGTGACTAATCTAAGGCTTCTAAAAGGAGTTTGACTTGTAGAGTCAAACGGGTAAAAGCTACTACTTTGACCAGTTAAAGGTTTGAACCAAACAGCCCTTTAGGAAGTGATTAAAAAAAACGGGAGAACTTAATTTATCCTACTCAGAATCACACAACTGATTACACAAGTAGCTTCAACACAATTATACACACCTTAGAACATAAAAATTGCAAATCAATTGGACCAAAAAAAAAGGTAAAATAAGCTGCAAGGACTGAATTTAAAATGGCACTGGAAATTGCATTAACTTGAAAGTTAGAGATTACATAAAAATTAAAAGGGCAATGAAATTAGAAACTAAGCTTGAAAACTCATTCTAGACTACAAGCTAAAACAAAAAAAAAGGAAAAACTGAAGAACTAACTAAAAGCTAACTACAACTAAAAACTAACTAACTCGTTTCAATGGCTATCCCCTCCTATTTATGCAACAGCCTTCAAGTCTTTTCCTTCTCTCTCTCTTTCTTCTCTTTCTTGTGGGATAAACCAGCCAAACACGCGTGCCTGCCATAGCCAGTTGTCATCTCTGTCATTTTACCACTTTTCTTCTTCTTTTCATTTTTTTTATTTTTTTCTTTTTCTTTGCTGGAAAAGCTGGTTTTGCAGGTAGTGGGGTTGTCAGGGAAGGTGGGATAGTTGAGTGTTTGGTGAGTTTTGGTTTATTTTATTGTAGAGGGTTCTTGGGAGCCGGAGATATTGTTTTTGGGCGGAAGTGAAAAGTGAGAGAAGACAGGGCGTGGGTAGGGTTAATAACTTGACCTGGTAAATGGGTTTTTGGATTGGACCGGGTAGGTTGATGGGTATTGGGCCTAGGATAGTTATTGGATTTGTAGTTATTTAGATTTAGGATTAGGATATCAAACATTTGATATTTCAAGGACCAAAAGTGCTAACTCTGAAAATCCAGGGACCAACGTGTAAATTCTGAAATTAGAGTCCAAGGGCTAAACTTGACAATATCCAATGCTCCAAAGACCAAACTTGTCATTTTTGAAACTCAAAGGGTATTTTCTGTCATTATCTGAAATTTCAAGGACTAAAATTGTATTTCTCAAAACTTTTGAAATTTTTCACCAAAGGACTAATTTTGACAAGTTTTGATTTTAAAAGGACCTTTGGTGACTTTTCTTTTGAAATTTTGGCTCAGGGACTATTTTTGACAATTTTTGAAACTTGGGGGACTAAAACTGCAATTTTTGCAAATTTGATATGTTTTTCATCTGATTTTGATATTTTTGCTTTTAAAACACATAAGACACTGATTTGTGATATTTTGATCATTTTGATGTGTTTCTGAGTGTTTTCAGATGATTTTGCAGTTTATTTTGTACAAAAATGATGAGTATTTACACACTCATCAGTCCTTCAACCACTGCCACATGAACACCTCAGTAAATGGACTCACGATCATCCATTGGACAACATCATTGGAAATCCCTCTCATCCTGTATCCACACGGAAACAACTTGCAACCGATGCCTTATGGTGCTTCTTCAACTCCGCTCTCTAAGATCGAACCAAAAGATGTTAAAACCGCCATGGATGAAGACAGCTAGTTCAATGCCATGCAAGAAGAAATTCATGAGTTTGATCGACTTGATGTATGGGAGTTAGTACCTGCTCCAGATTGTGCCATGCTATGATTATTGCTCTAAAATGGATCTTCAAAGTGAAACTTGATGAGCATGGTGATGTGTTGAAGAACAAGGCTCGATTAGTTGCTAAAGGATACCGTCAAGAGGAGGGTATAGACTTTGAAGAATCTTTTGCTCCTGTTGCTCGAATCGAGGCAATTAGAATCTTTTTGGCTAATGCTGCAAGTAAGAACATGGTAGTCTATCAAATGGACGTAAAGACGGCATTCCTGAACGGAGATCTTAAAGAAATCGCTCACGCCGCCAACCTGAAGGATTTGTAAATCAAGAGCATCCTACTCACGCTTATCGTTTGAAGAAGGCCCTTTACGGTTTAAAGCAAGCTCCAAGGGCATGGTATGATACATTGTCAAAGTTTCTTCTATCAACCGGATTTAGCAAAGGAGCAATTGATCCAACATTGTTCTCCAGGAAGTCAGGCAAACATTTAATTCATGTTCAAATTTATGTTGATGATATTATTTTTGCCTCGACCGACCCAATGGAATGTGATCGTTTTCTAATGAAATGAGTTCAAAATTTCAAATGTCAATGATGGGACAAATGTCATTTTTCGTGGGATTACAAATTTCGCAAAGTCCCGGAGGCATTTTCATAAATCAATCTAAATATGCAACTGAGATCTTAAAGAAATTTGGATTTGATTCATGTGACCTGTTGACACTCCCATGATTGATCGAACCAAACTAGATGAGGACCACTCAGGATCATGATTGACCAAACAAAATATCGTAGTATGATTGGATCCCTGATGTACCTCACAGCTAGTAGACCGATATCTTGTTCGCCGTTTGCATGTGTGCTAGATACCAGGCTAAGCCTACTAAAAGCACCTTGAAGCGGTTAAACGGGTCTTTCGGTATCTCCAAGGAACCATCAATATGGGACTTTGGTACCCGAAGGACACCGGTATGTCACTAACGGCCTATGCAGATGCCGATCATGCAGATGTCAAGATACTCGCCTAAGTACATCCGAGGTGCTCGCTTTTTGGGTGATAAGCTTGTGAGCTGGTCTTCAAAGAAGCAAATGAGTACTTCTATTTCCTCTACTGGCCGAATACATAGCCATGTCATCTTGTTGTGCTCAAATCTTTTGGATGAGATCTCAATTATCTGACTATGGCTTTGAATTCAACAAAATCCTCTCAGATCTGTGATAATAAAAGTTCTATTGCTCTCTCTTGCAACAACGTTCAACACTCAAGAGCAAAGCATATCGACATTCGACATCATTTCATCGGGAACAAGTGGAAAAGGTGTGGTGGAACTCTATTTTGTGAGATCTCAATATCGGTTAGCGACATCTTCACCAAAGCTCTTCCAAGAGAACGCTTTGAGTTCATACTTCCTCGACTAGGCTTGAAAAGTCTTCAACCAGAAACACTCAAACGCCTTCAGGAGGAAGACGAGGAGTAAAGGTCTATCTTCATCTATCTCTTGTATATATCTATTCAAAAATCAAAATACAAAATTATAAAACCTTCAAAATCCATAAAAATCAAAAATTCCAAAAATCTTCAAAAATATTGTCTTTTTGTCATGCGTTTTCTCGGTTCGATAATATCTACGGTCTTTGTGTTGTCATTCAAAGAATGACACGGGACTTTAGATGTTGGTCGAATTCCAAAAAAAAAAATCAAAAAATCAAAAAATTATGTTTGAGAGAAAGAGAAACAATGGTTTATTGTCATTTTCAGACAATAACCCGGTTTTAAAAGAAAGAACAGAGCCATGTTTTACCATGTTTTCAATTCCATGCTCGATTCTATAAACATTTTATCTGCTGAAAACTAAATGCTTTGAAAAATAACTCCGTCTCTATTTTTGATAATCATCAGGACTTATTTGTCAAAATATCTATCTCTCAATCAACAACCTATGTCATTGATTGAGGGGAGAATGATTTCAATTAAATTAAAAAGTTATTTGGCATTAAATTGTTTTCAAAAGATGTACATGCATGTTTTATCAATGGAGTTTAAAGTCTTAAAATCCGATCATTATCACTTAAAACGCTTTCATAATCAAGTCACAATTCTCCTTAAAAGCTTTCAAAATCAATTTAAATCTATAAGAGATCACAAATCTCAAATGATTTGATAATTGTGATTGGGGGAGAATGTGTGATTTAAATTGGATTTAAACCGATAATTCGGTAAATGGTTTTATAAGGATGTACAAGCTCTCCTTCCCCGTAAGTGACAAACGATTTCAAATTTTCCATGCACACGTTGAGGGGAGCATCTATCTTAAACCACAATGATTTGAAACGTGATCACTTATCTCAATGTGTAGGTTCCCTCTAGTATGTGCAAAACTCTTTTCAAATCTCGAGGCACATATTGAGGGGAGCAAAATCATGAAAACCTCATCCTTCCCCAAAATGCTTTATCTACTTGATTCGATTAGGGAAGTGATGTTGATATTTTTAGAAAATGGTAATCAAAGAAGTTAATTCTTTCTCTTGCCTCCGTGTGAAAACTATTTCAAATACTTGACTCACATGTTGAGGGGGAATTCTTCTTCTAAAAATATCAAAACAATTCAGGTACAAAATGCTTTGATAAAATATCATAAGTATCTGGATTGATTTTCAAATGGTTTTCAATTGGTTCCTATGGCGGATGAACAATACCAAAAAGACCGACCAACTTTCCATTATGTATGGTGATATAAGGACGATAAGGTTAGGTATGTGTTCCCATGATCCGCAGAACCGGAGGGATCTACCCAGGGACTATCCACTAGTTAGTGTAGAGTTCTTAGGTATGATGATAAAAGGAGAAAAATGAGATATGGGAAGAGTGCGGACTGAGACTGAGCTAGTACGAATAAACCCAACAAGGTTTTAGCTATGAAGTCTCGGTAAGCACTGAAGGGGTTGAAGAATTAAAAAGAATTGAATGAGAAAAGGGTGAAAACAAATAGCCTCCATTTATTCAACCTTAGGCGTAAACCGGTTCAATTCATATGCTACTGATGGTAACATCGGTATTGAAGACAAGACGTCATGGACCCAAAGTGACGCACCGCACTTCAACTTCCCAAACCACTCAAGTTCCTCTTAAAAGGACTTGTTTCATTCTCACGGGAACCGACATTATCTATCGACTTTCTCTTAGAGATTGTTGATATTGAAGAAGGAGACCCTCTCCCTAGTCTCCGCAGGATCCAAATATGCACAAATTGAGTCTAGTGCCACGAGATCATTAATAAATCTCATTAGGACACTTTCAATGAAGACTCTCTGTTTCACACAATGTGGAAAGAGAGATTATATCTTGAGTCCTACGCATTATCCTTGTGGTATTGCCAGAACATCCGAGTGATATGCAAACATACTCACAATGAAGATGGAAAGCCTTCTAGAGCCAACATCTAACAAGCTCCTGGTAGGTGGCATGTGAGATCTATTATACAGATCAACCATGTGACAACTGAACAGAAACAATGGGGCGATTCAATCTTTCGAATCAATCCTGGTTCAGGTTATGGATTGACGGATACCTTTGAAAAACCGGTCTTTGTGCCTTAAAACTCTTTTCATTAGCACGTCGACCGTGTACTAATTTTTCAAATCAAAAGGTGTTTTATGATTGATAATTGATTTTCATTAAAACCTTCGTTATATTGCAAAAACAATTTCTATTGAGCAATACACGATTGTTTTTCAAATATCTTTTCATCAATCGGACTAAAATTCGGTTCACTCACTTCGTGTTGTCTTCTTGGAGACGTTCGGTTTGAGAACATAGAGCAGCGAAACCCGTCAAGGAAATTCTTCGAATTATACCTGATCACAGGCAGTACTTGTACTGATCAACGGGAACCGTGGGCCGTGTACCTCAATTCATCGAAAGTGTTCAAAGACACTTTCGTGCGCTTTATTGCTAACTGTCTTATGCAGTACACCCGACGTTTGCAAATGATCGTAATGAAGCGGCCAATCCATAGCCGCATGCTCACCTAACACATTCATCTCAAAAGAAATCATGATTAGTGCATCAATGACTCGGATATTTTCACTCCATGCTTTCGCTACGCCGCCAATATCATGAATCAACTAAAGCTTCCGCTACTCTGATGAGAAGATATCATGATCAGAATGTGAGCATGTCGATCCGAATGTCACAACATCACATAATACCAACACCACAATGGATGTATCAGAGATTTTCTATTAGCGATGATCTCAAATGCCGGCTCAACATTATTATCACGTGGATCAAGAAAGACCTCCACTTGGATTAACCAAACATGCAATGAGTGGAATCAATGACTACGAGCCTCGGAGCAAAGTACTACATCAAGAATGCAAGATCAATTGTTAATGTAATATCTGATTGTATTCAATGTCATTTTAGTATATGTTTGAGGTGACCTCCCTTAGGGGGAGATTGTTAGGAATTAGAAATTCCCGGTATTAAAGAGTCGGTCACCTCAAGTATATGTAATCGCTAGAAAGCTCGTAGTCATAGTAATATTTAGTTAAGTAGTATTGAGTTAAGTAACACCGTGGAGGACGGACGGGTCTTTACCCACTGTATGCCTGATCCACGCCGTTGTGTGGCGATTATGTAAGACTATAAATACTCTCTACCTCCCAAGGTAGAGAGTTGGAGCTCATAATAATATATTTCACTTTCTCTCACTAAGTTCCCTAAACCTCTAACTTTCTCTCTCTAGAATTCCACTTATACGCCCACTTGTGTTAATGGTTTGATGTGTATGTGAAAACTTATATCCAACACAAATCATCATGAACAACTCTCCAAATCATCCCATCGAGATATCTTCATCTGACAGTGAACCATCCCATGATGGATGGTTAAACTATTTTCCCCCTGGTGCATCAAACAGTGTGACATACATATCCAGAGAACCTCCTTGCAAGTCACCATTTTCATACACTTCTTCAGAAGAGGATCTGCCCAATCCTCCTCCACATGTGGAGTTTGAAGTATCCAGCTCTGAGCTTAATGCTATGAATGCAGATACTAATGAGGAGAATGATCCATCTTACAGGCCAATCAATGTTGCTCCTCTTGCTGCCATACCACCAGGCCCTTTAGCTCTAATACCAGAACCCTCCACCTCTAGCCCTGAGAAGAGAGCTATAGTGTTGGGTATAGCTGTAAAGCCAGTCTGGTCATTCATCAACACATGGGGGAAAGGAGCATCAAAGGATGCTCGAGTGAGGAAACAGGAGGCCTGAGAAGAAGCCTTGAGGATGGAAGCTGAAGTCTGGAGTCTGAAGATGTCTTTGGTGAAGCTTGTTAGGGTTGTGTCGTAATGTAATCAGCAACAATGTTTAAGAAGTCTTGTATGGTGATACTGCATCTCAGAATGCAGCTTGTTTTTATGAATAAAAGACTTGACTTTGGTAGATTAATCTTTGTTATCTGTTGCCACTGATTGTATTTTTGATACTAGATCTGCAAAAGGTTAGTAGAACACAGAACGTGCAAAACAAATATATACACAAAATATGCAAAAGTATACAAAATATACAACATAAATCCTCCCCTTAAACCAAAAACCTCCCCTTAGGCATAATCCTCCCCTCAAACACAACAATCAGGGGTTGATCATGCCTATATGGACAACCAAATACTGAAACATTAGACCATCAAAAGCTTTTGTCAACAAATCAGCTACATTTTGATCTGTATGGATTTTAACCACTTGAATAAGGTGTTTTTCATTAGCATCTCGGATAAAGTGGTGTCTTATTTCTATGTGCTTTGTTCTTTGATGAAAAATAGGATTTTTAACAATGCAGATTGTACTTTGATTGTCTATAAAGATTTTTTTGTTCATAAAATTGAACCCATAATCAAATAACTGATTTTGAATCCAAAGTACCTGACCACAACAACTAGTAGCAGCAACATATTCAACTTCAGTAGAAGATGTAGCCACTATAGTCTGCTTCTTTCATTGCCAGGAGATTAATCTCCTTCCTAGAAACTGACAACCCCCAGTAGTAGATTTCCTATCAAAGTTTGCACCAGCATAGTCACTATCACTATAAGCCTCCAACTCAAATGGAGATTCTCTAGGATACCAAAGACCCAACTTAGGTTGACCCTTGAGGTACTTGAAAATCTTCTTGACAGCAGTCAAATTGGAAGTTAAAGGAGTGACCTGATGCCTAGAACAAGCATTGACTGCAAACATAATATCATGCCTAGAAGCAGTCAAATACATGAGTGAACCAATCATGGATCTGTAGAGATGAACATTAACAGCAGGATCTGGTTCATTATTTGACTTAGGCTTTGGTGCTTCATAAGGAGTAGTTGCAGTCCTAACTAGTTCCATATCAAACTTCTTGAGGATGTCATGCACATATTTCTCTTGATGAATGAAAATACCATCTGGTTTCTGCTGCACTTGAAGGCTCAAAAAGAATGTAAGCTCACCCATTGCACTAATCTCAAACTCACTTTTCATCAACTCCTCAAATTCCCTGCACCAAGCTTCTTTGGTAAAACCAAAGATAATTTCATCCACATACACTTGAACAAGAATGATATCTCTGGAGTCCTTCTTGATAAAGAGAGTCTTATCAATGGAACCTCTCCTATATCCATGTTTCAGTAGAAACGAAGAGAGCCTAGCATACCAAGCCCTAGGTGCGTGATGAAGTCCATAGAGGGCTTTAACCACTTTGTAGACTATATATGGATTATGAGGATCTACAAATCCCTTGGGCTGAGTGACATACACTTCTTCTTCAATTTCACCATATAGAAAAGCACTTTTTACATCCATCTGATATACCATGAAACCCATGAAGGAAGCAAATGCCAAGAAGAGTCTGATAGCCTCTACTTTAGCAACAGGAGCAAAAACCTCATCATAATCAATCCCCTCTTCTTGTCTGTGACCTTGGGCAACCAACCTAGCTTTATTTCTTACCACAATCCCCCTTGCATCCCTCTTACATTTCAGAATCCTCTTTTTCCCAATGGCATACTTGCCAGGAGGCAACTGAACAAGCTTCCATACATTTTTATTTAAGAATTGTTGCATTTCTTCTTGCATAGCAGCTACCCAGTCATCATCTGCCAAAGCCTGTGCAACACTGGTAGGTTCAACTTGAGAGAGGAAACAAGCAAATACACAATGATGATACTCTATATGATTGTTCCTATGTTGATCCTGAATGTAATTGAGAAATGCAGATTCACCAAAATTTGTCTTCTTCACCCTGCTTCTAGTTTGCACAGATGAAGTAGGATCACCAATTATTAGAGATTGTGGATGAACTGTGTTAATCCTCTTAGTTTCATTAGGACTAACATCAATGGATTTGGCCAGATTAGTAAGAGTAGGACCAAAGTCATCATCATAGGAAGAAGAATCAAAGATGCCTGTTCTTGACACATGATGAATGCAATCCAATTCAGAGCTTGAATGTGAATTGGCTAAGTTAGATGGACTTGAAAATCTGGTGAGAGAATCTTCCAAACCCAAAGTATCAACAGTTGGAGTAGTGGAGGGAACCACAGGAACAGCATCACAAGCAGAAGGAACAGGAACACTACCAGCAGAACCACCATCAGCAGCAACTGAGCCATTACCTGTAGGATCAGACACATTACCAGCAGGAACAGATACATTAGCAGCAACATCAAACTTCCTACGAGCTTCGATAGTTGCCTGCCTTAAGAGTTCCTCTGTTTCCTTGGAGAATTCATAACCATACATTTCAGCAGCATCCTTTGCTACATGCTCTTGACGTTGAAGCTTCACAAGCTCTTCTGCATACCCTAAATCACTTGAAGCGACATCAGAAGAAGTTGTATCCTTGGTACCTGAAAAGTGGTTAGTAGGAAAAGAAGGAACAGCAATAAGTTGTTCATCACACTCTGAATCTGACTCATCATCTGAGGAACTTGCAATGTTAGTTTGAGTATCGTGTGGTTCTACAGAAAGAATAGATTTATAACGAGTATAACCTTAGTGATCAGTTAAGTAGTCAAGATCAAAGTACCATTCTTGACCTGCTCCCAGAACATTTGGCTTGTCCTCCATAAGTCTCAGATTCAGTGTTTTTTCAATCCTCTTTGTGGAGATGTTATAAACCCTGTAAGCTTTACTATGAGCTGAATAGCCTACTACGAAACCCTCATCAGCTTTTCCTTCAAATTTGCCCAAATGATCACTAGTGTTAAGGATGGTCACATGACAACCAAAAGGCTTAAGATAGCTTATGGTAGGAATCTTTGCAGACAAAAGTTCATAAGGTGTCTTATTATGAGGATGAGTTATCAACACCCTATTCAAAACATAGCAGGCAGTGCTGACTGCTTCAGTCCAGAACATGGTAGGTAACTTTGAATCAGCAAGCATAGATCTTGCTGCTTTAATCAGGGTTCTATTCTTCCTTTCAGCAACTCCATTTTGTTGTGGAGTCCTGGCATTACTATAATCCCTTTTTATCCCCTTTGTATCACAGAGCTCAATTAATTTTGCATTCTTGAACTCTGTCCTATTGTCACACCTAATGTCTTTAACCTTTTTATTCAACTGATTTTCAACCAGGGCAATAAAGTCTTGAAGAATCTGAAATGTTTCATCCTTAGT
The DNA here is from genome assembly GCA_910596185.1 of Chrysanthemum makinoi. Taxonomy (NCBI): domain Eukaryota; kingdom Viridiplantae; phylum Streptophyta; class Magnoliopsida; order Asterales; family Asteraceae; genus Chrysanthemum; species Chrysanthemum makinoi. The sequence continues at coordinate 270,494,995 of OU343221.1, forward strand.
CCCCAAGAAGAATGCCCATCAATACCTACTGTAGTCATTAGTAACCACCAAACAATAGTACTTTGTGATCAATTCTCCTGATAGATGTAGGACCAAAAAGGTCCATGTGCAAAAGCTGCAAAGGCTCTGAGATAGTGCTGACAGCAGTAATAGATTTGCAAGCTACACAATTGTGCTCATTAGTAAAGACTTTGGAAGGAATTCCATTAACTAACCCATGTTTTTCCAGCTTGTTTATAGTTTTGAAATTAACCTGAGCCATCCTTCTATGCCATTTAGTAGATTCATCCAAGGATGCCTTTGCCACCAAACAAGCTAAGTCACCTTCAGGCTGAACATCATTGAGGTTGAATGTATACAGATTTTGTTTCCTATGCACCTTCAAGAAAACTTGACTGTCATCAGGTATCTGGAAGTCTTTTGAAAGTACAAGACATTCAGTATCAGTGAACAACACATAATTTTTCTTGTCACATATTTGAGACACAGAAAATAAGTTGAAGTTTCGTAGTTGTTCCACATAATACACATTCTCAAAGTCTAGCTTGGAAGTTCTAATGGTTCCTTTCCATGTAATTTTACCATCTCCTCCTCCAAATGTAACAGTTCCTCCTTGAATAGGTACAAAATCATGCAATCTGTCTCTGTTCCCTGTCATACTCCTAGAACATCCACTATCAACAATACCTAAGTCTTTATTTGAATGAGGATCATCCTAAAAGTTAGAAATATACAACAACATTAGTATACATGGAGACCCAAGTCATTACTGACTTGGGCCTGCCTTGTGGATCACATTCGAAAAACCTGCAGATTGATGAGATCCACTATTGTTCTTGGAACCTTTCATTCATGATGGTATATTTTGTGTCCAAGAGCAACCTGCTGAGGGCTTAACAGCAGTATCCCACCTTGCCCCCTTTTAATCAATGGGTCATTATTAATAGGCCTATATCCATTTTGAAAATAAGTACTAGTTGGTCTGAATAATGGCCTAGGAACATTTCTTCTCCAACATGATGAAGATGGTCTATCAGCAGAAACTGGGTTACCATCAGGAACTGGTCTACCAGCAGCAACTGGTCTACCAGCAGAATTGGTTCTGCCAGTCCTCACATGTGTTCCAAAGGGAACAAATGGAGGAATTTTGGTCACATCATTCCATATTGGTCTATATCTCTGTTGATTAGTACAAACACCCATTTGTTTCTCATAAAAATCACAATCTTTGATAAGATGAAATGTACTACCACAAACAAGACATGATTTCTTCTTAAAATTCTTGTTCAAAACAGCAATAGTCTTATCACAAACAAAATTATTCAAACCACAACCAAAATCAGAATTGTTTTTAACAGAATCAACAAAACAAGAAATGTTTCTAAAATAAGCTGTCTTTGAAGATGGTTCATCAACAACAACTGTTGGGACAGGGAGAACTGGTAAAGGCTTGGGAGAGGCAGACTTGGAAGTTGAAGACTCTTCACTTGAATCACAACTGGCATAGTCTTTAGACTGGGTCTCTAAAGTCCTATCACTGGAAGAACAATAGAAAAAAGTATTAGATTCACTGCCAGTGTCAGATAAGTCATTGGACTTTTGACCATAGGTCATATGTGATTCATTTGAGTCTGAGTCTGGATTGGGTGGTCTAACAATACCATTTATAGAAGAAGGAACTGAATGCATTTCACCTGGTTTTACAAATTTAACAAGTTTTCTATATTTATCTTCTTTTTCATTAGTGACAAGATTAAAAACACTGTACTCTTTAGGATTATAAACCTCATATGAACCAATATAGTCTTGGAAGCCCAACCCCGTCTTAGTTTTAACAGACATAGAACTTTTCCACAATTTATCTAGGTTTTTAGCCTGTTCTTGCCACTGTTTATGTCTAGCCACCTCAGTATCCAAATTAGCCTTTAGACCCTCTCTTTCTATGTTAACTTTTACATATTCTTTCTCAGAGAATTTTAACTGGCTAGTGGTGTTTTCCAAATCCCTCTCTAAAATCTTAATTCTTTCTTCAAGAGCCAATTGATTTTGTTGGTACCAGGCCTTTTGTTTTTCTAAAGATTTAACCGTTTTCTTATATGCCTGAACCTGAATAAAACTTTCTTTATATTGGCCATTAACATCATCAAATTCACATTTAAGAGCATCATATTGAGCATTACAACCAAAAATATAATTTTGTACATGAGATGTGATGCCCATCAGTGCAAACTCATCAGCAGTATCAATAACCAATCCAACCTGAGGATTTTCATCCTGAGCATCATCCACTCATCCCAGTCAATCCTTGGCTCTAAAGACATCAAAGCTTTAGGTTTCTAATCCTCAGCTTCCTTGATTTTAATGCAGAATATCTTCTCCTGTCACTTCCCTTCTTATCTGGGCATTCTCTAGCAAAGTGACCCATCTCGTTGCATTCAAAACACTGGATCTTCTTCCTGTCAAACCTGGCTGATTCTCTTCCCTTGTAGCCAAACTTCCTCCCAGATCCCTTCTCAAACCTGTTGACTTTCACAGCAAGCATGGCCATCTGCCATTTGAGATCCATCTCCTCCAAATCCCATTTATCCACTTGTTCAAAATCTTCATAGGCCAACTGATGTTGGTCTTCAGTTTCAGCAACAAACGAGTAAAGCACATCCTCTATCACAGAATCGGACTTTGATTTTCTTGTAGAAGAAGTGTGTGATCTGGTTGCTGTTGATGAAGAGGTGGGACTCTCAGCATAAGACACCATTGTGTTAGAACTGGTAGTACTAACAAAATCTGAGTGTGTTGGAGTTGGAAAATAAGAAGAATGACCCTTGATATCAATTTCAAGAGATCTAAGCTTATTGTATAAGTCATCAAAGCTGATATAATCAAGGCCTCCCTTTGCCTTAAGAGTGAGAGAAACCTGCCTCTAGGAAGAAGGTAAAGAACGAAGGAACTTGAGATTGCATTCCTCATTGTCAAGTTTGGACTTCATCTGATTGAGCTGGCTCAAGATTTTCTGAAACCTGTCATACCCCTTGTGTATGCCCTCCTCTTCAGAAATTGTGAACTCCTGAAAGCTCTGCTTGAGCATAGACTTCCTCATCTTCTTAGACTCTTTATTACCACCAAACCTTGCCTTGATGGCCTTCCAGATCTCTTTTTCATCATCAAGATGATGAAAGTCACTCATATGCTCATCTGGAAGTGCCTGGAGCAAGGTAGTCCTAGCCTTTGTTTCCCTCTGAAGAGCAATAGCTTCCTTAGTTGTTGCTGCTGGTAGAACGATCAGATTACCTTCTGTATCTCTACCAATCTTCTTCTTGATGTTGCCTTTTAGAATAATGTTCCAGAGATGGTAGTCACTGTTGGTGATGTAATTCTCCATCTTCATAGCCCATATGTCATATTCGTCCTTCTTCAGATAGGGAAACTTTTCATTGTTGTTGGACATAGTGGTAAACAACCTACTGAATTGTAGACTGAGCATTGGATGGCTCAGGCTTGTCCTCATTGTCTGATTCAGAATGTTTTGATGATGTCATTGTTAGAGTGAGATTAGGGTTTTGTGAAAGAGAGTAAGAGTGTCTTCTTTGAAAGATTCTCACTAGGCTCTAATACCACTTGTTGGATCAGTCCCAGATAGATCTTATGAGCCTTAATGAAAGTATAGTCAACCTGTGTAATCACAAGAAAACTATGGAGAACCTTTACTAGACTTATGTTTACGCGGAATATAAACACAAGAATCAAAAAGACAATAAACACAAAAGACTTGTTCCTCTATGGATCTATATATTGAATTACTAATAATGTTATTGACCAGTATGTCAAACCTAGCCGCTGGTTTCTTTTATACTATTAAGAAACCCTAATTCAGCAGCTTGAAAAACACGTAAAAGATATGCATTATCTATTCCTGATTTAACTCATGGATATCCTAATTAAATTCTAATAATACGGAAACTACATATCCTCAGAAACAAAAACAACTATCAGTAGCAACTGCACTATCAGCAGTAACTACACTATCAGCAGGAACAATAAAGTTATCAGCAGGAACCCACTATTACAAAATTCCTAAGGGATCTTCCATCTGAGGTCTGTATCATAAGTTATTCACAGACGAAAATTGCTGTAGTGGGAGCTATAAAGTTTTGAATTTTTAGGTTTTCTTTTCAAGGGCTTCGATATTAATTGGTTCCCTTATTCTTATAATGATGAAAGTCGATTAAGGAGCTGATTTGTTTGGTGATTATGTTTGTGTTCCTTGATGGTTAACCTGAATTGTGATCGTGTTTAGGGTTTCATGTTAATCGGTTCTATTAAGATTTTCTGTTTAAATTCGATCTAAAGAAAATATTTAGGTTTAACAATTGGTGACATATGAATAATGGTCAGGTTCTTTGAATGTTACAATGATGGACATTTATTCAGAGATGAAAAAGTATTAAAGGGTTTAAAGAAGATTAACTAATTCCATTCAGGGTTTGCTCATTAATACAATTGTTGTTCTGATTGGTTGTGTGTATGTGGGTTTTTCGAGAAGTAATGCTTCTTGATGTGATTGTTTTCTGACTAGCTGTTACTATTGACAACTACTATATTCTTTTTAAAGTCTGTCGATTCTTACATAAGTATGAAACCCTAATCTGATTTGGTAACACTTAAGCTGCTGATATAATGATGGTACTTGTTAGGGTTTCATCGTTAGGGTTTTACCTAATCATGATTCCCTGGTTCACATGATTCATTCTTATGGTTTCTTGATCAATGGTTGAAGGTTGTGATTAGGATGTTTGATAGTGGTTCATATGAAGTTGTTATTAGTTTTGATGACATGGAGTACAACAGGAGGAGCAATGAAGGATGCATTACTGCTATGTTTTGATGTAGCTATTGCTCAATTGAATGGGAGGAAGGAGACTTGTACTGCCATGTTACAAGTTGCGACTTACAGCTTAATACTGCTATCATGTACTGCTCATTATAGGTTAGCACTGCCCATTTTTCTGGTTGCTTGGTACTGTCAGTTGCACATTTTAGTACTGCTCATACATAGCAGTTGGTACTACCCGTTCAAACTTGGTACTGCTCCATATATATTAGTACTGCTTGAAGGAGAGGATAGTACTACTTGTAGTTTATGTTATTACTGCCATACGTTTGATGATGGGTGTCATATTACAGTAGCTGAATGAGGTAATTACTTGTGTGAAAGTGACAATGGAGAGAATGTAATGGAGCACATGCATTGGTCGTATGATGTTTGGCGTTTTATGTATGGTTTTAATTCCCCTCATACGCATGTTGTTGTTTTCTGTGAGTAAAGCAACACACCTCGTTCTAATTTATCATTGGTTGGTGACTTTTTGAGCATGATAATGTTGACTTGCTTATGGTTGATGGTAAATTCACTTTGGTACACATGGTACTGAGTATAATGGGACGGCGGTGTATTTAATTGTTCGAGGAGACACACAATTGAGTAAAATATGGACTAAACTTGATTTATTTTATGGATGCTCAAATTTGGTTGATTTTTGAAGCATGTAGTGATCAGGTTACACACACCTGAATGATTTGAGGGGAAGTTGTACATGGATTTGGTTTTCGGCTTGACGTCACACAGTTTGGATTTATGTTCTTAACAGGGTTTTAATGGCTCGTTCTCATTTGCTTACTTGGTTGCGAAGAAAGGTTTTTAACATCTATTTGACGATGAAGTGGAACTACTTGGATGCATGTTTTATCATACCTTTTTGCAGGAGGCAACTTGTTCGTGCATTCATGTTGTGACGAAGAATTGACAAAGTATAGAAAGATGATTTTGCTATCACTTAAGAGAGTTTTGTTATTGTGCTCAGTATCTAAGTTAAAAAATGAGGATTATTGTCAAGAGATTGCAGTCTCCCTATACATCAGGTTTGAGTATACGTTTGGAGTCACGTGGTTAGTATAAGACATAAGACGCGAGTTTAGGTTGTTCTACTTCAGCATCAAGTTGGTAATACTTAGTTTTCTTCATTAGTGATCATTACATGGAGCCTATAGATTTGAAAAATCAAGAAGATGGTTAACATATGGGTTTCAGGGGAAGCTTATTGTTAAATGTTTAACCATCTACATGCATCATTCGAGGGGAATATTTTTACTCTCATAATTCATTATTAGTACTTTTGGTTTAAGTATCTAGTGTCTTAGTTCATTTTTAGTTGCGAAAAACTTCATGGTGGGTAATTTGAGATATTGGATGGCTGGATTGGAAGTATTGTATTGATTTGTGATGGTCAAGATCAAATTTGCATTTACTTAGCGTCTCCTAGTGGATTATGACAAAAGGGTAAGAAGTAACTTGTAGATTCTTGGTGGTACATGTGAGTTTAAGGGGAAGTCGTTATCTTTCATATATTTTAGCTTCAGGGGAAGTTCGTGATTATGTGGTTTTGTCATTATCAACTAGGGGAAGATTGTTGGGTCTAATATTTGAGTTGATAAGACAAAACATATGAAAGATGAAGGACTTAAGAAGACAAACGAAGAATTCTTCAAACGATGAAGAATGAAACACAAGGGACTTGCTTGATAAAGAAGATTTTATATTATAGTCATTTGTAGTCTTTTATAACCATAATCCTCTAATATATAAAGAAGACAAGGGACCTAGGTTTTGAGTGTGTCAAACAATGTAAACGCCAAAGGGGTGTATGTGTGTCTAGGCGTGTTTCTACACCATGTAGACGCCTAGGGTTTGTAGTGTTTAGCCCCAAGGATCGTTTGATCCCAATTATAGGTTAGATATCGTCATACATTGATCAAGTAGGATTAGGGCTGCTGAAGGGTTTGTATTGTAGTAGTTGTTAGAGATGATGACGAAGAACCTTAATAATAACAATGATGTTTCTTTAATCCGTTGCGCATCTTATTAACGTTGTTACTGTTAATCCATATTGCTCATAAACGATCTTCACAACATCACACCTTAAGATTAAATCGAGCCCAGTAAAACCCCTCAACAACCTAATGCGATGTCATCTTTGCAGCAAAACTCAATCCCAATTCAAGAATCTAATTCGGTAATGGCAAAAACCTGCAAGATCGAATCAAAATGCAGGACACGAACATCCTCAAGAAGCGTTGAGAGTTCTCGATATAAATCAAAGGTGGACACGCAATGATGCATCAAACCTTAAGATTATATAGTTCCTACTCACACTCCTCAAGAACTAACTACAACGTGATTTTCATAGCACAACTCAAGTCCGATTCAAGGATCTAATTTCGTAATGGCATTTTCAAGTTATTTTATGCCACCCGCTTTTGTGCAATTCCAAAACATATATCTGACACTTCTGTAACCATGTTGAAAAAAACACACGGAACCTATCAAAGAAACATATATGTCGAAACTCCAATCTTTGTGATCGCTTGAAAAATCTTTCCTGACATTGCTATTAAAATTTGCAATAACAAATCAGAATGCAGGATGCGAACATCCTCAAAAAGCATTGAGAGTGATCGATACAATTCAAAGGTGGAAACGCTACGACGCATCAAACCTTAATATTACATTGATCCCACTCATACTCCTCAAGAACCGACTACAGCGTGATTTTTGCAGCACAACTCAAGTCCGATTCAAGGTTCTAATTTGGTAATGTCATTTTTAAGTTATTTTATGCCATCCTATGTTGTTCAATTCCAAAACCTATATCCGGCACGACAAGAATCATGCAGAAAACAAACACATGGCACCTATCAAATAAACCATTCATGTGAAAAATCCCATCTCCGTCATCGCTTGACAAATCTTGCCCGAGCTAGATATGAAATGAACAATTTATTAGAAATGAATACCCCATGAACAATTAAAAATCTACACTGACCAAAGTTACTACCTACATTTTAACTAATAGTCGCATATCAAAAGTAACATATATCAACATTCTCAAAAAAAATGTTAATAGTGCACGATGTAATCCAAATAGTACACACACTAAACTCACACTCCTCAAGAGTTTAACGCTTGAAAAAAAATGCTTCCCGAGACTACACGAAATAATATTACTACAGTCATTGACTTTTGACTAAGAGTGCCAGAATCATCATAGCTAAGCAAGTAGCACCCAAATTATATGTACAAAACACCACCAGAAACTCTATATTATGCAAAATAACAACATCATGAATAAAAATTCTAGCAGCAATCATAATCAAATATCATAGAATATAAAAATTTATACAGCAAGCATTATCAAGTATTATAATTGTATCCAATGAGCACACATAAGATTATATCAACCACCCTCACACTCCACAAGAGTGAAACGCTGCAAAAGATGCTTCCCGAGACCACAAGCAGACAAAGTATAACTACATAGACTAATGACCAATTAAGAGTGCCGAATTCATTATAACCAAGCAAGCATCACCCAAATTATATGTATAAACCACCACCCAAAAACCCTAAATTCTACTAAACTTCAACATCCAAATCAGAATTCATGCAACAACCATAATCAAATATCATACTATAAAAAAGTTATACATGAAGCATAACCAATCATTATAATGATCACCCAAACCCAAGTGATTAAACAAATAAACATCATTCTCAAAAAACGTTAAGGGTAGTAGATCGAAACTAATGAGTAAATGCACCAAAACATAAGATTATATCAACCACCCTTACACTTATAAAAATTGATACGGTTGCAAAAAAAACTGCTTCCCGAGACTACATGCAAGCAAAATATAGCTACAAACACTCACCTCGAATAAAGAGTGTCGAAATCATCATAGCGAAGCAAGCACCGCCAAGATTATATGTACAAACCACCACCGGAAACCATAAATTCTACAAAAATTACAACATCCTAATCATAATTCATGATATAATCATAATCAAATATTATACTATAAAAAGTTTATACAACAAGCATAGCTAAGAATTATAATCATCGCACTCAAAATAAACATAATCAAACATTATACCAAACCCCTAAAATGACTTAAGATTTAAATGACTAAATCAAGAAAACCTAAATAACCATACCTTTTCCATAAAATATATTTCAGCACTAATTTTCTTACCCAATGCCATCATGTTGATCCCAGTAACACTACGATCAAATTCCTTGGCTTGTAAAGAATTAGTTATACTAGATGTAGGATCTTAATATATTGTGTTATTGATGATTCGGGTGGCCTTGGATGATGATGATACAAGTATGCCATTTTTTAGAGAGAGAAAGATATGAGAGGGTGTTCTTGGTAGAGACTTGTAATGCAAAATGAAAAGGTTAGATTGAAAGAAGCACCACCGCTTCCAAGGATGGAAGGGGTATCTATAGTTACACAAACTACGTCCTCCTATCGAACTGTCGATCAGGCATACAGTGGGTAAAGACCCGTTCTTCCTCTACGGTGTTACACTAAACTAATCTACGCTACAAATTAACTAATAAACTAATAAATAACGTAAATAACTACAAGTCTACGAGCTAAAATATGTGATCCGCTCCAAACCGTCAAGTTTTCTCACACAAACCGGCCACTTGTGAATGGCCGACCGTAAGAAACTTAAAACGGTTCAGAAACGAATGCAATGAAGATCTGGGGAGTATAGGGTTTCCCCGGGTCGTTAAGTCCCAACGAGCTGTGCGAGAATAGTCAAACGTATAGTGATCGAGAGATTTGAACGGAGAAGAGGTTGTGAAAGATTATAACTACAGAAAAAGTACATAAACTACAAGGGCTTAAATGCAAATTAAAGAAAATCAAAAAGATAAACTATATTAAATAAACGCTATCACTATTTCAAAATCTAATGTTTTTTATTTTTCTTTTATAAACTTAAATTAAAAAACTACGCGACGTACACAAGAAAATATGAAACTGAAGCAGTATTAATCCTAAAAATATGAAAATGATATTTTTACAATCCTAATGATAAAAGAAAATTTTTAGAAAAATAAAATTATTTTTATAACTAATTATCTAATTATTATTAATTAAAAACTATTTTTAACTATTTAATATTAGCCTAAAATACAAGAAAATATGAAATAAAGCTAGAAAAATAAAATTGTGACTTGGAAAAATCTAAAATAACAAAAGAGAATTTTTAAAACTATTTTTATATTTTTCTGATTATTTTTGTATTTTCTATGAATTAAAAACTATTAAAAACTAATTAAATTGCTTAAAAATACAAATTTAACTAAGAAAAATTTGGAAAAATATTTTTTTGACTTTTTATATTTATCTTAACTTAAGAAAAATGAAAAATTATTTTTTTGAACCTTTTCTTAATTAATTGTATTAAATGCTAATTAAAAAGGCTTAAAAACTAATTTAAATCAAGAAAAATACTAAACTGACTTAGAAAAATCTGAAAAATTCAAGAAAAGTCTAAAATAATAGTTAGAATATAGGAAAAATATAAAAAACAGGGGTTCTGTACAAGAAAATGAAACTGCTAGGCAAGTGCTTATAAATAAGCACTTGAAATAAGCCAAATGAAAACCAATAAGCACCAACTGTACACAGAAGCTTAAATAAGCTAAAAGAACTCTAAAGCAACTAAAAACAACAAGTCATAACCTCTGGATTGCAAGTTACAAAGATTTAATGATGTGAGCTTACGTGCAAAAACAGATGTGAGGGGCCACTTTTAAGCCTAAGAATAAGCTGCTAAATAAGCTGGAAACCAAAAACAGATGAAGGATCCTAAAGAAGACCTGGGTGAGAGCTTGTAAACCAAAAAGGAGACCTTGATGAGCTCAAATGAGCTTTGTGCAAGCCTTGCAAAACCCCTGTGCAGACTCAGTATCAACTGAGTCAGTGCACAGGGCAATTGATCCCATATTGACAAGCTAGTTTGGGTATTATAAAAATTTGACAAAAATATATAAAATTCACAATGATAAACTAGACCAGTATAACTTTTTAAAACCACAAGTTTCATTTAATTTGGCTCAGCAATGAACTCATGAAAAATCATCTTAGTTTGGCCAAAACTGAGTTTTCCAGTTTTGACTTTTGATATAGAAATGGAAAATTTGACCAAAATGAAATTTGAAACCAATTTTTGGACTGATTGAGATGAAATATGATGAAATAAAGCTGATGCAAGCTATGCCTGTGATTTATGAACACAAAACAAGTGTTTGCTTTAATAAAAACCAACAGTTAACTTATTAAGCCAGCTTATAAGTAATGTTGACTTTGGGTGTTGCAGGCACAAGATAATGACTAGAATGAGTTCAAATAAGCTAACCAAGCCTGAAACAACAAGTTCTAACTACTGAGCTAACCTATAACACAGTGTACAAAGCTGATCCAAACACCATTTTAAGTACTGATATGCACTTTTAATTAAGCTAACTACTGATCCAACTTGTATAACTGATTAAACTGAGTGACATTGAGCTAAATACAACTATTTAAACATGTTTAAATTATTTTAGACCACAAATACATATTATGCAATGGCTAAAAAAAATGAACTTACAATAGGCCCAAGTTGCAACTGAGGATCAATAAACACTACCTAAATCTGTTCTCAACCCATATCTAACTAAGAATTAACCCATGTTCAATCACAGTATCAACCCAAATTCACCTCCAACTCAGCAAATCAAACCATTTCATCTGGCAGTTGACTTTTGTTAACCATTAGCCAAAATTATTTGAAACTGAATTGAAAGCTTATCAAAAGCTAAAAGAAGCTTTAATAAACTCACTTGAGCTTAAAAAGAAGCTGTTTGAAGCTTAAACATAGGAGTTTGAAACTAACTTTGGCAACAGTAAACTTGAAAACATAAAATGATATTAAAACCTTGAATTACCACTTAAAACTAGATTGCAACTATAAAACCACTTAGTTTGATACATAGAAACAAAAATTACAACATTATGACTTAAACTAAAACATTTAATTAAAAAACGACATTAAAGAAAAAAATAAAACTAGCTACTTCTCTTTGCTTCCTTCATCTCTCTCTTTTATAGCTCCAAATGATTTCTCTCTCATCTCTGAGCATATCCCACCATTGATCATGATCATTGGATCAGCTGAGAAGTTAATAGCCATTGGATTGATTTTTGGCGGGAAAGTTGTATTTGACCTGTTGGGGTTGAGTTTTGGGGGAAAGGAATGCATTTAATGTGTTTTGGAGTATGGTGGAGGAGGGGGGAACAAGGGAAGTGGGATTATGAGCTGGAAGGATGGGAGATGGAGTGTGCAGGGATTTGGCAAGGAAGATGAAGAAAAGGCGGGTAGGGTGTTTTGTTTGACCAGTGTTTGACTGGGGATTAATAATGCCAGGGGGTCCAAATGGAAAGGCAGGGTCCAATTGGGTTTATGACAAGGGTCTAAGGTCAAAAAAAGTTTTAATGACAAGGACCTATGTGTAAATTCTGAAAATTCAAGGACCAAAGCTCCCAATTCATCAAAGATGTTTCAAGGGACCAAAAGTGACAAGTTTTAATAATACAAGGACCAAACTTGACATTTTCAAATTTCTAGGGGCCATTTTTGCCAATTTTCAAACTTGAAGGACCAATTTTGTAAATTCTCAAAACTTTTGATATTTTTCACCAAAGGACTAATTTTGACAACTTATGATTTTAAAAGGACCTTTGGTGATTTTTCTTTTGAAATTATGGCTCAGGGACTATTTCTGACAATTTTTGAAACTTGGGGGACTGAAACTGCCAATTATGCAAACTTTGCTCATTTTTCATCTGATTTTGAACATTTTGCATCTGAAACATATAAAATGCAATTTTGGAATATTTTCAGTATTTTGATGCATATCTGAGCATTTTTAACCGTTTTGCAGTTCAGATTTAACCAAAAATGATGAGTATTTACACACTCATCAATCCCCCACACTAAACTATTGCTAGTCCCTAGCAATCTTTTGAGAAAAACTTAATGGATTTGAATCTCTTTACCAAAAGCCATTACTTCTGGAGTAGCCAAATGTTTCAGTTCAAGTAAGAACCATGGTACACCGATAACCATGTGATTTTGAGCAAACCACCAGCTTCCAACGGATTTGATTTGTCTTTACCAGAAGCCGTTTGCTTCTGGACTAGCCAACTCTTAGATAAATTATCAATATTATCTTTGGTGAGCTGATTACCAATTATGGTTTTTCCACTGCCTTTACCACAAGCCATAAACTTGAAGGCTAGCCAACTCTTCACTTTTTAGGATATGGTGAGCTGAATACCATACAATTTTGGGCAAATTGCAAGCCGTCAACGGATTTGAGATATCTTTACCAAGAGCCGTTTGCTCCTGGATTAGCCAATCCTTTTGTTTATTAGACAAGGCGGACTGATAACCAATTGAGTAAGTGCAGAACACTTACTCCAAAAAAAAATTTTGGCCAAAAATGGGGGAATTAGGCGGTATAATTACATGATAATATTCGTGAGAATTCCCCCCCACACTTAGAAATGAATATTGCCCTCAATATTCAAAGTACCGGCGGTTATGCCGAAACAAAGAACGTAAAAGAGAAATACTACGGCCATTATTTGAAAGATTTTTTTTTTTTTTTTTTTTTTTTTTTTTTTTTTTAGGAAAACTTATATACAACAGCGGGGGGGAAACTCCCCCACACTAGGGTGGCACACACGGGTGAAAACCCATGTTTAGCTACTGTTTTTGATTACCGAGTCGCTAGCTTGACTCGACCCCGCATTCATTGGTTCATGGGGAAGCAAAGTGGAAGAAACAATCTCCATCGAACTTTCATTCAAGATGTTTGGACAAACATTTGAAGCACGTGAAAGTTCCACACCGATGAGATATATTCCCGGCTCAAGAGAATGAGAAATGCCGGGGTCAAAGATGGTATCTTCACTCTCGTAGGAGTTAAGACATGGAGAAGAAATGGGAGGAGAAGGCAAAGTGTCAATTACTTGACAACGGGTGGGATGGGTGGGCAAAAGATTAGATTGAGGAACATTAACGGAATGTTCAGAAATCTTATCCACCACTTTATAAGTCACAACATCCGTGCTGGACTTAAGAAATATCCGAGAGTGAACTCCTTTGAAAGGTAAGATACCGGGTTTGAACACTTTGTCCTCTGAGAGGAATGAGACGCAAGTATCAACCACGGTAAAATCCTTAAGGGTAGATGAGTTACTCATGGATGAAAGAGAGTGCGGAGCATTTTGCTCAAAAAGCACGTCCTCAATTCCCGGCGGATGAGGATCGATGTGAGCGAGTTCACCGACGAACTCCTCATGGAAAAGTCTACTCCTTTCGGAAGGAGGAGGCAATTCAAATGTGGACGACTCATACTTAGGAAGAGAAATATGAAAAGTGGGAATGCCACTACTCTCCTTTTTAGTACAATCGTCATCAAAGCGGAATACTTCAAATTCCGGAAGAGAATCATTGGACAAAGCCTCAAGTTCAGAAAATGGTTCGGGCTTTTCCAAGATATAGTCACTATCCACAACGGGGATAGGAGATGAAGCTGGTTTAGCACATAATGATTCAATCTTAGAAACGAGGAGATTTACATTGAATAATTTTTCAAGGAGTATCTCGTCCCAATTTCAGATCATCGAATCTCTCACCTCCTCTAAGCTAACTAGCTCAGAAGGAAAGTCCTCGACATAATCGATGTCTCCATAAGATAAAGAATCGTCAAACGAAGTACAATCGTTGTCAGAATCGTAGAACATCTCGACATGATCGTTTGGGATGTCAAGAGGAGGAGAAGAATCATCATCAAGAGGCTCATCAAACATGTTACCGGAGATAACTTCGGACTCACTTGGGGTTGGGACAAGGTTCTCAACACAAGACGGTTCCGTTTCCAGAATAGTGCTAAGATGCTCGTCCCCCATTAAAAGGTTATCTGAAGGTTCTATGGTAGATAGGCAAGATAAGGGCGGAGAGTGGACATGTGCGGTACTTTGTGGGCTTGAGGTATGCACCTTGTCCTTTATCATCTCCCAATCCTCCTCATCCTCATCATCGAGACGGCAAGCCTCGTTAAATAGGAGAAGCTTTTGAGCTGCTCGCTCCTCGGCTAGAAATCTTTCATTGAGAGCTGCTTGTTCCTCGGAAAGTTCTTCAAGGATACAAGGATATTGATCGATGACGGGAAGTTGTGGGGGTTGGACATTGTCAAAACAGGAAGTGTTATAACAAGGATCGGGTCCAAAGTAATTATGATTCCACGATTGACATTGATAATCATCATGAGGACCCCCACACTTAGCACAATGAGGGTATTGGGGAGAGAAATTTTGAAACGATGTTTGATCATTGAAATGATGAAAATACGGTTCTGGTTCGTATAAATTTTGTGGAGGGTAGTTGAAATTGTTTTGAGGATAATTGAAAGAGTTTGGGTTAGAATCATAAGCGAATGAATTCTCGGCACAAATCGAACAACATCCATTGACAAGATAGTTTCCACACCACTCGCACATACATTTGAAACAACGAAAACCTTGTGGTAACAAGTCTCCACAACCGTAGCAATAATTTTGATCAAACAAAGGTATTTCGGGCTCGGGAATAGGAATCGAGGGTTCAACAACATCACATATGGTAGGTAAAGTGGTATTTCCCGAAGGTGAATCTTGACGAAGTTCAATTAAGAAGTTTTGAATCATGTCATTTCTGGCCCTAAAGAAGTCGTCGGTAAAACGTTCTGAAGATTCCGGAGTTGGGACAAGTGGTGTGCTCTTAGAGCTAGCAAGTTCCACCACTTCCGTTATGGTCTCCGGTGTTTGAACGGGTTCATCGTAATCAATTCTAATTCTCGACCTTTTTTCATCGGCTTGAATTTGCTCGATTAGATTACGGGCTCTAAATTCAAAGAAATCGTCCTCGTAACCCTCGGTGAGTGCTTGAGGTAGCTCCGACGTTTGAACGGGTTTGTCAACATTAGAACGTATTTCGGGTTGTGGCGGGTGGTCAAAATAACTTAGAAAAGAATTTTTTATGGATAATTCGCACAAATTGCAAAATTCGCTTGAACTAGGCCTTCCGCACCGCTCACACACACTTGTGACGATGATGTTGATGATTGTCGACATAAGAATTAAACATATAGAGGGTTAAAGAGATAGAATTAAACGGTTTTGAGGTTAAAGAAGAGTAGAATCAAACGGTACGAGAGGGTAAGAGAAATAGAATCATACGGATAAGAGGAATGAGAAGAGTATTTTTGGATTTTTGGATTTTTATAAGAAAATATAAACATATATAGATGGTATGAACAATGAGTGAATATTCAAATCACTAATCTGCTAAACGTAAGATAATTAGCACAGCTCCCCGGCAGCGGCGCCAAAAATTTGATCCGCTCCAAACCGTCAAGTTTTCTCACACAAACCGGCCACTTGTGAATGGCCGACCGTAACAAACTTAAAACAGTTCAAACACAGAATGCAATGAAGATCTGGGGAGTATAGGGTTTCCCCGGGTCGTTAAGTCCCAACGAGCTGTGCGAGAATAGTCAAACGTATAGTGATCGAGAGATTTGAACGGAAAAGAGGTTGTGAAAGATTATAACTACAGAAAAAGTACATAAACTACAAGGGCTTAAATGCAAATTAAAGAAAATCAAAAAGATAAACTATATTAAATAAACGCTATCACTATTTTAAAATCTAATGTTTTTGATTTTTCTTTTATAAACTTAAATTAAAAAACTACGCGACGTACACAAGAAAATATGAAACTGAAGCAATATTAATCCTAAAAATATGAAAATGATATTTTTACAATCCTAATGATAAAAGAAAATTTTTAGAAAAAGAAAATTATTTTTATAACTAATTATCTAATTATTATTAATTAAAAACTATTTTTAACTATTTAATATTAGCCTAAAATACAAGAAAATATGAAATAAAGCTAGAAAAATAAAATCATGACTTGGAAAAATCTAAAATAACAAAAGAGAATTTTTAAAACTATTTTTATATTTTTTTGATTATTTTTGTATTTTCTATGAATTAAAAACTATTAAAAACTAATTAAATTGCTTAAAAATACAAATTTAACTAAGAAAAATTTGGAAAAATATTTTTTTGACTTTTTATATTTATCTTAACTTAAGAAAAATGAAAAATTATTTTTTTGAACCTTTTCTTAATTAATTGTATTAAATGCTAATTAAAAAGGCTTAAAAACTAATTTAAATCAAGAAAAATACTAAACTGACTTAGAAAAATCTGAAAAATTCAAGAAAAGTCTAAAATAATAGTTAGAATCTAGGAAAAATATAAAAAACAGGGGTTCTGTAAAGAAAATGAAACTGCTAGGCAAGTGCTTATAAATAAGCACTTGAAATAAGCCAAATGAAAACCAATAAGCACCAATGTACACGAGAAGCTTAAATAAGCTAAAAGAACTCTAAAGCAACTAAAAACAACAAGTCATAACCTCTGGATTGCAAGTTACAAAGATTTAATGATGTGAGCTTACGTGCAAAAACAGATGTGAGGGGCCACTTTTAAGCCTAAGAATAAGCTGCTAAATAAGCTGGAAACCAAAAACAGATGAAGGATCCTAAAGAAGACCTGGGTGAGAGCTTGTAAACCAAAAAGGAGACCTTGATGAGCTCAAACGAGCTTTGCACAAGCCTTGCAAAACCCCTGTGCAGACTCAGTATCAACTGAGTCAGTGCACAGGGCAAATGATCCCATATTGACAAGCCAGTTTGGGTATTATAAAAATTTGACAAAAATATATAAAATTCACAATGATAAACTAGACCAATAGAACTTTTTAAAACCACAAGTCTCATTTAATTTGGCTCAGCAATGAACTCATGAAAAATCATCTTAGTTTGGCCAAAACTGAGTTTTCCAGTTTTGACTTTTGATATAGAAATGGAAAATTTGACCAAAATGAAATTTGAAACCAATTTTTGGACTGATTGAGATGCAATATGATGAAATAAAGCTGATGCAAGCTATGCCTATGATTTATGAACACAAAACAAGTGTTTGCTTTAATAAAAATCCAACAGTTAACTTATTAAGACAGCTTATAAGTAATGTTGACTTTGGGTGTTGCAGGCACAAGATAATGACTAGAATAAGTTCAAATAAGCTAACCAAGCCTGAAACAACAAGTTCTAACTACTGAGCTAACCTATAACACAGTGTACAAAGCTGATCCAAACACCATTTTAAGTACTGATATGCACTTTTAATTAAGCTAACTACTGATCCAACTTGTATAACTGATTAAACTGAGTGACATTGAGCTAAATACAACTATTTAAACATGTTTAAATTATTTTAGACCACAAATACATATTATGCAATGGCTAAAAAAAATGAACTTACAATAGGCCCAAGTTGCAACTGAGGATCAATAAACACTACCTAAATCTGTTCTCAACCCATATCTAACTAAGAATTAACCCATGTTCAATCACAGTATCAACCCAAATTCACCTCCAACTCAAGAAATCAAACCATTTCATCTGGCAGTTGACTTTTGTTGACCATTAGCCAAAATTATTTGAAACTGATTTGAAAGCTTATCAAAAGCTAAAAGAAGCTTTAATAAACTCACTTGAGCTTAAAAAGAAGTTGTTTGAAGCTTAAACATAGGAGTTTGAAACTAACTTTGCAACAAGAAACTTGAAAACATAAAATGATATTAAAACCTTGAATTACCACTTAAAACTGGATTGCAACTATAAAACCACTTAGTTTGATACATAGAAACAAAAATTACAACATTATGACTTAAACTAAAACATTTAATTAAAAAACGACATTAAAGAAAAAAAATAAAACTAGCTACTCCCTTTTCTTCCTTCATCTCTCTCTTTATTGCTCCAAATGATTTCTCTCTCATCTTCGAGCATATCCCACCATTGATCATGACCATTGGATCAGCTGAGAAGTTAATAGCCATTGGATTGATTTTTGGCGGGAAAGTTGTATTTGACCTGTTGGGGTTGAGTGTTGGGGGAAAGGAATGCATTTAATGTGTTTTGGAGTATGGTGGAGGAGGGGGGAACAAGGGAAGTGGGATTATGAGCTGGAAGGATGGGAGATGGAGTGTGCAGGGATTTGGCAGGGAAGATGAAGAAAAGGCGGGTAGGGTGTTTTGTTTGACCAGTGTTTGACTGGGGATTAATAATGCCAGGGGGTCCAAATGGAAAGGCAGGGTCCAATTGGGTTTATGACAAGGGTCTAAGGTCAAAAAAAGTTTTAATGACAAGGACCTATGTGTAAATTCTGAAAATTCAAGGACCAAAGCTGCCAATGCATCAAAGATGTTTCAAGGGACCAAAAGTGACAATTTTTAATAATACAAGGACCAAACTTGACATTTTCAAATTTCCAGGGGCCATTTTTGCCAATTTTCAAACTTGAAGGACCAATTTTGTAAATTCTCAAAACTTTTGATATTTTTCACCAAAGGACTAATTTTGACAACTTATGATTTTAAAAGGACCTTTGGTGATTTTTCTTTTGAAATTATGGCTCAGGGACTATTTCTGACAATTTTTGAAACTTGGGGGACTGAAACTGCCAATTATGCAAACTTTGCTCATTTTTCATCTGATTTTGAACATTTTGCATCTGAAACATATAAAATGCAATTTTGGAATATTTTCAGTATTTTGATGCATTTCTGAGCATTTTTAACCGTTTTGCAGTTCAGATTTGACCAAAAATGATGAGTATTTACACACTCATCAATATGCTAGACCATAATTGGGGTGACCGACACTTTAACATGGAATTTCCAATTCCTAACAATCTCCCCTTAAGGGAGGTCACCCCATGAAATACATTTTGCATCCTAGCATTCTTTCTTTGTCTTTAGTTCTAGAGCTCGTAGACTTCAATTCTTCAAGTTCCGCAATCTTTGTGCATTAGTAGCGATTCTTTAAAGTCCGCATAGTTTTGTATTTTGAGTGGAGGTCTTTGAACTGAACCACATCTTTGATGATCTTCGAGCTTTCATTGAGATCATCAGCCACAATAAATCTCTGAATCACCCTTTATTATGTTGCCATCATGTGATGTTGTGACTTTCGGACGGACATGCTCACACTTTCTGGATCATGACATCATTCCATCAGAGTAGCGGAAGCTTTACTAGTTCATGATATTTGCAGCAGCGCAGCATAAGCATGGTATGAGAATATCAGAGCCAGGTTATGTAGATTAGCACTTGTCATGATTTCTTTAATTAAGTGTGGATGCTGTGAGCATTCGGCTTTGGATTGACTTCTCAATTCTGATCAGTTGCAACCGTCCAAATGTACCTGCAAACAACAGTTAGCAATAAAACACATGAAAGTGTCTTTGATCACTTTCATTAAATTGAGATACACGGCCCACGGTTCCCCGTTGATCAGTACAAGTAATGCCTGTGATCAGGTATAATTTTGAAGAATCTCCTTGACAGGGTTTTGCAGCTGTTCTAGCTGTTCTCAAACCGGAACATCTCAAAGAGGACAACACGGAGTGAGTGAACCAGCGAATTGAGATTCACTGATTGATGAAAAATGATTTGAAAAAAATCGTGTATTGCTTGAAGAAAGAGTTTTGCAATACGACGAAGGTTTTATGAGAAAGATCAATTTTCAATCAAAAATACTTTTTGTATTTGAAAAGAGTACACATTCGATGTGCTAGAGAAAAGAAGATATTCGCACATCGAATGGTTTTTCCAAAAGTATTTTTTCAATCAGAGATACTTTTTATGTTTGAAATATGAATACACATTCGATGTGCTAGAGAAAAGAAGATTTGCACATCGAACGGTTTTTCCAAAAGTATTCGTCAATTCATTTCCTGGACCAAGGTTGATTCAATAATGAATCGCCTCATCGTTTCTATCCAGTTGCCACAATCTTGATCTTTTGGAAAGATCTCACATGTCACCCACCAAGAGCTTGTTTGATGTTGGCTCTAGAAGGCTTTCCATCTTCATCGTGAATACTTTTACATATCACTCGGATGTTCTGGCAATACCACAAGGATAATGCGTAGGACTCTTAATATATTATTACTTTCCACATTATGTGAAACAGCAAATCTTCATTAATTTTGTGTCCTAATGGGATATTGTGGATGATCTCTTGGCTCTAGACTCAATTTTTCATATTTGGTTCCTATGCCAGAGACTAGGGAGAGGATCTCCTTCTTCAATATCAACAATCTCTAAGAAAAAGTCGATAGATTATGTAGGTTCCCCGTGAGAATGAAACAAGCCCTTTTAAAAGGAACTTGAGTAGCTTGGGAAGTTAGGTGCAGTGCGTCACTGGGTCCATGACGTCTTGTCTTCAATACCAGTGTTACCTTAGTAACAACCAGTAGCATATGTATTGAACCCGGTTTCTGCCCTAAGGTTGAATTATTGGAGGGCTATTTATTTTCACCCTTTTTCACATTCATTTCTTTTTCATTCTTCAACCCCTTCAGTACTTACCGAGACTTCATTACTAGAACCTTGTTGGGTTTATTCCAGTTCTAGCTCTATCTCAGTCGGCACTCTTCCCATTTCTCACTTTTCTCCTTTTTTTCAATATACCTAAGGACTCTACACTATCTAGTGGATTGTCCCTGGGTAGATCCCTCCGGTTCTGGTGGACCGTGGGAACTAATACCTAACCTCACCATCCTTATAACTCCATGCATAAAGTAAAATGGTCGGTCTTTTGGTACCGTTCATTCTTCCATAAAACCAATTGAAAAATCATTTGGAAAATCAATCAAGGTACTTTTGATACGAGATCAAAGCATTTTGTACCTTAATAGTTTTGATCATTTAGAAATGCTCCCCCTCAACATGTGCATATGATCTTGAAATTGTTTAGCACATGGAGGCAAGAGTTCCTTGAAATAATTTGTTGATCACAATTTCCGTGGAAAAGGCCATTTGATTTTCTTTGGTAAATTCTCCCCCTCAATATGTGCATAGGATATTTGAAATCATTTTATCACATAGAGGAAAGAGTTCATTTGAAGTACATCCACGATCACAAAATCTATTAAGAAACCATTTAGAAAATCAATCAAGGTACATTATGATGAAGCATAGAAATCTTTGTACCTTGAAAGTTTATTTTCTTTTGAAATGCTCCCCCTCAATATGTGCTTCGAGATTCGAAAGCGTTTAGCACATATGGGAGAGCAGCATGCACACTTGAGTCAAAACGATCATATTTTATCAAATTTCGTTATTAAATCACAAATTCTTCCCAGATCAAAAATATCAAACCCTTTGAGATTTTGGATCCCAAGTGATTTAATAAGGTTTAGAAAACATGGGAGAATATGTGCCTTGTTTAAATACTCATCTTGTTTTTGGATAAATGCTCACCCTCAACATGTGCATTATGTATTAGAAATCGTTTGGCACATGGAGGCAGGAGTGCCTTTAAAGGACTAAAACCAATTCTATTTAAACAAATTTGAGATTTAAATCACGATCTCTCCCCCGATCAAAAATTTCAAACCTTTTGAGATTTGTGATCCCAATTGATTAAAATCATTTAAAAATTTTATGGGAAAGACGTGGCACAATTTAATTTTGAAAAATGACTGAGATGGACCAATTTTAGACATTAAAGATTGTTAGTGTCAGGTATGATAGTTTTAAGATATCTTTAGGTAAAATAAAACAATTTCACAATCAAACAAGAACAGAAAAAATTTCATTTTGTAAGATCTTTGAGTGTTAAAGAAAATCATACCATGACATAAAATTGAATCTTTAGATCACCACTTTATATCGTACAAAACGGACTCTTTTGATGATATATTGTTTGAAAATACTTAATTTGAAATCACTCTCCCCCTCAATCCATGACATTAGTCGTTGATTGAGTGACTTTAGTTTAAAAATGACGTCCGGTTGATTTCTAAAATTTGAGTTCAATTTATTTTCAAAAACAATATTTTTCCATTTTCTAAACAACATTTTCAAAAATTATTAAGAAAAATGGTATCATCCACTACTTTTTCCTGCACAAAGATACGTTAGGTGGTTTAGAAGCTTCTGTTGTTGTAGGGCTGGAAGAAAACCGTCTGCTGATGCAGTGAGACCTCTGACGTTGCAATTGTTATGCCAACTCTTCATAGAGGTCCAATTAAGCTCCGTTTCTTCATTTGATGATGAAGAAAACCGTCTGCTGATGCAGTGAGACCTCTTACGTTGCATTTAATGCCAACTCTCCATAGAAGTCAAATTAAGCTCCGTTTCTTCATTTGTCGACCCAAGATATAGTTACCCTTTCCTTTCGGCATCCAATCATCTTCATTTGTGGGATCCGGATCGGGAACATTCTTATATACCAATATACCGGCATACGTTAGTGAACACACATACAGATATATGGTAGTCGACATCACCCAAACAGCAATCGGCTAATAAAAGTCAATTCAACATATCAATCAGATCATATAAAGCATGGGATTATGTGTTCATCAAACTCTAATCATCTAAACCTAACAATCATATCCTAGGCACCTAGTCCTTCAACGTAGGTTAACATCATTTTTCAGTTAAGCATTTAGGATAATTAAGAAAGCCCGTTAGATGATATAGATTTGAAAACATTCTCCCCCTCAATCAATGACTTATTTTGTGAAAAGTTTTAAAAGCGCTAAAGTCATTGATTGAGTTTAGCAAATTTAAAAAAAAATCTGAATCTGATTAATTTTTAAGCAACTCATTTTCCACCATTTTGAAACAACAAATATTTTTCTGAAGAATCTTAGAAGGAAAAACATTTGTGTAGGAACAGCAGTCCTTCGACATACTTTCCTCATTTTTGTATTTAGGATAAGTGCACGAATTTTGAAAGATGGTTTAGCGCAGCACTTTCCTTTCTTTGAAGAACGGGTTGCTATCGGAAATAATAGCAAGCCATGGTTTAAGCACGGGTTACAGTCTGAAGTAACTGTAAGCCATATTTTGAGACATGTTTTGGAAAAGAATATTTACACCTCCTGCTCGAACTTCATCTATAGTCCCGTGCCATTGTTGAATGACATTTCTAAAACCGTAGATGTTATCGATACCAGAAGACATGTCTTAAGAAAACATATTTTTGGTCTTTTTCAAATTTTCTGATTTTTATAGGTTTTTGTTGGTTTTATATTTTTCTATTTTCTTTTTGTTGGTTTTATATTTTTGTATTTGGTTTTTGATAAATATTTACACAGATAAAGTAGATTATATTGTTTAAGAGGATGATGATACGAGTACCGAGATAAGGATATCGAACAACACGTCGATGAAGATAGAATTCGTCATCTCTTAAAATTCCACCACCAAAGCTTCCGAGGCTCCAGAATAGAAGATAGAACATGAGCCTTTGAGAAAGAGAGACTTTGGCAGCTTCCCCCCAAACCGAAAATCCATTAGAAGAGCAGATTCAAAGCTCTATTTCAAGCTTTCCTTAGCCAGGTGTACAGAGAAGCATACCACTATCATAAATCCCGCTGCTCCTTTTAAGAAAGATCATTAATTCTCCGTTCGGGGTCATATCATCAACAAGAACAACAACGTATCATCCCACTCTTAAAAAATCTTCTCATATTTCATTATCACTGAAGTCAGAAGCAAATCATTCCAAAGGGTGTCAAGAGAACAATTACATCAAGTTAATGAATTGATGCAGTCAGTCTCTTAGACTAGAGCTCACGAACCCGAATACACATATACCCGAATAGAGAAACTTATACCATCGAAGTAGCAGATTAAGTCTGATAGCCAAAGAATAACCCCGATGTATACTTTTCTCTCCCCAAAAGAAAGTGTATGAAGCTCAAGAACCCGAAGTACCCGAATGCCCAAAGAGAGAATAACCGATAACATTGAACAAGCAGGCCGAATCACTGATTATCTCTGCGGATGACAATCTCTGCGGATGTCAACTCTGGAATAAGTGATTATATCTCTGAATCACTGATTAAGCACTCAAGTGAAACAACTGAGTGTCCCCAATGTACACAATTCTCTCTCCCCTGATGATTGCGATAACATCAAAATCATCACACACTTATGTACCTCTTTTATCTTCAGAAACTAACTCTTCCATCTCTTCCCCCACATAGTTGGAATAAGAACACTAAACGCCATGAGTCAAACCTTGAGTTTCTCTGCGGTAATGACAATAGTCTTCCCGGGATATTGTTGGAATCACTCCTAAACCATAATCAAGTGTCAGTAATTAATATGTAATAGGTAGCTTAATTATGGCCTTTATGTTTGTTATTAGCCTTAAGCTTATGTAGAAGGCCTATGAGCTTAGGCCCATGTCCATTAAGGAAAGGATGGGAACTAGGAGTGTTGCCCTAGCTTCCCTCCTATAAATGCTCTTGTAAACCTTCATTTGAAGGTTGGTTGTTCAAGTTATTCTCTCATTCACATCTCTACGCCTAACCGTGCTACTCATACGTGTGTGTGTGTTTGATATTTGTTCAACCGATCTCATCTCCTCTCTATATCTTTCTATTAAGCTTGTGTTGTAAATCTTGTGACCTAACAGTGGTATCAATCGCCTACTAGTTAGGTGAATCGTTTTGTTTTTGAAGTGGGTTTTAGGTCCTACGCGTAAAACAACGGTTTGATACTTTGGTTCGCTTAAAAACGTATTTTTCACACTTTTGAATCCAAGATTCTTGTACTTTCAACGTTTTAAGGTGTTAAAATAACTGTTTTTGGCAAAAAGTTTCAAAATTTATGCGTGGATCATAGTTTTTAAGCTTGTTTTTGTCCGTGGGTGTCGTTCTACGCGTAACCTGTTTAGCCGTTTTGGTTCATCAAGTTTCACACTTTTGTGTTATTTTGGTGATATTGAAGCTATTCCATAACAAAAATCGGGTTTAGAAACAACTTTGAGCAAAATCATTTTTACGAGTAAAGCTACGCGTATGAAAACCCTAGTTTTACGCGTAACTTTATCCTTGGTTTGATCTTTAGTTTCGTGGTTTACTCCGTGTTTTCTTGCTTGGATAAGCCTGAAAATACGTCGACTTTGGATATCTTTTGCACTGTGATAGTGTAAAAGATCATTTGGGCAAAACCCTAAACTTACGCATAAGCATAAAGCTTACGCGTAGAAATCCTACGCATAAGATTCATCTTACGCCTAAGCCTAGTCTTACGCATAAGGTAATCCTACGCATAAGTTTCTACGCCTAACTTTGTGTCTACGCATAACTTTAGTGACTTTTCCCTACTTATGCGTAAGCTAAATCTACGCGTAACTCTTGATTGTTACGCGTAACTTTGGTGTTTTTACGCATAAGTGCTACTTGAATTATTGTGATTTCTACGCCTAAGGGCAAAATCATTTTTGGCGGGAAAATTTGAGTAAAATTTATTTTTTATAGGAGACTAAACGTTCAATTTTTACGCGAGATTCAAATTTTGGTTTAACTGTGAAAATTTTGGTCAAAATTTTAAATTTTTGGGCCCAAATTCAAATTTTTCGGGTAAAATTTGGCGTCAAAATTGTCATAACTCAAATTTTTCTTACAACCTTAGAATTGAATTTTATAGTGAATTTCAAATTTTGAGAGTCAAAATTTTTCAAAATTATTTTTGGAGGGAAATTGCAATTCACTATATCGACCTTCTGTGTGCTATATCGACTTCGCACCTTTTCTCTTTGATTCTTTTGCAGGTGTTTAAATCAATGGAAACCATTCAAATTCCTAATGATTAACAATTCCAAGCGTCAGACATCATCAAATTCCCGATATCCCGCAGTCGTGCAAGGTGAAAGAGTTGCTGTACATGAAAGGCATGCTCATATGGACGTTGAGAATGTTGTGATTACTGTCGGTAATGCGGACAACGAGGTTGTAGCATTGGAAAAGAAGGATGACAGCAGCAGATCTGGAGAAGATATCATACTTAACTACGACACCGAGCCTAACTGTGACGAAGAACAAATGGTTGAGGAAGATATCTTACCCACCTATGACACTCGACACGAAACAGATGGTCGAGGTACAATCTCTGTTCATCATATTCGACGCAAATGCGACACAACTTACTGAGCAACCTGAATTTAGTAATGAAGGAGAGGTTGACCAGTGTGTTGCACAATGTCCGACAACTTTCTCATGTCTTAGCCCTTACTTGTTAACAATTCAACTGAAACGTCAAATCAAACTCTTGAATCGAAAACATTCTTCTCAGAAAGACCATTGCTCAGTTTCATAAAGATTTTTCAAAACTAGAGGCACATTGCATCTCTCTTGAACTTAAACTACAAAACAAATCTTTTTCTTGAACACAATGGTCGTATTCAAATGAACAAAGTAATCGTGTAGATACATTAGTAAAAGAAAATGAGCATTTAAAGGCTCAAATTCAAGCAAAGGGGCTTGCACATGTTGCTTTACAAAACAAACTGAGAAGATTAACCGACAAGAGTGTGGATACTAATTTTGTTAAACCAACAATCTTAGGGAAATCGTCTCTACAACCTTTCAGAAAACAATCTGTAGTTAGACAACCAACTGCATTTAAATCTGAACGTTCAAAATCTTCAAAACCACGGTTTCCCTCCCAAGTTGTTGAGAATAATCATTTGATAAAACCAGTCACTCCACATTCCTGGCCTATGAATAATGCTTCTGTTTCTGTTAAACATGTTTCTGTTAAATTTGAAAAGGCTAGAAAAAGGGCACTTCTTCAAAAGGACGAAATCTTAGGTTCACGACCTAGTGTATCACCTTCGCGTGTATTACTGAACACTACCTCTAGTAGCAAACCAAAACCTAAGTTAACTCAACAAACAGTTAGAAATAAACTCGTTGATCTAAATGTAAACTGTCAGAAACCTAATAGGTGGATCCATATAGGACGCAGACTCTTCCCAAAAGAAGTTTCAACATCCCCTAACGGGTAGGATTTTCAAAACTGTTAGTCTTAGGTGGATTCCTAAAGGCAAGATACTAAGTAGTTGCACCAAAACAAGTGGGATACCAACTACATCCATCCCTGAGGCAGGAAAGGAAATCATCAAAATAGCATGTTCAGGTGTCAAGAAGATAATTGACACTACATCTTTATGCTTCTAACATCTGGAACCCAGTTACACTTGGGGATCCATGTTTTTCTCTTCCTTGCCCCCTTCTATTTTTCTATGCAGGTACAACAGATATGGCTCCTACTGCAAAACTGCGTAGCACCCGTTTCTCACCGTTAAAAATATCATGATCCATCAGCTGTTCCAACATTGTACTTAATCGTCATGAATTGGAAACATTGCTTGCTCCTCTGGTTAAAGATTCGGCCAAAAGTCGTGCTTCAGATGTATCGAATGTTTCCGCTGCACAACCGATAATACTCTAATTTCATATACACCTGAATCTACAACATCAACCGAATCTTCTATAACAGAAGATCAAACTGATTCCAACAACAATGACACAACTGGTGATCAACATAATGAACAGAGATGTTTTATCAGTAGTTGACTCTCTCGAAATATTTTTGGTACTTCACACTTGTTCGATCAATTGGACATACATGGTTTCGCTGTCTCCTTATACATGGTTTATTTGTCTTCAATTCATCATCAACATACGTGGTGTATGATTCTGAATCATTGAAAACATCAAGGGGGAGAGAGTGTGTAGGTGGTCATTGCTTCCTTGTTCTTCTACATGCTTCTTTGCGAAAACCCAGTGCCTTCTTGAATTTCTTCAATTAGGGGGAAGAAATAAGACGATCTGTGGCTCAAACGTCTCACTTTCGAGTTATCGTCTCGATTTCACGGGTGATCTTGTGTGAAGTTACCCAAATATGATGTTATGATGCCTCACACACGGTCTTGGTATCGCGTTATTGCATATTCATAGTAATTAGTATTCCGAAAGACCACAACATTCAGGGGAAGTCGTTTCATTTCGTCTTTCGTGGTTTGTTTGGTGTGATGCGTCTACATACGTGAGAATATCTTGTTGATTTCTGGCATGTTACCCTCGAACGGATCTTCCGCAATTAGTCAAATTTTCCTTGTGTGGTTTTCTGCTCTTCTACAAATTCTGCATCTGAAAACTTCAAAAGTTTGAAGAAATGTCTACTACATCAGTGTTTCAAATATGCTAAAGACAGTTGTCAGTTTGGGGGAAACTGATTAAGAAACTTCGTCAATATCTCTTTATATTCACAATGGCTTATGAGTATAACAGCTTCGAACCCGGTCACAACCGCTTAAACTTCCCCCAAACCCCATCATCAGCTGAAACAAGCCCCCAGCTCACTCGTCAACAAATGGAACGACTATTTGCTCCTCTGTTCAGTGACGATATTGATGAACGTGCTCTAGGTGTATCCGTTGTTTCCGCTACTCAACCGATAATACTCTTATACGATACACTGCTACAACAACTACAGGTGAAGAAGCACCACCAGTTGACTCCAACACAACAGTTGAACAAACCGCTTCAAACAATGATGAACCGGTTGATGATGTTCTGAATGAAGTACCCCCACCTGCAGATTTTGATCCAAATGCGTTTTTAACCCGTTTGCTAATGAGGCTGCGCACTGATGTCGCAGAATCATCAACAAGCCATTTGAATCCTCAAAATCTGCATAATGTATACCAACATCAACCCTCCACACATAGATGGACAAAAGACCATCCTCTGGAAAAAATTATTGGCAACCCGAATCAACCAGTCGTTACAAGACAACGTCTTCACTCAGATGGTGAACATTGCATTTATGCACTCACTGTCTGCCAATCGGAACCTAAAAACATCAAAGACGCAATGACAAAAGACAAGCGGATCAAATCCATGCAAGAAGAACTCAACCAATTCAAAGCGTCATGAAGTATGGGAACTGGTTGAAAGACCAACAGGGGTCTACGTCATTGGTCTCAAATAGATTTGGAAAAACAAATTGGATCTTTGAAGGAAGCGTTATCGAAACAAGTCACGCCTGGTGGCTAAGGGTTATCGTCAGGAAGAGGGTATTGACTTTGAAGAATCGTTTGCTCCGGTTGCTCGTCTTGAGGCTGTTCGATATTTCTCGCGTTCGGCTCATATCCGTCTTTCAGATGGATATCAAAACTGCGTTTCTAAATGGACAACTTAAAGAAACGGTTTATGTCAGCCAACCAGAAGGATTCGTTGATCCCGCGTTCCCGAACCATGTCTACAAACTGAACAAAGCTCTGTATGGTCACAAACAAGCTCCTTGGGCATGGTACGATAAGCTATCATCTTTCCTCATTGCCAATAATTTCACCAAAGGTTCGGTTGACCCTACTCTTTTCATACAATATCACGGGGCACATATCTTAATTGTTCAAATTTACGTGGATGATATCATTTTTGGGTCTACACATAAAAAGTAGTCAATCGCTTTTACAAAACTAATGAAGAAAATTTTTGAAATGTCCATGATGGGTGAACTTACGTTCTTTCTAGGATTACAAGTTCACCAATCACCCCGTGGTATTTTTTTTGAGTCAGTCCAAATATGCCCTTAAATTGTTAAACAAATTTGGAATGCATACCTGTGACACCTATGCCACTCCAATGGCACATACCAAGAAACTAGACGCTGATTTGCATAGGAAATTGGTTGACCCTACCAAATACCGTAGTATTATTGGGTCTCTCATGTATCTAACAGCTAGCAGGACTGATATTGTCTTTGCCGTATATCTTTGCTCTGTTATCGATCGCGACCAACTGAAACCCACCTCTGAGGCTAAAAGAATCCTCCGATACATAAAGGGAACCATTAACTTGGGGATCCGGTATCCGAAGGATTCTGGTTTTGAACTAATCGCTTTTTCGTGACCACGCAGGGATGCTTAGATTCACGGAAAAGCACTTCCGGAGCTTTACAATTTCTTGGTGATAAATTGGTGTCTTGGCAATCGAAGAAGCAGGATTGTACATCGCTGTCCTCAACCGAAGCAGAATATGTAGCCATGTCGGTGTGTTGTGCTCAAGTCATTTGGATGAGAACACAACTCAAAGACTATGGTTACGTATTTGACAGAATCCCGATGTACTGCGACAATCGGAGTGCCATTGCGATCTCGTGCAACTCGGTTCACTTTCGAAATCAAAGCACATCAATATTCGATATCATTTCATCAAGGATCCGTGGAGCAGTGCTGTTGAATTATACTTTGTGGGTACAGAATACCAATTGGCAGATCTTCTCACCAAAGCCTTGCCTCCCGCTAGGTTTAATGAGTTGGTCCACCGGATTGGTATGAGGTGTTTGACTCAAGAGGAATTGGATGACCTCCTAAAACAGTCTTAAAAACCTGTCAAACACCAAAATCTCTTTTGTAAATATTATTTTCAAAAACAAAATACAAAAATATAAAATCAGAAAATCTCAAAAACATTCTTCTATCTAAATTCTTTCAAACATCGCAAGTACAAATCTTCAGTCAACACTTTGTTCTATCAAATCTTTCACTATTTTTCCCGAACAAGTGTTGAGGGGGAGAAAGTAAATATTTTTCGGTTTCATAAAACCTTGTACTTCCATGTTTTCAAAATTATGTTGTTTCTTCTAAAATGGTGGATACGTTTCTTGTCATATACTCTCCTCGGACTCAAATGTTTTAACCATTTCATTATTTCAAAAGTCGAGGGGGAGTATCGTGAAGTTTCTTGCCTTACAAATGTTTTGTCTTACCTAAATGGAAGTTAAAGGATCTTGGTTGGAACCTCTTTAAGGTTGAGGGACTGAATGTGTCAACTTGGAAAATTAATTCATTTACTCCTAAACCACCAAGATCAAACGGCCCAAATCAAATCTTCTAAATCCGTTCAATTTTTTCATAATCTATAAGTTCTAAACTGTTTTTAATCAAGATGATAAACAAGGATTTCTAAAATTCTTTCAAATCCAACGGTTAAAACTCTTTAAACTGATTTTGGAAAATTGTTCACTCGAACGAATTGGGTGTTTATGCATAAAAGTGTTTGGATTGAAATGAGTTGTGTTAAAACCTTTCTTAGTGTCTATTAAACTTGTTTAAATCGTCCAAAACCATCCTGAATCTTAAATTTCATTAATTTGAATTCTAGGGTTCTTGCGCTCATCTAGGGTTTTTCTTTTCTGTGATATGTAATTAGGTAGTCAAGAAAGTGTTAGAATAAGTTTATATGCATGTTTTTGAACCTTTAAATTAGCCCAGAAACATCTAAACTGTATGAACTTAAGTTTTAGGTTTTTTAGGGTTCATCTCCCATAAATCTTTTGATTCTATGGTGGAAATGTGTTAAATCTTGTTCCATTGCACTCATATGACATCTAGGACACTCTAGAAACATTCTTGTTTGATTTGTGTAGCTATATCCCTTACACGTAGATTAAGGGTTTAGGGTTTAAGTAATTTTACTCCTAAGTCTTTCTGTGTGTATCGGATATGTTCTTATGCTTGTTTTGTGATCTAAAAGATGTTTGGAGTTAACTGCAATCAAGTTTTCATGTTTATATTTAACAGGTTAATTATTCGTAATGTCAGAATCTTTAGGTGTTCAAACCGTTACGCTTAAGGAATACTTTATGCGTAAAGGTCACGCCTAAGAGTAATCTTACGCGTAGCTCTTACGCATAAGGGGTCTACAGTGGATTACGTGTATCTTGGAAAGATATTCGTAAACAAGGCTTGTTACGCATAAGCTTTGCTCTTATGAGTAAACTGTACGCGTAACATCTAGCTTTTCCCTACGCGAAAGCTTAAAGCCTTTGAACTTGACTTACGCGTAAGAAACTCTGATAGGTCACTAGATTTACAACACAAGCTTAATAGAAAGAAATAGAGAGGAGAAGAGATCGGTTGAACAATAAACACACACACACACGCGTATAAATGTAGAAGGGTTAGGCGTAGGAGTATGTGAAAGAGTAAATTGAACAACCAACCTTCAAATGAAGGTTTACAATAGTATTTATAGGAGGGAAGCTAGGGCAATACTCCTAGTTCCCATCCTTTCCTTATTGGACATGGGCCTAAGCTCATGGGCCTTCTACATAAGCTTAAGGCTAATAACAAACATAAAGGCCATAATTAAGCTAACTATTACATATGAGTAGCTAACACTTGATTATGGTTTAGGAGTGATTCCAACAATCTTCCCCTCAAGTGTTGGTGATGAAAAACGGTGAAGGCGTTGATGTAATAGTAGCTTTGACGTCTTCTGACATTCTTCTTTCTTGTGAGAAGAATTGCCTTGACTTGAACCATCTCCCCAGTGTAGAGAGATAGTTTTCTTTGAACAGTTATGCTTTGACGTCATCTTTAACTTTGTTCTTTGATCATTTTTCTTTGTGATGAAAGTGATAGTATGTTGTTATCGCATCAAGTTCGCCTCAGTGCTTCGCTTTGCTTCAGTGTCTCCACGTATTTCTCCAACATGCTCACACACTCTTTAACGTTGGATTACGGTACTGATGAAGTTCTTTAAGTCTTTAACTTTGTAGATTCTTTGACTTGACGAAGAATCATTCTGACTTTGTGTTGCTTTAAGATAGAACTTCTTTGATGATGTTGTTGGTGTGAACAAGTGGAGAATCTGCACGATCATTCCGCTCTAGAGCTTCCATAAGAAGTAAACATTAAAACGGTTAGTAATAAGCGGATTACGGCACTTACAAGTTTGAACTTCGAGAGTGTTGACAGCATAGTGTGAAAACACAACTCTAATTCTTACAAAGGCCGTTCTGAATCGAGTCCCACAAGTGAGATAACACGATGTACGAAGTACACCTACGATTCGAGATGAGTCGCGAGGTACACCGAAGCATCACCTCACGATTGTAGACCGTTTGAGACCACTAAGCGCAATCCACGGGGAGTTTCCGGCGACCGCTGTCCGTGGTCGTTTGATGTTGACCCTGGCTGGAGTTTCCATTCAATCACTGAGGATCACAAATGTGAACCTCTCATAAATGTTCTCGACAGATTGCTAAGATCTGTGAAGGACTCGATAATGTACCACTGAAATTCTTATTGTTGAATGTCAAGTGATGAAATGTCAAGTGTACCTAAGAGATCTTTTGATGAATCTCGTGGCTTTAGACTTAATAGTGCATTTTGGTTTTCCTGGGCGGAGACTAGGGAGAGGGTCTCCTTCTTCAATACCAGCAATCTCTAAGAGAAAGCCGATAGTTTACGTAGGGTTCCCTGTGAGAATGAAACAAACTTCTGTTGAGAGAAACTTGAGTGGTTAAGAAGGTTTAGTGCATGCGTCACTGGGTCCATGACGACTTTTAGTCTTCAATACCGGTGTCACTAGTGACAAACAAGTAGCATATGAAGTGAACCCGGTTCCCCCTAAGTTGAATAATATGTAGGGCTATTTCTTTTCACCCTTTTCTTTGCATTTCTTTTTAATTCTTCAACTCTTTCTTTCTCCGATTCTCAATTCTCCTTTTTATAATCATACCTAAGGACTTCTAAATTCTAACTATTTGTGGTGTCCTTGGGTAGATCCCTCCGGCTCTGGCGGATCATAGGACGGTTATTCCTAACCTTAGTCACCTTATAACTCCATGACTAACCTATGTTGCCATAAAACCATTTACTTGAAAAATCTCGCTCAGTGTTTATGAATAAAAACATTTTTGAACCACTGTTGAGATGAGATTTTGCATAAATACTCCCCCTCCACATGTGCTTAAGAGATTTAACGGTTAAATGCACAGTGAGGAAAGAGCGCGCACATTTTGAATTGATCAACTCAAGATAGACATTCCCCCGCGAGACACGGTTACGTGGCATAGTTAAAGAGTTGCATTGTTAGCTTTTAGGTGACAACTAGCTCTAATAACTACCTTGAAGGTGTAGACAATCCTCGAAAGGTTGTCAATCCCGTCAGAGTTCATGTCTACCAAGAGTTTCTCGAATGGTACATTCTACTCAGACAAGTCCTTTGCGAGACACGTTTACATCACTAGTGAACTAGCTTGAAATTATTACCCGTCCCGGATAAGTCTTTTCGAGTTACTAGCGGTTAAGAGCTCGTCAATTCATGGGTTAAAGTCTTTTTACACGAGAGTTCATATAGCAAAACACAACATATTTCTTATCAAGTATTTTTCTCCCCCTCAAAAATGGCATATAAAATGTTATTTTTGAAAAGTTGAGAATAAATATGACCATTTCGAGTGTTGCGGGAAGAATGACCACTGTGAACAATTTGTGAACAAAGTTTTAAGTCAAGTACTCCCCCTCAAAAAGTGATATAAACGGTTGAGGTTTTGAAAATCATAAGGGAAAGTACTTGGTCTTTTGAGCAAAACCTTGAAAAGTGAAAGGTTTGATAGGTTTTACACAAAAGTAAGAAGCTTTCGCTCCTTTTATAAGGATTGTGGCACTGAAGCGTACCACGGGGTCCTTTATTTACAAGTACGGGTTGTACACTGTAATGTGTGCACAAGCCATTGACATAATAGATCATACATCCAAATTTATAATGAAAGAAGTAGTTCAAGGGGTACCAGGTAGTCCAGAGATGTCGCCAGGAATGTGAATCGGGCGTTGAAAGCCGATGATGTTTCTCCTGGGTCGACCACCAACATAGCTTTCCAATCTTCTAAACTGATCCCTTCTATACAACCGTTCATCTGTCATGGTGATGATCCTCTTCACGCCCCTTCGATCCTGAGAATTCCATCGCTTAGGAGACCCGATCTTTTGGTGTATATCCTTCAACCGGTAGGCCAATCCGTCCCTAACCATCTTCAAAGTGTGATCTCCAAACTTATGAAGATCTCTGCACGCCATCAAGCAATTTCTTTAAAGTTCAACTGCGGTAAACGGCCGAATGGTGTCTTGATGAGTGTAAATTGTGAAAGCTGGTTGATGTCGGGAAGATCAAGCTGCGGTGGAATGAAGTTGACACGGGTCTGATAAGATTCAACTGCCAACTGGAGATCTTCTACATGTTCTTTGATAACTATGCGTCTGATGAAGATGAGCACTTAATAAATTCACGTTGTACTTCAGTGGAGAATTGTCTCATACGACCCTATAATTTGGAAAGGTACATATCTTCGATGTCGTTGATAGACAAATTCTCAAAGTCAGCTTCAGAGAATGCATAATCCCTTTCGTCTTGTCTTTTGACCACAATATTCTTGAGATAAGTGTAGTCCCATTTGGACGAAAGATCAACGTGTTTGATGGCAACGATGTTTTTAGTACTGAACACCGCATGTTGAGACTTCTGTACCTGGCAGCTTTTGAAGTAGATTCGTCGGCGTTCCGGCCAATGATGAATCCCGTACATTGCATCTCTGTCGTATGCTTCCACTTTGTTGGAGAACAAGTGATTAGCTCTTTCCTCGATAGCTATGCGCTTTTAGTATTCTGGGAATGGAAGTGTCAAGGATGTAGCGTATTTCCTTGAACCATCGCCACCGTGAAGAAGGAATTCCAAGTCTTTGTTGAAGAAATATCCGAATGGGATCCTAGGTCTGATCCGGTTGGCCGATCGTTGGTAGTGGTTTAGACCAGTCGGTGTAATATGGAGGATTGTCCCGCTTCATAAAGTCGATGTTTGCTTCTGGGTTGAGCCAATCCATGTTATTAGACATAGCTCGAGTAATGTTATCAAGGTGATATTCGACCTCGATGGCACTTTCTGAGCTATCTTTTAACAGATTGAAATGCTTCATTCTTGATTCGCCGCAACTCAGATTTCGTCATCTTCTTTACTCGGAATTTTTCTTGCAGTATCTTTGCATGTTCCAATGTATTACCGTCTACCAGATCTTGACCTTCTTCAGGGTAGGGAGTTGAATTGACAAGTGTAGAAAACCATTCAAATTCCTCGAGTTATCTTCATCTAGCCAGGGATAGGGCGTCGCCTTGGGCCAGCTTCTTCTTCTTTTTCTTAGGCCTAGATGAGGATTCCGGTTTTTGTACTTTGTCGGGTGAGGCGGGTTGTTGTTGGGGCTCATGGTATTCTTCATCATCACCACCCGTATACTCAAGGTGGTCACCGGTTTTGAGTGGGGTGGTAACTCAGAATCCTAAGGTTTATCAGTGAAGAGGCGGGGAGGAGATCTTTGTTGAGCCGGAGTCCTTTGTGGTGGAGGCGGCATTGAGTACTGAATCGAAGATGATTCACCGGACTTCTTTGTGCATTTAGGCTCCTTATCCTTATCTTGATCTTTGTCTTCATCATCTCTTGAACGCTTAGGCACGAAAGCCTCTTCTCTGAATGATGAATTGAGTTGGTATTCGGCAATGCATCAAACAGTTTAGCTTCATGGGAGGAAAATGTTGCGAGGCGTGTTGACATTTGCTACCAGCGGTTTACTAATCCATCATCTAAGAAGATTGTAGTTTCAACTGGATTGATGCTCAAATTCATCGGAGTTGATTTCATGGCTTGCTTGGCTAAATGTAAGAGATTCGGATAAAGTTGCGGAATACATCTCCTTTGTCAGTTTTGGAATGACCTCCATTAAGAACTTGTGAGTGTATCCTTTAATCATCTCGTCCATGCTTCCTTGAAGATCATCCTTCATAAGCTTATGTACATACTCCCTTTCAACTTGCATCTTGTCATTCTCATCATGAAGATACGTCATCTGATCAGCGAGGAAAGTCAACTTTACGTGGAGAATATCTTTCTTCGACTCGTTTGACAGCTTCAACGATTCGATTCTTAGATTGAGAGATCCAAGATGGAGTTGGCTTCTTCTCTGATTTGGATGATGATTTGGTTGATTTCGTTGATGGTGGTGGTGAAGAATGAGAAGACGAATTTGATGATGAAGAGACACGAGGAGACTCTGGATCCTTTGGAGGTTCAGAGGTTTTCTCCTTTGATCGAGCAGGACTATCTAGCATAAACTTATCATAATCAGTGTCATCTCCAGACTTATCTTTCTCTTCAGTCTTTTCTGTCTCAGTCTTTTCTTTGTCACCCTCATATTTCTCGGACTTTTCTTTAACTGGTTCCTCAAATTCATGCTCAATAGCTGTAAGATATAACTTTTCACATACACATCATAACATTAACACAAGGTAGCATATAGATGGAATTCTAGAGAGAGAAAGTTAGAGGTTTAGGGAACTTAGTGAGAGAAAGTGAAAGATATTATTATGAGCTCCAACTCTCTACCTTGGGAGGTAGAGAGTATTTATAGTCTTACATAAAACGCCACACATCGGCGTGGATCGGGCATACAGTGGGTAAAGACCCGTCCGTCCTCCACGGTGTTACTTAACTAAATACTACTTAACTTAAAATAACTACGACTACGAGCTTTCTAACGATTACATATACTTGAGGTGACCGACTCTTTAATACCTGGAATTTCTAATTCCTAACAATCTCCCCCTAAGGGAGGTCACCTCAATCATGCACTAAAATTACATTGAATACAAACAGATATGACATTAACAATTGTTCTTGCATTCTTGATGTAGTCCTTTGTTCCTAAGCTCGTAGTCATTGATTCTTCACATTGCATGTTTGGTTACTTCAAGTGGAGGTCTTTTCCTGATCCACGTGATAATAATTTTGAGCCATCATTTGAGATTATCAGCCATCAAAAAATCTCTGTGACATCCTTTGTGGTGTTGGTATTATGTGATGTTGTGACTTTAGGACCGACATGCTCACATTCTGGATCATGATATATTCTCATCAGTAAGCGGAAGCATTTGTTGAATCATGATATTGGCGGCGTAGAAGCATGGAGTAATAAATATCAGAGTCATTGATGCACTAATCATGATTTCTTTTGAGATGAATGTGTTAAGTGAGCATGCGGCTATGGATTGACCGCTTCATTACGAACAGAAGCGTCGGGCGTACCTGCTTACAACAGTTAGCAATAAATCGCACGAAAGTGTCTTTGATCACTTTCGTTGAATTGAGGTACACGGCCCACGGTTCCCGTTGATCAGTACATGTATCGCTGTGATCGGTAAAATTCAAGAATTTCCTTGACAGGGTTTCGGCTACTCTAGCGTTCTCAAACCGGAACGTCTCAAAGAAGACAACACGGAATGAGTGAATCGTGAAATTTTAAGTCCATCGATTGATGAAAATAGATTAGAAAAACAATCGTGTATTGCTCAATAGAAATTGTTTTTGCAATACAACGAAGGTTTTATTGAAAATCAATTATCAATCATAAAACACCTTTTGGTTTGAAAAATGAGTACACGGTCGATGTGCTAAAGAAAAAGTTTTTTAAGCACAAAGACCGGTTTTCAAAGGTATCCGTCAATCCATAACCTGAACCAGGATTGATTCAAAAGATTGAATCGCCCCATTGTTTTTGTTCAGTTGTCACATGGTTGATCCATATAATAGATCTCACATGCCACCTACCAGGAGCTTGTTAGATGTTGGCTCGAGAAGGCTTTCCATCTTCATTGTGAATGTGTAAACACATCACTCAGATGTTATGGCAATACCACAAGGATAATGCGTAGGACTCAAGATATAATCTCTCTTTCCACATTGTGTGAAACAGAGAGTCTTCATTGAAAGTGTCCTAATGAGATTTATTGATGATCTCGTGGCTCTAGACTCAATTTGTGCATATTTGGATCCTGTGCAGGAGACTAGGGAGAGGGTCTCCTTCTTCAATATCAACAATCTCTAAGAGAAAGTCGATAGATAATTTCGGTTCCCCGTGAGAATGAAACAAGTCCTTTTAAGAGGAACTTGAGTGGTTTGGAAAGTTGAAGTGCAGTGCGTCACTGGGTCCATGACGTCTTGTCTTCAATACCGATGTTACCATCAGTAGCATATGAATTGAACCCGGCTTCTGCCCTAAGGTTGAATAGATGGAGGGCTATTTGTTTTCACCCTTTTCTCATTCAATTCTTTTAATTCTTCAACCCCTTCAGTGCTTACCGAGACTTCATAGCTAGAACCTTGTTGGGTTTATTCGATACTAGCTCGATCTTAGTCCGCACTCTTCCCATATCTCATTTTTCTCCTTTTATCATCATACCTAAGGACTCTACACTAACTAGTGGATAGTCCCTGGGTAGATCCCTCCGGTTCTGGCGGATCATGGGAACCAATACCTAACCTTATCATCCTTATATCATCATACATAAAGTAAAGTTGGTCGGTCTATTTGGTATTGTTCATCTGCCATTGGAACCAATTGAAAACCATTTGAAAATCAATCCGGATACTTGTGATATATTATCAAAGCATTTTGTACTTGAATTGTTTTTGATATTTTTAGAATAAGTGCTCCCCCTCAACATGTGCATCAAATGTTTGAAATTGTTTTGCACACGGAGGCAAGAGGAAGAAATTAACTTCTTTGTTTACCATTTTCTAAAAAATATCACCATCACTTCCTTGATCAAATCAAGTAGATAAAGCATTTCCAGGAAGGATGAGGTTTCCATGAATTTGCTCCCCCTCAATATGTGCCTCGAGGTTTAAGATACTAGAGGGAACCAGCACATTGAGATAAATGATCACTTTTCAAATCATAGGTTTAAGATAGATGCTCCCCCTCAACATGTGCATGGAAAATTTAAAATCGTTTGTCACATGTGAGCAGGATAGATGTACATCCTTATAAAACCATTTACCTAATTATCAGTTTAAATCCAGTTTAAATCACACATTCTCCCCGATCACAATTATCAAATCATTTGAGATTTGTGATCTCTTATAGATTTAAATTGATTTTGAAAGCTTTAAGGAGAATTGTGACTTGATTATGAAAGCGTTTTAGCGATAAGGATCGGATTTTAAGACTTTAAACTCCATTGATAAAACATGCATGTATATCTTTTGAAAACAATTTAATGCCAAATAACTTTTTAATTTAATTGAAATCATTCTCCCTCAATCAATGACATAGGTTGTTGATTGAGAGATAGATATTTTGACAAATAAGTCCGGATGATTATCAAAAATAGAGACCGAGTTATTTTTCAAAGCATTTAGTTTTCAGAGATAAATGTTTATAAAATCAGAGCATGGAATTTGAAAACATGGTAAAACATGGCTCTGTTCTTTCTTTTAAAACCGGTTATTGCCTGAAAATGACAATAAACCATTGTTTCTCTTTCTCCCAAGAATATTTTTGATTTTTGATTTTTTTTTTAATTCGAACAACATCTAAAGTCCCGTGTCATTCTTTGAATGACAGCACAAAGAGCGTAGATATAATCGAACCGAGAAAAACATGACAAAAAGACAATATTTTTTGAAGATTTTTCGATTTTTTTTTTTATGGATTTTTGAAAGTTTTATATTTTTCTATTTGGTTTTATAGGTTTTATAATTTTGTATTTTGCTTTTAGGATAAATATATACAAAGATATAGATGAAGGAAAGACCTTTACTCCTCGTCTTCCTCCCGAAGACGTTTGAGTGTTTCTGGTTGAAGGCTTTTCAAGCCAAGTCGAGGAAGAATAAACTCAAAACGTTCTCTCGGAAGAGCTTTGGTGAAGATGTCGGCTAACTGGTATTCTAACTTCACAAAATAGAGTTCCACCACACCGTTTTCCACTTGCTCCCTGATGAAATGATGTCGGATGTCAATGTGCTTTGCTCTTGAGTGTTGAACGTTGTTGCATGAGAGAGCAATAGTACTTTTATTATCACGATGCAGAGGGATTATGTTTAATTCAAAGCCATAGTCAGATAATTGGGATCTCATCCAAAGGATTTGAGCACAACAAGATGACATGGCTATGTATTCAGCCTTTGTAGAGGAAATAGAAGTACTCATTTGCTTCTTTGAAGACCAGCTCACAAGCTTATCACCCAAAAAGAGCACCTCTGATGTACTTCAACGTGTATCTTGACATCCTGCATGATCGGCATCTGCATAGGCTGTTAGTGACATACCGGTGTCCTTCGGGTACCATAGTCCCATATTGATGGTTCCTTGGAGATACCGAAAGACACGTTTAACCGCTTCAAGGTGCCTTTTAGTAGGCTTAGCCTAATATCTAGCACAC
This sequence comes from Chrysanthemum makinoi, assembly GCA_910596185.1. Lineage (NCBI taxonomy): Eukaryota > Viridiplantae > Streptophyta > Magnoliopsida > Asterales > Asteraceae > Chrysanthemum > Chrysanthemum makinoi. Next base: position 270,536,955 of record OU343221.1, read on the forward strand.
ATGCACCGCGAACAAGATGTTTGGTCTACTAGCTGTGAGGTACATCAGGGATCCAATCATACTACGATATTTTGTTTGGTCTACCATGATCCCCGAGTGGTCCTCATCAAGTTTAGTACGTTCTATCATGGGAGTGTCAACGGTGTCACATGAATCAAATCCAAATTTCTTTAAAATTTCATTTGCATATTTAGATTGATTAATGAAAATGCCTCCGGGACTTTGTGAAATTTGTAATCCCAAGAGAAATGACATTTGTCCCATCATTGACATTTGAAATTTGGAACCCATTTCTTTTGAAAAGCGATCACATTCATTGGGGTCAGTCGAGGCAAAGATAATATCATCAACATATATTTGAACATGAATTAAATGTTTGCATGACTTTCTGGTGAACAATGTCGGATCAACTGCTCCTTTGCTGAAGCCGGTCGATAGAAGAAACTTTGATAGCGTATCATACCATGCCTTTGGAGCTTGATTTAAACCGTAAAGAGCTTTCTTCGACGATAAACGAGTAGGATGCTCTGTATTCACAAAGCCTTCAGGTTGGCTGACGTAGACAACTTCTTTAAGATCTCCGTTCAGAAATGCCGTCTTTACATCCATCTGATAGACTACCATGTTCTTACTTGCAGCATTGGCTAAGAATATTCTGATTGCCTCGATTTGAGCCACTGGAGCAAATGATTCTTCAAAGTCTATACCCTCCTCTTGACGGTATCCTTTAGCAACTAATCGAGCCTTGTTCTTTAACACATCACCATGCTCATCAAGTTTCACTTTGAAGATCCACTTTAGAGCAGTGATCATAGCACAATCTGGAGCAGGTACTAATTCCCATACATCAAGTCGATCAAACTCATGAATTTCTTCTTGCATGGCATTGAACCAGCAGTCTTCATCCATGGCGGTTTTAACATCTTTTGGTACGATCTTAGAGAGTACGGAGTTGAAGAATTTGGTATAAGGGATGAACTAATGGGACTGTTTTGAAGTGCGGGTCCTGAACTGGAGTGTCCAGGAGCCATAGGACCACTGCGATAGAAACTCTCTCTGACTATCTTTATCAACCCATATGTAGACAATTTGAAGTGACCACTGATAAAGAAAACCTGATATACCAAACTTGAAACTGAAGAAGAATTCCATGCATTTGCATCTCAAGCTCGCCTTTGTGAATTTTAACTTCAATCTCAAATAAGTGATAATTGATTAACTCAAGTAATCACTTGTGTCAAATGCCCAACACGTGAATAGGCGTACAACCGGATGTACGTCGATCCACTGAATGAACCGGAACAAATGATTTCTCGACATTAATGAATTCTTCCTAAAGGTATACATGTAGAGACTGATCTGGAAGATTCACCACAAATGTCTTCGAGTGAATGAGGTAGTCATTTTCCTTAATGTTCATGTGGTTGATTTATAGCGTGCACAATGAGAGGAACAATAATCCGTAAAGATTTGGCGAAGGAATACCAAAGAGCGGATCATTATTCAATAATGCAACTTACAATATCATGATAGTCATTATGAACGCCTTGTGAAATAACTGGAGATAAGGTTTCTTGAGAATTCCAAGAAGTACTTCTTAGATGGTGAACCAATTGAGTCAATAGTACGGAGCATGAGCTTGAAATTGGATGATCAACATTCGTCGAAGGTTGAAGGTACTCATGAAACATATCTTTGAAAAACAATGAATCCCAAACATTGATTCCTAATTATCCTTAGTAAGTGAAGCATTAGGCGTTGGAGGAGAGTCATCAAAAATCAAAACAATGAATCCCAGTTATCCTTAGTATATTCACTCATAATCAAAAAGAATATACACTCATCATCATCAAAAATAAAGTCGTATAACCATTATTCAAACATCCATCATCATGATTCACTCTTCTCCCCCTCAAAAATTGCATCCGAAGTTGCCATTTTTGATTTAGCAAGTGAATAAGAGTATACACCAATGAACATAGATCCACTTGATGATTGAATGAGCGTGGAAAAACATGAAGCTTGTTGATGAAGAATGTAGATGAGTATGGCCATTCATGAGAGAATTTCTCTTAGGTGAAGATAAAGCGCAGAAGGCGTACACTTTTCTTTTCTTTGAAGAACGGGGCTGAAGTGTTATCTGCAGACACCATAATGATGAAGAACGAGGCCTGAACCGAATGTGAACAGTGACGTCATTGTTAAGAACCCAGTTATATGTTTAGAGCCGCCCGAATCCAAATACCAAGGGACGACTTGTACGACACCGCTTTGGACAACAGATGAAGACAGAGAATTGGAAACATTGGATCCCCACGTGCTCATGGGGTCCTTTTGGTTAGTACAAACATTCTTTGAATCGCAGAAACCCTAGGTGCACTGTCATTGTCACTAGGAGCTGAACTAGTAGAAGCATCAGACTTAGTCGAGGGACATTTTGTGCTTAATGGGATTATTCTACCAGTTGGCTTCCAAACCTTAACAGGCACTACTCTAGGCATAGTGGGTCTAGTTAAGGGGCAAGGTTTGCCATTCGTGAATATTCGACCTGTTGGCTTCCACTAAAATCCTACATTGGTAAAGACCTTCCCTGTAGGTTTCCAGGATTGCTTAATCTGTTTTGCTCTCCAAACTTTCTTAACTGGGTTATGAATCTTAGACCTCAGAAATAACACATCACATTTATCATGATTACCAGAAATTAAACATTTTTGCATGTTTTGCAGACAGCATAAGGCCTCGAATTAATTTTAGTAAGCTTAGAGCTAATACTAGAACTAACACGATTCTTTTTGTTCAAATCAAACTTCTTGTCCCTATGGTGTTCTTTCACTTCCTTATCATGATCACTTTTAGTTTGCGTAATCCTATCCTTCTTTGCATAGCTTCTAGGTTTTGACCCGCTAACTTTAGTGTCAATCTTAACATCTGTAGAAAGTAACGATGGGAACATTACATGGCTTCACTACTTTCTGCATTCGGTCTAGAAGTGGGGATTTGAAATTCTAAGAGGCACATCACAGGTTGCTTGCTTGAATTTAGATATGGAACAAGGCATATCAAGGGTCACATGCTTGGCTTTAGGCATAGAACGGATTTCTTGTTTGGCACTAGGCATAGAACAAGGCTTCACAGCTTTGCCTTTTTCACCTAAGGGTTTTGGACATGTTGCAATTACACATTCAAGCAGCTCTTGAGATCGTTTGGCTTGGAGGCAAGCAAACCTAATTTCACTATCAAGAGGTTTGTTAATGAAATCCTCTTCGACAATCTCACGGAGACATTCTAGACTATCCTTAAGGTGAGCACAGTAGTCATGAAAAGCATGTTCATTATTCCTAAGATGAGGAGGAATATATTTAATTGTCACAGTGTATTTGCAATCTAAGGGTGATTTTGAGACAACATTCTTATTGAAAACAAGTGGCAGTTTCCCTGACTTCTCAGATTCTCAATTTCCTTTTGTAAAGACGTTATTTTTTTGTTGTTTTGGTCACGGGTGACGTTTATTGAATCATATAACTCTTTAAAATGTCGTTTAACCTTTTCATTTTCTTCTAGAAAACTCTCGTTTTCCTTTTGTAAGGCATCAACTAAGTTTTGAAGATGAAAAGTTTGAGAATTTTGAGAATCTAAAGGAGGAGGCATTTGGGAGCCTGTCATATTGTTCGTTTGACCCTTTAATTGAGAGATTTGGGCTTTCAACTTTCTCGATCGTGTTGCAGAGCTTGAATCTGTTTATCACGTTTGTTAATTTGAAAAACTGCATCAAACTCTGGAGCATCTGAAGATGTCTTGATATTTGAAGTTTTGACATTTTCTTTGAGATGTTGATATTTGAGTTGTAAATTAAAATGCTCAACTTCTAGTTTAGAAAAATGTTTAACCAAATTGTCGTGATCATCCAGTTCAATTTTCTCGTTTAGTTTAGAATTAGTTTTTCAAGCTCAATGACACGATCATGGGAGACTTTCAGGGCCACAGATAGTTCATGAAATTTGGAAGCATTAATAGAGCAATTTGAAGCGAGTGAAAAAATATCTTGAGCAACACATTCAGTAATAAGAGTCTCATTTAATGTATGCAAGTTCTTCCTCTCAATCTCATTATATTTTAGTGCACGCTCATAATCACTAACTTCAACTACCATTGCATCAAATTCCTTTTCCATTCCCTTGATATCAGTTTCTATTCCTTTTTTAAGACTCTCAAAGTGATCTTTCAGAAGTTTAAAGAAAGGCATGACCTCGGTTAAATAACATTCTTTCATTTGCTCAAAACCCCTTTCTCCTTCATTTATACGGTGGGTGTGATCCTTTCCTTGCAAGTTTTCTCAAAATCAACAAATAGTTGAAATATAACATATTGACTAATCAAGGTCTTGCTTTTAGTGGCAATTTTTCTAGGAACTAGATGCATTGGTGTATTAGGAGGATACTCGACGCTCTAGGCATTTTCCATAAAGGGGTTTGTTTCAACAATATTTTCACTTTTGCTTTTCTAAATCCTTTTTCCGAAAATTTGTTCGAGTCAACAATGTTTGAGGCTTAAACATGTTCAAGGAAATCCAGTTTTCCTTCTTGTAGTCATGGGGAGTGATAATAATCTTTTTCTCTTTGCATTTCGGTTCATCTAGTTTTTTGTTCATCCTTTCCCTAGTGACTTCATCTGATTTCTTATCTTCCTCGGTGCACTCAACGCAACTAGGTTTCTGCCTAGGCTTAAGAATTTCATTACCATCATAAAGCACCTTATGAGCATTTCTAGCCTTTTAATTACCTCTGGATTAGGTTCCTCAACAAGGGGAATGCTATGCTTATCGCTTAAGACTCTATGTTTAGTGACCATGTGAGCAGTCTGAATGGTGTTTCCTTGTATGTACAACTTGTTCTCAAGTTTGTTTTTCAAAGTTTTAAGATTAGAAAAATCTCTCAAGAGTTTTGATTCCTTTGCATTAAATTCTTGCTTAAGCATTTTCACATTTTCTTGAAGTTCTTGTTTTTGTTTAGATGTTTTAGAAAGTTTTTCTTGCAAGGAATTTAATTCTTGTTTCAATACTTCTTCTCTAAACTTACTTTTCTAATTACTGTACTTACTTGGTCATCCATTTCCTGCTCACGGTGGTCAACTCAAATTTAGCACGTTGTTCATAAATAGCAACACGTTCTTTATAGGCATTTAGTTCGGACATAATGGAATCATCAGGGGCAGATGCAGTGTATTCATCAAAAACATAGTCATTGTTGACTGCAGAAGATGCATCACTTGGTACAACTTCACTTTCACTTTGTTTCACATATTGATCATATGGGACAATATCGATATTACCCATATTTTCAATATTTGATTCAATAGTTTCAGATGATTGTACTTTGTCATGCATCTGGTGCACATCATCATCATCGTATAGTTTTAATACCTCTGAGATGAGCTTGTCATGGGATGGCCCAGCTAGTGATGAAGAAGAGACCTTGGGAGAAACCATTGGAGAAATGCTAGCCATAAAATTGTGTGTGCCGTAGGTCCATCATCCACATCAGAGTCGTATGCATCACAGTCAGCGACTTGAAAGGCATTCGGATGATTGTGACCTATCTCCTGAATAGGCTGCTCATCCACATCTGCATCATAGGTCTTGGCATTGCCCTCGGCAAGAAACAGCAATTCCTCTTCATTCAAAGTAGCACCATTGTCCGAGCTTGAGCGGCAAGCATCTTATCTCTGAAGTAATCGGCATTCGTGGGCGCTTTGGAGATGTAAAGTTCCTTGCAATGTGTCCCTCTCCACCACAGTTATAACATTTGATGAGCTTAGCTTGACCTTGGTTACCATTCCTTCCTCGATTCTGGTTTCCAACATAACCTCTCCCAGCTCCACCTCGTCCCGGATCATACTGTCTTTCCTGAACTGGTTGCACCACTATCCTTCCATCTTTAATAGTGGCTTGATTGTGTGGGTTTGATGCAGTTCTGAGGTTGTTGTTGGTTTGTGGGAGAGTATTCATGTTTTGACTGATGAGAAGAGCTAGTTGATTAATGAAGCTACCCACGTGAGCATCAGCATCAGCTTGTTTGTACATAGGATCAGGAATGAGTTTGTGATTACCATTACCCAAGGGTATGACTTGTGATGCTTTGGTTGTGATTCCGATGTTTGAGTAGAAAGTTGTAGAGTCATTAGACGAGCTTGTCTCTCCCTGGTTGGTTTTGAACCGATTGAGAATTAATTTTTCAAACATAGCATGTCTCTCATTCTGAAGGAGGAAGGCATAGAGTTGCTCATAGTTTGTATTCTTCAATCCTTTAGTGAGCTTCACAGCGGTAACAAACTTGTGCCATTCGGGATTCATGTTGTTCACAAATTTTGAGTTCAACTGAATGTTAGGCATAGTCATTCTGATGTTCCTCATGTCATTAACTAACTTATGAAATCTCACATAGTACTCATAGACACTCTCATCTGGTTTCATCTTGAAATGCTCAAATTCGTCATAGAGTTGGGATTCTCTGTCTTCCATAGTTAATTCAGAACCGGAGAGAAGCATCTTAACATTGTCCCAAACTGCCTTAGCATCTGTGTTATGATTGATCGGCTTGTAGATGTCTTTAGGAAGACCTTGAAGAACAATGTTTGAAGCCCTGATATCTGCATCAAATCTCTTTTTATCCTTATCATCAAGCTCATATACATCTTAGGTTACGTCCATTCCGTAAACAAGTGTACCATCTGCATTAGTATCAAGTATGTCTCTAGTCGTCTCAACTCGATATGGTCCTTCATCAATGGATTTGAGAATGTTGACACCATTTTCCTTTCCAAGGCAATACAGTCTAATTCGTTGACCCAAAGAGTCGTAGTCATTCTGTCAAGCATGGGTGGGCGAGTATCTGAAGCCAGCTTGAACATCCTCGGAAACAGTGGAGATGACAGTGGGAACGTTGGTAGACATGTTAACAGATTATACGGGATTTTATAACTCTATGATTAAACCGGAAAATAGATTCTTTCACGGGATTTTACTAATCAAGAAAACCGTAAACAATTACTCAAGACTCTAGAAGATAAAATACTAAATCGCTAGAAGATAATGCACTAAGTCGATAGAAATTAATGCACTAAGTCGCTAACCCTTAATTCGCTACACCCCTAAGTCGCTAGAGTCCCAAGTCGCTAACAATAAAGCAAGTCGCTAAGTAGTAACTCGCTACTGACCAAGTCGCTAACCAAATTTTTGGCAGCAATTCGCTACACAAGTAGCTAGAGACACAAGTCGCTAAAGAGCAACTCGCTATCTTGACCAAGTCGCTACCACAAGTCGCTAACCGTAGTGGAGAATCCACTACTTGTACTTTAACTCGCTAGATCTAACTCGCTAGCTCCAACACTGTAAGTCGCTACAAAAATGTGAAGCAAGTCGCTACCAAGAAAATATTCCGTGAACTAAGTCGCTAGCTTGAAAAACCATATAAACCTCACTTTTCAATCCAAAACAACCCAACCAAGATGATTCAAGCTTACCAAATGAAAACCTAAACACTTTTGATGATTCTAAACATAAAAGTACCAACAAAATTCAAACTTTAACACAAGAAATCAACCAAATGATGCAAAACCACTAAACTTTTTCAAACTCAAAAACCACCTAAAAATCACTATAAATCCAAAGATGTGCAAGATATGATCTAACCATGGCTCTTGATACCAATTGTAAGATATAACTTTTCACATACACATCATAACATTAACACAAGGTAGCATATAGATGGAATTCTAGAGAGAGAAAGTTAGAGGTTTAGGGAACTTAGTGAGAGAAAGTGAAAGATATTATTATGAGCTCCAACTCTCTACCTTGGGAGGTAGAGAGTATTTATAGTCTTACATAAAACGCCACACATCGGGCGTGGATCGGGCATACAGTGGGTAAAGACCCGTCCGTCCTCCACGGTGTTACTTAACTAAATACTACTTAACTTAAAATAACTACGACTACGAGCTTTCTAACGATTACATATACTTGAGGTGACCGACTCTTTAAAACCTGGAATTTCTAATTCCTAACAATAGCTTCTTCCACGGGCTTTTGTTGTTGCTCCAAAGTGGTGGCACCAGATCCCTTATTGGGTTGATTAACCGCATCAGGACCTGGTGAAGGTTGAGCTGCACCACTTGACCCTCCGGGGCCACCCATTTGTTCTTTTGCAAATTCTTTTGCCACGTGTTGGAGTCTAAGGAATTTGAACTTCTTCATGTATGAAGTATCCAGTTGCTCTTCTTCTTCATCTGAGCTTTCTTCATAAGGCACAAGTACAGGAGTCTTCCCTTTTCCTTTGTCATTTGGTGGACTTGGAGGTTTAGGCTGAAGGGGAGGTTCTTGCGGTTGCAGATTGAGTAGAAGATCTCTTCATCGATTGTGTATCTTCGAGCTTTCGTCCACAAGCTTTCTTTGCGGTTCATGTTTAGATCGGGAATAGGAACGCTTCCTTGGCGGGCTGTCCCCTTTGGAGGATTCCTCACTGGGAAACATCCTCGACTCTCGTGCTTGCCGCACTTCCAACACTTCCTCTTGGTTCTCCTAGTAGGTGTTCCAGAAGGCTTATCATCGAGATGGCCAACTTTGCCTTCTCGTACTGCTACTTGACACCTTTTGTATGTTTCAAGATTTTTGATTTCATTTGTCAGAAGGTGATCGGCGAACGGCACCCTGTTTCTTTGTTGATGATTCCTTGATTCGACGGCGATAGGGTAGGCTCGGTCAACATATCGTGATTACGGGTCATTGATCCTCTGGAATGTCGGGATGAAGTCAAGTGCTCTCGGATCAACAATTTTGTATATCTGACATAGGGAATCTTTGAGCCAAGTTTCTTGTGAAATGACATCATGTCTTCCCATAGCAGTGCTTCAATTTCGATGTCCTTTTTGTTGATTAATGACCAGAATATTTGTAGTTCCATGAGCTTGGGATGCTCATAACCACTATCACGACCAGAGACCGATTTGGTAATGATGATGTAGAGGGTTCTCCACGGTTGAGGAATGTTCTTAAACTCCACATGAGAATGCTTAGTAATAATTCCTGAAGATTCATCATATCCAATATCCATCAGGAATTGCGGGAAGAGCTGTCTCTTCATTAGGTGTGGCATAGAAGTCAGTTGGCTCGATCTCAGGAATAAGAAGAACAGCCCGTAGATCAGCTTGTGTGATGGTGATTCGTTTGTGATTGAGCATCACAGTCACAGCACTTTGACCTTTGATCCTTTGCATTGAATTCCAGAATTGTTGTATGTAGATCTCCGGAACTATAGCAGAGTGTGAGAGCATATTCTGGTATGGATGGTTCTTAAGAATATCACAGCAATCAAGCAAGAAGATTCTGAGCATGTGAGGGTTTCAAAGTCAACTCTGAGATTGTTCTTTACAATCTTTCTTGGATAGCCATTAGGGAAGATATCTTCAATTGTGAGAACCTGGTGTACATCCACATTCATTTGAGAGCACCATGTCGTGACTGAAATAACATTAGCTAATAGAACCAACATATCGAAAGACATAATGTTAGTCAACAGAAGGTTTTATTGTCTAATTATTAAATATACAGTGTTAATGATTATTCACGAGTCCTAAGTCACTTGTTTGTCCAATAGTCCAATGACGTAGTGAAACGTTTCGTGAGTTAGTTAACTTTAAGTATTAAAGTTTATGTTATCACATATAGTTCACAACATATCAAACGTTTAATTTTATTAGTGACATTATTGGATTCGTGATGTTATGATTCATTTATTTACAGGTTTGCACGTGTAACAATTCAAAATGAAGGTTTAATCAAGGCTTATGCGTAGGAATAGTAGCTTATGCGTAACAGGATATATATCGCGTAGATGTAAGCTGCAGCGTAGGATCGACTTACGCGTAAATATTATGCGCGTAGGAGCAGGGGAAGAACCTTATGCGTAAAACTTAAGCGTAGGCGTATATAAACCCTACGCGTAAGGATTACTCGTAAGAGTAAACCTTATGCGTAGAGTCACTGTTTACGCATATCCTTCACAGGATACGTGTAGTCCCATTGTAGACCACGCGTAACGTTACGCGTAAAATTATTCTTACGCATAACTTTCTACGCGTAAGGTGATCCTTATGCGTAGAGTAACAAAGACTTTGATTCGAGTTTTATGCGTGCAAGCCTGAAATAAAATCATCATATCCTCAATCTTATCACATATATTCATTCTAAAATAGATTCATGGCATGAAAGCTTTTTAACATTTTTACGCGTAAAGTCATGCGCGTAAGTCAAAACTCTAAGGTTCATGAATTACGCATATGATTTCTAGCCATAGGATATGCACCAAAGTTTTTCTGGTAGGTCTTAGATGTTATGAGAGTCTAATAACCAAGTTTTAACACCATTAAATTGGTGAATCAAAAATACCCAAACTAAAGAACATTAAACCCTAATATCTAATTCTAACTTAATTAGTATTTCTGGGTTGTTATAGGGCCAGGATATCATCAATTCAACATGATATTAACCTCACAAAGCAATCTTTTTGACCAAAAGCCTTCACATTTGAAAATACCCAAATCCACGCATAAACCCTAATTTTTCAAAATCACTCAATTTGAGTTTCTAGGTTCGTTTTGAGGATAGAAAAAATATCATTGATGTTATTAAAACATTTTGACACTATCTTTTTAACCACAAACACATAAACAAGATTATGTGTTCATACGCATACGCGTAGAACACAAAATCAACCATAGTTTAAAATCTAACCGTTAATTTTCAAAACGATTTAAAACCATTGTTTTTAATCTTGTTAGGAACACAAAGACACTTACAAATTGAAGATCTGAAACACGGATTTCTTGAACGTTTTTTAAACATAGGATGAGATGGGTTTTAGAAATAAATGTGAAGAGTTAAGTTAGGTGGGATATTTTATTGAAAAATACTTTCAGGTTTTGACAATTTTAGTCCCTCAACCTTTTCCGTTTACATCCAATGCCTTTTAACTTCCGTTTTGGTTATCAAACAAAAGTTTTTAAGAAAGAAACTTGACGACACTCCCCCTCGACTTAAGAAAATAATGAAAGGTTATAAATTTTAGTTCGAGGAGTGTCAGTTTGACCAGAAAAGTTTACCACCATTGATAAAAGAAACAACCGGGATATGATAACATGCAAGTACACAGATGTTTTGAAACAGTTAAGTGATTATTTTCTCCCCCTCAACACTTGATCGGAAAAATACTGAATTTTGAAAGATTAAAGTGTTGATGAAAGAAACGTACTTGCCATGTTTAAAGAAAAATAGATTAGAAGAATATTTTTGTTGTTTTATCAGGTTTTATATTTTTGTATTTTGTTTTGAAAAATTATTTACAAAAGAGATTTTGGTGTTTGACAGGTTTTTAAGACTGTTTTAGGAGGCATCCAATTCCTCTTGAGTCAAACACCTCATACCAATCCGGTGGACCAACTCATTAAACCTAGCGGGAGGCAAGGCTTTGGTGAGAGATCGCCAATTGGTATTCGTACCTACAAAATATAATTCAACGATACCTGTTCCACGTGATCCTTGATGAAATGATATCGAAGATCGATGTGCTTTGATTTCGAGTCTTTGGAAGCGAGTTGCACGAGATCGCAATGGCACTCCGATTGTCGCGATACATCGGGATTCTGTCAAACACGTAACCATAGTCTTTGAGTTGTGTTCTCATCCAAATGACTTGAGCACAACACGCCGACATGGCTACATATTCTCGCTTTGGTTGAGGACAACGATGTACAATCCTGCGATTGCCATGACACCGAGTTTATCACCAAGAAATTGTAAAGCTCAAGTACTTTTCGTGAGTCTAAGCATCCTGCGTGGTCAGCGTCTGAAAAAGCGATTAGTTCAAAACCAGAATCCTCCGGATACGGATTCCCAAATTAATGGTTCCCTTGATGTATCGGAGGATTCTTTTAGCCTCGAGAGGTGAATTTCATTGGTCGCAACTGTGCGAGAGCAAAGATATACGGCAAAGACAATATCAGTGCGCTAGGAAACATTAGATACATGAGAGAAGCAATAATACTACGGTATTTTGTAGGGTCCACCAATTTCCCATGTAAATCGGCGTCTAGCTTCTTGGTATGAGCCATTGGTGTGGCATAGGTGTCACAGGTTTACATTCCAAATTTGTAGTAACAATTCAAGGGCATATTTGGGTGACTCCAAGAAAATACCACGGGGTGATTGATAAACTTGTAATCCTAGAAAGAATGTAAGTTCACCCATCATGGACATTTCAAAATTTTTCTTCATTAGTTTTGCAAAAGCGATTGAGTACTTTTTATGTGTAGACCCAAAAATGATGTCATCCACGTAAATTTAAACAATTAAGATATGTGCCCCGTGATATTGTATGAAAGAGTAGGGTCAACCGAACCTTTGGTGAAATTATTGCAATTAAGATGATAGCTTATCGTACCATGCCGAGGAGCTTGTTTGAGACCATCTGAGCTTTGTTCGGTTTGTAGACATGGTTAGGGCAGCGGGATCAACGAATCCTTCGGTTGGTGACATAAACCGTTTCTTTAAGTTGTCCATTAGAAGCGCAGGTTTGACATCCATCGAAGACCGTCATATTCATATGAGCATGCGAACGCGAGAATATCCAAAGCGACCTCAAGGCGAGCAGCGGGCAAAAGATTCTTCAAAGTCAATACCTTCTTCTGACGATAACCCTTAGCCACGAGGCGTGACTTATTTCGATAAGCGTTTCCTTCACATCAATTTGTTTTCCAAATCCATTTTAGACCAATGGCGAAGACCCCTGTTGGTCTTTCAACCAGTTCCCATACTTCAAGACATTTAAATTGGTTGAGTTTTTCCTGCATGGATTCAATCCAGTTGTCCTTTGTCATTGCGTCTTTGATGTTTTTAGGTTCAGATTGGCAAGCAGTGAGTGCATAAATGCAATGTTCACCGTCTGTGTGAAGACGTTGTCTTGTAACAACCGGTTGATTCGGATTGCCAATAATATTTTTCAGACGATGGTCTTTTGTCCATCTATGTGTGGAGGGTTGATGTTGGTATACATTGTGCAGATTTTGAGGATTCAAATGGCTTGTGTAAGATTCGCGACATGGTGCAGCAGCGATCTCATTAGCAAACTGGTTGAAGAACGCATTTGGATCAAAATCTGCAGGTGGGGGTACTTCATTCAGAACATCATCAGCCGGTTCATCATTGTTGGAAGCGGTTTGTTCAACTGTTGTGTTGGAGTCAGCTGGTGGTGCTTCTTCAACCATAGTTGTTGTAGCGGTGTATCGGTATAAGAGTATTATCCGGGTTGGCGGAAGCGGCGGATACACGGAGCACGATCATCAATATCGTCACCGAACAGCGGAGCAAATAACCTTTCCATTTGTTGGCGATTAAGGTGGGGGCTTTGTTCGGTGATGATGGGGTTTGGGGGAAGTTTAAGCGGTTGTTTCCGGGTTCCAAGCTATTATACTCAGAAGCCATTTCCGTAAGTTCATCAAAATGAGCATGAATCGTTTCCATAACTTCCTTTGTTCGACGATTCCAGATTTGGAAACCTTTAGAATTATCACAATATCCTATAAAGACTCCAATGTCAACTTTGGCTTTGAGCTTTCCAAAGTCATCACGATCATTATTCGGATAGCAGAGATCAAATACATGAAAGTGTTTGAGATTGGTTTTATTTGTGGACAAGCTCAAGGTGTTTTGTTGTTGTGCGTTTTGTAATCATAGAACGGTTTTGAGTATAGCATGCATACCGCCCATAAGTAATCTGGAAGTTTAGCATTGATTAACATTGTTCTTGCGGCTTCCACTAGCGTTAGTTTAGATCTTTCAACAACTCCGTTTTGTTCGGTATGCGTGCAATAGATGTATCGAATTCCCACTTTCTTATAAAATTCACGAAGAGTTTGGTTAACAAATTCAGTGCCTCTGTCTGTTCGATTTGTTGAGCGGTGTTTCGGCTGAACTTGTATTTTCGTGAGAAAGGTGATGATCATCGTTGGAGCTTGATCTTTGCTTCGAAGAAAGTAGACCCAAGTCCAGCGTGAATAGTCATCAACAATTACTAAGATGTAGCGTTTGCCATTGATCGTTTGCAGCGCGGGCCACACAAATCCATGTGAAGAAGATGAAGCACATCTGAGAGCGTGTTCCACCTTTGAAGGAAAATGAGCACGAGTGCTTTTGCCTTGTTCACAAGGTGAGCAAAGGTGATCTTTAGAATACCGAAATCGTGGGAGTCCTTCAACTAGTTTGTGTCGAGCAAGGTTGGTGATGGTTTGAAAGTTTAGATGTGAGAGACGGCGGTGCCATAGCCATGATTTTGTTGATGTTGCCTTTGAAAGTAAGCAGATGGGAGAAGAAGCAACCATGTCTTGCATAGAGATAGTGTAAAGACTGAATTACGCGAGCCTGACATAAGGTCGTTTCCTTGTAGATCACGAATGAAACAAGTTTTCTCCCTGAAAGCAACCTCCAAATCTCCATCACAAAACCTGACCTCACTGAAAGCAGTTGTGACCGAGGCCTTCCACATAATAAACCCTAATAATTTCGATGTTCCCATTGATATAGTCTCCAGTAGCCCATGATAGGCTGCGAAGTGATCATTCGAACCGGCAAAGGTGCCAATGAACTTTGCAATAAAGTTTGATAACATTTTAAGGTTGTCTGTCATGTGTCGGGAACATCCGCTATCAACAATCCAAGAATGATGATCATATCACCTGCATTACACCAGCACGACACGGATGGAATAGAAGTAGATGTGGAACCCGAAATGTTAGAGGGTTCCGAGCAGTTATAGTAGACATACACACAACAATAGCTTTAGGTATCCATTTAAATCCTAGTGTGTTATATATCCATTTCTGCTATCTCCAACTAGTATTTGCTTTAGTCTTAGTGAATGCACTAGGTGGTACTACATTCCTAGGAGGTGGCTGAGCTACGGGGACGAAAGCAAAGCGTTTCTTAGAATCTAAAGATGGCGGTCTACCAAGCAGAGACTTAGAAAGATTAGTGGGCCTAGAGGTATTCCGGTTCTTAGGATTCCTTAAGCGAGAGATGATAGCTTTAGCAACACATTTATCATGACAATCAGAATTCATACTTTTACGACAAATAACACAAGGTGCATCGAGGCTGAATATCAAAAGTACTTAAAGGTTTGGCATTCGTTACATCACTATTTCTATTACATTTGCGAGGGCCTTAATCTATCTATGGAAGCAACGTGAGACTTATTCATAGTCCTAGGGTGTTCTTCTACTTTAGCATTCCTTATTGATCTTTTCTTAGGTTGCAACTTCCTATTCTTCGATGTAGTGCTCCTAGCGTGAAGTCTGGGACGTTTGGAAAAGCGCAACTATTCTGTTTAGAAGAAGAAGGATGCGTTAGCAACTTGTGATTTGGCGTAGGGATTCTAGGTTCACGATTACTAAGTTATTCTTGGTGGCTATTCTCTTAATTACGGTAGGAGGAAGTTGTTCATACTTTCCTAACATTTCTCTTAACTTGAAGATAGTGTGAATCGGATCTTGATTTTCGGACCGAATATTTCGGCAAAATGCATAACTTCTTTAGTGTCTGTAAGATAATGATCAAGTTCATTTGATGCTTCATCACGAGTCTTTTTGAGTAAATCAAATATGACACCATATTCCTTTTAACTTTTACAAGTTCTTGTTCATATTTTGAGATTTGACACTTAAAAGACACGTTTTGATCATCCGGTTGCTCAATTTTAGGATCGAAGATTTTTACTTGCACGCGCCGGCGATTTTGTGTTGAAAAGTTGTTGATCGTGAATATCTTTTGACACCAATTAAGGCACGGCGTGTTGCATTTGAAAGCTCGTTTGACAATCGTTTGTTTTCAACTTTGAAGGACTCGATCTGAAGCACATTATCGGTGTTCTCAACATTTACCACATAATCAACAAGATATCGCGAGAGATATAATCAAATGCATATGACAAAGAATTCAATAACACAACATTATGGACATCACGGGATGACATCTTCTTCAAGAGTCGATCAACATCATTTCTCAACAGTTTCTTTTTACGTTTAGTATTAGAAATAGATGTTTTGTTTTCTCAAAGCGACCTTCATCAATCCAAGTTCCTTATGAAAGTCTCTTTCCCAAGATAATGCACAACTTTTCAAATTTTTAACATTTGGTAAAAGATTTTTCGGAAAAATGTCTCTTTGTTCTCAGCGCCAGGTGATTGAAAATGTCGAACTTTGATTTCAGAATGATATTCTATCTCATGTTGTAAAGTTTTGAGGTCAGCCATGAAAAGGTCAAAATATCGAAGAATTTTGCGATTTTCAGGTTTTGAGTTTACTTCGCTGATGGAAGGTAAAGGACCATAAGTTTGTGCATAATCTGATTTGGGATTAACATTAGAAGACTCAGGGCGTTTTATGATAATCCTTGGTGTGTTAGAAGAATCCGTTGGTGTGGCGAAAGTGACCGCTTTTGAATAGTTAAAAGGTTTGTTGTAAACAACTTTTTCTAATTTTGATCGACTCTCGTCTTATGCATCTAATTCCTCTTGACGATGATATTCAACAACACTCATAACAGAATTATCAATTTTATATTACTTACTTTGGAAACTTAGGATTTGGTTTGAATGCTTTGGTTGAAAGCTTAGGTTTATGTCGAGATTAGGTCCATATCCATTTGGATTGGGTTTTAAAGTAAACTTTTCAATAGGCTGTGACCGCTCGCCATGTTTGTAAAAAACAATTTTAAACTCTTTAAGTTTGTTTTGCAAGCCGATGATTTCTTCAAGATGATCATCTATTCGTTTCGTTGAATGCTTTTTGTATCGCGAGAAGCTGTTTTTGACAAGTTAACAACTTCGGCCTTAGCTTTTTGATTTTCAAGGTGAGCATTAATTTGCTTTTTATGTTCATGTTTCATTTGTTCCATTTCGAGACAACAAAGCATTCTTGAGCGGCTAGATCACGCATCTGTCTCTCTAAATATTTTTCATTTTGATGAGATTTGGCAAAGGCTTTTCCAAACGTTTTCTTTTTCGAGTTTTGAAAAAGTTGAGTTGCTTTTGTAAACATTCAAAATCCTTGGTTAACATTGCATTTTGCTTTTCAAGTCTGATTAATGGCATGACATTTTTCCACTATGTTGTTGGTCTTGTATTAAGCGAGCAAAATGGATGAGGCATTACGGTGTTCAGTGAGTCACAACATGTTCATTACTGAGATCCTCAAGTATAACCACGGAGTCAATTTGATTATCAAGGGAAACCATGTTAGTCATCTTGATCGTCAAATATAAACTACGAGGTCTAGTTGAAAATCGTCGGAATGAGATGTGGGCGACTCATTTTGAACATTACGAGCTTGCGGATCGGATGTTGTTGATTTGAGATATGAGATCGAGAGATAAATATGGTTTGTTGGTGCACGAGACAAGCCATCAGTGTCATACTTGGGCTGTGTCACTCATGTGTAACTCATGCATATTAGCCATCAACATAATAGCTGCATTGGCCGGCAAGTCCTCCATATCATCATCAGTGCGGCATTTGCCATAAAGCTCGTTCTTTGTATGCGTGAGAGTTCCACCGGCTTCATCCTTAAGAGCCAAAAGAAGAGCCTCTTTGTGATAAGCAACGCCCGAGTCCTAGGCTTTGGGCATGCATTAGCTAGATGTCCCTTCTCATTGCATTTGTAGCATCGAAGACCATTCAACCCCTTGAGGCATTCCCTTGTTCCACCGAGTTCTATTGTTATTCCTACCCACAGCATTAAACCCTTGACCACCGCCCATCTGACGACCATAACCGCGATTACGAACTTCAACTCGTCCATTGTTCACAACAGCTTGATTGCTTGTGTTAGATGAGGAACGAATACGGTTGTTGGGATTTGTTGGTATATGACTAAAGGCATTAGCAATCATAGCAAATCCTTGTTTAAGGTGCTTGAGCGGTCAGGTCCTCATTAGCTTCAGCGACAACATGCTTGAGCATTGTTGTTGTTGTATGGAACCAATTGAGTTTGTTGAGATTGAGGTTTGTGAAGGATCATATGGTGTGATTGTAGCAGTTGGTTGAGTTCTTTGGTTGAGGGGAGAATGCTGTTTGAGCATATAAGGCAAGTTGTTGATTTTCAGGATGTGTTGGTGGAGCAATTTGAGCCGCGGAGAATCCTTTCCCTATCAACTTCCTTTTCATGAGGCTTCAAGTAAGCGTACAACAATCCGTATGTAGAATGATGCATGTTCTTCGAAGCAGCGGAAAAATGACATACTTCTCCCATTCAGGACCAAGACTACTCGGGAACTTAGTATTCACCGCAATTCTTGGCATGATGATGTTGTGTTTATCCAAATCATTGATGATGTGCAAATCGATGATGATAAGACTCTAGAATGTCTCTCGGGTTCAATCATGAAGTGTTCATAAGCCAAGTAAATTTTGGATTCCAAATCCTCTGATTGAGTCTGAGATCCTTCCATAAGAAGATGAATATGATCCCACATTTCCTTAGCAGTCTTTTGAGCATCAACACTTCGAAGAATTGGGTTTGGTAATCCTAGAGGATATATTCCATTGCAAGCTCATGACTTCGCCAATAGTGTAGAAGTTCTTTTTGATTCAATT